>JACSVZ010000004.1:14318437-14975089 GCA_014706295.1 Lycocorax pyrrhopterus obiensis
CGTGATCCCGTACCCACTTAGGGATATATTGCCCGATAGCCACTCCCCTTCTGGGATCTTTCTTTCCCACTGCAGCTAGTTTTGTGGACAACATTGTCTCTTCTGATGTGCCTGCAATGATCCAGTGAGAATTTATTGCCTTGGAGAGTAAGACCTGAGAATCAATTTGGTCAATACTTGAAATTAAAAATAAATAAATAAATAGGGAATGAGCCTCTGGGGAATTTCATCCTAAAAGTCATAAAAACATTGGAAATTCCGCTGTCATCACTTTTTGAGGGATCTCATTTGTTCATTCAGCCTGGAGAAGCAGGAGCTAAGGGGGGAACTTGAGCTGTTGTCTACAACTGGTGGAAGGTAACTGAGGAAGTGGAGCCAGACTCTTCTCCGAGGTGCAAAGCAAACAGATGACAGGCACTGGTCCTACGTTGCAGCAAGAGAAATCCCAATTAGTTAATAGGAAGGAATTCTTCAAAATTAGAGCAGTCAAGCACAGGAACTGGCTTCCTAAAGACGTTGTGCAATCGCAAACCCAGCCTGGACCGGGTCTTATGTAAAAGTACCAATAGCATCCCAAATCCTCCAAAATGCCTTAGCTGAAGAGATAAAGGCAGCTCCCCGTTGGAGCGCTCTGCCTATTGTGTCTGGAGGCTCTTTGTCGTGTGATTCACCTCAGCTGACTTGTGCAAACCAGGGAACAGGCATTTAGTCAGACTTACTCACCAAGATTCCCTCCTCTAGGCAGCTCCAAAAAGTGACCCATTCAGTCCCAAACTGGATGTCTAAAACAGCTCAGCACGTGTGGAGCTGAGATGGCTCACCTTGAGATCACTCTGGCTGATGACATAGTTAAAGCCAGGTGAAATGAATCGTCACTGGTGCCTCCTGAAAATAAGGACAAGAGCAAGGCAAACTGCTGAATTTTAAGTAGCAATAATTTAGCATGAAAGACATAACATCAGCAGAATGTCTCCAAGGGTAACATGTGCCGTGGGCTGTCAGCCATAGACTTGTGGCCAGGCTCCTGGGCAGCCTCAAAAATTTGAATAGAAACAGGGCAGTGATGGCATCTGCAATATCTGCAAAATTCCTGGTGCAACCCTGTAATGCTAAATGGAAAACTGTCCCCAAATTATTATACTAATACTATAGGAAGGCAAGAGGGCTGAAACTGCAGTCATGTCTACGTGTGGCTTTTGGTATTTGTACTGTAGGGCAGTCACGGCTCTTTCATTAGTTTGATAAACTGAGCAAAAATGCATATGGCTAATTGTCTCTTGGGTTGAAGCTCTCTGCATGGAAGAAATACATGCTAAAAGGGGTTAATAAAATACTGAGAAAGATTTTGTAAGTAAGTAGCTAAGTAAGGAACTTTGGCACTCTGTGCACCAAAATGTAGGCCAGAATCTTACTGCAGCCCACTCTCTGCCACTTCCAGAGGGACCCTGGATAAATCACCTCACTTTCCTATCAGCGAGGAATAATGACATTTTCTTCTTGCTGAGAGTGCTGTCAGGAGATGGTAATCAAAGTTTGTAGTTTGATTAGAAAATGTGAAACATTATACAGCACTCCTTACAATGCCAACACCTCGCTAGATAAACTTTCAGTTAAGATATTTTACTTAAAACTGTGGAGAAAACAAATTAGTAAGACAAACAGTAATGAGTAATTGTGTTCCTATTTTCCTTAAGAACCCCAGAACAATTTTGTACCGTTTGGAGATAAATCTCTTTGTCTATCACATTGGCATTCAGGCAGCTGAAGAAGAACATGACATCTTTTCAAGCATTCACCATAGCACTCTACTAGAAAACACAAAGGCAAATTTAATTTTCCGTTGCAACTACACAGGCAAAGTAGATAAGCACCTTGTGCTTTACACACATACACTGAAAGCTGAACTTGTGTGAAGTGAGTTAGTGTAGGCATTTTGTTAGAAAGCAAAAAGTCTGCTCAAGAAAAATACAGGCATTCATAATGCCCCTACAGTTTTTGTGAAAGTGGAAAGTACAATTTCTACAGCCAAAGACAACAGTGAGGGGAAGAAAAGAATGTTCAGTATTCAGCAAAAAGGAAGAATCCGGCTGACTGGAAATGTATGTGCATTTCAGAAGGCTTTGTTAAAATAATATTAAGGTACTGGCTTTACGTCCACAAAAAACAATTGCCATTTGATGCCGAAGTCAAGCTTTCCACGTGTTTGAAATAAAACAATATATATTTAATTTAGCCACAAAACAATTCCTGTGGGGAGAGCTGGAATCAGCAAGGCCTGATTCCCAACAGACTTGTTCCTTGTGCCCCTCAGCCCATCTCCATCCCCACTGCATTAATTTTGTCTCCTTCCCACTCCATGGACAGCATCCCCGCAAAGCAAGAAGCAGTAGGTGTGGGTGGGCCAGCGAGTACCAGCTGCCAAGAGAAACAATAATGTTTGCTCAGTCAGGGCATGAATTTAGTTCTCACTCCTCTATCATAATGTCTGTATTAACAGATATTGTAGGAGCATGATTGTTTCTGAGAATTCTGTCTTTCTGCCCTTCTGTCAAATCTGAGCAAAATTCATCAAGAAGGTTCAAAAGCTCTTGGAGAGGGACTTGCAGCCAGACTGAAAAGCAGCATGGCCACATAAGCAAAGTTCAAATGAAAAAACAGATTGAAAAACTAAAAAGTTGCCCACAGTGGGGGGGGGGGAACCTCACAACAGTAAATCTTTTTGCAAGAGGTTGAAATTGAAAATGATTGAGTCTTTTAAGTTGTGTTAGCACCTGAGAAATAGAAAGTGAAAACAGAAAATTACACAAGCTACTATCCATCCACTGACAGGACTTGGAAACATATGGCATGAAAAATTTAAGATCTTCATAGAAACACAAGAAAAAGGAATTTTTTTTTATTATAGCTGGGGTTAGCTTTACAAAACATTTTTTGGTGATGTGATTTGTAGTGGGACCCCTCCATTCATCTTGTGTTGGCATAGCTCAGCTGGATGACAAGTGGCATCATGGAGCTCATAACAAGTCTCCAAGAGGGGACACAGAGAGGAGGGAAATCATTTGAAACCAGTGTTACTAACAACAGCAGTATGCCTAAAACATTTTGAGTTTTAATCACTATTGCTTAGCTCTGTTTTTATTTGTAGGCTAAGGCCCCTTGGGGCCTATATCTGAGCTGAGGGAATGATAGACCATGTGGCACTCAAAGGGAAGAAAAGATAAACAATATGGAAAATATCATTAGGCAGCCAGTCACGCCTCTCTATAGCTGCCAAAGAACAGCAGAAAGATAACTCATGTTCTCCTGTTCCTTGGAAAAGCCTCAGTCACTTGAATAAAGAGACTTTCTAGGAGCTCTTGTCAAGAAATGGCCTGAGCTGTGCTTGCATCAAATGGTTTCCAAATTGAGACTCACAAGCTGCTTATGGATCTGCTGTTTATGTGGCTATTTCCACTTCCTAAATCTCATCAGAATGTGTTAAATGCTTTCCTAATGGTCCTATACCATGTAAACATTTGCAAAATTGGCTCCAGAGATGGTGTTAAATGGTAAATTCAAGGAGTGGAAGAAGAGGAAGAGGAAAGGATTGCATGACAGAAAGGGAAAGATGAGAAGGGGTCATTAAATGCCAGAGGTGGGAGGACATGAGATGCATTCCCCAAAGCCCCTCACCCCAGAGTGCAGTGCAGATGTGATCCTCAGGGCCCCTACTGCCTTTACTCCACAAACACTTTGGGATGGCTCTGCCCTCACGCCTGTGCTCTCCCCTCACAGCCTTCATGTAGCTCATTTGCTGAAACTGCCATACTCCACATACACCTGGGTTTTTTCCTCTCTCCTGGGTTTTCTAAGCAAATTTCACTGCCTGTGAGAAGAGCTAAGTTACTTGATGTCTGGATTATTGCCTACTTTTCTGGAGGGTTTGAGATAAGGATATGACAAGCCTGCATAAGGATTTTCACCTCTCCATCTGCTTGCAAAGAAAATCAGATATCTGAGCCCACATACCCTCCTAGGTGTGGAGATTTGCTAACTGTTCATAACATGCCTAAGCTGCACTTGTTAATTTTTCTTCCAGAAACAGCAAAAGTAGAGAAAGGGCCTTGACTCGAAGGGTATCAGCACAGCAGTGAATAGGGATTACCTTCACCAAATCAAAACAGGGGAGGCAGTGACAGCATGGAAAGCTTGCACTGGTTTAAGCTGGTGTAATATTTCTGGTGCCTGCAAGGTAGGTGTATCTCTCTGGAGACAGACTAAGCTCATTCTTATGCACAGCCCCATGAACAGCAAACAATAAAGGCCACTGTTTACTGCCCTACAAATATAGTAACTGGCACAGGTGATATAATGGATTTAGCTGATTTGGGAAACATTATGAGTTTAAATGTTTTTACTATCAAATTCAAAAGACATCTGCAGGTACAACCATAAAAGGTGATTCAATAAATTACAGGGTTTTTTAAACTCTCCAAAGCTGAAGAGAAGATGGAGTAAATTCAGAAATGTTTATTTGATTTAGTTGCTGTTTGGTTCACAGGAGACTCCCCACTGGGGCAATAAAATCCAAGGCTGCCTTTTTTATAGTGCAAAGATTTTACACTGCAGTCCTCTCCAGTCTGTTTAAACATGCCCCTTTCTTGCTCCAAATACTAAGAAATTCCATTCATCACCACTCAGAAATTTCAGAGATGGAAATGATCTATTAAGCCCTATGATCCATCAACCGAAAAATGCAGAATTTCTCCCTATAGTGCATTTGTATTTTGAATGTTTTGTCCATCAAGTTTATAAGGTCACATTAGTGAAGTGTACATTTCATTACATTTCATGTTTATGTCAACAAATAATATGTGGTTGCTTAATTTCAGTATAATTGGTCGTACAGATGTACCAGGGAAAGGGAGCAAGCCAGTAGCCAGCGTAAATGGCAGATGCCAGAATCAGGAGGGGTTGTTTTGTTGCTGAATGGGATCAGTGCTGTGCACAGTGGGCTTTCAACTATTCCTCTTTGGAGAATGGTCATTCTAATGTCAGTCATTAGCAATTTGCTGCTGGTCACTTGGGAACAGCATGTTTCCTACAAATTGCTTCTATTAAGTCACCAGTTCTTGTCCAAATAATTGACTGTGAGAGAGAGACAGCCTGTGTGAGGTGGGCGTTAGGAGGGTGGCAGCATGTATGGACACACTGTTACAGGACACACACTTTACGGTTTTTGAATGCCAAAAATTAGTGGAATGGGCTCAGATCTCTTTTATGCTGGGGTCAGGCTGGAGCTGCACCATCAAAGTCCAGTGGAGCCCTTTGAAAAGCCAAGGCTAATGCACATGAGGTCAGTTTCTGACAGTAATACAGCAGCACATTTGCTCGTCTCTGAAATGCAGTCACCTCTGGCATGAAACCTGGCAGCTGTTGCACATAAAATGGTCAAGATGTGGACCAATATCCTTCAGGAAAGGAGGAAGAGGAAGAGGAGGAAGAGCATGGAGGGAGTCTCACTAGTTTGCACCCTTCGTATTCCTGTCATCTGCCCCTTTAGTGAAAGCTCTTCTACACAGTGTTGTTAGTTCAAGTACCTGCTTTTTGACAGCCTTTTATCTCACTGAAAATAGGTGTTTCGGCATGACAGAACATACAAGGAACAAAAAAATTTAACTTACCTACTAAAAAGAAAAATGCTGTGGGGAAAAAAAAGCCGGTCACAGTAGCACATCAGGAGTCAGCTGTCATTCTCATCAGGAGCTCCAGTCCTCTCGCCATACCATCTGAATACATTCTGCTTTAGGTTATTGCTGGACTGCTCCTGTGGTCTTGCTATACTTGGTTTATGAAGGCTGAACCTGAGAGAGTACAGGGCTAAGAGGTTACAAATGTCCTCCCAATAAAACTCATGTCAGAATTATAAGGAAGTTTCAAAGCTTGTTGTTGGGGTACTTTTGAGATGCCAGAAACAGAAACTTTGAGTTCATACAAGTCATTCTGGAGCCTCTGAAAATATATACTGTGACCCTAATGCAGGAAACAGAGGTGTGGAGAGAGAAGCAGCAGAACCTTTGAATCCAAAGCTGCCGATCTCTGGACCGGTGTAGAGGGGACTGGATGGTTACTCCCCAAAGTCTGGGTAGGAGCCCAGGGGTTACTGGGAAACCAGAGCTTAATTATTGCTGTCATGGGAGGAGGCAGCAGCAGCAGCAGCAGGACAATGGATGGGGGTCAGAGAGGGGATAGAGGAGCCAGCTTTATGTAAGCCATTACTCCAAGTTACACAACGGAGTAAAGTAATAACACTAATGCACTTTTATAATGCATTCCTACGGAGATTTAAAATGCTTAGAAAAGATAAGTAAATATTATATCATAAGGTGGCAGATGGAGAAACCAGAGCAATGAGGAAATTAGTGGCTTCCTTGTAACTGTAGGGAGAATCAGAGTTGTGGTGGGGAGCAAGAGAAAGGTCTCTGGAGCCCTCTGAGCGCTTGGTCACAGACTTCCAAATGCCCGGGTGTGCTGGACAGGAGGAAAACTGCCAGGTTAGGAAGAAATTTTCCCTCAATCAGGAAACAAATCAGAAACAAGAAATGCATTTTTCAAGATGGGAAAAGATGTTTGGTGAAAACAACAGAGAAACGTTTTGGGTTCCCAGGATTTTATTACCTTTTCTAGTGTGAGCCAAAGGATTCTATCCAAGTTTCCAGAGATTATTCCTCACAGGAAAAGCAAAGCTGTAATAAAGGACATAGCAATGGCACAGTAAAAACAACAACAATAATGAAAAGATGTCTTTTGTTTAATCACCTGGACGGATCCGGCATGATGCAAATAAAATGTGGGATAACAAGCTCCAAGAGGCAGGTCACATCTACAGGGGCTTGGCAGGCCAAAGCAGCAGTGAGGTGCAGGTGGATGGTGAGGAAGGGCAGCGCTCCCAGGAACACAGATCTGCCTGGGGTCTTTGTGGTAAAGCTGCTCTTTGTCATCAGTGCCAGTGACCCTTAGGAGTTTTCTGCTATCCCAAAAAACTGTTCAAACCACTTGTTGATTTCCCACTGACAACAGACTCTCTACCTCTCCTTACTACCTCCCTGGGCTGGACTAGTCCCTTTGGGGTTTCTGTGGGGGGAGTAACAACCTCGGGAGCAATCGCTGGATGCAGAGGGACTTCCATCCTGCAGAGGATGTGTTCTGTGCCTTTGAGCATGTCTGCCCCATGCGATAAGGAGTGCTTGGATCACCCTGCTCGTCCCTGGCCATTAATTGCTGTGTGCTGAGGACATCCTCTGACTGCTGCTTTGCTGGTCTTACAGCTCTCGGTCCATTCCTGCCGCTCTGCCTCCACTCGTGGGTGCAGCTGCACTCTTTCTCCTGGGACAGGACGCTCCTGTGCCATGTCCTCTCTTCTGCCTGTTGTACTGCTGTGGGCAGGACAGGTCTTCCAGGAGACATTTTAGCTGGGGAGGTCAGATTATGTGGCTCAGGACTTTTCCTGCAAGACAGAAATTGAGCCTTCACCAAAAACTCGGCTCTCACCCCTCCTGGACTGAGAGGAGGGCCCAGCCATGCAGCCAGAGGTAATGCTGTACAGATCTGTAGGACCAGTCCTGTGTTTTCTGTGTTAGTCCAGCTTTCAGGGACTTACAGAAAAATACATGTTCTGTCATATGAAACGCAGAAACTAATAAATAATGATCTGCATTTCTGCAACATTTAGTAACTGCTCATGACTTCAGTGTTGTAACAGGTCAGTGAGCAGCCAGGTGTTGCGCCCATTTCTGGTTGGGGAGATCTGGAGCACAGGACCATGGCTGAAGATTGCTTTCTTTTCCAGAAGGGGTGGTGCATGGCGTCCTTCCCTGTTACAGTCTTTCCATGGGCAATACTGCTGCCAGGAAGAGCTGTAATCTCCCCTGGGCTGGGAAAATGGCATAACAGGCACATGTCCAGGTCACACTCGCTGGCTCACTCATCCAGCAGGTTTATCTGTGGGTAGCAGAGTGCCAGCCATCTCTGCTGGAAAGTCTGTACCTGTGGCTGCCAGGAAGATTTTGGCCATGGTTACATGAAATCCAGTGCTGTTTGGTCAGTCTGAAGCTGACGCTCTCCTCTGCTCTGGCTCATCTGGACAGGATCCGGCATTCTGGGCGAAAGCGAACACAGCAGCTGAAGCTGGCACAGAGGGGACTGAGCCGGCTTCAGAAGAAGCATGTGGCTTTCCAAACATCTTGCAGTCCAAAGCAAAACCAGCAGTTCTGACATGCTGTGAGCAATAAACAATGAGCTTTGTCAGCATGTCTAGAGGAAACGATAATTCCCGGAGTGTGAATGATGAAATGCTAACCAAGATGGAGGCTTTGGATAGCATTGTGGTCAGGAAAGCATATGTGCATCAGTGTGGAAGAGCTGACACTAACACTAAGAGCCCTAACTAAGACACAGAGATCTTCCAGGTCTCTCAGCTTACTCCCCAGTGGTATTTTCTCCTGTTCCCTCTGTGAAGTGTAAAGCATTGCTTGTGCTTGAAAGGGAGATTTGCAGTTGCTGTAACCAGCCCCTGAATCTGCCCCTCTGGCTGCATGGTGCTGGCTCTTCATCACCCACAGCTCAGCGCTGCCACCAGCCCTCTGAGGGCTTGGTGCAGGGTAATTTACTGTTGTACCTGCATTAGGAAATTGGCTGTCCCTCTTTTCTCTTCTTTGAATTAAGAGGCTGCTCCAGTCACTCCAGTGTAATTGAAAACCTAATGAAATCAGGGGGAGTGTTTTTAAGGTTACAGTGACCTTGACAGAGACCTGGTAGCCCAGTGCTTAAATATTTTGCAAATCTGTTGCACAGTTTTGAGGCCAAAATAAGTCGAAGTGCATTTTTCCCCTTTGCTTGGAAAATGTTAAAACTGTTCTCTGCAAACCATGTGAAATGTTTCCAGTAACTTCAGCAATGAACAGCATTGACATGCATGTATTAGCAGAAAACAAGAATTACTAGAGTCAGAGAAAATTATGCAATTATTCATAGTAATAATATTAATTTCACAATGTCATCGCTTTAGGGGCCTGTTGCAATAAATAACCTTGAGAGTTATCTTAGTGTGTGTGACAAAGGACGTATGTGCAGTTGAGATCAGATTGCACAATAACTTTTTCCCGATGTGCCCTATGAAATGTGGAACCTTGATCTCACTCCCCAGTCACCCATGCTGGGGTTGTTTTAGGAAAAATGACATTCAGGACCATTATTCGATGCTGGAGGAAGGAAAAAAAAAAGACTCGCGTTCTGCTATGGCTAGTGTTACTCTCAGGCATTTCTGGCATGTTTCCGTTGTAAATTCATTTTACATGTGGCCAGGAAGTACAACATCTTGTTGCATCTTGAAAAAAAAACTACCATATTTCTTCCCTGTTGCTCATTTCCAATGTACAGAAGCATCTGGTGGGAGCATGTCAGAAGATCTGTCACTAAATGTTAGAAGTTCAGCCCCCAGTGCACTTTAATGCCTGAGTCTCGTTTGAAAGAACAAGGTCAAATCGTATTTTTTAATGGTTCCTTTTTTTTTGTGTGTGTGGTTCTTTTTTTTTGAGTAGGACAATATTTTTCTACTAAATACTGTTTTCACCACTGTCACTTCTGAGCAATTTGTTTTTGGATGGAGATAAAAATTAACACTGTTGCTTTCCAGGAAAATCCTAGCACCGTAAGTTTCCACCCAAGCCTGGCCCACGTATCCGAGTTTTGAGACACCCTTAGCAAAAGTACCACACAGGGAAAAGTGATAAAAGGCCAGACACTCCAGTTCGCATGAGTGGTACTGCAGGGCTTGAGATGATGGCTGGCCATGCTGTGGCATTTGCCAGAGGGGCACAGATTTGTTGGAGAGTATGAAGGCTCATCTTTAGTGTCATAAACATGGCCTCTCTCCCACCTCTCATTCCTTTCTATTTCTCCCTCTCTAGACCAAGCCAACATCTGCATCACCATTCCCACCATTCTCACAATGGCAACCCCAAAAAATGTCTGTTGATTGTTAGGAGGAAGGTAAAGAGCCGTTTGCACAGCATAAAAATTGCTTTCATTGCTCCTACCAAGCCAAGGTCCAAGCACCAGAGTCTTGTGCACTTTCTACTGGCACAGTGCCTGTCCACTCCCTGCCTGTACTTACCGACCTGGAGCTCTGTGGTGACAGAATTGGATCACTTCTGCCACGCTGTTCTCCCATGACCTGCCTGCTTCTGTCCCCATACCTTGCCTCCCATGAGGGTTGCTGTCTCCTGGTTAATCTGGGAGCGGAGATGTGAATAAGACAGGTTGCATTTCCCAGAGGTCAGGCTGGTTCCCCTGTCATAAGCCTCACGCTTATAATAGAAGCAGGAAAATTTGAGAAAACACATCTGATGTAATTAGTGTAACCTTTCTGCCAGGTGGTTAACAGCAGAGAAAAATGTTTGGATTTAATATACCCATGGCCCCTCTTGATAAAGGACTAAATTCCAATCTCCACTTAGAAACCTGAGAAAACTAAACATACCCTCCCCGGGAGCTCTTAAAGAGATGGATTTCCACCACTCACTTGCTTTCCCAGATCTTTATTAGGCAAGAGGGAGCACAGTCATAAAGCCAGGCAAAGCCAGCAATGGCAATATATATCCAGATAATGAGCAAAAGAACCCACTTTTTCAAGTCTTTTGGCAGAGCTCCACGTCCCTTCCCCCTGTTTAGTGAAAAGGTGCCCCAAAGAGAGCTCCATGGCTCCAGCACCTCAGCCAGGGTCAGGATCAGGGAGCAATCCTACCCAAAGAGCCTTGGAGGAGCCCAGCTGCCGGTGCTATGGATAGAAGAGCTCTCAGCTGCCTGCACAACCCCCCAAAGACCTGGTGAGAACAGACACTGGTACGGCTCAGGGTGAATCAGGCCACAGAGTGGCACAGAGCTGCAAGGCAGGAGTTCAGGCAGCAGAGTGCCATCAACCAGCGTCCTCCAGTTGTCAACAAACTGGTGATGGAATGCAGTGTACTCGCACTTCTACTTCCTTGTGAAGCCTACAGGCAGAGGTAGAGCAAGAAAGAAGAAACACTCTTCCAGCCCTTTTTATGGCATGTCATGAAAGCAATCCAGGTATGCAAAGGACAGACCACTTTGCAACTGTGATGCTGCTTCCTCCAAGGCACTATCATAAAAGTCAGGTTTTCATTTCAGTGTGCCCGGAGCACGAGGGTCCTTAAGGCTTCTGGGCCTCAGATGGCTGGAAAGGAATCACTGTGGTCTCCAGAACTGTTCTATCTTCTCAGCTGTGCTTTACTGGGAGGTTGCATCGTGCCAGTTTGGAGATGGGAACCTCTCCTCTCTGGTCTGTTGGGCTGTGTAAGCTGCCCTGCCCAGTACTATAATTTCAAACCGTTTGGAGGCTGCTGCTTCCTGCTAACTATGTTGTGCCCAGGGCAGTATTCACCACGAGAGGGATTTCTACATGGGTGCTGTCATTTGCAACTGCTTATGAATGATTTGGGGCTGAAGTTGAAAATGCTGATCTTCAGTCTCAAAGTCCTAGAGGATTTAACGTGTTTGTCTGCTTTAGGAGACTGACAGCTTTTTAATTACTACTACTCTCCCCTTCCGTTCTCTTTTACTGGGTCTATTTGGAGTTTACTGAAATACCCATGGGCTGGCTACCAATTCAGTGAGGCCTAGGACAGATTCTTCACCACATTTAGCTAAAGCTAAATTCAAAACTAAGAATTACTCTCAGAGCTGAAGCTGTGTAGTTAGAAATGATTGGGAAGGTGTGTGTGGAAAGTGCTAAGAGTGAGGGATTTGGATGCTTTCCAGGTTTTGCGTATTTCAACCTTTTGTCTGACTAATTTATACATTACACCCATTCTAAACCTAGAAACATAATCAGAAGACCTAAAATAATCCCTCTGAGATTATTATAATCCCTCTGAGATCCCCTTTAAACCTACCTTCCCTGGAAGAAAAGGAAGGTGCTTTCTCCTTTATGAAATCCCCCATTGAAACAATACATAGCTTTGAATGCAGAGCAAGAAACAAGAGTCGGGGGTAATAAAGGAGGAAACTTACATGGAAAAGATAGAGATAGTCCAAGCAGAAGCAAAGAAGCAACCTGAATTGTCCTTGGGCATTTATCCAGGAAGATTCACTTGTCTCTGCCTCCATCACATGGGGAAGCTGTGTTGACTGGTCAGTGTCCCAATGGAGCAGTGAAGAGCATTATTTGGTGTTTGGATAACATATCCAGCTGTCCTCTTGGCTAGCCAAACACATCGTGTGACATGGACACAGGTAAGAGAATCTGCCTGGACAGCCTCGACGAGGAACAGGACTCATTTTCCCACCCATATTCATGCATTTCATTTTAGTTCTCTTCTCTCTTCTTTTTTCCATTCCTTCCCCTCCCCTCTTTTCCTTTGTTCCAGAAGGCACCCATCCAAGTGGCCCCACGAGCTGCCTGTGCCACAGAGCTGTTTTCCTGCAGAGAAGCCATCAGCTGGCAGCAGCTGGTGGGGGAGCTTGGCAGTGGGAGCTGTGGTGACCTGTCTGCTGTGGGGTTTGCACAATGCCATGGGAACTCCTGGAATGGATGGCAATGATGTACACGAGAGATATTCCCAGGGCCATTACACAATGCTGGAAGAGGCTGGATTGCAGCGGTCCTATTAATGTCTTTCATTCATCTCCAGTGAAGTCAACAGTTGAAAGCAATTTTAAGCACTTGGATCATACAGAATATATAAATACCTGTGTTCTGTCTAGCTGTAACAATTCAGTGATAAGTATGACTCCCTGGTGAACGAACAGGATATCACAGGCTTATTTTGTCTTCTAAATGGGTCAGAGTTGAATCTTTTACTGGATTTCCACATTCATTTTCTCTTAACAGGTTAGATTTTCACTTGGAGAAGGCATTGTTGTAGTTCTCAGACTCATGATCACAACAGAAACACCTCCAGATTTTCTGAAGACATTTAAAACATATTTGTTATAACCTGCAATTTGGTACTACTTTCTCATGAACACCTTCATTTTTATATATCAATATAGGTCAGGCTTATGTATTCCATATATTCCATATATATAGATCCAGTAACCTTGAATCAATATGTATCCCTTCATGACTACTTTAAGAAGTACTAAATTCATTAACCTTTATAGGCAATAATGACCTTTCCTGTGGTATCCTTGTTTTGCACCATTATCTGAAATAATGAAGTTACACCCTTTGCTTCAGATACATGATTTTCAAAAACAATATCGGCTTCGTTTGAGATGATAGAAAGCGTTTATAATATCTTAAAAGAAGAGCCATTTAGCATTTCTTTAAAATGGTGCAGTTAGAGCATTTCTAAAAATTCCAACAGCCATTTACAATTGCTGAAAGTTTCACCTGACAGCTGGTGGAAAATTGTGGAAAATACCGAAGCGAGCTCAAGAGTCAGATTGTTTTGGCTAGTGTGGGTATTTCTCTAGGCTTTAAAAATAAGGCAGTGGGATAAAACAAATTCTGATCTTAACATTAGACTTTCAGGCAGACTGTAATACGTGTGCTGTGCTTTTCAGGGTGTTTTGGCGCTTGTACTCTGTGTGCAAGGTATATATATCTATAGATACACACACACTGCCCAGTTTTATGCACTTGCATGCTCAGCTGAGACGTGTTTGGGTTTCAAAGGACGTGCATGCAAATGCACATTCATGTGCGTGCACACAGAGATAAATCCAGCTGTGAACATGCACGTGCAATAAACGCAGAATTTTTGCTCGTATTGCACCTGCTGCCTCGCAATCGAAGACCTCCAAGTATTTTGAAGTCATTTAAATACCTTGTCCTCTCTTCACACGTTTCACTCATTTCTGTGCTTCTCTCCGTCCGCACTAGATAGGCAACAACTAAGCCTCCTGTCACTGTTGCAAAGTGATATATTTGTAAGTTTCCTAGTGAAGTGAGCTGATTCCCCCAGGTCCTGAAAGGTTAGCAGTGCTAGGAGCAACACCCACGTTGTCGCCCTAAACCATGTACTCATCATCAGAGCTGGTGACCTCTCCAACATCTCTTTTTCGCCACACAATGCTTTTTAGATTTTCATATCCTGCTCATCATCCTGAAACAGAAGGAGAGACGTTTGAAGCATCCTCAGCTCTGAAAATGGTTTGTTCAGAACCTCCCAGGATTCAGCCTAATTTTGTCAGAGGGAACACAAGTGTGGTGATTGTCAGCTGTATGAATCCCAAAGGAGGACCACAGGATTCCTGTTGGACAATTGGTGAGCCAGGCACAAAGCTATCAGCATCCCAGGTCTGCTCTGAACATCACAGAAAGACGAATAAAGTTTTAAATTAAAAAAAGAAATTCCATCAAGGTTAATCTTTCAAAAGCCACAGTCCATCTGGGTGCCTCCTTCCTTGGTATTAATTACAAAGACCCTAATCCATAAGCAAAATATGAGCGAGATGTAAGCTCGCTACCATTGTCTTTATATTTTGCTTGCTAACAGGGCATCTAATCCACCATGAGCAGGAGTTCATAGCCCCTCAGGGGCTACCTGAAGCACACAATCCCTCTAAATGAGTAGTAATCTCCTCCATGGAATCTTCCATCTCATGAACTAATAAGTGATGCCAAAGGCTCATTTGCTCTGGGATCTCCCGGTGGTGGAGGGGATGACACCATACCCAGCTCCAGGCACTGCAGAGCGCAGAGCCCTGGGGCGAGTGCGGGCAGTGAGGGAGATTCCTGACACTTTTACCTTTGTGGTAAAGAGCCCTTCTTCCCTGGCACACGAGTGCTCTACCAAAATTTGTGAGCATGGGCACGGGACTGAAAAGATCCCACCAGCCGTTTCAAGCAGTGAGATCAATAATAATCTCCACACTCAGCTCTTTTACATAACACTTCCCTCCCTGCTCCCCGTGGGATAAACAGTGGGACTCAAGGCTGACATTTTGCAGATGCTGGGAGAGCGGGCAGTTCCAGCAGTGGTGACAGGAGGAGAAGGAGGCAGCATGGGAGAGAGGCACAGGCAACTGAAATTCATTACTTGAAGAGGTTGTGAGGGTCAGTGACAGTGGCGCTGAATGGATTTTTCCAGCCGTTTTGAGATGAGATTTGCACTCTGTAATCTGAATGCTTTTATCTATTTCTGAAAATAGACAGGAATTTTTTCCACAGGCTGCTCCAATCTGGCCATGGAGATGCAGGGAAGGATTACAGGGATAAATTCAGGTTTTGTTAAGCAAGCATAGCTTTTCCAAACCAAACATAGACAGCATTCTCGCAGCACAAACATGTGTACAAGAGCTCTCTTGTCAGAAGGACGTGTCCCCTTGTGCAAGAGATGAAAGTGCGAGGTGCCGTGCACAGCCCTGGAGCCCTTAACTCCTGTTTTGTATTCTGCTTGCCTCTCCAAGCCAGCTGTGCAAGAGCCAGCGAGGTCTCTCCAAAGCTGCAGAGAATGATCTAGATTTGTTTCCCTGCTGAACCGACAAGTACTAGTTTACTCAGTGATTATTTTCTGTTTCACTCACATTTTGCTACAGTTGAGTTTCCTCTCTTGCTTAGTCATGTCCTCTTCTGGCAGCGGTTTCTCTGAAAAGAGAGCTGATTCTAGAAATTAGCTAGGACAGAAACTGTCGAGTGGTGTATTACAGCACTTTCAGGGATGAGGAATTGATAAGAATCCAGCTTTATTTACTAACTTCTTCTATTCAGAATAGAAAATATGATACTAGGGCTTGGTTTTAGTGTCACTAAAATGTTTTCAGCTAGAATCTAAAGGATGTGCTTAGGTGTGGATGTACTGTTGTCTTGGGGCAAAATAGTGGGAGAGAGCAAGACCTGTAGTTGCACAGCATCCCCTGTGTTCACATGGTTTTACCACTTTCCTGGTGTCCCTCAGTGCCACCAGCCCTGTCTCCAAGCAGCACACCTGCCCAGACTTGAGTCATCCCATCACTGTCCTGCCCAACTCCTTCCAAGTGCCAGTAATTTTCTCTTACCTGCACTTTAGCACCCCCACTTTAAATACAAAACAGCTGCTACGAAGCACAGATGATATACCCTTTATGGGTGGGAAGAGCTGGGTACTGAGCTGTAACCCTGCTCTCTCAGGCTGCAGGTTGGAGACACGTCATTGATAGTGGCCAAATGTTTGTGCAGTGGCAAGTGCTGGGCCAGCAGATCGGGGAGCTTTCCTTACTGTCCTGCCAGGAGGTGGCTCTGCCTAGCCATGCCCAGGTGGCCCATGGAGCTGCAAAGTAAACACTCCGGAGCAGTAACTCTTGGGAAGAGCGAGGGAAAGGTAAAGGTAATTCTGTTAAGCACTGCAGTCATTGATGGCAGTACAGCCATTGAGGTGTGGGAGTATGGATCTGCATGGAAAACTCTACACGTGGCCAGGGCCACAGCAGAGCTCGCATGGGCTGGAAAAGCATGCCAAGAACTGAGCTGCTGAAGCATCTTGACAGCTCTGAAAGATGATGATGGTGAGTGACCATTCCTTGGAAGCCTCCTAGAGATTCAGAGCAGGGGAAAGGTCTCTCAGGAGGCAGCCAGATCCACTGAGCTTCAGCTGTTTGACAGAGGTTTAGATCAGCCCTTCTCAATGCAATGCGGCACGTCCATCAAAACAAAAAAAACCAAACACACAAGTTAGCAAGTGCAAAAACCCATTGGCATTCACCCATGCCCTTAACATTTACCAGCAGCCTCTCACCACCCTCCTGTCTGTGCATCCTGCCATTTGCCTGAGCTCAGAGCACAGTTTTATTTCAAGCCAACAGCAGGCACTGCCTGGGGGGGCCAGACACCTTCAGATGCAGCCGTTCAGTGCCACAGAAGATGAGATGTCAACCATTTCCCCTTGGCGAGCTGATACTGACAGCAAAATTAGTTGAATCCATAATTTGGAAATTGTTTCTATGATCTACCAAGGCAGTCAAACTACAGCTCTAAACATCACCTTCTGGACAAATGAAGATACTAAAAACATACCCTAAAGAAGTGTTCTGAGGAATTTTCTTGTGGGGCAGGTTGTTTGTCCAGATGGCAACCTAATTCCAAGGATTTAAGATGGTGCTTGGGCTCAGCAGACTCTCCACACTTGCTCCTAATGGTCCCACCAGGTGCAGCTCCCCACGTACCAGCCTTCCCACACTGGTGCTAGATGGGCTCTGTGCTGTCAGACCTTCAGCTGGCTCTTCTGCCTCTCTCCCTGCCTCCTCCAGTAAACAAATAATGGCAGACTCCTGTTCAGCCTTGTCTATTTTGGGATCTCTTGCAGTCCTACTGATAATCACTGTTATAAATGTTTACACTGATAGGAGACTGGCCCATATTGTACAGAGATAATAACAGTACAATTTGATATTCATGAGGTGCTGATGATCTCTAAATATAGAAACAGAGTAATTATTGCTGGCATTACAGGCTGGGTTTCAAAAAGCAGATAAATGGAGAAATGGATATGCTATTTATTGCAGCTTCAACAGTAACAACAGGAAAGCTGTCTCCCTTGATTAGGCAAGGGCCAGACTGCAGAAGGCAGAGCTCATGGCAGAGGGTGAAGGGATGTGATAGCTACCAGTGGAAGGGAAAACACAGCTATAGAAAAGAAATCTGAAATGCACCTAAGGCCAAACTCAAACCAATGAACGTGACTACGCTGGACGGCAGTGGAACAGGTGGAGTGTACCAGGAAAACCCATTGTGACTGGAAAAAAACATCACAGACTTTTTTACCAAAACCCCTTAAGGAAAGGCAAAGCCTTTGGCCACCACAATCAATACCTGTCTGTAGCTGGAGCAGGCTGCCAGGGTGCAGTGAGAGCATGCTGGACCGAGATCCCAACCATTTGCATCCACAGGCAGTGAGCTTTGGCCTCACTCCAACTGCTTGAGCTGCAGGGGCACTCAAGGCTTGCACACAGGGCTGAGCAGGGGCAATGGCAACCCTGCATGCTGGCCACTGAAATCAGTGCAAGCTCCTGCACCTGGGTCAGGGCAATGCCCGGTATCAATCCAGGCTGGGGGATGAAGGGATTGAAGGCAGCCCTGTCAAGAAGGACTTGTGGTTTCTGATGGATGAAAAATTGGGCTTCAACTGGCAATGTGCAGTCACAGCCCTGAAAACCAGCTGGGCTGCATTCAAAGCAGCATGGCCAGCAGCTCAAGGGGATGATTCTCCCTGTCTTCTCCGCTCTGGTGAAACGCCACCTGGAGTGCTGCATCCAGCTCTGGGGCCCCCACATAACAAGGACATGGCCCTGTTGGAGTCAGTCCAGAGGAGGCCACGAAGATGCTCAGAGGGTTGGAGCACCTCTGCTATGAAGACAGGCTGAGAGAGCTGGGGTTGTTCAGCCTGGAGAAGAGAAGGCTCAATGGAGACCTCATAGCAACTTCCAGTACCTTAAGAGGGCTTACAAGAAAGATGGGGACAGGCTTTTTAGCAGGGCCTGTCTCAGCAGAATGTGAGGTAATGATTTCAAATTAAAAGAGAGTAATTCAGTTTAGATATAAGGAAGAAGAATTTTACAATGAGAGTTGTGAACCACGGTAACAGGTTGTCCAGAGGGGTGGTAAAGGCCCCATCCCTGAGAACATTCAAGCACAGGCTGGACGGAGCTCTGAGGAACCTCGCCTAGTCGAAGATGTTCCTGCTTATTGCAGTGGGGTTAGATGTGACCTTTAAAGATCTCTTCCAACCCCAAATCTTCTGTGATTCTGTGGATGTGTGCATTACATCATTTCCCTTTTCTGACTTCCTTTGCTTCATTTTAGGAAAATTTAGGTCTTACTGAAGACAATAAAAGTAACAGGCACTCAGTGTTTCTGATGAACAGGCTGCTGGTTGACTAGAGAGTCCTCCAATACAGGTGCAGGCACTTAGCTTTGGGCATGCAGCTCGGTATCGCTGAGGAATTTCCTGGCAGCATCTCTGCTCTGTCAAATGCTGTATATGTTGGGGTATGTGTTTGGGGCTGTGTCTTTCTCCCAGTCTCTAGAGGATGCCAGCAAGGTTAGTTACCTAATGACTGGGCAGATCCCCATCTGTCTGGAAGCATGGCCTTTGCAGTTTCCACAGCAGTGGTACCCACAGAGCTGATCACTGTGCTGGCCGAACTGCCAGAGCCATCTAGGATCCGATACTGTTTTGTGCAGCCCCTCCCACCCACCCCTGTGAGGGACCTCACCCCTGGCTGGTGTTTCCACAATAGACAAAGCCAGGTTTGCTTCGACTTTGCCCTTTACCATCACTGTGGTGAACAAAGTGCTCACCAGTTTCTGTTGCTGTAGAGAAAAACACGTGGACTGTAGCCAGGCTGCTTCCCCAGAGAGATCAAAAGAAGTGAAACCCCAAACAGAACAGGGCAGGAGCTGTGGGTTCACCTGGGGTTTGATTGTTGGTATGACTCTTGACAACAATTTACTGAACTGAGATGAGGAAGGGATAAAAGTTACCCACCAGTAGCAGACTTTGGTCTGAAAGTTCCTTGCAAAGAGGATGCTTCTAAGACCAGCAATTCCTGAACCATTCTCCTTATTAGGTGATTCTGCACTCTCAAGTTCTCCGAGGTTTAGGGAACTCATGCTTGCATGTGAATTTCACATGGATCACCCCAGTAGATGAAGAGCTAAAATTATTCACAGGCTCTGCTGCTACTCTTCTGCCCTTCCTATACCTTCTCTATGCTTACTACTGTACAAAAGGGGAGAGGAGAAAAGAAAAGAGAGAAGAGGGAGAAAAAAATCTAAGAATCACAAGTAAGAAAAAAATTGAGGTAAAATTTCATAGCATGTACACAGTGTTTAATATGTTCCTGTAGGTATACAAATATTGACTAAACCTTAAAATGTAATAGAGTTAACTGAAGTGGGTTGTTCTGTGGTGGAGCAGAGGGAGTCAAAGTTCCCTAGACTTTTACAGCTCTTTGTCAGACAACACCTCAAAGTTTTTATTTAAGTTTTACAGTTGGGGAAACCAAATTGCTGAGAAGTTACATCACTCAGCCAAGAACTGCAGCAGGTCACTGGCTTTATTTCCATGGGAGCTCAGCCTAGTTCTGGGTCACCAGCACTCTCACACAAGAAGGGTCTTGGTTAAGCTGGACAAGCGTGGGGTTTCAAATTAGTTGTCCCAGCAGGAAGAGCTACCTGGCTTTGGGGAGACTCTCCTGTGCTGTGCTTGGCTCTGTGTGTCAGGATGGTGCAGAGAAATGAGTGGCTGTGACCAAGCCAGTGTCACAGTGACTCCGCAAATGGACCCTGAGCTCTCAGACGAGCTCCAGGCTTGTCTGCACCAAGTCAGCTCCCACACAGACAGATTCACTAGGCATTTTGCTTAAATAACTGGCAGGGGATGTTCTTGTTGTTGAACATGTGTTTCAGTTGGATAGAATCTGCTCAGCCTGTAGGGAATCTGTGCTGTGGCAAAGGCAGATCAGAACAGTATTTTTTAATTAGTAATAATAATAATAAAAAAGACATTTCAAGCATAGTTTATACTCTGTTTGGGGAGGAGCTCTCTGCCCCTGGGGAGTTTTCAGGATGCTGAGCCATGACAGCAGTTGCTGCTTCCCTTCTTGCTACTCTTAAGCAATACATTGCTCTCCTAGGCAGGTGATGACTGAGGCAGAGCACCACCTTCTCTAACATAATCCAAAGTTCCATTCAGTCTGTGCAGGTTACAAAAGAACCCTCAAACTGGGCTGATGCTTCAGAGCTGGAGGACAGAGCCATTTACCTTGTCATTTGCAGGTCCCCAAGGGCCTTGGAGGAGCTCCAGGGGTCCAGCACAAGGCAGAAAGAACTGGGTGTGCTGGCAGGAGGATTGGATTAACTATGAGAGCGGTGCTGCTGGGAAATCTGTAGGCCCCACAAATCAAAATGCTCAAGAATGCAGCACTGAGGTCTGCTGCTGTAAGCTTTGTGAAGTAAAGACAAATCACTAGTCTCTAGGGACAACACTAAATTTTGTATAAGGGGAAAATGTGACATTCATTTGTAACTTCCAGGTTTTTCCAATTCCCATTTGGTCACAGTTCAAGGTTGTGCTTTCCGATTGCAGCTCTTTACTGTCAGGCTTTTTTCCCCCCACAAAATATGAATTTTGTACTGATGAGGTCAATGATTGGAATTTTCTATTGAAGAAGCTTTTCTTCTCAGTCTCAGATGGCCACAGCCTGAGCAGCTACGCAAATCTGAAGGTCACCAGCATCCTTTGGCGACAATCAGGGTTTCTTACCAAAATAATTTCCCTGTGCCTGAGACCTGGTCCACCCCTGCGTTAATCTGGTTGTGTGAAACCAAGGGGTAAAATGGAAATGGAATAGGAATGACACTATTATGACAGGTCCTAGGAGCTACTCTGGCAGCACTTTATTTGGTGCATGTTCTCTGCCATAGTTGGTATTGTTCTTATTGCTGCGGTGGTACCTTCTGGAGCTTGGAATAACTCACCAGTTTTTAAACAGCTCCTTTGAAGCACAGAGCAGAGGAGAAGAGAGCCAAGAGAAGAGGGTTAGAGTGGAGAAAAGGTGGGAATCCCAGATCTTCCCTTCTCACATGACTTGTCTTATGCACATTACAGAGAAGTATGTCAAAAGTGTGTCTTCACAGGCTGCCACAGGTCAGTCTGCTGAGGGTGGGAACAATGAGAGTGGGACAGGGAGGGTGGGAAGTGGAAATAATTGTTGTTTTTAGCTCAGATCAACATGTCCAAATCAAACCTTCACAGCTATCTTTCCTCATAACTTTTTCCACTTCCACTACCTGCAACCGTCCCTTTGGAATGAGCGGTGGAAACAGTCCTTGTGGGTCGTGAGAAAGGATCAGACATCTAAACATGTTGTTATTCCTGTTTTCCAGCTCTTGGAACTCACAAAAACAGATGATTAAATAGAGCAGGTAGCAGTCAACTGATCCAGCCGTCCCAGCAGGTACAGGGAGTTCTCTGTGAGGAGCAAAACTGCTAGAGTAGACATTTTCCCTATTGTATAGTCACTTGTTATGCTTTAGAACCAAAGCAGTGCAGATGCTGCGAAGAGACATCACCTTACTAGAGCACCCTTTCCTGCATGTTCAGAGTTACTGCTGAATACCTTGTCTGCATTGCCCTGTAACAAACAAACTGAGGAGCAAATCAGCATCTCTCTAACAAGACAGCCTGGGGTTTGTTTTACTGATGTAATTATAAAGGAGATAAGAGAAAGGGCTTTGACTTTGATCCAGGTTGCTTGTCATGAATAACAAAAAATAAACGTCAGTAACCACATAACACACATATGCCCCTTATCTAGTATGGACAATTTTGAATTTATGATAGCCTTACACCTTAAAAGAAAAAAAAAAGGTTTCTGTCTTTCTGCAGGCCTCAGAGCTATAGGGTCTATTAGACACAGACACCAAAGTTCATTTGCTTCTTATGAACCATCACCCCTCTCAGTGAGCTGACTGGAATTTACTTCTCCTAAAGCATTTAGAGCCATCATGGCAGAATTAGTTTCAAAGCTCAAGAGGTATTTTCTGCAAAAGCACATGAAACAGGCCACACTCACTGGAAGCTGTGGGAATAACTTGCTGTGACCTTGCCATTCCCTGTGTGTGCTCCTGGAAGAGCTCTGTGCACGTGCCTGGTCAGAACGGGGAAATAGGAAAAGGTGAATGGCAGAAAGAAGCCCACATCGCCTGCCCTGGGGCTCTCTCAGGTGGTTCCAGGAGCCAGGACATGGGAGAAAATTAGGTGAGAAGGGAAAATGCAGCAGGGAATTACTACAGAAGGGGCTTGTTGCTGTCCCTGAATGGACAAGGCTTTTGGCTTGTGGGAGGAATGGGGCCCCTTTGTTAGCTTTCCCCACTGCTCCTCATTACTTCTTCAGCTGAACAAGCTCCTTGGTTTCTGCTGGGAGAAGAGCTGCAGGAAGTTAGGAGGCCAGGCTGGGGAGAGGACTCACAGGTCTCCCTTGGAGTAGCATTCCATGGAGGAGTCTGTCAGACACAGAGATGAGAAAGTTTCAAAGCAAATCAATATGCAACATACAAAGTGCAGAAGTCCTCCAAAAGTTACACTCCATGACAGCCTTGGTCAGTGAGTCTGGAGCAGGACAGGGGCCAGCAGAGGCTACGCTGCTGCCACACAGGAGCAGAAGTCCAGGACAAGCACCTAGAACACCGATCTCACACTCTGGCGACAGCCTCCAGCCGACAACGACACGGGAAACAAGTTACACCAGCCCCCAAGAGACAGAGCCTGAAGGAAGGATTACAGACTTCCAAGCAGAAGCAGTACAGTCCATCATGTCTTCAATCCCACATCACTGTGGGAACACACTGGGACACAAAACACCTCCTGGCCTGGCAGCTTTGGCTGTTGTCCAGCAGGACTGCTGGTGAAAGTCAGCCTTTAGGAAATGCATGGCCATGCCACGAGTTGTGCGATTTTGCTTCGGAACGCTACCACTGTTCTCAGAGAAGCCAAAGCCATCACAGTCTTTGCTATCTGCATGAGGTCACTGGTTTGCAGTGGTCCCTACTGCAGCAGCACTGGGGCTCCTGGGCCGGCTGGTCCAGGCGAGGTCACCCTGCTCAGACCCCGTGTACAGCTGCTTTAATGCAGTCACTGCTTTGCACTGCCTGAGTAGAAATTCAGAGTCTGGCAGCCTTGGGAGATGAAAACCAGGGTCACTCAGTAGTCCTCAGACAACACTACAGATACAACACCTGGGTCAGGCACCTCTGGCAGCCCTGGGGACAGCGAGGAGCACATAAAGCTGGCTGCAAAACCAGCGGTGGTGCTGCTCGCGTGCGTGTGCAATTGGGAATGGTCATGCTATAAAGGGAGAGTTTAAAAACAGCCAGACATTTTTCCTTTGTTCTTTGTTTGTTTCTGCCATGACATGAGGCAAAGAGCAATGCTCTACAGATGGTCAACAATGAAGCTGTGTAACAAAAGAGAAAAGCGGTTGTCCTAAAACATCTGACTGGGATCCATCATGATTAATCAAGGGCCAGAAATAAAAGTGACCCCCATTGCACTGGCAGGGAGAGCTGGGAGCTGATTCCTGAGCATGTCTAATATACCATATCAAAAGGCTACCTGAAAATCCCTCACTGGAGTCAGCTGAATTATTCAGGGACCTCAGCCAACTCAAGTATCTTCTGCTTTATGAGCCTTGAGGACCCTAAGGCATGTGCACTCTTGCTATTCGCTGCAGTGGATTCAGACTGGCTCTCTGCTATCTATATTTATCACGATCCCCTCAGGAAGTGTTTTGGCAGGATTTTGTAATGAAAACCCTGCCCAGAGCACTCTTTGGCATGCAGCGAGCAGCCTTAAAATAGTGCAGTGACATACTGCAATAATTACTCATATTAACACTCTTCATTGTGCTGTGTGACGCTTTGTCCCCGTCGCCTGGCTCATCCCACCACTTGGCGCGTGGTGGGACGGCAGGAAGGAGCTGACCTTTCCTAAAAGGCAAAGTTCAGCGCCAGGACCTGCCCCGAGCCCCTGCAGACCCGGCAGCCGCGGCTGCGGTCCCATCCATCACGCCAGCAGAGAGCTGGCACCAACCCCCCCCGCGTGCTTCCAGGTCCAAAGTTCGCAGGTGTTCAGGCAGGATATTTTGGCTCCTCTCTAGCCCGTCAGTGTTGTTTGAGGAGAATGTTTAAAAAAAAAAAAAAAAAGCATAAAAGTCCAACCACACAGGATAACTTTGAGCCCACGCTAGAGGAGCAGGCTGCTTGCTTGCCAGTGACATGCTGGCTTCCAGTCTAACCCGTACATTCAGGTTTTTATCCCCTTTGGAGTAAGTCTTCATGAACTGTGCTAACAGCGTATCTCGTTTCACCTTAAATAGTAACAAAAAAGGTAGTTTTCGGTCAGAAGAGGGATGGGGAAGTGGGGACAGATTTGCCTGCAGTTGATAGAACCCTCAAAGTTTCAGTATTCTTGAGAAAAATGTCTGTTTAAAAGAAAGAAAACAACAACTACTTTAATTGCTTGAATTGTGCATCTTGGGCCTCTGCAGTGTGTTTTTTCTGTTGATGACAAAACGAGCTTTTGAGAAACATTTTGTTACTCATGCCTATTTACTTAAACATGCTGGATTTCGAGAGCTCAGTCTAAAGCCCATCCAAGTCAGTATAAAGAGTCCCAAATACTTCAGTGGGCTTTGATTAAAACCTCACATCATCTAGGACTGCTTAGTATTCCCCACAGTCATGGTCCACATGCTTCAAGATGACACTGTCCTGTAATTGCAGAAGCCATGATCTCAGAACAAATATTGATGTGACTGCTTAATTATGGCTTCACAAGGAGAGAGAATAGTGCAGTCCTTCCAATATGCTCTGATTCAGAGAAAGTTATGGCAAAAAGCCTCCCTTCTATCTTTATTTTCAGTGAGTGCACTGTCACTTTGGGGGAAATTAGCACCTGATGCCATCATTTCATTTGCAGGGATATGAATCAGTGGGTGCATAAAGACACCCCAACTACCCTCTTAGTGTGTGCCGCCCTTTGTACTTCCATGGTGTTATCTCAGAAGATCCAAGTCCCTCCTGAAGTTTAGCCATGCCTGCTTAAGAAGTTACATCCACGCTGATATTTGCCCCCTTATGTAGGCTCGATGAATTCAAAGACACAGAGAGTTCCAGAGCGTTCACAAACAACAAACTGTGACTGGAGGAACAACAGCAACTGGAATCAACACATAAGGCTATTTTTTTCATTAAGAAAACTCATTTAGGCCACATGAGCTAGTGAATGTGTTCACAACCACTTCTGTAACTATGATGCCATGGAAAAATGCTATTCCAAGAAAGCATCTGGCTAAATACAACAGACTCCCATTAAGCGAGCCTACACTTTTGTCAAACTGCAAGACATCTTTCAGAACATAACAAAGAACATTTTTTAAAGCTGCCTTTCTCTAGCTTGTCATCAAATCTACCCTGAAAGAACAGTGAGGCAATGAACTGAGTATCTGACTTTGTAACGGGATAGGTATCTGCCAAACGTATCGTCACCAGCCAACAATGCACTAGTCATATAGATTTTTTTTTTCCATGCACCAGCCTTTATTAAAACTTTCTCAATTAATTCTGTGGTCTCCAGGACCTTCTGCCAAGGTCACCATTCATGGCTGAAAGGGCTGCTCACTGAGTAATGAACAGTAACTTCTCTGGAGACTTTCTTGTAAGCCATGATCAAACACAATCTTGTGTTAATTGCCTACGCATATTTGGTGCATTAACAAGAGGAGTTTTGAATACTTATATATATATATATATATATATATATATATAATTTCTGTATAACCAAACACAACTGCAGAAGGAAAAGCTAAGATATTAGCACCATACGAGGATCCTGTTGATGACTTTTCTATCAAAGCCAGATCTGATTGCTGACATGGGGGAAATGTTTTATTTGGAATAAAGCCTTTGTTTCAGAAGACCATGTCTCAAATGCAGTGCTGGATGGCTACTCCTGTTCTTGCATAAATTCTTGCCTGTGAGAAGAGGTCAATAATAGGCTCTTGACCTAATTACTGCTCTAGATCTAGCTGTCTGCTGAAAATTCACTCCTAGACATCTGATTTTGAACCAGACTGGGTTGGTTAGTCACAAAGGCTTCTCCTTTGATGTGCAACTCTCTAGGGCACAGCCTGTCTCACCACACTCAAAAGACTAAGAGGTCTAAGGAAATGCTGTCAGGAGCAAGCAAGACCTCACCAAATCAAAGTAACCCACTCACACAGCATCAAATAACATTGTGTTATTTGAACTTGTGGAAACGCTGGTATTTAAAATTGATCAGTTGCTTTGGCAGTTATCAGAATGGCTCTCAGCCCTATCTCACCACGGCTGAATAGAAGTTGATTGCTACTGCTGACCAGTCTGTCACTAAGCTAAGCCACAAGTGGCCTCCCCTCCCCAAAAGCTTCCTCAGTTTGCCTTGCAATCCCCAGGAACTGATACCCTCTGCTGAAACACAGGACAGAGGAGGAGATATCACTGAGAGCTCCAGGTATCAGCAGGAAACCAGGAGGCATAAGGGGAACACGTCTCCTGGTCTCTTAAATGAGAAAACCTGCACAAATCTGAGCCTTCTGCTGCTATCAGTCCTCTGCTCTTAAGGCCACTCATAAAAGAAGAGCATCTGGAGACAGCATATTTTGGTTTTCAGATGCCTCAGGTGAGGCTACAGGCCACCCTTCCTATACCAAGCAGACAAGACCAGGCATCTTTACATGACTTACAACATTGCTTCTTATCAAGTGTGCAGCAGGGCAACCTCTAATCCCCAGGAGGGAAACCAGAGGGCACGGTGATGGAGAACTAGCAGAGCCTACCAAAGACTTGTGCATTTCTCTCTTCACTTTTTCCCGTTTGAGACTTTTCCCTGGGAGTCCTTTAAACTCCTGGACTGCCCAGAGAGTAATTTCAATGGATACTACAGTTTTGAAAGAAGGTTGGATCAAGGTCCTGGAGAAGAATGAAAGAGATCCCTAGATCTTTTCTCCTTGCTTATGCTTTATGGTCCTCCTGTAGGGTAAGTTAACAGGTTTTTCTAGGTATGCCACAATCCATATTACATTATTTTTCCATTGCTAGTTTCAAATTATACTGCTTCTCCCTCTAAGCTCATAAAGTTCTTTTTAAAAGCTCATAAAATTTCACCTGTGTACATTTATGGCTCTCAGGATATGAACTAAACTCAATTGATTTAGCTATATTTACCACTGCTGAACTTCACACTGTATTTTACCACACCACCTTTTCAGGAGGAATAAGTCACTTCCTCCTCCTTTCCTCTTCTACTGCAGCCACTGAATCCAGAAGACTAATCCACTTTTCCCCCTTTTGTTTGTAAGCCACCAATACAATTCTGGCTTAAAATGTAAATAAGTATGTCTACACTGACAGGTAGATTTAGCTCTGTACCTCTCTCCAAGGCCCTAAGTCCGTGGTCATCCATACCACGTATTCATGGAATAGTATGGGTTGGAAGGGACCTTTTAGGGATCATCTGCTCCAACCCTCCTTCAATGAGCAGGGACATCTTCAACTAGATCGGGTTGCTCAGAGCCTTGTCCAACCTGGCCTTGAATGTTTCCAGGGATGGGTCATCAGCCACCTCTCTGTGCAACCTCTTCCCTGTTTGCTCAAAGTACGTACTTCCAGAAGGAAAACCAAGCACAGCTGATGGGACTGTTTCCCTGCATTTCCCATGAGGCAGGTAATGCAGGTGTGGAAGGCCCCAGTTGTGGTACCTCCTCCAGGACCTTCCTCACTAACCTCTTCTCTGAGTGTTCGCACACAATAACCCCGAGCATGCAACACATATCAGTATCACCATGTAATGAAAGCACCAGCCTGTGTCTGGCTACAGCACCCCCACAGATATTTTTTCAAGCTTTGTTAGGGGGGGGGGAAAAAGAAAGAAAAAAAATGAAACACACAGAAGATTAATAATGACGTGTCAAGGTCATAGCTTGAGGTCCAGGAGAGACCTAAGCCAAGAGCTTTGCAGCTCTTGGGACTCAGCCTCCAGCAGTATTGACACCAGCCTCTGCAAACCCCTGTGATCTAGGGACACTCTGTGGGGTGGCTGCCTCCAGGAACAGGTACACCCCATGAGAGAGTTCAAGTCTCAATCCCTGCTCCAACAAGCACCCAAATCCATGACAGCACCTTGCAGACCTCAGCTCCAAATCGCGGAATCTGCTGAATTGGGAGGGACTCACAAGGATCATCGAGTCCAGCCCCCAGCCCCATCCTCAAAAGTCACACCATGTGCCTGAGAGCATTGTCCAAACATTTCTTGAAGTCTGTCACACTTGGGGCTGTGACCACTGCCCTGGGAAGCCTGTTCCAGGGCCCAACCTTCTGTGCTTCAGTGGTCCAGCCAACTTAGGGCAGGTGTCTCTTGCTCTTGTCAAGGTTGGACAAAGAGGCCAGCAGAAGAGCAACAGTAACCGTGCATCTAATATTGACAGAAATTAACACCTGTAAAATAACATGGCAGCCAGGTATAGACTCATAACTGGAGGCAAAGTTTATCTAAAAACATTTGGGTTGCCATGATTCCTTTTCCCATTTTAGACAAGACTGTGAAAACAGTTTTGATCTGTAGCCCTTTATTTCCTTTATGGCCGGAACATGAAATGAATCAACATTTCAGAACCTCCAAAATATTTTTATTTGCTCTCAGTATTTGCTTATAAAAATGACTGGAGTTTGTCAAAGGGAGCGGAAGAGCTGCGTTATTTTTCGCTGCTTGGGGAAGGAATGAATTTGCAAGGGGTACAACAGGAACTGGCTCCAACCTTTGCAACTTTGTGGTTCATTCTCTTTCTTGGTTTCATAGTAAATTGCTGCATGGGACTGGAAGGATGCTTAATTTCTCACAGACGTGTGACTCTGAAGCAAGGGTTCAGCCCTGGAAGCCTCATGCCTTGGCAAGTGGTCACCTCTGCACAGTCCTGACCTCCACAGAAGGAACGTGACCCCTCTCCCACATGAACTTTGTAGGGTGCACAGCTGCCACAGGAGGAGGGCAGTGGCAGTGGCCATGCAGAGGCATCCTACATGTTGGACAAGGGACCACCAGGCACCTGCTCCTAAGAGGGAGGCAGCAGGTGCTGGTTGCCACTCAAAGCAGAAAGCTGATTTACTTACATGTGTTGTACAGAATAAAGTCTGATGGAGGGGAAGAAAAAAATCTCACCAACATGGAACTTCTGCTTTTTCTTCTCCCAAGAGACAAAAAAATCCCACACTTGTGCTGTCCAGAGAGATCTTAAACAAGGACTGGGCTAAAATCAAGACTCCAGGTATGAACATCCTTGAAGTTTAGGAAAGGACCTCTTCTCTTAAGATGGGCCATCTTAAAAACCTCTCTATAATGGTGAAACTAAAGTCCTGGACTCCAAGAAGAAATGAATTTAAGAAAATTACATCCAGATGCAGATTTTAATTTAGCAGGTTTAGGCTGTGGGAAATTACTGACATGACACGCCAGACCTCAAAACTCACTGCTTTTCTTCAGTATCACGTGCCCCAAGACACCTTGATATAGAGACTGACCCAGGAGCGACTCCCAGAGCTGGGTGGGTTTTCCTAGAAGAACTCCAGGCCCCATATCCTATCTGTGTGCCACCAAAAGGCAACAAGGTGCTATCTGCAGTCCTTGCCGGCAGACACGTGCGTTCTCTGGGTACAGCAGGCCAGCTGGAGGGGAACCAAGCTCACTGTGGCTAAGTGGCTTTCTGCCTGGGCTGGCTTGTGCCCTCCCAGTTCAGGGCACAGACAGTGCAAATGCAGCTGCCTGCAAGACACTGTGCAGGCAGAGAAGGCAGAGAAGGCAAGAGGCAGACACAGAGTGCTGCAGCAGTGTTAGTCTGGTAGAAAGCACCCAATGATCCCTGGAAAGAGAGTTTCTCTGAAAAGTTAGACTCTTCACCCTGTTCTCCTCATGATACCAATATGTCCTTCTTTGCTGCTGGCTGTTTTCAGGCTGGAGACAGATGAACAAACAACCAGGTACTCTATGAAGCTTTGACAAGCAATGCTGCTTACATTAAAAAAGAAAAAACTTAAAAATTTGTCTCTTTCTCCATTTTTAAAATGGCCCAAATTAAAAATAAATAAATTTTCTCCTTTTGGTGGAAACTTACTTGACACATTTAGGTTAATAAGTCCAATTGATAGATGACTTTTCATTCACGCTCCCATTTCCTAATCACATCCTTGTCTCACATCCACCCTGACTGAAGACTGATGAGAGCCTCTAATAGCCACCGCAGCCGCCTTGCCCCTGCCCACACCGGGCACAGCACCAGGTGCTGCAGTCACTGGGGAGAGGGCTCTGTGTGCTCCCTCTGCAGGGCAGACACAGCTCAAAACCCACCCTGAAATCAATACCTGCTGAACATTTTCCCCCTAGCAATAACCTTGTGTTCTTAGAGTGGTGGAGGGAAGTCTACAGCGATGCTTTGCTAGGAACGGCGGGTTTAGAGCAGCACCTCCTGTGGAGCGTGGCCTCCGTGGGATGGGTGAAGAGCTCTCCAGACCCACTGCTGGCCTTGAGCTGGAAACCATCCCCACGGCTGGCTGACTGTGGAGGGTGCAGGGGCAGCCTGGGGGGAGGAGGAAAGTGTGCAGGTTGTCCTCGGTTGCTCTGCCTTGGTTAAGGAGCACCCGTGGGTGAAATGTGGGTGGTCACAGAGCCTTCGTGGCAGGAGTGCCAGAAAGCCATGACCCAACTTGCAGCCACTGCCACGACGAGCAGCTCAAAGAGCAGCCAAATCTGTGCCTGGTAAATCCTCTCCCATCGTGGCTGCTGTGATGGATGATCTCTGTGAAGGCAGGGTGGGCTGTCGGTGCCTGGAAACTTCTGCAGGCGCTCCGCTTGCTCCATCACCCTTCCTGTGGGTGCCTGTCAGGGCAACACAGCTCCTTGCCTGCCCTGCCCGGTGCCCTGGGCACAATTTCGCACATGGTTCTCATCTCATCAGACCCCTGTCATCCAAGGGAAGAAGCTGATATCACTGGGAAAAATCTGGGTTTTGTGGGAACTGAGCTCTGCTTTGTTAGAGGCCATCCAGCAGTGCAAAACATGAGTGAGAAAGTGCAGGGAGGTGCCACTGTTCCAGGGCAATGCCATCTCTGAGCCATGATTCAGTCGCTGAAAGATGCAGGCAAAGATGCAAAGCTGGACCAAGCTGCTGGCTCTGGTCATGGGCTGAGAGACACCAGCATTTCCCAGGACAAGGCAAGTGTGATCTCCTCTAGCCAAGGAGAACTGCACCTCCATGAGCTCTTTTCTCAAGCTGTGTCTGCAGAAACACTCTCATGCAGCAGCTTAAGAATCAGAGCTGCTGGACACCTATTTGAATCCTGCAGGTGTCTGATTCTTGCAGAATTTTTTCTTCTTGCAGTGCTCTTTGCATCAGAGGCAGAGGCTTTTCATTTCAAGCAACTCATTATTTAACCCACCTTGTTAAATCTGCTCTAGCATCAGAATGGGAGTTAGGGGATGCCCACTCCCAGAAACAGTGCTGGTGACTGTACTTCCCGACTATATTTGATTGCTTTTATTTCATTTCCCCTTCCATGCTTCCTGATCAGTCCCAAACAGGGAATTGGGACACCTGCCCAAGAGCACACTCTGAGAAAGGGGAGGTCCCTCTCTCAGAGGCAGGGCTGTCCTTCTGCAGACATTTGATAAGCAAGGTTGTAAAAACATTTGTTTAACTTTCCCATAAAAGAGCTTGACAGAATAAAGCAGGGACTTTTCTTCAGCCTTACCGACAGAGGCCTGCTTAGAGGAAAATTCAGTGTAGCCAAACTCAAATAGGCACATAAAATTTGAACCCAAATCTGGATTGTATTTTTTCTGAATGGTTTCTATCTTTTCACTCAGCTGAACCAAGCTCGCCTCAAAACTCAGTTTCCAACCAATGCCTTGAACCTCCATTAGGAGAGCAGCTCTCTGTGCAGGAGGAGACACAGAGCTGAGCACAAGCATGGGTGGAGACAGAGAATTCTGAAACATGGCTGTGCTTCAGTTCCTCTCCTGTACCAAAACATTTGGGCCTCTACCCCTTTCCATTTCAATTTTCCTACACCACTTCCCTTTCTCAAATGAGGACATCAAATACTCATGGGAGTCTCATTAAAAGCCTGTATACATAAGTCTGGTGCTTGGGGTTGTTTCATTTTGGGTACCCACAGGGAGGTTTCAAAGGGGCCTGAGTTGCCCTGATGCTGAGCCCAATACAAACCAGGCCATCTAATGTACTTGGGGCTGAGATTATGAAAAACCTTAAGCTCCTAAAAAGAAAAATTAATCATAAACACCCCCTGAAAATTGAGACAGGTTATGTCACACATGAAAAGAAGGTCCAGAATATCCAGTCTGTTTCCTCATGTAAACACAGAGTAGAAAACAAAGATGCACCCAACAACTTTCTGCAAGCAAATGCTGATTTTTAAGGTCATTTGCAGTGAAGAGCAGTATTAAACTCTTATGCCTCAGCCCTTTGCAGAGAAAATACTTGCAAAAGTACCTGAATTGTTTATCTCAGTTCAGTTCCCATCTCCTTTTCCCTCGCAGTGAAGGGAAAAGTGAAGTTTTACCCGTCAGACTGCAGAGACCGTGTGACAACGTGACAAACAGCAGAGCTGCAATGTGCTAAGACAGCTATTGCTGAGGAGCTGCAGATGGACCTTTGCCCTCTTTGGTTTGGACAGCATTTACAACACTTCCAGCTCCATCTCCTAGTGAAACCAGTCTACTTAAATTGTCCTCCAGCAGGAACCCAGAGCACCACAGCTAACAGGCAGCATAGTGCTAGGTTAAACCAAGCAGAACAGAAAAAGCTCATGAAAAAAAAGAAGTACAGGCACTTTCAGTGATACAGCCACAAATCTCTCTATTGCATTTTTCCTGTATCACCTTTACTTGTAATTCCTAATTATCCCTATCTTTGCCATCTAAATGCAAATGCAACGAGGCACATTTTCCTTATTTTAGTGCATCCTTCACAAGTCTCTTCTTTTGTGCCAGAGCTGATGGCTGCAGGCTGGGGAAAGGGGCTGTGGGAGGGAACAATGGCCCACCTTGCTGCTTCCCACTTCTCCAAGGTCATCCCGCGCACCAGTGGAGCAGCACCATGCTGCTGCTGTCCTGCTGCTCACATTTGAGAGTTGTTGCCATGGCACCAGGGGACAAATCACTTCTTGACTGTGCCCTGCAAATCTCTCGCAGCAGAGCTGGGGCCTGGACCTGCAACCTTGGCTATTTTTAGCCACGTGCTGTATAATGCAGAAGTTGATGACCATCTGCACATCTCCATTAGTCAGCTGTTTCCAGGTGCTCAGTGAAAGGAACAGATAGCCAGAGACAAGGGGGAGGCTGGGATTAAACGCTGAGCAAGGGCAGCTGCTTGCCTTGCCTTTTGGTGGAGCACTCTGTCTCAGTTTCACTCGAAATCCATCACAATGGAACTTGATGGAAAGGGGCCTTTGTTCCCTGCATGCTGGTGGGACACAGACCCATCACCCTCCTTCCCTGAGGCGCCCACACTGCCCAAGACACCCAGGCACCTTGTCAGGGTGATGGCTTCTCCATTGCCATCTCCCATCCCATGACCGGCTCCCCAAGCCCACCTGGTGCTTGCAGCCCTGGCAGGGGTGGACCAGGGCAGAAGGTCCTGAGGTAACACTCCAGTGGCACTCCAGATGCCATTAGAATGGTGGCACATGTAGGTTTTTAGAGGAAGAGTCGAAACACACAGGAGATTTCCAGGTGAGGAGTGGTGCGTGACAAAGGCCAGGCTGCACTGGAGGGGTCAGACACCTCCTGCCCTGCAGCACAGCCCCACCTGACATGTATATTGCCAGCCTATTGAAGCTTATTAAAAGTATTTCAGAATAGCAGGTTCTTTTTTTGACATAACAGAATTAAAACAATGCTACAGATTCACAGCTATGCAAGGATACACTTGGGTTTTCTTTAGCGTTATTGAGGGCTAAGGGCAAACCTCTCAAATCCTGGATGCTCCTGTTCAAACACAATGGAGTGTGTGGTCAGCCCACCAGGCAACCTGCATCCTAAATTCACTGGTTTAACCCAAGCTCAAGAACAGATTCTTCAGCAGCAGAGCCAGGGTCTGGGCTGGCAAACCCGTGAGACTTGGGGGTGCTCTGATTGAGAGGTGCACTGCAATGCACCAGGAAACCACTGACCAGCTCCAGGCTCAGATGTGCCCAGAGCAGAGGGGCTGAGGCCTCAGGTCTGAGGTCCTTGCACAGATTTTTGTCCCCATCACCCTGAAAAAGTGGTCACTCTGACTTTATATCCCCATCTGGCAAACAACTATCAGAGAGAAGAACCTGAGACTGGAGCTGCTGAGGCAGCCTGATTCCCTCCAGTGCCTCCCAGCCATTGCCCAGCCGAAATACGGCAAAGTGGCACTCAGGCAGCCCAGAGACAGATGTGCTGTTCCTGCTCATCCTGTTCCTGCCCTGCTGAGGATGGCCAGCTTGCACAAAAAGCAAGGCAGCAGCTGAGCACAGTGCTTGCAAAATTCAGTGTTGCTGTCCAGGTCTTGTGCAGCGTCTGACACCGAGACAGGTTTGAGAGGAGCCCTCACATGTGAGGAGTTGCACCATCTCTGGTGTGTAGGGGTGTAATTCCACGGAAACCCAAGGAGCTGGGCTGATTCACACCAGCTGCAGAGCTGGTGACTGAGAAGCAGTGCTGCCTCACCCCATGTTTTTCTTATTTTGTATCATGTCAGGGGGCAAATCAAGGCCATGTGAGGCTCTGCACTAAATCACCCACTGTGATTTAGGAAATGTGTACAAACGCAGGCATGTGCAACCACATGAGGGACCAGCATCCCCTCTGAATGGAACCAAATAAACACACCACCAAACCTGAAATGAGCTGTCACAGATCAACCTGCTGCTAAAATGAGCAAGGATTTTTATCCTGGTGGCCAGACCTTCATGCCACTTGCAATATGCTTTGGTTTGGGTTGTTCTTTTTCCAGCCTAATGAGTGCTGTGCTTCCTCCCTGTGCTCAGACCAAACTAGAGGTGACAGGGATGCTGAGCAGGGTGACAGCTATGCTGGGAGGTGGGAAGAAAGGGTGGCTCAATTTGAGCTAAGCAGGAATATCCTGGTTAGCACAGAAAGCAGGAGCCGTAGATCCAGGCTGGGGTCAACACGAACATTTCCCCATCAGACCTTACCAACATCACTGGTGGACTTCTGGATGCTGCAGAAGGATCACATCCAGAGCAATAACACCCACCAGTGGGCTTCCCATCTGTGGCAGCTTCCCAGCATGTAACACCTGCCAGGGTCACAATGCATCGTTTCCCCAGCCCTGATGTCCCACAGCTGAATCAGTGACATGGGGAGCAGCAGCACCATGGCCTGAGGGCCCCAGTGTCTCCCTACACGCAGTTATCCCAGCCTGGCATTCAACAAGAACAGCCTCAGCCATCTTTCCTGTTTTCCTGCTCAGAAGGGGAGCTGGAGAGGGGAAGCCTGATAGCAAAGAATGATCTAGAAGTTAGATTCAGGAAGTTGGAAAAAATTGGACAACAGCCTTCACCCTCGCATGCTGGAATTGTTTGTTTATCTTCTTGCTTCCTCTATAAAACAACTCATCCCAGCTGGGTCATAAGGAAAGGAACAATAGCCATATATTTTTAGGATCTATCTGTAAATAAGTGATGGCCAGTTTCTCCATTTTGTCACCCAGACCATTTTGTTTCGGCAAAAGACCCTGCAAAGCAGGGCAAACCATGAGTGTGCAGGGAAAGGGCAGCCGTGGCAGCCAGGGATTCCCCCCTGGCCCCAGCCTCTGACAGCCCCAGCCCTGCCTGGTGGCATCACACTTGTGCCACCTCCAAGAAGTGAGGCAGCACAGGGACCTCTGAGTGAGTTGTAGCCATTACCCACAACCTGCCAAAGGCTTTGGACATAGGGGTGTCTAAGACCTGCCTGTGACAAAAAAAAAGGTGGGTTTTTTTCGTTTTCTCTCCCTTACTGCAGCATCCTTGACCACACAACAGAGATGCTCCCACACTAGAGTGCCACAGCCCGCGAGAGGCAAGTGCTTGGTGCCACAAGGAAGTGCCTGCTCATTAAGACACCCAAGTTAACAATGCAAATCCACAGCCTAAATATAGTGTGTGACAGAAAGTCCCAGTCCAAATTCTGCAACACGGCACCTCGGGGGACTGTCAGAGGCAGGAGCAGCCCAGCCACAAAGGTGTGGGAGAGGAAATGCAGCAGCTTCTGGCCCTGTGGCTCCCCTGGGGCCCAGGGCTTGCATGCACCACCAGGTAACCTCAGCGCTACCGCAAAGTCTCTGGCAAGGCACAAAGAAAGCACAGATGTCACAAAAGCCAGACCTCCTCCTTCTCCTCCATCACCTCAACCAGTGGCAACATCAGGGAAGAAATTAGGGGTTGGTTTCAAAAGCCCTTGGTGAGTCAGGAGCACAAGTTCTGCTGCCCTGTGAAACATTAAATAGTGGATGGGAGTAATTTCTCCTTAAGAAAGATAGGAAAAAGGTTGCTAGGTCAGATTCTTCTCTACCTAATCTGTTCCACTAAGCCTCCTCTGAAGCAGTATCTCCCAGTAAAGTGCAGAGATAGCCCACAAAGCTCCTGTCTGGCAGCAGTTTCTTTTCTTGTGTTCCCGGATGAGGTAGCGTAGGTGCAAAGGGGTGAAGAGATTTGTTTTCACTTGCATGGAGTATCACAGGAAATTCTGCCTGCTGGCCCTTAATCATAACTCCCTCAGCAATCATGCAGGCTCCTCATATGGCTTTCTCCTTAGCTCTAGGGGCTCTCCATCCTGTGGTTTTCCCAAGTCTGTCTCACGCTCCCTGCTACTTCCTGACGAGGCCTTTAATAAAGGTGTTTTATCTTTTCCATGCTTCGGGGCAGGTCTCGGGTGCTCATCTTGCCCCAGCCCTCTCCCACTTTTCACAGCACTGATTCTTAGGAAACACAGGCACAGCCCGGATTTCACATGAATCATTCCCTTTTCAGCTCGTGTTCCCAACGATAATATTTTCGTGGAGTAGTTTTATTCTGTTAGCTCACAAAAAGCTCCATTACTCAAGCCTTTCCCAGATTATCCAGCGGGTTTCTCTAAGGAAGTTTTTTCCACAGTGCTGCCTTATAATAAATCCCTTTCCTCTCTAAAATGCAGGGGTGGAAGGATGCAGAGGAAATGAGTCTACCAGCAAATGGACGGACTTGTGCAGCTGTTTCCCAAAAATTTACACTCAGGAATTAGTATTTCTGAGGCCATGCACGGATAAGAGAGAAAATAAAGCCTATAAAAACGTGTTTCTTTCTTCCTATACGTACATGGGTGCAGTGCAGGGAAGAGCACTCATCTCCATGGTCCTGTATACATATATACAGACAGATGGGCTCTGCCACAGCCCTGCCCAGCCTCCCTGCTGCTCCCAGGCTCTCCTGTTACAGTGTGTGCACTGCCAGAATTACACAGATTATCATCCCCCACGGGTTTCTCTCATAGCCCCCAAGTCAGGCGTGGGGGAAACCAAGGAGAATCACATCAGCTTGTACCTCCCAAAACAGGGGCATCCCGCTGCAGCTGCGCAAGGAGCTGGGGGAAAGGACAGTCTCCCTCCACAACTTAAACAAAATCCTAAACCCCCAAACAAACAAATAAAAAAATATGCAAAATCAAAACCAACACCCCCCACATGGTCAGAAATATTTACTACTCTTAAATTTTCCATTCTGGACCTTGGCCAGGAAGTAAATTTCTTGTTTTGGAAAAACTGAACACATTTCTGCAAGTGTAGGGGAAGTATTACACTTTCCCCATTTCCAAAGTGCCAATTGTGAAAGAGCCACTCTTACACATCTCTAAACTGATTATGACTTTAACAGAAAATAAAGAAAGAAATAGCAAAAGCAAGAGATACTGCTATGTGTACACTTCAGTGCCTGCTGAAGTTATGGAGGAGATTATTCTGGGAGCTATTGAAAAACACCTGAAGGACAACGCAGTCATCGATCGTAGCCAGCACAGCTTCAGGAGGGAAGCCCTCGGCCCTGTGCTCGTCCACATCTTCATAAATGACTTGGATGAAGGACTGGAAGGGATACTGAGCAAGTTCACAGATTATACAAAACTGGGAGGAGCTGTTGACTCCTTTGAAGGCAGGAGAGACCTCGACAAATCAGAGAGCTGGGCAATCACCAACCCTATGAAGTCCAACATGGGAAAAAGTGCTGGATTCTGCACCTGGGATGGGGCAGCCTGGAAGGTATAGACAGACTGGGGAATGAGATGCTGGAAAGCAGGACCTGGGGGTCCTGTTTGATGGCAGGTTGAACATGAGCCAGCAGTGCCCCGGCAGCCAGGAGGGCCAACCCTGTCCTGGGGTGCATCAGGCACAGCATCACCAGCCGGGCAAGGGAGGGGATTGTCCCGCTCTGCTCTGCACTGGGGCGGCCTCACCTCGAGTCCTGGGGGCAGGTCTGTGTGCCACAGTGTAAGAAAGACACTAAACTACTAGAGAGTGTCCAAAGGAGGGCAACAAGGATGATGAAGGGCCTTGAGGGGAAGCCGCGTGAGGAGCAGCTGAGGGCACTTGGTCTGTTCAGCAAGAGGAGACTGAGGGGAGACCTCATTGCAGTTACACCTTCCTCGTGAGGGGCAGAGGAGTGGCAGGCACTGATCTCTGTGGTAACCAGTGGCAGGACCCGAGGGAATGGCCTGAAGCTGTGCCAGGGGTGGTTTACATTGGATATCAGGAAAAGGTTCTTCACCCAGAGGGTGGCTGGGCACTGGAACAGGATCCCCAGGGCAGTGATCACAGCACCAAGCCTGACAGAGCTCAAGAAGAGTTTGGACAACACTCTCAGGTACATGGTGTGACTCTTGGGCAATGTCCTGTGCAGGGCCAGGAGCTGGGCTCGATGATCCTTGTGTGTCCCTTCCAACTCAGCATATTCTGTGATGTCAGGAGTGAGTCCTTAATGCCTGTTTAGGTACAATATCTTTTCATGGCCTTAAAAGAGCAGCTCTGGAGAGCGGTGGGCGCTGCTGCCATGGCTTGCAGGCCACCTCTCCCTGCTGCTGGCTCCAGGGGACAGTTGCCTGTTCACCCAGAGGTCACAGCTCATAAGAGCAGAGAAGCAAATCCAAGCTCCCAGCACAGCTCTATAGCAAAAGGGGCAAATGACCTCCTAACATGTTAGTGGTGGGGGTACAGAGGGAAAGCAGGGCTTGCTTTTACCCAGCCCATACTGATTGCACTGGGTGCTGAGGTCTGGGATTTGGAAAGGGCACTGAAAAGGCAGGAATAGCCCAGAGAAAGGAAGGAAGAACCCCAAAGGGCACAGGTGATCCTGGAAGGTGGCTCGGTTACAGCTCATCTGCTGTCATGGAGGACTCTAACCCAGCACAGAAACGTGGTAGACTAAACAAGAAAACCAGTCACTGTGGCTGTAGGGCAGAGGATGGAACCGATGTTCCTCCCTGCCTTTAACATGTCTGGAAGGGGCACTGAATTTACCTAGACAGTAGACACCTGCAGCTTTGGTGTTCAAGTTCCCCAGATCATAGGCAGCCCAGCTGTGTGGCCAGGCTGCACTTGGGAGACCAGGCCCAGCAAGGGACCTTTTTTGCAAAGCCAAGTCTGCTCCTCTCCAGCAGCACTGAAGGGGAAGGTGCTCAGAGGCTGCTGAACCAGACCATCTAAAATACAGCAGAGCCTTTGGGGAGCACGAAGGGCAAAAGGAAAAGGAAAGAAAGAAACCACTAAACCCTAAAAAAATAACTTCCCGCCCTCACACAGAAATCGAGACTGCTGAATACCAGATTTTCAGCATTTCTGCGTTGTTTTGCTATGTACTGCCTTGTCATTTGTAGCAGTCAGTGTCTCTAAGGAGAAACATCTCTGCCATATGCAGGTAGCAGAGAGCCTGTGCCCACCTGCCAGAGGGCCACTCCACCTTTGTGAACCCTTTCCAGCTCCAGGTCAAACTGAACACATTTCCTGAATCCCTGCAGAAATGAGGGGCTCGGAGCAATTTGCACGTGCCTCCCCCTCCCCACAACAGCATCCTCCAGACCCACGCCTCCTCCAGTCGAAGTCACTCCCTCTCCTAGCAGGGCAATCCCCTTGCAGATCCCAGGGATGATTAAGGATTTTGCCAGAGGATGAAGCAAAGCCCACTGTGTCCCACCTGCTTCCCCTCTGCAGGATGCCCCTGTGCTGAGAGCTCCTCACCACCACTGCCAGGCCTCCTGAGCCACCGGCACCGAGGAGAGACAGAGTAAAAGGGATCCCATAAAACATCCTCTCCTGCTCTGCTAGCCCAGCCCCTTCTATGGGAACTCTTGCCTTAGGAAAGCTCCCTCCATGTTTTCAGTTGAGACTTGCCGGTGCCTCTTTTATATCCTTTTTTTTTTCTTTTCCTCCCCCCTTTCCAAATATTTGTTTTTATGAGCTTCTTGTTGAGATCATAAAATACTGAGTTGGAGGACTATAAATTCACAAGGAGGTATTCTTTGAAGAGAGCTTTTTTTTTCCTTACAATGAAAATGATAATAATAATAATAATTTTTTTTTAAATCCCCATTCCTCCCTCTCTTGCTAACACCCTCCTGTTTTGCAGCGCAGCGTGTTTGTAAGGATCTGGGCCCTTACATCTCATTTTGCCTCTTAGATTTAGCCAGAGCAGGGTTTTGCCGCCTGGGAACCACAGATAGAGGTGAGCTGTGGCCAGCCCTGATGTCAGGTCTTGGGCCCAAGGAAAGCAATTTCTTCTGGAGTTTTGCAGAGATAACAGTTACCTGCTCATGCTGTGTCCAGCTTCTTCCACAGCCATGTTAGGAAGCACAGTGCAGTCAGCCAGAGCTGAGGATGCAGGATCATCACCTTCTCATCTGGAAGCCAAAGACACTTCATGGAGAGATCGCCACCAGGCTGCTGGAGGATGCTGAAAAGCCCAGCTCTTTTCCCCCCTCACACACGGTGGTAATGTCATGTGTCTCCCCCAGAGTCACAGCTGTGATTTAACCCAGTGCTACAACTACCCCACATCCATCCAGGACAGCCTGGGGTGCCCTGCACCTTTCAGGAGCATCCTTGGTTTTGCAGGTGGGGAAACTGAGGCTGGGAGACCTCTTCTGCTCCCCTCACTGCCCTGCTCCAGGCTCAGTCTGCCGCTCACTCCCTGGTGGGTTTGTGCCAACTGAGTCACGTCCTGCCCGTGGCAAGGGAAGAGCTGAGGGGGCACAACTGACTCTCTAAATAAGGAACACTCTGCTGGGATTTGGGGCACTATTAGCTAAATCTTGCAGCCTTTATTCAATCAGGCCTTCAGCTGAGAGGCATTCCCAGCGTGCAGCCTTAATTGGCCTATTTAAGATCAGCCAGGCCAGCTGCCCGGGCCAGCTGAGTCAGCAAGGGAGCGCGGGGGGCTTTCCCCCATCTCTGTTAAGGGAGAGAGTCCCATCTGCTCCTGGGGCTCTGCAAACCTTGACTTGCCTCCAAATTAACCCCAAACTCCACCGATGGCACGGGAACTGTGGCTGCTTCCATAAGCTGCCTGGTGGCTGCTGTACGCTTTGGCTCACACAGGAGAGCAGGGCAAGGAGCGCCTGGCTTCCAGCCCTCTGACCTTGGATATCTTCCTGGCCTCTCCCTGTCCACTGGTTAAAGAAGGGATTTGCAAGAAGCAGGACTGAGGGCAAGATTTCTGCAAGGCAGATCCCCTGGTCCCCCATTATGGCTGCTTCTTTTAAAAGCAACAATTGTGCACAGGGAGGAGGAGGAGGAGGAGGAGGTCACATGAAGGATGCCTGAAATTCTTTCCAAACCACAGCCATTTCTGACCCATCAGAAATTTCCCCACTTACTCTGGCCTGTGAACTCTGGAAAATGCAATTAAAAGAGAAAAAGCAGAGGCCCCAAACCTCTGATTCGGGCGGGCTCTCTGACATTCATTAATGAGGCCAGCCTTACACGATGCTGATTCAATAGGAGCGACTGTCTGCTTCCAGCCCCGGTTCATCAAAAGTTCATCACTTCTCCCTTCCAACAGAAACCCGCCTGAAATTTGTCCTGCCTTCACAGAAGTTAGGGGAGCGCCTCTTGTAATGGTTTAATGTGACTGAAATTGCCATTTCCTGGATTGACAATGGACATGAGCAGCCCTTGATGTGTATGTACTTATATATATCCACTATAACTTCCCCCATATAGCATCTTATCTCTGTATCTGGATGCACCACCCAAAGCCTGGCCAGGTGACAGCAGGCAACTGTGGCTCCCACCCCAGCAGGAGCCAGCTTTTCAGGGAAGGCACAGGACAAGCTGCCAGTGTCACCAGAGCTGGGCCAGCAGCTTCTGGGCACGTTGTCCGTCTGTCCTCCGCCCACGTGCCAGCAAGCAGATCCTGACACCACCTCTCTGATTTGTTACTTGATATTTGGTTCCTGCCCTGGACTCACACAGCTGCAGACACATGGCCACCTCCGAAAGCGTTGGTTTTAACTGTGGAGCTCATTTCCAGCAGTAGCAGTGGTGGAAAGCAGTGGCAAAAGGAAATGGGGAGGCATGAATGGCTCCAGCATGTTTGGAGGTAGCCCTGGGCTGATGATGGGTCTGGGCAAGAGGAGATAGAGGAGGATAAATGGCTTTGGAGTGTTTGGAGGTAATCCCAAAATAATAGTTAAAATATTATAAAATTAAGCTAAGCCCTTGGGGTCAAACAGAGGGGCTACACTCTCGAGAACAGGTGACTTTTATTGAGAGCAGTCCACCCATTCCAGGTGGACCTAGCCAGCTTCTTTCCCCAGTAAATCTGCCCGCTACCTGCTGGCTCCCCAGGCCCGTCCGTGGCAGGAGAGGCTCCCGCTGCTGCCGCAGGTCACACTGTACAAAGCTCACCACTTGATCCCCGAGGTAACATTACCCTCCTCTGTTTAATACCATTAAGCAAAACTACCTGCGTGGGGCCACCTGTGCAACCAGAGAACTTCCCATGGCCTCGTGCCAGGGTGTCTCCTTCCAGCCCCGACCCGCCGCCAGGGCGGGAGGGGGACAGTCTCGGGAATGATCCAGGGCTGGGCGTTGCTCCAGCTGCTGGTGAGGCGAGAGGAGCCCCACCTGCTCCAGGCCTGCAAAGGGCACCGATGATGCAGGGGGTTGTGCACCTCTCCCCGAATCCATGGAATGACCCCCTGGCCTGCCTGGCACCACGAGGATGGGCGGGATGACTTTTCCAGAGCAGTCAGTGGGACCTGATTTTTGCGGGCAGAGTCCACATGGAAGAGCCAGGTGATTGCTCCCCACGTGTCAGCGCTCAGGAGAGCGCCCGGCTGGCTGTGCCTCTGTGCTCCTCTGCTGAGGGAGCTGCCTCTCACCACGGCCCTGGCAGCTCCTCCCTGAGCGGCCTGAAATGCATCCCTTCAGACCAGAGGCATTTTACTGCTTTCAGTGGGGAATAACAGAGATGAGAAAGCAGAGTGTGGATGGGATGAGGCCCCGTGCCCGAGCCCTGGTACTTGGTTTCCACAACACAGAGATGCCGAAGCCTGACCATTATAATCAACGGCAATATTGCTTCCTTCAAGATCTGGTCCAGTGCAAGGCTAAAATCTTGTGGGAAGAATTTATTTTTAACTCTCCCACCATACCAAAATTACAGAGTTTTTAAAAACCAACCCCCCCCCCCCCCCCCAAAAATGAGTCTAACATTTCCGTACTTCTCTGTATTTCAAAGCACAGAATTAAAGCTGTTATGGATTTGAAAAATGGAAACTCACTCAACTTGGAGCCCACTGGCTGGTTTCTACCCCAAGTTCTCAGAGCAGTTTTTAAAGGTGATTGAGCAACAACCTCTGTTTTGCAGATGGGGAAACAAATCACGTTTTGGATAAGCATTTAAAAGCTAGTCAAGCAAAGGCGGTAGCAACATTGGAAAAGCCATCCATGTCTCCTGACTTCTCCACAGATTTGCCGCCCAGGGACTAAACAAGCAAAATAGATCTCAAACCAATCATGAGATCTCATGAGAGAATGCAGAAAACTCAGGTGAGACACCAGTTAAAAAAATGCTGAATTGTACCCACCACAGTGTGCAGTTAAAGCGATTAATTCCTTCCATGGAGAGAAAAAAACGGTTTTGAAGTCTGTGGCTTTGCAGACAGATTCCTCGCCATGAGAAAAGGTGCCCTGCCTGGTAGGATGGTCTGGGGAGCAGGAGATGCCAACAGTGCTACCCAGGGTTGAGTGGAGGAGGCTGACTGGGTTAAAACACTGTGTCAAGGGTAGGGCTGAAATTGGGGAACTTTTGTTCTTAATTTGCCTGGGTTTTTATGGAAAAGTGTTGTGTTCAGAGTCCAGCTGCAGCTTTTTAGGTGCAAGAAATTATTTGGACTCCCAGCCAAACAGAGAGCACATGACCTGTGGGGATGGGGAGCTATGAAAACAGAGGGGGAAAGCTCATGGTGGCTATTTGGGACAGACATCTATCCGTAACCAGGGTTTTCAAATTCAGCTTGTGCCTTCCTCACCTCACAGCATTTCTCTGTGTAGCTGAGGTATCTTTTAAAAGGGCTCCCTGAATTGCAAGGAACGCTAATGTGTATTTAAAAGTGATTTCTCACAAGCCACTGGAGGGCTGTTGGGGCAGGACTGGCTGGAAGGAAGGCTAAAGGCTCCCAGCTATCATCTCCAGGAGCTCAGGTTCTGGTTTTTCAAGTCCCTTGCATGGAAAGTGACTTTCCAGAAGTATTTCACTCTTCAAATGCTTGGTGTTGGCTGACTGTGCAGCCCCGTAATTCAGGGCAGGGGTAGGGTACCATGGCTTCACAGGAAACATCCCTCAACACACACATCCCACAAGTTTGTAGCTGGTAAGTAGTCAGGACTGCAAAAAACAAAGAGTGAGCCCAAACAATTCTACAGCACACAGTTATATTTTCATTTACAGCAGCTTGGCTTTTTTTTCTTTAAACATATTTCTGTCTACAGCCATAATTGGATTTGCTGGGCCTAGCAGCTCAGTGCCAATCATGTTTCCATGGAGAAAACAGTAGGTCCAGCTCCTTCTCCCGTGTACTCTTATCTCCAGCTCCCTTGGAGGCACTGCCTTTGTCACTGCTCAAGAAGCACCCTTGCACTGAGGACAGGAGTCCCAGGGAAACAATCATGAACACAGAAAAATAATCAGGAACATAGAGACACGGTGTGCTCACAGCATCCCAACAGCCTTGGATGTGGGTTTGAGGCATCTCCTTTGTCTGCCCTGCCGGGAGCAGGCAGACAGAGCCCCAGGAAGCAGGGCATCCTACAGAGCCCAGGCCTCCCCAGCTCTGCTTGAACCCCTCTTCAGCACCAGAAAGTACCCTCTGCCACAGAACATGCAGCCAGGGGTTGAAGGGCTTACAGGAGTTTACACTCCTTTCTCCTTAGTCTGGGCACTCTGTCTCTTCCTGCTGTAGGGTCTAGTGGAAAATGCTCACTGCAACCTCCACACATCATTCAGGCCCCTCTTGGTGTTCACTTTCATGTGCACCATCATATGAGTGAAGCTGCCCTTCATCTTAGAGGTGGAGCTGCCAGGAAACCATGGCCACGCCCACCCCCATCTTTCACACCTCATTGCTGATGAAACTGGGCTTTGGGAATTCTGGGGGGACCAGCTGGCATCCTCAGCCTGGTCTGCTCTGCACTGCCTCAGGAAGCTGCCCTTCTCTGACCTGTGCCACCTCATGCTCCTGAGAGGTACCCACAGATGGAGTGGGGCTGGCAAAAGCAAGGCAGCCTGTTCAGGGCTAAGGGTGGCTCACAGCTGTGCAGGCTCCCTCCTCCCTCACCTCCCAGCTTCCTCAGGTTACCCTGGCAAAATTTCTTCAGGTGCACCAATCTACAGTCCATGGCTTGCCTACGTATCTGTTGAGAGCTGCCTATACCCCACCACTGCCCATGTTAGACAGATCCCAAAAAGCTCTTACAGGGAAGCTTTAGTGCCTGTGGCACAGTGGGAGGAAAAGGCACCCTCCTGCCTGTGAGACAGGGAGAGGACACAATCTGCTGGGAGATTTTTCCAAAGCCAAGGCACAGCAGTGGTCTCACAGTTTTGGGCATCCTGCACCCCACAGCCTCTCCTTTTGCTGGCAGTCGCTGCTTCCCAAGCCACCTTTGCTGCCTGGCTGTGCAGCCGCTGCTACCAGTGCCAGGCAAAGGGTGTAATCAATGGTAAGCAGGCTGCATTTTAATTACCCTTTATATAATGCAAACGTGACTGCATTAATAATCCTCGCAAGCCATGAGACCGTCTTACACAACCTTTAATTACTCAGGGAGCTCAGCATTTTCCATTGTCGTACAATTAGCTTTATCTCCTATTATCTCACCGGGCTGCCAGGCCCTGCAATACAAAGAGAAGCACTTTCTGCAGCTTCATCCAAGCCAGGCATCTCAAAGCTTTGTACCTGCTCCAAGACAATCATGTTTCCTCCCCTTTATTTCCTCAGAGCAGAAAGCCAGAACATCACCCAAACACGTTATTAGTAAGTGCATATGCACAGGGTGGCCTCCCCTCCAAAAAATCCCCACCTTTGTGGTGAGAGGGTTATTCCCACACAACTATCTGTATTGAAACAATAAAAGATAAGAGTATTGAGTGCTTGACGCATTGCATGGGGCCAGACCCAGCAGAGTGCTTAAGAAGGGGAATAAAGCTCTTAAGCACATTTTCCCATTGACTGGAGCTTACCTTTTATTAGGCGCCGAACACGAGCGTAGGGGTGTTTGCAGAAACGGGAATTAGGTTCTGACGTGACATCCTGGATCAACCAGATTTTTCCAGTGGCTTCAGCAGCAGTAGGAAAAATATTACTCATCAGCCTGTACCAGAAGCTGTCCTCCTTCATGGGAATTGGCATGCTTTAAAGCCCTTTGGTGGGGACAAGAACCAGAGCTCCCATGTCCTCTTGCCCTTCATAGCACCAACAGCACTCAGGTGCCTCTCAAGTTTCTTTGTACTCCAGGCCCTTGAGGGTAAAACTTGCTCCATTTCATCCCCCTGTCCCCAGTGCAAAGTCACGATGGGCGACTCCGTGTCATCCTTTGCAAGTTGTGTCAACACACTGGAGTTCCCTGGAGTCTGCTGTAAGCTGACAGGTCTGCTGAGATATTGGATAGAATAAAGCAATAAAGAACATTTAAAATAACCTAATAATAAAATAAGGCATCACTTTTTTGCAAAGCATTCAAGTGGTCATCAAAACCCAATGGATCATATTTAATTTGCAGATTCAGTGTTGAGAAGAATAAATTGGAAAAAATAATAAACAGATGTTCCTTTCTCAGAAGGGGGTTCCCCTCAGTGCTGCCCAAGCCACTGCTCAGCCTCCTGCTGCTGTGGATGTGGACTGAGATCCATAAGGAGACCTCAAGCAAAAGTGCCTGGAAGAGTATCCAAATTCTTGGATGCACATACAAAGGGACTTCCTTGAACTTCTTTCCTTAGAAATCTCCTGCAACTGCTCTTTCACACATCTACAAGTGCCATTAAAAAATGTCCCAGCTGGCAAAATGGTTATAGAACAATTAAAATTCTGCTTCTCTGGGCCTGAGTCTGATACTGGTTTGCACTGGCGCCTGATTTAATCAACATCATGCTGAAGTGTACCTGCAGAATTGCAACCAGAATAGAGGCTATAAATGAATAAATATTAAGAGAAGCAAAATTCAGTATTTAAAGCATTTGTGGATGCTTCCCGACACCCCACCCCCCGAAGCTTTTATGTACAATTAGTTCTCCTGAGGTCCCTATTGGGGATCATTTCATTAAATAATAGCTCAATGCTGAGTTACAGAGTGGAGTCTATAAAATATTATAAGGCATGTTAAATAATGTGTGAAGCTGAACTGGGTCGGCTGAGGAACAGGGATTTCTATTGCCTGGAAGGTCACACATCTGTCTCCAAGGGACATGACAACAAGCACAGATATGCAGGAGCTAACACACTGGCTCAGGCTGTCGGTCCTTTTCCTGCTCTACCTTAGCCTGGCAATTGGCACAGGCAGATGTTTCACTGCACAACCCCTCCTGAACAACCTTCCCAAGGCAGAACTTCTCTGAAGCCCCCATGAGTTAAGGCTGCCAGAGGGTTCAAGGCCTTACAACTCTCTGAAAGGTCTTTAAAAAAAATTTGAAATATGCTTATTCCTGCAGACATCTTTTGTTATTTGTGCACATTTTTGCTTGCTTGGCCTCACTTTTGTTTTATGACTGTGACTTCCACATAGATTGGGTAGAGAAAAAATAAATTTTCCTTAAATGAGTTTGGAAATTGTGCCTCTTCTGTTCCTTTTAGTGTTCAAGAGTTCAGTGCAACAGAGGAAGGAGAGGAAAGCAGAGAAGGAGATACAGGGAAATTGCAGATGAACAGCAAGCGATGTTCTAGCACAAAGCATTAACCAGGTCCTTAAAAACACATTCAGAAGAATTTTGGAACTAAGAGACAGCATCCATGTCCTGGTGTCCATGGCTGCAAAAGGAGCTAGAGAAGGTGCTGATAGGAAGGTACCTGGAGAACCATCCTCTTAGAGAGTGGATTCAATTACAGGGCATGAACACATAACTCCAGGCAGTAAAAGGCTCTGTGAGAAAAAGGGAGAACCAAAAGTAAAAGCTGTAGACCAAAACTGGAGAAGTTAAGTAAGAAATGCATCAGCAACACAAGCCTGAGAGTTGGAAACAAGCACCAAAGGAAAGAGCAGAGTCCCCATCTTTTGAGATGGTCAGAGCCAGCTTGGATAGCTCCGTGGAATGTATGTTTTAGCCAAAAAACAAGCTCACAGGCTCAGGGCATGAGGGATGAGGTGTGGTTGGATGGCCTCAAGCACAGGGAAGGTGAGACTGACCGGTGTCCTGTCACCTTATGCTCTGTGGCACGGTATGGCCGGCTGCAAGGAGTTTGTTCAGCACAAATCACTTCCCAAAAAACCTTCTTTTCCTAAGGACTGCAGTGCTGTAGAAGCCACCAAACTGCAGCTTTTAAAAGAGGACTGATTTCATGGATAACTAGGTTGAAAGGATACAAAAACACCTCCAGAAACGTGTCATGGGGTAAGAAGGTCATCCCCATCACTCAAAAGGAGACAAAGGCTGGGGACAGCCAAGCTGATGGCTGCACTTCATCCCTTCAGGCAGGAGAGGAAAGCAGAAGGTTTTCAAAAGGGGGTTCTTCACTATGAAGTTTCAGCAGAGCTGGTGGTCAGTAGCAGGGATGAAGGGCTGGGCTGGGAGCACTGCCCTGGCCAGTCACACATTTCTTTTTCCTTGGCACACTCACCTGCAGCATCATAGCACCACTCAGCTGATCCCAGGGAGACTTCATCAGCTTCTCCACAATCCACTGGCTTTAGGAGGGGCTTGGCTAGACTGGTACTCTACAGACATCAATTAACATCAGCATCAATTAACACCATTAATCCCAAGTTATAGTTAATACCTGTCTGTGGTCAGAGCCTTGTTCATAGTTACATTTGCTGAGAAAAACACAGGGAGCCTTGTCCACCCCCTGGCACAGGCTCACTCAGAAGACTCCAACAGGGGTGCCACAGGGGCTCCTGCTGGCCCCAAGCCACCACGGTGGACAGGCCACCTCTGTGCCACTGCTGGGGTGGCACAAGCACTGCCCTGAGCTGCTGCCTCAAACTCTGGGGGAGCAGCACCACACAGAAATCAGGCAGACGCAAAATCCTGCTCTCATTCAAGGATGCAGAGAAAGAAACACACTGCACAGCCCTCACCCCTGGCATGAGCAGGGAAGTCCAGATCTAGTGAGCTCTGCCTTCTCCTTGGTTTAGCTTTAGGCATGGAAGTGGTTTCCTGCTACCATTAGCTTTTCCTGACACAGTAATTAATGTGCCTTCCTGCAGAAGGAATACCGATTGAGAGGTAAAGCCATTGCCTGGAGAGAGCTGGCCTTCCAAGGAAGTGCTAATTAGTCCTTATTTTGAGAAACCTGGTTAAAGCAAGTGAGCAGGTGTTGCTAGAAATTGGAAATAATCTGTACAAACATATCCTTTCCTATGTGACAGCAGAGCTAATTACACCTCCTTGGGTCACCGCTCTGTTTTACCTAGCATCTCTTTGTCAAAAGTGTCTTCCTGCTGCCTGGCACTGGCTGCCAGAACAAACACTTTAGCACTTGGTGTCAGGGGTGAATTGACTCCTCCCATCACGGCTTGAGAGGAAGGATGTTGCTACCAACCCCACTTGCTCCAAGGACAGGGAAAACGTCTCCCATCTCCTTTCAGGCATGCGAGGCACCGCGAAGTGCACCCTGCCCTGTGCCTCGCTGTCCCGTTGCCAGCCAGGTTCAGGGTCATCTTGCTGGGTGTCAGCGTAGGAAGGGCTTAGGGATGGTTATGTGCTCCATCCCACTGCCCTGGCGTGCGATCAAAGCTTCACAACCTCCTGGGAAACCGGAATGTTCCCTGGGGGAAGGTGGTGATTGACATGCCGAGAAGGGATGATGCCGTGGCAGCAGCAGAAGTAATCACGAAGCCCATTATTGTTTATATAAGATGTTATGTGTGCAGGCTGTCTCAGACACAATGGTCTCATTGCATCGCTCAGTCTCAGGCTGGGGGGAGGTGTCCATGCAGATCTGCAAAGCTGGATCTGAGCAAAATGGGAAGCACAATCACTCGGCACAAGCCAGCACAGGAGGAAAGCAGCCGGCTGCGGGGTGATTTCAACAAGAAGAATTTCCTAAGCACCCTCCCAAAGCAGAGGTGTCTCTGCGTTGTTTAGCAAGTGTCACGCAATCTTAACTCCTGGTTTGCACCACATCCACAGGAGGAGATGGGCCAAGCACCGTCTGCAGGGACACAGAGACAGCTGTGAGTCACTGTGTAACCCGGGACACCCTCCTGGCCCCCTGGGCCTTGGTTTGCTGGGATGCATGGATGCCTTGGTAATGCCTGGGAAGTGAGAACTGTTGCAGGGAGGCAACACAAACGCCGTGGCTACGTTTGGGAGCAAAAGCCCATTTGTAGGGTGCCTGCTGAGGCAGTGAGGTGTGTGCTCTTCCTGCAGGCAGAGGATGCTGGTGCCCCCAGCAGAGGCTCTGCCACGGCCATGGGCCTCCCGCCTTTTGTACCAGGATGAGGATGCACCTGCAGCCCAGGATTTCCTTCTGCCATGAGACACCCTGGCCATTCCACCTGGTATATATAGGATAATAAATGAGGACAGGTGCAGTACTGTGGTTCTGATAAATGTCAGTGCAGACAGAATATGCTCCTGACAGCTGGCCGTGGGATGTTTCAGCCCAAAATGTGAAACACAAGCCCAGGCAGACCTGGTACCCAGCAGGTCCAAGGAACGGGGGCAAATCCTCAATATATTGCAGGATAATGTGAGTTTTGCCTCTGTTGCAGCTGCAGCCGCAGTGCAGGCTGAGCAGGGCAGAGCCCTCAGCAAAACACCACACACATCAGCCAGCTCAGGCAGCTTGCACAGGAAGCCCTTTCTCTCCAGGCAGAACCTGTTCAGCATCCACTGCTGAGCCACCTTTTCAGCAGCAGCAGCATTTTCCCCAGCCCTGGGCACTTACAGCCAGGTCTGCAGATGGTCTGAATGAACGGGAGCTGAGCTTGGGGATGGTGGCACAGCCGTGGTGGGACCTGCAGTGGGATAGCCCCTTTCCAGCCCCAGCAGAAGGGGTGTGAGGGGTGTGCTCCTCGGCAGTGCAGCTGCCCCTGCAGCTGCTCCCAGCACTCCTTGTCCCAGCAGCTGAGCATGGCCCAGCTGGACAAGCGGGGAAGGAGGGGACAGACCCCCTTTGTAAAGTCGATTCCAGACATACTGCCCTACACGTGCACCCTGAAAAGAGGACCTGTTAGGGCTCAACTAATCAGAGCCGGGATCACACTGGGGATGAAGTGGCAAAATCAAGGTGGGAGCTGGTATTTAAGACACAGGAGTGAATTGCATTCCTACAGAAATGCTTGTTTGGGTCCTATTTTCTTCCTCTGCCCACTGTTAACTGCTTCAGAGGTCCAGGAGGAATGTGCATTATTGCTTGCAGAAGAAGACAGCCAGAACTGATCAGGGCGGTGTCCTTCTCCACCCACAGGAGAACCTACTTTCCTGCTCAGTTTTTCCTAAAGCCACTGCTGCCTCTTGGAGCTATAAACTTGCTTATCAGAGGGACTGACAGGGCCCTGAAATGATAAGGTCTGATTACTTGTTCTGTTAACATAAGGCATAAGGCAGAACGATGGTGATGATCCCATCCCTGAGATGAGGAGAAGAGATACAGAAGTAAAGTATTTCCCCACTGAACTCTTAGGGCAGGAGCTAACGCTCCACTGCTCCATTGTCTTCCTTTTCAATCAGGGATGTCCCTATACTTGATTCCACAGAGGTGGGATGCAAGTGTCTTAGCAGAAGCATGTCTCCCTCTCTCAGCTGGTTTGTTGTGCCCTGGAGAAAAGTCCTTCCCTCAGTCTCAGCAGGTTGAGTTAGTGTGATCTTTTCCTGCGGAACACACTTCCTTAGTCCAATGTTTACCTTTCCCATAACATCACTACAATGCTGACTCATGGCAAATTAAAGTTCAGGTATTATGCAGGAGGCTTAGAATTGTCCTCCCTGACACCTGGGAGCTGGCTCCAGTCTGAAGACGGATGCAGTTCAGGCCTGTTCCAGCCATGATGCTGACTTTAAAAATAAATCCTGTTGGTTAAAATAAGGTGGTTTCTGAACCACCTAGGTCAAAGCTGCTAAAGCTGGATGTGGGATCATTTTGTTTGAGTGGAAGCTGAGATTCATCATTCAGATGACATCTGATGATGGGATTTTAAGCAAGTACACACATTTCATAGGGCTTCTAATAAGCTGCCTCCACTGGCAGCTTTAAAGCTGCCACTAAACTTTAAAGTCCAGCACAAGGAGTGGTCACCATACATGACTCACTGCGCCTCCAAAGCCCTATTTATCCACAGGTGACGTACCAGCTCTTACAGTGATGGAGAAATGCTGCTGCCCAGGGTGACCCTCAGAGCATCCTGCCTTTGTAATGTGGGACAGGGATGGGGAATACAAAACTGAATTAACTCAGCTTAAGAGACGATGGGCACAGTATGGACTCAGCAAAGCTTATGAGAAGTGTGGTTTCATGCAAACCCATGGCTGTAGCTGCTGCTGGTGTGTGTGTGCATGATGTTGAGGCAAGCTTTCTGCTTACCAGCTCCTCCTGCCCCTTAATCCTGCAGCATCTCCTGCTTGCTGCATGGCTGTGGGATTTTCTGGCCCTCAGAGAAGAGTTGGGGTCCAGACTGGACTGGATTTGGGATTGACAAAGGAGAAGATCAAGGAGCAAATCCATTACCTGTTGTGACTTCAGAGGCAGATAATATAAAAGCACACCCTCCCTTGCTCCAACAAGGAGCCAGCTGAGAATTGTGCTTTTCTCCTGCAAACAAAACCTCTTTCCTCTGCCATCTCTGATGCTGCTTCAGTTTGCAAAGAAAGGCTGCTAATGTGCTCACCCGTTGACAGAGCAGACTTGAAGAGTAGTTTATGGCACCTACTGTACTCTCAGCTCAGAGATGTAAAACAATTTTCACTGTAGCTGCTGTGCAGGGCTTGGCTAGTACAGCCATGTCCAGAAATATCCAGGCAGAAAAAAAAAAAATGAAGCTATTAAAAACACTCACACACAAGCCAGGAAACATCTTATTATAGATCTTGGTTTGAAGAAGGGAAATTAAAAACCCATACCCACACTCAGCATATGCCCAGCTATATTTGTCTGATCCATTTATTATCTTAGCCAGTGCAATTTCAGTGTTGCACTACTCCAGCCTTTCACGCTAAAAAAAACATCAACAGCCCAACGCACAAGATGCCATCGCTGGTTTACAGCTGTGGCCTATCCTGTTTCTCCGAACATTTGCTGATCTGGCATCAGCACAATAAGGAGGGAAGCGGAGGGTGGGGGTTGAGATCTGCCTGGAAGATGTGGATCACAGCAAAGCAAGCTCTCCCTGTATTTATGGAAGTGCTCCCTCGGAAGCGCAGCAATTTGTGTGTGTGCTGATCTTTAAAATTGTGGAGGAGAAGGCATCACTTTGACTGGGATCCTTCACTAACGATGCACCTCGTGCATGCATTTCCCAGGCCGTGGAGTTGAAAATCCAAGCTCTGGCAAGGCCACGCCATGCATACAGAGTTAAATATGCAATGGAAAACATTACAGCTTGGTTAGTTATTGCTCCCATAGTGCAAAGACTGGAAATCGATGCTGCAAGTACTTTATGAAGCAGTAGGAAGCTCTTGGCGCTGGATTAAAGCAGTGTGCATGCTCATGGGTAAGAGTGGAAGAAACACAGCCATGCTCTAGGCTGAGGTTCTCCAAAGCCACCTGTGGGTGTAGCCATGCCAAAATCACTGGTGAGCCCACTGCCTCCATGGGAGAGGTGCCACGGGATGCTCCACAGCGTTCCAGTGCAATGGTGCTGTACCCGTGCCCCTAAGGCAGGTTTGCACCCGCTCCTCTTGCACAGAATGGACACCAAAATATCACAAACTCAACGTGAGCTCAAGTGCTCTGTTGGCTGAAAGAGCCAAAATAGTTTGGGTAGCTACTTCTGAGTCCTTGATGCAGCAAACTTATACGGGGCTCTGCAACACTCGCTTTTATTAATAGCCTGGATGTCCTGAGCATTTTTCTTTTTCAGTTCTCACGAGTTATTTTCACTGTACAGCCTCCCATATCACTCAGTTTTGGGAGCTGGTTGGACCAACTCGTGGGACAAATCCCCACAGATGAAAAAAACCCAAACCAACACACACCCAGAGAACCAAGAGTGTTTCTATAAAAAGTCAGGAACATATGCGTGGTATCGTGGGTACAAACAAGACTCGGCACGTATCTCTCTGCCTTTCCTCTGCTGAAAAAGGCTCATTTGGGTACATGGGCTTTATGTAAAGGAGATACTGGTCATGCATCATGTGCCACTCCTGGTGGTACCTGTCCCCTGAGTAGCCCGCCCTGTGCAAGCACTCAAGGCATTGCTCGACAAGGGTAAGGGAATTACATTTCCCTGCTAGCTCTCCTGTTTGTAAAGCAGTGCTAGAGATCAGATCAGCCTGTGACTTGCTTTTGCACGAAAACCTGCCCTCTTTTAGTACTTTGAACATCCTAGGAAAGACTACTGTGCAGGGACAGAAAGTCCTCACAGACACAATGAGTGCCGGATGGGTGGGGAAAAGCCTTTGGGGCAAATGCTTCACTTAATTCCCACAGCCTGTCTAGGCAGAGATGTCAGGTTGTACAGCTACAGCAGCGATGTGGAACACCCACAGCAACATCTTGGTCCTGTAAAAATCAATAGCAAAACCCTCCTGAATCCTGGACTGATGCCAGGCCATGAGAAGAGCGAATTGTGCAGAAAAAGCCGGAGTTAGAGAAAAGCTACCAGGAGAAAAGGAATCAGTGCTCTGCAGGAGCTTCCGAAGGCCTTTAGGGTTTGTTTCCTCCAACAATGAGGTATCAAGGGAGCTTGCAGGATGGATTTAAGCCACTACGGTGGGACGTGGACAAATCAGGATCTCCGTGAAGTTCCAACGCAGACTACTGGGGGCACAGCAAAACGTGCACTGAGGTCTCTGGGGATATTAACTCCTTAACTCACTGTGCAGGTAGCACTGCACAGCCACCAACTGCATGACTGCAGACCATTTCCCCCTCCCACATTTGGGTCCTGTTCTGGATCATGATCACTCACTGAATGAGAACTCTGGATTTTGTTTTACACCCCTTCATGTGCCTTTTTATTGTGCCATAGCCAGGCTCTGCTCTGTAGACACTTCTATTCATATTCTCAGGGGTTTTGTTTGATCTTTGTCTGTATATTAACAGGATGAGCACTAACAGCACAGGAACACATTCTTCTTGCCTCCAACTCAGGTATTTGGACAGACGTGCCAGCTGCCAAAGTCTTACTCAGTCCCTGGCTTGGACTTGCTTAAAGCATATAAAATCTTCTGGGAATTTCTCTGTAAAATCCATTTGAGCATATGCAAATTACTTTCCTGCCCTCCAAGGTTTGACACAGCATAACCTAGAAGTACAGGGCTGGCAAACAGACTGGGTCCCAACATATTTCATAATTCCCAGCAGTATGAGTATTAGAGCTACTCTAGAAAAAGCTGGCCAGAATTTTAACGGGGGGAAAACACTGCATTTTTGCCCCCTCTATTTTTGGAAATGTCTGAACATCTCTAAGTAAAATAATAAAAAAATTAGCTGGAGGTAGAACCTGCCAAGGTGAGATATGTCAGGATGAGGCCGAAGCAAATGGGAAGCACGTGATGGTCCCTGCATGGATCACAGCTCAGCTCTGCTGTACCAGAGATAAGGACCCCCTGCCAGCACCTCCAAAGCTCCAGTGGATCCTGCCATCACAGCTGAGACATGGGGAAGGGCCCCCCACATTTCGGCCTTGAGCCTGTGGGCAAGGAGTACACCTAGTGTGATGTAGTCAAGAAAAGCAGTGCAGGAAGCAGATCTGTCTGCTGCCCAAGCTGCCAGACTGTGCTTTCCCCCCAACAGATACACCCACAGACCATCTCTGCATCCTACATGTGTTGTGTGTGCCTCTACGGAGAATGACAGAGGGACATGACCTACAGCAACGCCCAAAGCTGATGCTGTTGAAAAGACAGGGAGCTGGAAGATATTTTCTTCACAGCCACTAACAATATGGATATTTTAGCACCACCCCTCCACATAGCTAAGATAAAAATAACATTTCTATAAATGCACCACTATATTCTGACGTCGCATAAGACTCCCAATAAAACCACTCCAAGGCATTAGAAAACAACTCAGTGTTTATCTCACCAAAGCAAGCCAGTCTCTAGTTTTTCCTTATCTCTTCTCGCTAAGAAAAAGCCCCTGGAGGATGAGTATTTTGATAAATTGCATAACAAATTACGTTTCAGGGCTGTACATCTCCATCGCAGAGCGTGGATGCAGTGTAAGGCCACCTGTTTACATGAGCTATTTTGGGACACGGTGGACAGCCCCGGCTTTCTCAGAATCCGGCAGCAGTCAGTGTTTGTTCCCAAGCACGCACACGTACACCCACCACCGCACGTCTCTCGTTGACCCAGTGTTCCCACATGTTCCCCCCAAACATTCCCCTTCGCACCGGCGGATAACCAGGAAGATGTTCCACTTGAGAAGGTCTGATAGCAAAAGGAAAGAATTCAGCTCCTCCCCATGGTGGGCTTCCAGCTTTGATCTCCTGGATAGCCACTGCATGTGGTGACCATGTGTGGTTAAAAATGGCTTCCCAGGAAGAAATGCTCAGGCTGGGCGCGGGGAGGTCAGTTATTTTTAACCGAAACCCATTCCACCTTGGTGCCTCAGGAGAACAAGCACGTTCAGCAGAACTGGTCCTTCAGAGCCGACGGGTGCTATCACCACGTAATGTTGCTCTTGGCAAACAAACCGGTATCACCTACTTGCCCGGGCTCATCCACTTACAGCATGGCTGCCAAGGGAAAACAGGATGAAGAAAGGATGACACATTACTAATCTCTAACCACGCATGTTCAAAGTGCAAATGGAAAGAATGAGCACCCTTGACACCACACTCCCCTGTTTATCACCGGAATAACTGGAGCCCTGGATGTGACCGGGCAACTTTCCCCCGAGCATGAGTATGCCTCTGTCCTAAGGAGAGGGTCAAAGGGTGAACTGTGGCTCCAGACCTCCTCAGCTCCAGAGCTTCTGAGCTGGAATCTCACTTCTGAGAAGTGTCAATCACAGCAGTGGCAGGGATACAGGGACACTAAAACTGGGCCATGTCAGACCAATAGCTCCCACTGCAAGGCAATGGAGAGCAAGGGCTCAGTGTCTGGCCTGCCAACTGTTCAAGAAAATCTAACAAAGCAAAACCAGGAACCCACAGAATGGAAACCCTTCCCTCCTCCTCTCTTCATCCTGCCCATTTGTCATGGGCAAATGGGAAAAAAGGGGAAGAACTGCCCCATCTGCATCTCTCTGTCCTGGTCAACACCCCGCCTCATCCTTGGGACCATGGAGCTGGGATGTTGCTTTGCATTTTGCCATCCCACGCCTTGTGCAGTATAAACACTGCAAATCTTGCCTTCGCAGTGCCGGGATGTGCGTCCACGCTGAGTCAGGGCTGCGCTCTGACTGACAGCCCCCTGCTCCAGGAGCCTCCCAGGGCTTCGGTGGGGGAAGTTCTGGAAGCAAGGATGTTATGTAAGTGGATAGCTATTTTTGTCCAGAGTTTGGTTCTGTGCTCTGCGAGACTAAAAATACCCGCACACAAAGCTGAAGAACGTGCTTCTCCATGCCCCTGCTCCCGTCATCCTCTTCCTGCTGGTGGCACCTGGTTTTGTGTGCACTGCGAAGAGCAAGGCTTCTCCTTTGCCCCCTGCCTCCTCCTCCTCCGCCTTCGTCATCCCCTGAGCCCACAGTCCAGCACTCCAGACTCCACAAGGACTTCCACCATAAGGATATGTGAGCAGAAAATAAGACTGCCTTGAGGTGCCCACAGGCAACTGCTGTAGCTCTGAGGCCAGATGTGTTCAGCATCTGGGGCAGCCCTCACCTGCCAGCTGCAAAGTCCTTTTGGCAAAGCAATCGCGTTATTACCCCCAGATTACGAGGAAGAAGGGTGTCCTGGCAGGCAGGTGAGGGCAGCACAAGAGGCTGTGAGCTCCTGGGAGAGGAAAGGCAGCTACATGGCTGACAGCTGCTTCGTTTTAGCAGAAGTCAGTGCTAGAAGGAAGCAAGTCCCCCATAGGTCCATACTCCACTCTCAGAGCAGCACATATAGATGACCTGGTAACGCTGCACCATGACTTCTCTTCTCTGCCCAAAACTTTCTGAATGATCTTGAGTCGGTGTCTTAGGGACAGATCCACAGAGGTCTGCAGGAAGGCCTTTGGGAGACGGCCCAACAGCAAAAGTCCGCTTGTCTTGATTCCTCCCCCTGTAAGATTCAGATGGCAGCATAGCCCCACTTCCCCCAGTATCAAAATTATACTTTTCTTGCTGGCCAGGAAGTGGTCAAGGGCCTGGGAGCAGAAGCCAAACTGAATAAGGTGTAGCTCAGACACAAACTAAGCCTTTTATTCTGCTCCATGAAACTTTTTAAACTGAATAAATCAGACCTGCCATAATTTTGATGCTTTGAAAAAAATCCCACTGAACTTCTAGGAGATTGTCTACTGTTAGTTGAAGACTTCAGACAGTTAAATGATACTTGCTAATTCTGGTGCTATCCCTGGGCCCAGACATCTGTCCCTGCTGGCAGGTCTAATGAGGACTTTGGTCTGCTCAAGAAACAGTTATTCATCATCAGATCTCTTTGCCCCTTATGTAAATGCTCTGCTTCATGTCAGAAGAAAGGGGAGGGAAAAAAAAGTCTATAAATAAGAAGTCAGCAGCTATTTTTGGAAAAGAATTTTCCTCCTGGTGTATGTGTCTGTGTGTGTGTGTAAACAATTGTCTTCTGCATTTTTGTCAGCTTATCTTCTATCTTAAACAAATACCAAAGGGCATTTTTTTTTTAAATTTTATTTTATTTTTATCTCTTTTTTATGGCCTGGTTGTCTTTATCAGTCTCTCTAAAGGACTCCTTCTGGGGTCAGGTTCTCCAAGCACCCCCACATGTCCACGTGGTGCCCACTGTGGTAACTGAGCTGCAACTGATGCTCAAGGCAAAGTCTGGCCCTTGGAGTGCCCTTGGCAAGGCTTGTGAAGCCATCATTCCCTACAGCTTTCTACCTATATATTTACACCTGCTTATTGCAGATATAATTTCACCCACCACCGTGCTGAGGGGGTGCACCTGGGGCTGGTTTTTGGCTGCAGGGAACTGCTCCCTGCACTAGCCCCCTGCACATCAGCATCCCCTGAAGCACAACACTGCCACTGCCTCTTTCCAGAATGAATAGGTGGGGAGAGACATCGCTTAAGTGGCCCCAGGGCAAGCTGGAATAGCCTGCCCTGAGCTTGCAGGAGCAGGCAGGGCTGAAGGGATTTCAGAGGAAATGAGGTGGCTGCCATTTCAGATGGATGGGTGCTTCGGGGAGGGGAGCAGGCAGGATATATATAAAATGAAAAGCAACTTTAGGAGAAGAAATGAGCTGCTAATGGCAATGGAAAAGCTCTCCACAAGACACAGCAGCCTTATGTCTGCTGATAAGAGATAGAGTTGAGTGGAACATCACATTCCTGGACCATTCATAGCTCTCCTTCCTACAAAAGCAACAAGCTCTGGGGCTGATAACACAGGAATGTCAATGCAGAACTAAAAAACCCCACCAACCCTCACGTGTGCTGCCTTAAATATTCCCAGGTACTCGGGGCTTGTTCTGAAAGCACCCTATTCAAAGTCTGGGAGAGGGTGATGACTCTGCTCACCATGCTGGGAGGAAGGCAGGCAGAGGCAAGGAGGCTTGAAATGCTGCACTGGCCTTGCTGCATATCCAATCATCTCACCAGCAGCAAAGAGATAACCAACACGGGACAGAAAGAACAGAATTACTCAAATGCTGGAGTTGCCAAGACAACAGCAAGCACATTAAGGGGTTAAAAAAAGTGATGGTCCTTGTCCCCAACCTCTCACTGCTGGCCAGCATCAGAGACACAACCTTGTATAGACCTCAGATCCAACACGCGATGCCACATCCTGCAAAGATTCATCAAATAAATAGTAACCTCTAAACTATTCAGCTAAATTCCCATCCTGTTGAAGTCAGAGTTCTGTCACCACACTAAGAAGGGCCAGAAATTAAGTGGTTATATGTGGCAGAGGGGACACTTCAGTCCAACCCAACCTCCCAATCAAACCCAGTACTCGATCAGAGCCTGTCAGCTCATCCTTCTTGCAGTGCAAGAACTCAGTGTTTCCTTGACCCAGTTACCCAAAGACTCTTGAAGGTCTCATGCCAGCATGGAGAATATGTGGAGTACTGTCACCCACAGCTCCTGACTCCCTTGCCCTCAGAGTTTCACACACTCCTTCAAAGGCCGAAAAACCAAAACAGAGAACAGGATTGAAGATATTTGGTTTTCCTCCCTTCTCTACTTTTATGCTTTGAGCTATCATGGGAAGGTTTTCAGGGCGGGTTCCTGTGTGTCCAGGCTCCTATCCCAACACATACATGCCCTGATCTTGAGTGGCAAATGCCCATGCTACAAGTGCAGTCACACAGGGACCACATGTGCTGCATATCTCTGAAAAAAATCAGGCCAGTGAAATCTCAGTTTTATCAGTTATAAACTGTGATTCCCAAAACCTCTTCCCCAGATCCTGAATACAGTCCTTTGCCTGAACTCGGCTTTCCTTGCTCAACACCACCTACCACACTGGGAACTGGGAAAAGGACCACAGCTTTTTGATCTTCATGGTGGCAGAAAATATTCCAGAGAGGCCACTGCCATTTGGCTCCTCTGGTTAACTCCCTCTTGTCAGGGCCACAGGATGCTTTTAGCTGGGCTCCTTCACCACACCATGCAGGAAACTCAGGGCTGCTTCCAGCCAGAGCTGGCTTTGGAAACGAGTGCCTGTGCTCACCCTGCTGCAGGCACCAAGCTCTCCATGCACCAGCTTGGTGGGAAAGTAGGTATCAGAAATCAAACAAACAACACCCCCAATTTCCACTGTGAGTGTATGTTCACATCATCTGGCCAAACCCAGAACTGAGGTGTCTGGACTTCTGTGGGGGTTAGGGCCAAAGGCTGGATTCAGCTCACGCACTGCAGTCAGTGTGGTTTTGTGGGTGCAAGCTAGACTGGAACTTCAGTCTGGTCGTTTGAGGAGGACGGCATAACTTAGCTTTGATTTGAAAAGGAAAGAGAAACAAAGTAAAATGGTGCCATTCCTTTGCAGATCTCAAAGTCTCTACTATTCCTGCTGCAGTGGGCTGCTTTCCCCAGTTGACACGGCCCTAGAGATTGTTTCCATCAGTTAGCTGGTCTCGTGGGGCATGAGAACTTCCTATCCTGTTGGATATTTGGTTCATCTCTCTTTGCTAGGGTTCCCTCTCCCCACAAAGGTCTTCCATAAGGGTGAAGCCAAAGCTTTAAACTTTGTGTGATATCAAACCAGCTTTTCTGTACTCACTCATCTTACAACCACAGTTCGGATCTCTGCTCTGAGTTCTGTTTGGGTAGGGACTTCCTACCCCTGTTTACTCATCTGAAGCAGCTCCAGGCAGCCGAGTGTCTCACAGCCACCCACTCAGCCTTACAGAACAAGCATATTTCATCCCAGTTTGAACTGTGTTGTCTGGATTTCCTTTGCTGCTAAAGGTGAAACAAGTTCCATCTCACCCAAGCAGAATTACTGCAACGTGGAGAAGAAAAATAAGGGAGGCAGAGAGGATCTTCAAGCAGGAGGAGGGTTTCCAGCAAGGAAGCATAGCAATGATGATGTGGTGCACACCCAGCCAAGCACTGCCTGCTCGCCGCGGCTGCCCCAGGACCCACTCTGTGGCTTCAGCCACAGCCACCCCAAGCTATCGTGATGGTTTCATCATGAAACCATCATGGTGAAATGATGGTTTCATCATTTATCCACACTCTGCCACCACCTAAGATGACAGGTATCTCTCACCACCTTGGTTTTCTCCTGTTCATTAACCACACCATTTCTTTTCAGTCACTGCCTGAAGTCGTAGTACGTTCCCGAGGGAGAACTGGGGAGGCAGGAGGGTCTGGCAGGTTGGGCAGACTCTGCCCAATGCCTTGCCACTCATTGTTGCCTTGGTGTCATGAGTGCCAGAAAATGTGAAACCTACATTTGCCCTAATGCTTTCCCAGGCAGTGCAATCCCTTCTAATTTTGGTTTCGTTGTTCCTGGCTCACACCCCTGCAGGGGTCTTGCAGCAGTGCCAGCATATCCATATGGAAATGTCACATTTTAGCCTGCCAGTGGCGCCCACTTTGTATTTCTCCGTGCCAGTGAAGGGTCTTTAACAAAAGGCATGCTTGTCACCCATGGCCAGCAGTCAGTGTCACCCAGGAGCTGTCCCATCACCAGCTGGGGACCATCCAGGTGTTGAGACTACTGTTGGGAAGGCCAAGCCAAGGAGTGACTGAACAACCGCGTCCCACACACAGTGCGGAAATGATGCCTCGAGTAATCCTGGGAGTGAACAACCCCAACCAGTTCTTCTCCTGCCTCACTCTGCAGAGAGAAACAAGGCTTGAGTTCCCCCCAATGCCTTTTCAGGCAGCAACACCTTTACTTAAGCTGAGTTCAAGGAGTGGGACGAGACCAAGCCTCCACCACACAATTTCATGCAGCAAAGCAGCCTTCAAATACTAACTCGGACATTTTGTCCCCAGGCCAGAAGGAGACCAGATGCCAATATCTTCAGATTCCATGATAAATTCCTTTCCCATCTGGCCTCCTCTTCTGAGGGCTTCAGAGAAGGACTGAAATAATTTGATGGTTTTCTGAAGTTTCCTGGTTGCAGTTCTGCTGGTAATGGTAATAGTTCAGTGGCGTCGTTCACACTGCCCAGGGGTACAAATACACTTTGAGCAGCTCTCCCAAGGAATTTCTTTAAGTAATGCACGGTAGTTGTTGTGTTTTCTTCTGTTGCATCTTCAGGTGACATCTTAGTTAGCAACTAAAAATTAAGAATTCAAGAGGATTTCTAGTAACTGGGATGCCACTTACACTAGGGACACAGCTGAGCTGGCTGACTGGCAGGTGAATTATTGCAGAATTAATTTTAGTGTCCCATCTCTGTTCTGTGCTGTGACAGCAACCTTTTAGAAGGTGGAGTCAAGCTTTGACATATGAAATCCATCTCCAGAGAGCCCTGAAAGGACAATTAAAAGCTTGCTCTAAAAATATCCTTCATAATCTTTAGGAACAAGAGGAAATTCAGTTTTCCAAAGGTGGGGTGTTTCGTTGGGTTTTTTTTATTTTGTTGTTTTTGGGGGTTTTTTCTGTTGTAAGGTACAATACAGAAAAGCAAGGGAATATTTCAGAGCCTCATTTCCTGTTACTCAGATACTGCAAACTGTCTTCAGCACAAAGGGCTGAATATTCCCAAAACCTACATGAAAAAAATAATTCTTCCATTATTCCATATTCATCCTTTGCTTTTTTATCTAAATCTACTTTCTCCTCAGACAGAGAGACTCCTTCATACCTGCACACATCCTCACGGCAGCCTGTCTAGGTACCATTTAGACCAACATGTTTTATTTCCAGCTCTGCAGAAAACCCAGCTGCAGAGGCAGGATTTTCTCCAGATGTGCTGACCTGAGCAGGACAGGGGGTGCAGGGAATTGTTGCAGTCCACGTTGCCATCAGCACCACTGCAGTGCCAAGCCTGATCCTCACCCCGGGCCACCATGAGGGATCCCTAATCAGCCCGGTTCACGGCTGAATGCGTTCCTTCTCTTTGCAGATATTTCTGGGCAGTGACTGTTGCTTATTCAGGTAAAGGTTTCCAATGAATTCTTTTAAGGCCACTCCTTTTCCTTAATTCCTGGTTTTCCTTCTTACTTATTTCAGAGCCCATCCCTGCTGCTGGGCCCAAGTAAAAACCCTCGGGGGCACAGAAGCACTGGGACATTTCCCCTTTCCAGCCCCTCACAAGCACTTGGAGGCACAAAACACTGCCAGGCAGCATCTCTGCAGAACCCTGATCCCTCTTCTCCCAGCACCCCCAACCCCACAGCCATCCCGCGCCCGGAGAAGGCAGCTGGCTGAGCTGCCACTTCCCTCTCTCCCAGCCCAAGTGACCTTAGTGTGAAGAAATGTTTTCCTGGTATTCAACCTACGTTTCCCCTTGCCCAGTTTATCCCATTGTTTCTACTTAACCCTTCCTCAACAGCCTCATCACCCTGAGAAGCTCTGACTCTGTGTAGCTGCCACACACATTTCTGATATGATTTGGGGGCAAGTAAGTCAGGCTACCAACATACGTGGCCCCCCAACAGACAGGCATGTGTTCCTATGCCTTTCACACGTCCCTTATTTCAGGTCTTGAATTACCCTGTGACTTTCTGTTGGAAATCATCAACAAGAAATGCAACATCAGTGGATCAAACCTGTGGAGCGAGCCAGTTGCCCGCAGGGAACGAAATCCACACCCCCTTGGAGCTTTCTGCAGGGTTTCTTTCTGCTTGGTTTGTTTGCCCCACAGCTGCTCCTTCTCACACGCAACATTCCCCACTGGAGGTGTACACGAAAGGAATCAAGACACCAGCACAGCCTCTGCTTCAGACACAGCAGGGCCACAAGAGTTGAGAAGGGGACAGTGGAAACAGAAGGGTTGTGTTTGGAGCTTGCAGTTCCAAGGTGGATCCCTGCAAACCCTTCTGGGAACAGAGGGTACTGCTGCTGGTGTGGGGCAGTCTGAAGCCAGCTGGGACACAAAAAAGCATGGTTGTAACTCTTTAAAGAGACATAAATAACCCGTTTAAGACATAATTTATCTGGAGGGTGTTAACAGAGAAGGTATTGGGATGTTACAAAGCGCCTTCATGCTGTGCCTGACTCCTGCTACCCGCAAAAGCAAAACCTGTTACTAGCAAATTTCCTGGAAATCAGTTTGAGCTTTTTCATGTTTTCACGTTTTCTGTGAATTTCCATTACTCCCTCCAAATACAAAACGTTTCTTTAAAAATACCAGAGATTAACAGAGAAACATTACAGAATGTTGTCTTCTGTGGGAACCACTTAAAGTCCCTCTGCCTTGTGATCCTTTTTAACCCTTTAATGCTTGTCACACTCTCCAGAGGGCACTTCATGTCCATATCCTTAACATGGGCATTTGAGATAGTACCTTTATCCTGCCAGATCTCCCCCAGGCTTCCTTCCCAACAGTTTACTGCCTTTCAGCCATTCAAAGTTATGTCCCAAGAGCTGTCTCCTTGGTCTCAACACTTCTCTTTACCACCGAGTCAACCACAAGCAGAGCATTTCTCCAGCAAAACATGGTCCAAATTGGGCCTGTGCAAAGTTTTTTACCTTTGTACAAGCCTGGGGATTAATTAGCAGATTTTCAGGACTTGAGGATGCTCAAAGCACTGTTAAAGGGTTAAGGCTGAGGCTGTTTTCAGACAGTGAAAGGTCTGGCTACAACTTCCCTTTGTTTCCCTCTTCCTCCTCCCTTTCCCACCTTCCCTCCTGCTTCTTCTTTTATGGATATGTCTTTACTGTGCCTCAAAAAAAAAATTGCCTCTTGACGGCCTTGTTTTCCCTTGACTGCTTGGGGCCATCAGAGACCCAGTCAGAGGGTGGCTTTTGTAATAAGGAAAGCTTCTTCCAGGCAGAGGAAGACACTGCCCGGGGCTTCTATATCCACAGCCTTTCTATTTCTGGCTCTCCCTTTTCACAGGGCTTTGTTTGCTAAACCCTGCTCTCCCCCACGGGACATTAGTGAGCATACTTACCTCAGAAACAGAAAAGCCCCCAACGACTCTGGCACAGCCCACCACAGAGATAAGGGGCTATGCATCTTACCTCTCTGCCTTTTCCACTTTCAGGAGACTAATTAATAGGAATGCCTTAGCAGCTTAAATCCTGCTCTATGGATTTCAATTTGCCTCTTGAGGTGGAAAGTAAAAAGTAATCCTATTTCCAATACAGACAGGGGTAGGCTGTGCAGACACCGAGCCCAAAGCAATCCGAGAAAGGTCACTGCAATAATGCGATGCATAGGCTCAGAGAGCCCCAAGGAGCTCTGGGGAGCTGGCATCAGATGTTGAGGCAAACCTAAGGGCCCCCGCCCTTCCTCTGATGTCTGACAGAAGGATTTCAGCCCATGACATCGGCTCACAGCCCTCCCCACCCCAGCATCAGAGATGTGACTGCTGCCTGCACCCACACGCTGGGCTGGGCATCCCTTCCCTTCCCTCCTGCCTCATCCTGTGCAGCACCGCCGGGTATCGGCACCACCAGCAGCACACACACACATGGGATTCCGTGGGCAGCAATCTCCTCAGATCCTTTACCATCCCCGTGTGTTCCAGGCCCTTCAGCCCGGTCAGGGCATTGCCAGGGTGCCCTGCTCAGCAGCTGCCAGCCCCATTGCTTCACCCTGGCTACAGCCATGCTTTGCATGGGTTTAGTGGCTTTGCCATCTTTCATCTTCCCAGTTCAGCAAGTTTCTGAATGCCAGGCTTTCCCCACACCTGTCTCACACACAGTACAAGCATCCTGAAGGCACCACCGGTTCAGTTTTACAGTACATTGTACCATGGTGATCGGTTCTAAAAGCAGGGGAGTTTAGCTAGAGCAGGATCAAGCGTCCAGCTCAACACCAGATTGTGAGGCAATGCCTAAAGTTCCTTGTCAAGGTGCCTAAAACACATCGGATGGGTAAAGCATTGCAGTCTCTCAAGATCTAGACAGGAAAATTCAGATCTGGACCTAACTCCTCTTCTTCCTGAACCTTTTTCCTAAAAGTTTTCAGTCTTCCTGCAAAACCTCTGTGTACTCCAGTCTCATCAGTGAAGCACACAGTTATCTGCTCTCCCATCCTCTGAGGGCTCCAAAGCTCCCTCCTGTAGATTTTCCATCAGTGGCTGTTTTGGACGCTTTTTTCTGGTGTCTCTTGACACAAGCCAGTGTTCAAGCACGGCCTGTCTGACACCTATCCCGAGGTCAGGCCAATTATTTCACTCCTTGCCCTGAGCCGCTGAGGCAGTCACAGTTTGCACCAACCTTTTAGCATTTCCACCACCTCCAGCCGAGTGCAGCCTGACTTGGGAAGTTTACACTTTGTCACTGTTGACGCCTGCAACGTCACCAAAAGCATATGCCACCTCCCCAGCCCTCTCCTGAACAGCAAGTGCTTTTTATACTTCTCCCTTCCTGAATTTCATCCAACGGGTCCTTCAGCAAGAAATTCTCTAATATTGAATGCAAATTTCTCCAGGGTCTGACACAGCAACATCTTGATAAGGTACTGATAACAAGTGTGTAATGGTTTGCATCTACATGTGAAGCCACCCTTTTCCCAGGAAGAGACAGGGAGTTGGCTGTAATCTTGGATGGTTCTCCAGGCTCCCAGCTACCACCACCAAGGATTGATCTGCCCATGGGAAGGTACTCTCATTCACTTCTTGTCTTGCCAGTCCAGCCAGCTACTGCTTTTTGATATCCAGCCCATCTCTTCAGTTATTTTGAGCTGAGCACTCACATTTTATCACCTGGCACCAAGCAGATGAGAAATATTTGTGTGCCCAAGTCACAAGTGCAGACCTCTATCAGCTGCTCTAATTGCAGCCTGGTAATTTCCAATAGGGCAACAACAATCTTGCCAAAACCAGCTCTTGGTTCCCTAAGCACTTGCTGCAGCAGGAATAGAGCTTCACAGAGAGGAATCAAGTCCTTTTAATTTGACAGAAACCACTGAGCAGCTCTGCCAGAGCAACAATATTCCCCCACTGCTGGCCTGGATGAACACTGTGAACCCAGAGGTGAAGGACTTTCATAGCCCATTACCCAGCCTCCCGAGCCATGCAGTTCCCAGCTGCCACGCAGAAGTTCAGTCCCTGCTCTTTTTCTCCTCCAGTCTCAGCTTGCAAACAGAGTGTGAAAACACATTTCCTCATCTTTAAGTGGGTTTTTTTTTTTTATTTCCTTCTCAGCATATCTGCTCCTCACCCATCACCTTGAGGTGCAGGGAAGAAGACACTCAGCATTTCAGGAGAGGTCATGTTTAACCTCGTGCATGATGGAAGCTGGAAACATGAATTATCAGTAGCACTGGGGCATGAAGCTGAGAATAAGGAGTGTTGTAACTTGGAAACTTCAGGCACAGCCATGGGAAGATGCAGTGATGTGTCTTTTATCTCAGCCTAACTCCCAGAGGGTCGCTACCGTACAAACCGCTTGCTAAAAACCAGATACACCTTCAGCCTCACACAAGTTACAAGTTCAACCCCTTCTCCCCCAGTTTAAATAACGACCAGAGAAGGTTACTGGAAATGTCAGAAAGCCTTGCTCCTGTCTTGAAACTCTGCAAGCTTGGTGACCCTCCTGACTACCTACACATGCAAGGGAAGCCTGGCAGGTCCTGTGTGCCAAGGCAGAAAATCATAAAATCACTTAGGTTGGAAAAGATCTTTAAGATGATCCAGCCCAACCATTAAACCAGCACTGCCAAGTCCACCACTAAGCCAAGTCCCTAAGTGCCACATCTACATATCTTTTAAATGCCCCCAGGGATGGTGACTGACCACTTCCCTGGGCAGCCTATACAGGGCTTGACAACCCTTTTGGTGAAGAAATTTTCCCTAATATCCAATCTGAACCTCCTCTGGTGCAACTTGAGGCCATTTCCTCCTGTCCTATTGCTGGTTACCTGGACAGACTCCAGCACTTCAATGTCTTTCTTGGGAGTGAGGGGCCCAAACACTGAACAGAGGATTTGAGGAGTGGCCTCACATCCTTCCCCTACCAGCAGCACAGTGGAATCTTATGGGTGTTCCCACCGATAGATACCAGCACAATTTGCAGATGAAAGCAGCATGTTGTCATCAATACTGTACTTTTTGGAGAGTGGCAAGGCTGAGGTTAAAGAATAGCAATGAAAATGAGACAGAAGTACAGAAGAAGGTCAGGAAAGTGAAGCAAAGTTTTGTCTGCTGTTACCAGCTCAGGTCAGGTGTCCCCATTGTCAGTGAAAGCCCCTAGAAATGGGTCTTCAAAGGGCTACCTAAAAGCGTCCAGGATGCCAGGCTGGGGCTTACCGAAGCTACTTTCTTCCTCCATGTGAAATTTCCCATTTTTGTTTACATTTAGCTGCTCAGGACAAACTCCAGGAAATACCAGCTAAAACTGTGCTAAAACATGTCAATAGCACAAAGGGAGGAACACATCTGCCCGTCCCGAGCTCTCTGAACTCTTCTCCCAACCTGGCAAAGACTAAAGCAATTCAGACACCGATGGAGAGAGTCCATTTGGGTGGAGGCAAGACCTGCCATGCTGTCAGGTAGGCTATGACTACAACTCCAGAGTCCATTCACCCACCCAGAGCCTGGATGGGCATCAGTCTTCAGGGAAACTCTGAGGTTTGATGGGTCCCTGAGCTAGGAAGTCAAACTATGTCTTCCAGGAAAGCATCATTGCGTCTCTCTTCCCCCTGAGGGGACTCCCATCCGTGCACACTGGGACACCTCTCTTGCAATTGTCTTTTCTAAGCATCTCTCTCGAGCCCCTTCCCAGCCCAAACACTTTCTAATAAAGTCAACACCAAAGATTTAGCTCTGGCCACAACACAGTTCCTGCCTTTATACCAGAGGCCAGTGCTGCAGGTAATACCTCACTTCCAGCATTGAGATATTTATTGCAGCACAAAGACTGGGAGATGGCACGTGCTGCAAAGAGCTCAGTCTAATAGGTAGAGATCCATGATCCTCATTCAGACAGGAAGCCAGTCAAAGCCTGGGGTACAACAGGATTTTCCTGGGAAGGCTCTGGCTCTCCTCAATACCATGTGGTACCCTGCTGCACCACCACACTTCTGCGCCTGCTCAGCACCACTGACCCACACAGTGTTGTCTCTGCACCACTGAGCAGCACGTGCCCGGCGCAAATTAGTCTTCTGACATCCAAAATCCGGCACTGTCACATGACTCCTGCACTGCAGGAGGAGGAGCAGCAGGTCTCAGTGACTGGAGCCTCATTTAAATGCTGCATGCCCACTCTCAGGAGCTGAAAACACACCAAGTATGAAGGACGAGCAGAGGGAGCAAGGGGATTACTTGGGATGCTCAGGGCAGTTTAAAGCAAGCAAGCGTGAAAGTTTTGCTTTGGTAGAGGTCCCGCAATCTGGCTGACACATCCAAACTCTCCACCTGGTGTGCATCCTCACTTGGATCAACACCCTTACAGGGTACTTCTTCATGGTCTATTGATTTCAACAGATGTCCCAGTGAATGTGTTAGAGAGGGAACAACACCCCAGCAGCAACTGCAAGTTCACGTGCTAATGCCCCCCCGTTTGGTGCAAAAGGGAAAATGAGTTTGGAGAGGGTGAGTTGTTAGCAGGTCAAGGGGATATTTGCAATTTTGGCAACAAGCAGCCTTCCTCAGAGCAGGGGTAACAGGGGCAGGCACGGCACAGCCTCCCCTGTGATCTGACCTCAAAACCAGAGTCACCTCCTTGTTCACCTTCCCAAGGCTCCTGCCACCCTCCCGACATATCTCCATCCTTGTAGGAAACATCACTTGCCAGGGCAAGGCACATCCCAAAATCCACCTGCCTGCCAGTGCCAGGTAGGGGACGACCTCCTGGTGACCATGCTCCAGTCAAAGCACCAGGCCTGGGGAACACAGCGTGTGGCAGAGCAGCTCAGCCACACGAGGAGGAGTGTGGCAGGCAGCATTCCCTGGAGCAGCCTCTGCCGAGCAGCAGAGCGAGGACTGAATTTCTATTCTGGGGCTGTCTGTGCTTCCTGCTCGGTGCCACAGCCTCAAAGGGGAGTTAGTATTTATAAGGCTCCAGTCACATCATCCCATTGTTCCCGTGAAGCCAAGAGGCTGCTGGGGAGAGAGGAAGAGAGAGCAAAGCACCTCAGCAGGCTGCCCCAGCCGTGGCTCCCTGCCAGCAGTGGCACTTTGCAGGGAGGCAAAGCAAACAGCACAGTGATGTCGGTGATTGCCCACCTCCTGCCATGGAGCAGCACAGAGAGGGCAGTCAGATGCTGGGAGCACAGCTCTTCCCTCCCCAGGTGTCTTCTGATAGTGGAAAAGGCAAAAAGGACAGGGGAATATTTTTTCCCTCTGGCAATCTATAAGATTGCATCTATAAACACACTCCAAAGTCCTTGTAGACCAAATGACAGCAGCTTTAAAGGCTTTTGAGTGATGTCAGCTTCTCAGCTGGTCCAAAGCCATCCCTCCTCCAGAGCCACTCTGTTTTCTGAAGCACACAGATCAATCTCATGCCACAAAGAGGCCCAGTGCCTTCTGCATGGGCAAGGAAAGGAGCCTCCTACAAAGGGAGGGGACACCAGCAGGAAGAGGCAGCAGACCCCATCAGCCCACCCTACCCAGGCCACACACAGCAGGGGGGATGGACAGCAAAGCAGAATCAGGAGAGAGAAAACAAGAGTCTCACAGAGGCAATTTGGGGAGTAAAGGGGAATACAAGACAGGAGGGTGAAGCAGATGTGGCAAATGGAAACTAGAAATGGGTCCTGTGCACACAAGAGCCCTTTTTAAGAAGCAGCACAGCATGATAAAAGCTATGTTGGGGCTTACCTCAGAGTGTTGCTCTTCAGCATTGCACAGCACCTCTACTAAACACAGAGGAAACCATTTTGCTCTTGACAGGAGGAAGGGGCAGAGACAAAAGAAAGGTAAAAAAAGAAAAGATCCTGCAGCAGTACTGAGCCACAGCTGAAGACAAAGGCCTTTTATAGGTCAGACAGCCAGGTGAAGAGACTGCAGTAAAACTCTCTGATTATGTTCTTCACTTGTGCTAGGAGAGGCTTGCACCTCCTGGTGCTGCACAAGAATGAATGCAATTAAGAGGATGAAGCACCAAGATGATAAAGTGATGGGGGTTGTGCAAGTTCCCACCTAGGTAGAACTCTCTGTTTCAACTCAATCAGCAGGGGAAATTGTTTGGTCACTACTTTTTCCTAGATTTTGAAGCCTCCCTGAATCTGTACTTGAGGGAACACGTTGATTTGATGCAGGTTGCGTCTCAGTCTCTGTTTTCCCATGGATTGGGACTCAGCATTTCCCATGAACAGCATGAGAACAGATTGCAATCATTTTAGGCAAAACGAGGTACACATGCACAGCCTGGCCTGTGAGAAAGATCCAGCCTCCAATTTTGACAGTCAGCTTCAGAGGACCCAGAATTTCTCCTGCAGTATTTGCTGACCTATCAAGCAATTCATTGAACGAGAACTTCTGCTGCTCTATACCTTTGGCACAGTTTTATACATGATGTTTTAAGAATTTTTTGTTGCTGTTTCCCTTCCTCATTTTATTTCCTCTTTAAATTCCAAGACAACTGCCTGTGTGCAAGGATAGCAGCTGTTTTATTCCTGGAATTAGCACTCAGTTACCGGCCGGCCAAACACTGGGCTTTCTGCAGGAAACTTGGCTTTCCTGATTTGTTGCTGTTTTCCTTAGACTGAAGTTAATGTCTGCTAGAGCCAGAACAGACATTTAGGGTTTTGTCTATGGAAAGAAAGAGTTCACTCCTTGTCAGCAGCAACGTGGGACCTTTCAGAAACAGAAATATTTTCACTCTTAGGTTTCAGCAAGACGTTTTGGCAGCATTATGAACACAAACCTTTGGCAGAATCGCACAGGCAGTGAGACAGAGAGAGAGGGACTTCATGGGAACATGAAGAGCAAAGGGGATCAGCGCTCAGTGCTGCACTAAGTGTGCAGGAGTCCTTCCCACACAGCCCTCACTGCTGGCACAAAGGCACTGCAGGAAAGGGCTCAGACTGCACTACCTGCTCTTCACGTAGAACAGTTCCTCACATCACAATGGCTGCACCTCCACAAATGCCCTACAGAACTCACACAAAAAACCTCAAACCCATTCTAGAAGTCTGGGATTTGGATGTTGGACCGACAGCAAAGCTACGGAGAGAGTCCCGTACATGCACCTCCTGCGTGAGAGGCGACAGCTCGCTGGGAGAAGATCAGTCACTAGCCAGGGAAGCGTCTCAGGTAGCCAGAGGGCTGCTCCAGAGGGTGGGGGGCAATTGGCACTGTGCTTGCATTGCCACGGGCCTGCTGAGACCAGAACACATGATGTGACAGAGCTCCTTTTTTCCTCCAGGAGCCAGGAGGCCCAGTTAAGTCCAAACACATTCAAAATAAGTGCTGCAACCTCTGGATGTTGATCCAGTACTAAGTGAAGCTTCTAAAACCATTAAGTTTTCCCATCTCTGACTGTATTTATCTCCTTTGCCCTCTGCTCAGCTGCCTTTTTTCTTCCCTTCCCTCTCCACCATGTCCGTGTGGAGACTTTAGCTGGTCCTGGAGCCTGCACTCCTCAGGACTCATCCCATTTAAGGGCCCAGCTGTCCTGCAAATACTTCTAGGGTCCCAAGAGCTGGAGAACTGCAGCTCACAGGTGAAAATGAGGAGAGGAGAAAGAAAAAGAGCAAGGGTAGAGCCTCGACATCTCCTCCTGCCCCACCCTGGAGCTGCCAAAGGCTTTTCCAAGCAAGGATGGAAGGTTGCGACAGCCAAGCACAAGTGATTGCAAATCAGATGTTCAGATAAAAATGGTGATAGGTGTTGTTATGGCACTGGGTTTTTCCAAAACCAAAAAACCCCACTGAATAAGCATGGCTTTGATCATGGATCTTTGTATTAATATTCTGCTTAGTTTCAGTATGACCTGGGTTCTCTTTTCCTTCCACGTCTGAACCTTCAGCTTACTTTACTTTCTAAAGATTTTCTCTGGGGGAGGAAAGAAAAAAAAAAATGACTGGAAATGCTCCTTTTCATTTAAAAGGAAGCTGAGACTCCCTAACAATGAGATGACTCCAGCAGCTGGGCTTTTAAGGACACTCTGGAAATTACCAGACTCCTGATAAAATTGTAGGAGTTGGCGGAGGCCAGGCCATATTTCCCCTGCACAATTACAATTCCTTTGCCTGTGGGTATTGCTGTGTTGAAATGCCTCTAAAGTTCCTGCTATGTCATTGAATTTGCATGCATTTCTTTTCGATTCTTTCCTCCTCCAGCCCCTGCCAGAGAGTAGACATTCCTGAAAATCAACTAACCACACTCCCATAACTTTACAGCCTGAAGACCTTGAAGCAAATGAGCCTTGAAGAGTAATTGTAGAATTACAGGCACCAAATGATGCTGAATTATGCAGCGCTTAGCGGATGCTGCTTGGTGGCTGGATTTGGGGAAAAACGCTGGAAAACGAGAGAAAAAAGTCACTTCTCCAACTGATAAAGCAATGCTAATAAAACTCTCGCTGTTTTGAACTCTATTAGCAAAAGAATATGGGATTAAACAGTTAAACCTGCACTGGGAAAGGTCAGATTTAGGCATCCCCCTGACACATCTGAATTGCTGTAAGAGGTGCTGAGAGCAATCACACACCAAATCCAAGCACTTCAGCTAACAAGCATCAGCCAGGATGTACCAGGCCTTGGAGGCAGGTGTGAGCCAATGTTCCATTCTGGTGGCTCAGATGCTGTGGGATGCATGGACCTTAACCAAGATGCATCTTCCTAGCAGGATAAATTAAATCCTATTGACTGCGAGAGGTAATTTTTTCTATTCAGAAGACATCCCAACAGCATCATCACTGAGCAAGCCAAGAGGAAAGCAGCAGCAACAGATACAAGAAATTAGAAATAAATAGAAAGAAACATGGTGGATACGTGTCCAGTGATGCCTGGTGATGTACATTCATTGCAGGGGGGTTGGACAGATGACCTTTAAATGTCTTTTCTGAACCAAACCATTCTATGATTATATGTTCACTAATCGTTGACCATCTCTGCGTCTTCATGTGCAAGGTGTTTCTGCACATTCTATGAATGGCTTTCATTACTATTACTATTATCATTATTATTATTATTGATTATTATTATCATTATTTCTATTCTTTACAGGTAGAAATCAAGCTGAAATGTTAGTATTAATTAAGAAATTAACGTAGGAAATCAGCAGCTTGCTCAACATCACACAGGAAATGGACTGAGGACTGAGGGATGGGAAGCAGGTGTTCTCCTGACCAGACTGTCAGGTTGTAGTGGCTTCCTGCCAGCAGCTTGGCATTGCATAGGACCCATAAAACACAAGGCTGCTGGAATGTTTGGAGGTCCTCTTCTCCAAAACTGGTATTTTCCATGGACAAGAACTTGAAGAAAGGCAGGAAGGGAATGGGGGAAGTCTGGGTGCTGGTTATCAGTGAGAGTGCTGGACGAGGCAGTGGGAAGAGCAGGATCTTTGGTGGGTTGACCAAGAGATCCCCCAAAAGTAGCAGTACCTGAAGGGCCTGGCATTCCCAGCAGGTGAAAATGGGAGCACATGGCTCAGGTGTGCCAGCAAGAGGAGCCCTGCTGTGGCACCACGAGTGCCAATAACCCTGTCACCCGCAGAGCATCACCTCACCCAGGAGCAGAGACTCCACGCTTCCCCAAACTGCGTGCCAGGTTTCCCAGTGCCCACCTCCCACCCTGCTCCCTGTCCATCGACCCCGTTCCTGAGCTTCCCACACAGGCTGGCGGGATGGGAAAGCAGTGAGTGCCACAGCACGCGATGAAGCAAGAGCTTGAGGGAGGATGGGGAGGAGGGAGGGATAAGTAGGTGACAGTCTAATTAAGGACCGCGTGATAACGTCTGGCTCCAGCAGCCGGGCTGCAGGCATTTCCTGGCCGCGGGATGCTGCCAGCTTTGCCTCCTCAGAGCTTGCCCTCGCACAGCTTTGCAGTCGTCGGCCACAGCCCCACCGGGCTGATGGAGAAGTGTCCAAATCCATTGTCCTGCTTGCGTGCCCACAGGGAGGTGGAAGCAGAGGCTTTAGGTTACCTTTTGGCTTGCCCCTCGTTGTTGGGTGTTTAAGCACAGGTGTCTGCTGCTGTTGACACTGAGTGATAAGTGGAGACATTTTTTCCATCGGAAAGAATCTCAAGAATTTCCCTGTTCTCTTTTCATTCTTTTTTTTTTTTTTCCTTTCTGCATGGTGGTAAAGAGCCTGTTACTGGGGAGGGGGTGGGGGAGGCTGGCACGAGGCAGAGGTGAGGTGGCACTTATTTAAAAATTAGATCCCCCTCCATTCCGTACTCACAAGCATAGCCACTCTGGCCCCAAGCTTAAAATTCTTGTTTAAATTAGCTATTGCTCCCTTTCTGCACCCTCAGCTGCCTCTAATAGCTGGTCCTTAATGCTCTAGTCCCTGACTTGCAAACTGGTTCCCCAAAACAGCAGCCAGCAGCCATCTCAGGGGATTAATTATCCTTCCAGAAGCGGGAGGAGCTGTGGCTCCTTTGGTGTAGTCTGTGATGCTGAGGCTGAATTTGTACCTTTGCATCCGGGCTCACAGTTCAGCCCCCTCCCTGACCCCTTCGAAAAGAAGGGTTAAACACTCAGAGCTTGGTTTAGCGGCTGGGAGAAAAGTGTTTGGATGTCAAATATAAAAACAACACCTTTCCAAAAGGGAAAAAGTACACATGAGCTGGGAGAGGGCCCCCCTCCCCTTGTCCATCTCGTGACACTGACCTGCCACCATAAAACACCCGAGGCTGCAATTACCAGAAAGCTCCTATTATACTCTTCATGCTTTACTGTGTCTCAGCTGTTTCAGGTCATTTCTTATGCCATTCAAGCTGGTTAGAATTTCTCCCCCAGAAAGAAACCAGTCCTGCCTTACTCTGGCACACCTTGGGGAGCAGGAGGAAGACCCAGTGACCCCACACGTGTGCTCACACACCCTCCCAGCGCTGTCACCACGGGGAAAACCTGGTCTCCCAGGGAGCTGAACATCCACACCCACGTGCGCAGCCACGTGTGTGCAAACAAGAGAGGCTGAAGTGCTCCAACATGCAGGGGCACATCCCAGCACATGCAATTGCTGCCCAGCAATGCTGCCCAGCCCCTTTTGCTCTCCCAGGACTTTGCTGGAAAGCAGACAAGGCACCTCCAGCCCTCCTGCTGGTGCAGCGTGCCAGGGGGCATCGCCTCCTCTTGGGGCCATGGTGACACTGATAAGCAGGCACCATCCCCAGCACAGGACGGAAAACATAATGAATGGGCTTAAAAAGCCCCTGGTGCAGTGGAAAGCAGGCCCAGGGGGGCCTAAACCAAGCAGCCTGGGACACCAGCTTACCTAACATGTTCAGTGGGGCTTGGCCACCACACAATTGCCTGTGTCATCAGCTCCTGCAGCAATTAGCTGGCTCTGGTCATCAGCTGCCCCTGCCCCAGGAGTAGGGAGGCACGGGGTCCCCATCACTGTGTTTCCTGGGAAGCTGGGCTAGCACAAAGCCAACAGGAGTTATTTTCATGGTAAAATTATTTTAAAAACCCTCACTGCAGTGCAATGGTCCCCTCTCTCTCCCCTCTGCTCATGGGCTGGGGAAATATTGGTGGCAGTGAAGCTGGATGGGTTGGGGTCCTGGCTGCAGAGGATGCCAGCTCTTCTGGAGAGGATACAAACCTGGGGTTCCAAACTCATAAATTGCCCTTTTTCCCCCCCTCACCTCCAATCTGCTGTGTGGGGCTGCACATCCTCACCCTCAGGGAGCCACTGAGCTTCCCCACCCATCCCTCCCATCTCAGGGGAGGGGAACAATAGGGGATAAGAAGGAAAAGGCAAACAAGGCTTGTTTTGAACAAAAGGATAAAGAGGCCAAACCACAGATGAAACATTACCACTTCAAAGGGGTAAAAAAATAGATAACAACATTAGTCACCACCAGTTAACGACCTGCAGCCTCCACAGCCTGCGGGGGATATGAGGAGCCTTCCATCCTCCTCATCATCCTCCTCCTCCTCCTTCCCATCCTCCTGCCACCGCTCCTGCCTGTTTATCATATGGTTTATGACAAAACAACTTATTAAAGGAATTATGCAACTGAGCTCCTAACCCTTTCCACGCTGGATTTTTCCAAAGCCTTATGCTTAGCAGGTAATTGTGCTGGAGACACCAGCTACCTGTCACAGGCTCTGTGGTGTGGTTGGTTTTTTTAACGAGGCCTCATCTCCTTAATTGCTTGCCTGCTTTGTTGGGAAAGCTTAGTCACATGAGTGTGAAGGTAATCCAGGAAAAGCGCTATCAGTGCGCCCAATTCCGGGGGCTGGCACTGCCTCTGGAACTGAACTCTGCCCACAGCCTTGGGACCAGCATCCCAGGAGGGCACTCGGTGGGTGAGAGGACATCTTTACACCTCGCCGGGCAGACTGGTGTTGGCTCTGCAGCTCATGGCCCATGTGCCCCGTAGGAAACTCATGTCCTAACAGAACCCACGTGCTGGCTGCCCTGGGATTGCCCAGAAAGGCCAGGTGACAGCTGAGGAGGAATGTGTGAGCCTGTACATAGGTACCTTCTGCCTTCTGAGATCCCTTTGTGTGCCCGAGGCTCCTACCCAGGGCTGGCAGATTTGGTCCAGGAGCTACCACAGCAGCATCCTCTAGCAGAGGCAGAAGTACCTCTTTCCTTGCTCGATCCAGATGCACCAGGGCACCACCCAGACCTCCCCAGGTCCATGGCCTCTCACTGCCCTGCCCTGTGCAATCACCTCAATTTGGACTGTGAAATTTGGACCAGAGTTGGTTTCCAAATGCCCCTCAGGCTGCCAGCAAGGGGCTGGCACACACACAGAGCAAATCTGTTATCTCTGTTAGAGTAACTCCCAAGAGAGCCAGCACCGTGGCAGGTTCTGAGCCGGGCACTGTGCAGACACAGGGTGAAGGGCACAGTGCATGTGAGTGTGTGCTTGCACAAAGCAGCTGGGTGGGTAAAAACCCAGCTCTCACGTTCGCAAGAAAATCGTTACCTGCTATTTCAGTTTGCTGGTTTCAGACTTTGCTCCAGTTGGGTGTAAAACAAATAAAATCACCTACAAAAAAACCCACCCTCCTCACTGCAGCCTACTGGGTAGTCTCACCCAGCCTCAAATCTTCTGGTAAACAACGCTCATAATGACAGACACCAGGCTGCTCCAAGCCTCTGCACACATTTGTAATATGTAACACGGCGTATGAAAACTGTATCTCTGTATAATTAGGAGTGCTCAGAGCGGTGACTCAGACATTCCAGTGCACTTTCTTCTTGTCGTTAGTGTGCGAAATCTGACTTTACTCATTTTTTCCAACGACTTTGGACTTTAAAAACAGTAATTAGCAAAGTCAACTTGTTATCAGCTCCCGTCGGTTACTCGTCCTCCTGCCAGTCCTCCACTGTGTTTTGGTCACAGGCAAAGCTTTGGCAGTCATTTCCCAAGACTTGCTTTGGTCCAGAGGACCAGGGCAGCCAAGTGAAGAAAACAGGTGCCAAACCTGAAGCCCTTCCACACATCTTCGTGTTAAGCATTTGGTCATTGAAGTAGCTCTAGACTTGGCCTTTATGTAACACGGTAAATAGCAGGTAAGATATGAAACAAAACTTTAGAGGCATCATTTTCTCACTTCTCCTTCTGGTTACCACCTAGGCAGGCATCGGCAGATGGAAAGTGAAAATACTGTCCTCTCATTGTTGTGCTTCTCCTACTGTGTTTCTTACAGTGCCTTTCATCTGTGCTGCTCACAGCTGGCTTTACTGCCCATCCATTGTCACACACTGCTGCATCTGCACAAATGGCAGGCTGCTGCTTTCCACTGCTGATGGGTGCTCTGCCTTCCTATGAAACGTTCCCAAGGGTGCTACACAAGCCTGTGCTTTGTGAGAGGCAGGGGAAGCTGCTGGTCCCCGTATTTTCTTCCCTGGTGGGATAGAGTGGTTGCGAGACCCCAGCAGAGGAGGCTGAAAGACCAGCATCCCCCTGAAATCTGTGGGGCTGGACTCTTGTCCAGCCAACCTGCACATGTGAGCCACCACTGATAGTACTTGGACCGACGTGTGTGGGAACAGAAAAACGCTCAAGAGAAATACTTAAGTCCACAACATTTTAATATGAAAAATTAGAGTGGAAAAAAGAACATTTCCTGAGAAACGGGTGATTCCTGGTGAGCAGATTGTGCTTGTCTGCCATTTGTTACGGTGAATCCCTGACACACACAGAAAGATGGGGCATTGTGCAAGATCCACCTACAGCCAGAGGGTTTTGCTGTGGGAGCAAGGGAGCAAACAGGATCAGGCCCTACAGCTGGGCTGCAGACAAAAGACCCAGAGCATGTTTAACCTTCTTGGTCTGTTTTCCTCAGCTCAGGTGGGATGAACCTCATCGAGACTTTGTGAATTATCTGCATGTGTTTTGTCCCTGCCACCTCTCCTTCCATCTCCATGGTCTTCATTGCAGTCTTGCTGTGTTTTCCTCATTCTTCCCATTCGCCATTGGGGTTTTTTCCACCCTTTTGTGTCACTTCATGTGACTGATGTCCTGCTGATTTGGGGTTATTTATTAAGAAATGTGAATTTTCCAGCAAATTCAGTCCACTGGGTGCACACAGAATGGCTGGCCATGGATGCATAAACCTTTTTACACTATAGAAGTGGGGCTACTGACATGTGCAGGGGCAAACCCAACAAGGTGAAGGCACAAAACAAACTAGGGGTGAGGTTCAGCTCATCTGGACTCAGCTGCTTGAAAGCTGGGCATGCAAACTGATAAAAACATAGAATGGTTTGGGTTGGAGGGGACCTTAAATATCATCTAGTTCCAACCCCCTGCCATGGACAAGGACACCTTCCACTAAACCTGGCTGCTCAGAGCTTTATTCAACCTGGCCTTGAACATTTCCAGGGATGGGGCAGCCACAGCTTCTCTGAGCAGACTGTTCCAGAGTCTCACCACCTCAGAGTAAAGAATTTCTCCTAATCCCTAATCTATACCTACTCTCTTTCAGTTTGAAGCCATTCCCCCTGTCCTGTCACTATAGGCCCTTCTAAATAGTTCCTCTCCATCTTTCTTGTGGGCTCCCTTCAGGTACTGGAAGGGTGCAATTAGATTACCCCAAAGCCTTCTCTTTTCCAGGCTGAACAATCCCAATTCTCTCAGCCTTTCCTCCTAGGAGAGCTGCTCCACCCCTCTAATCACCTACATGGTTATCTCCATCTTCTTGCTGGCCTGAGGACATTCTTTCCAGATAAGCTGTTCAGATGATTCACCTTCTGGAGATGTTTACTTCCTTCCATGGAACACAGAAGGAGACCTAACAACTACTTCAGACTAAACACACAGATTTTAATTGCCATGGAGGCAGCTTAGCATGACTAGCCCAGTGCCAGGGTGGGAGGTGGCATCACAGGGTCTGCAGCTTTTGAGGTCCTTTTTTCCAGAATCTGGAGTTTTGCTGGCTCTCTGGGTAAAACTCAGCCAAATAAACCATCTCTTCTGACAGCAGTGGCTCTGGAGATTTCTTCTGATCAGGTTTCCTCAAAAGTGACTGCTGCTGCGTCACACCAGGAACCTTCCCTGTAGACAAATGTGTAAGGTTTGTTGGAAGAGACAGGTATGGAAAGTCACTCATGGCAAATCCCTATAAAGAACGAAATACGTAAGTTAAATATTTTACTTCATGTATTCTGTGGCCAATACTATTTCACAGAGGTCAGGAATAGTTACAGAGCTTTAGTTGCTCAGATCAAGTGAGGCAGAGATAGGAAGCCCTGGAGAAATGGCTTGGGCTGCTACTGAGAAAAAGTAGAAAGGATTCTGTATGGAAAAGAGCACACGGACAGGGCGCAGCCTGTGAAACAAGCTGCAGCAAACGGGCAGCTGAGAAAGGCCTTGGAATGGGCCAGGAGAGCTCGGGAGTCCATCGGGAGCACCACTGGGGTGCACAATAGCATGCAGGATGGCTCTCGCCTGCCCCATGTGAATGCCCACAGGCTCCTGCCCCTTCCACACACAGGCACCCAGAGCAGACCCAGCCAGGAATCCACATCCGAGCGCTGAAGATTTGGGCAAATCCCATTTCGGCTCAGCTGAGAGCCCCACGTTTAGAGACAGGTCATGAGACCGCACACTACAAAGTGCCTTTGTCCTTGGGTGCAGGGGATAATGCCCCCAGCACGATCCACTGAGCCTGGCAGGGACTGAGGAACCCCTGCAAAGCCCCCCCCGGTCCTACTGTCAGAGCAAGTTTATGCACAAGACCCTGCTCTAAAGCTGCCTCTGTCTTCCCCTCTTGTGAAGGTATCCCAAATCCCACCAGGTGGAACATCACTGGATTAAACCCAGCAAATCAGTGTCAGAATGCGCCAGTTACTCAGAAGGCTGTGCCAAGGGTGAAGCAAGCTGTGGGCACCGGAGCAGGGGAGGGCAGGGCACTGAGAGGCAAATCCCACAAGCACACACACACCCACACAGAGCCCTCCTGGCGCACGGGAAAGGTTTTCCCCACCCGAGGGAACGTGGAAAGCAGCTCCACCTCTGCTGCTTGCCCCACCACCCACCTTCAGCCAGTTCACCTCCACCCCGTGGGAGGCAGCGTTGTGGTCACTCGGCCACCAAAGAGGCGCCGTTCCAAGCCGGGCAAGCGTGGCTGCAGCTCTCGTGGCAGCAGGGGTCAGTCCGTCCCTGCGGCCACGGCAGGCTGGACACTGCTGGCAGTGGAAACTGCAGTGGAAAAGAGTTGTCAAGCACCGCTCAGGAAGGCTCGCGCTTGACAAATATTTGTTGAGCTGATTGTAACCTGCCTGGCTCATACCTCTGAATGCAGAGAACCTGTGGGGAAGAGCTCAAACTCCTGTAAAGCAGCCACCCTTTTTCCCTGCCCCGGCGCAGCTGGAGAAAGCTGCAAACCTGAGCCACCTCCTCAGCCCAGCTGAGCTGTTCTCACCATGGAGAACGGCAGGAGGAGGTTGTTGCATGGCAGTGACCACACTGGGATTATATTCCTGTGTTTCCCCTTGTGCTGAGCCTCACCTTTGCAGTCCAGAGCCAAAGGCACCGGGAGATGTGACCCTGGAGGAGGTGGGCAGCTGCCTGGCCGAAGCTGGACGAGGCTCTGGCTGCTGCTCCATCCTTACAGGAGAGGATGCAGGCTGTGTGCATGAGACTCCCAGCATCTGTGGTGGGGCACTGTGCACACAGCATGCGGCCACGAGCACCCCTGGGCCAGGGGATGTTTGGGAGAGAGGCAGGACACACTCTGGGACAGATGGGGCAGGGAATACCTGGGCTCCTGAACTGGCTGAGGGCAGAATAAAGAAGGAAGCGCTGAAAATGAAAGCAGAGCTGCTGTGACATTTTCATGCTTGGCTTCTGACATCCCCTCCCTCTCATACACTCGACTTCCTTGCTTATTTTTATCAGATGAAGCTGATGGTCGCTGCTACGGTAACCCTGTGTGGTTACAGCTCTGGCAGGGAACGAGTGCTCAGTGCGTGCTTCCTTTGTGGCTTCTCTCCCCGTGCAGTCTTCCCACCCCTCAGGGCTCTCAGAGCAGTGGGTTTGACTTTGTTCTGCCTCAGCTGCCTGCTGTGATGGGCGGAGGTTCACCCCTCCAGGCTCTGTTCCCTTGCCCGCCAGCCACTGCTATCTTCCATCTCTTCTTGTCCTGTCTTTGCTGTCTTCGTTGGGCAATGTACAGGTCTGTGACCCAAGCATGGGGCTGGGGGGGTTTTGTTTCAACGTGGAAAATGCACAAGACAACTTTCACAGAGTTGGTAATATGGTGTGGGAGAAAAAGCTCTTCATTGACAGGAAAAGGTCTGATTTGAAACAACAAAAAGTACTTCTCTTGCTTCGAGCCCAATTCTTCCCGTTTTAGCCATTATAGGGAAGGTGGGACCAGAAAATAAAGGAATCTCTTCCCCAGCTGGTCTGTCTCCAGTCCTGGCACCCAAACTGCCCCATCCTGCTAGCCCAGGCTTTCAGCTCATGCTGTGGCCATCAGCACAGCATGACACAGTCGATCCCCACTCATCTTTTCCTCCAGGTGAACTTCCACTGAGCAAAAGTTGGGAGCTGCAGAGGTCAGTGGGTGTCCCAGGGTATGTCCTGGCACCATTTCCAGCCCTTCAAGCACAAAACCATGGAGCCAGAAGGACCTTTGGCAGAGCAGCTCCCCACTATCACACCTAAGAACCCCACCCACAGTGCCTCCCTCACTTTGCAGCAGCTCCTGTTCTCTCCATCCCTTCTCATCATCACATAAACACACACAATGCTCCCACCAATCCCAGGCATTTCCTGGGTGAAGCAGGTTTCTCTGCACTTAGTTCCTCCCTAGGTGATAGGCATGAAGCCTCTTCCCTCCCCCTCCTAAAAACAGCACTCGTAAGCCTTCATTTGTGTAAGGATGGGTTTGAGCTTAGCTCAGCAGAGCTGCTCTGCAGCCAGGCTTGCACAGCCCTTTCTGCAGGTGGATGATCACTGGAGCTGTAGAAAGCGACACATTCCTAACCCAAGTGGCTCAAAGGCGATGTCACTGTGCTACTGACACTGCTGGCCTCCGGGAAAGCCCGGGATGGGCCGTGGCACAAGGGATGTCCCACACGCTGCCCTCCTGCTGCAGAGACATTGACACAGACACTGCTGAGCAGGGGGGCACCAGGCAGGTGCATAACTAAACTCTGCTGTGCTCTCCCAGACACAGACACAGATCTTTGCTGTCCAAACATAAGCAGAAAGGCATCACTTGGACCATGAAACACCCAGAGCTTTTCTCCTCAAGTAAGGATTTAGGGATAGTAATTCCTCTTGTTTATATAGAGATGTGTAGTGCTCGGGATTGCTTTCTGAGAGCTCGGAGCATGTGCATTACAGACTGCTGCTCCTTGCATCTCTTGGTTTGTTCCAGGTGACTAGATTTGGAGGATTTTGTTTTAGTTTTGATTGTGCTTCAAGGCATCTCAAAGCAGATCAACATAACAAAGATGAAAACTCCATGTCCTCATCTGCTGGGAACTTCCTACTGAGATTAAAATTGTGAAGAGACAGCTCACCTGAAAGAAAATTCATCTTCTCCTGTTGCTTGCAAGTACAAATAGTGTGGTTACACCAGAGCATGACTTTGACCTGCACCAAGGGGACCTGTATCTTAGGGGTGGCTGCTCGCCACATGCAGTGCTGGTGAATTATCTTTGCACTCCCACAAAGCAAGAATTTCTCCTATTTGCACCCAAATGTAGGCAAAGTCAGATGCCAGCAGTTCATGTGCAGAGGTTCCAGCAACTCTGGGCTTTGATGAAGCCAAACAGCAGCGGATGCACACTGAACACTGCAAATGAAATATCTGGGAGAGTGAACACAGGCTGAACTAAGCAGGACAGCAGTGCACAGCTTCCTGTGTCTTCAGTTTCAACTGCAGGGCAAAGCTTTGAGGAGGACAAATGCCTCAGGTCTAAATGTGAGCCAGGAGAAACATGGCTCTATGTGCAAAGAAAAGTCCTTATGCCACCCATCATTTTTTTTGGGATGACTAAGGCTCACCCATTCAGCAGCAAGCCCATTTTCATTTCATGATCTGAGTTCCAGTTTGGCCACAATAGCTGGAGTAAAGGCGCAGGGAAGAGCCTCCTTCCCACCAGCACTGCTCCAGGCTGATACAGGGCAGACCCCCTGGCTGAGCAAGCCCCACTCAGAGGCCAACACTTCTGGTCTCACCCCAAAGCAGGATGATCCATCAGGATTCATTCTCCATTCTGATGTGAGCCTGAAAAACCTGTTGGTGTGAAGCACATGGAAGTAGCAGACAAGTTCAATACATTTGCAGTTTCCCTAACCAGTGCTGTATTTTAAACAAAAAACATTCTGGGTCAAGAGTAAACATCTTCACTGATTTCAGACCACCACATCTGGTCATCTTGGAAATGCTGCAGCAGCTTCTACAAGGCAAGCAACTCCATACCCGAGGAGAGGAAGAAATCAAAGCACCTCTGCTAGAAGTTGACTGAAGAAAATGAGAAGTCAGCTTTGATATTGCATCTGTTTCCATGGCATAAAACATCCATGAGGGTTGAGCATGATACAATTCATCTTTGAACTGTGGGGCTCCCATTGAGCATGCCCTCAGTTCAAGCATTAAATGGAAGGGTCATTAGTTAGTGTATTTAAACCAGTCTCATGTAAACACAGCACTCCAGCCTCAGCTGAGCTTGTTTGCCTAGGTAAGATTAGAGTGTTAGCTGCCAAATCACAGGAACTTCTATCTATATACCTTAAAGATATGGGTATTCCAGGGTGTTTGCTTCTTATCACCTGGTTTTAGTGGAAAATTTAATCCCATTAAGTACACAATTTGAATTACTGCATCCTGGCGTGGTCAGACTTCTACACCCAGAACAGTGCCTTGGTACCAGAGCAGCTCAGACTCACACTGAGAAACGCCATTTCCTCCAGCAGCACAGAGCCATGGGTGTGTGACAAGACACAAACAACTCCTCAGGAAGAGCTGACCTCTATGCCCAGAATGGCCAACACAGACAACCCTGGGTAGCTCAGCTGAGACCCCACGAGCACACAGCAAGGCAAGACTTGTCTTCATGAGTGCTGCTCAGGGTAGGGAAGAGCACGCACAGGGAACATGACTAACAGCAGCTGTGAATAGTTTCCACTCTCCATGACTTCATGTTCTGTAAGGTTAGGTAAGGGGGTAGATGTGGATTACAGATATAAATAAGGATTTTTTTCAGGAACAAGTAAGCTGGAGCAGCAGTTTGCTGCAGCCTTTCACACAGCAATGAGCAATCACAGGAATATGGAAGGCAAAGGTGCTGCCCCCCTCACTCTAAGTTGACTTAGGTTTCCAATGCCATAGGGCAGGAACCGAGGCCAGCCACAAGCATGAAACCAGCATCTCCAGGCTCAACTGATAGACATGAGTCTCTGCAGGTGTGTGCATTAGCCATACAAGTCAGCACACCTAAGACCTGAAACACCAGGACTGGCCATGATCTGGAAGGCTGACCATCCCAACCCACTTGTGCAGTAAAAACAAAGCCAATATGTTTGGAAAGCATTTTCAAACTTTATTTACAACTGTCACAGTGACAAAAATGTAGTTTGAAAAAAATGCTAGCTTCTCCCTGAGGCTCAAAAAAGAATTACAGAAATATAGAATGTATATCATACAACAGGAGGAGTTTTACTGGAGTGCTTTGTTCTTTAGATACGTTCAACAACAAATAGAAATATACACAATACTTCCAAAAAAAGGATGCAGACAGAAATATGCAAGTCTTTAGGGCAGACAGCAGGTCTGAAGTCCAGGGATTGCCATCTCACTGCTGCCCACATGGTAATATCTTTGATATAGAGCTTTGACTTGGTGGTACAGATGGTAGAGACCAATAGAGAGTAACACTTAGAAATAAGACGACTGGCTGGTATGCAGGTGTACAAGCTCATTCCAGTAAGACAGCAAGACTAGAACAAGTGTTACAGACACAACAGCTGAATCCATCGCTAGAGAAAATGGTATCACCACATCACGGCCGTTCGGTGATCAACCATCCACCAAGGTGGGCAGGGAGAGTGTCTGACTGGGTCTGCGTGGCTGGGCCAGAGGCCAGCTGCAGAGTAGGAACACCGAATTTCTCCTGCTTTGTGCTAACTCATCTCCAAACTCCGATCTGTCCGAAAATAGTTACACAGAGCTGATAAATTATTGCCATTATGTTGAAACACAAGCAAGACAAGACTAAAACGATCCTGCCAATATGTTAAAAGCAGTTCCCAAACCCCACCAGCGTTTAACTACTCATGAGGTATTAAAAATACAAATACACACATGTCCAAATAGATTTTAAAAATGGAACCAGTTATAAGCAAAGGGGGGGGTGGCATTGGGATTATTATGGAAGTTTGGTTAAGGCCTTGACATTTCTTTTTCTCTTCCGTGACCCCAGATTTGGTTAAGGTGGTAACTGATCTCATCCTATCCCAAGACTGACTGGCTCCCAAGCTGGTCCCCAAAGCTGCAAGATCATCCCTTTCCAGGAAAGCAGCAGGTTACCTTGTCTAGCAGCAGACTGGCATTCTCCTTGAGGCAGGATATGGTGAAGAGAGGACAATCACAGACTTCACAAGCCAGTCTGCACTTCATTATAACAACCATGAATGTTTCACCCTCGCTAAGAAGCAGGAACACATCTCGTCTAAGGACACCCAGGCTAATCCTCTCCCAGCAGACCCCATCCTGCAAACCCCACTGGTGATCCACACTAGATCTGGTGTTTCATCTTTGGATGGCCCCCAGGTCTGGCAGCCCTCCCCACAACACCCCCCACCAGCCTGTCCTGCACTGAGGAGGCCCTGCAGTGCAAAGGTGGAGGAGAACCCCCCCACCCCAGCCCTCTCAAGCCCACTGACCAGCAAGTTAAGAGACACAAAACCCCACAACCTCAAGGATACCAAGGCAAGGAGGCATAGATCTCCACCCTTGGGCTTGGGGCACCGTACAAGACAAGACCACCCCACAGCAGCCTCAGCAAATAGGAGAGAAGAATCTGAGGTGTTCGAACCTACAGGAGCTCTTGCTGCACTCAGAAGCACCTTTTTACATCAGATGGATGCACATCACCTCACGCTCACCACCTGCAAGATAAACTAGGGCGTCGCAGGAGAGAGACGACAAGCAGCAGCCTAACGCTACCCTGCAAATACAGCTGCTCAGCATTGAAGAGTCTAAAGGCAAACAAAGGGGCAGAAAGTAACTTTGGGAAAAGTGGCTGGAAAACAGGCTCAACAGCGAGAGCAAGAAACCAGACTACTCCTATGGACGCTCACCTTACCCTAGGAGGTGCCGAACCAGGGAGAGCTGCAGGCCCCTTGTCACTAATCATTTAGCCATGCTTCGCTATGGACACCCTTCCACCCCCCAACACACAAAATGGAAGCTGTAAGAAAGGCAAATCTGAGATATTTCGGCTCTGTTCTCATGCTTTGAGCCAGAGGCAGATCCCAGCCAAACGTTGCCACATCCAACTTTCCTCCCCCTCCCCGAGCTCCCCCCTCCAGCAGTCCTCGTGTGGTCACCCTCTGCCATGTGCTTGGAATTTCACTGGTGCCTCCGCCTCGGAAAAATACAGATAATGATCTCGAGAACAGCAAACATTTCTCTGCGTTACTTCCTTCCTTCCTCAGGAGGTCTGGTGACACCGAGGGCTTCAGTTCTCGATACAGAGAATACAAAAAAACTAAGATCTCGCAGGTGCAAAATTGAACTTGTCTTTTTTTAAAAAGACTTTCAAAAAAAGTGTGGCTCTTCCTTCAGAAGGGTGCAGTCCCTTGCCTTTCCTCAGATGCCATTTATTGCTCCTTGTTGTCCTTCTTTGCGTCTTCACAGTTTTCTTCCTCCTCTTCCTCGTCCTCCTCCTGCACGAGGAACTCTTCAGGCGGCCATCTCAGCTCCCCGCTCTCCACGTCGCCCTCCGTGGGCTCCACCACAATGGAGGGCAGGCGGTCCTTCAGCTTACAGTAACGATCAAAGTCCGAGGGGTCGGGGAAGATCTGAAAGAGCCAAGGAACAGGCTGTGAGAGGGGCTGCGCTCACACAGTCTCAGCCAAAACCCAGCTCGAGACATTCGGGTCTCCAGGGCAGACTAGTCTGGACACAGAGTCAACCACTGAGTGATGGGAATACTCTTGAACTTGTAAATAACCTTTTCAAGTCTCCAAGTAATGGAAATGAGCACTGCCCAAGAGGCTTCCGAAGCACGCGCTTGCTTGGATAGCGCTCAGCAAATAGGTATCTGCCCTTTCGGATATTTATCCAAATGCCTCTCCTCCCCACCCCTGCTTTTGCATTAATGCTCTTGAGTTTGCACACGGAGCTATCTCGATCAGAGAATCTGAGATCTCATTTCCTGCTGCTGGTCAGGCCGCACATGAGAACAGGCTTGGTCTCCAGGCCCTGCTGCTGGGAGGCAGGAGGCTCATGGCAACCCCGGGCCCTTGCAGCAAGGGCCTGTGCCTGGTATCACTCCAGGGCCACAGTGCCAGCCTGAAATAGCTCAGCTGCATTTTGGAGATAATTTTGGCAGCGTTCTGCACACTACAGCTACCATACATCAGCAGCGAAACTCAGCAGGACACTCATTTTATGGAAGGGCTGGGGACTGGACCGTATTTCTTCAGGAAAGGGGTACCTGTGGCACAGCCAGCAGTTATGCACTGTATTTCTCATGCAGGGATTATGAGGACTCCTTGATCTCCAGCCCCTCAAGGTGCACAGACCTTACCCATTCCCTCCCACCCATTGCTTGCCACATGGATGCACAAGCTCGTGCAGTGCAGCAGCACCAGGGCCCACACTCGCTGGTAGTGCCACTGGGATGCACACTCTGGTCCTACTAGGAGCTCAGGCAAAGCATGAGTACAGGAATGAAACTGCTGGTGCAGTGTTAGCAGCAGCTTTGCACGACTACATTGCCATGTGAACAGAAAAGGTTGTGTTACTTGTGGGTAACTTGCTAGGGGAACAGCATCAAATCCCATCTCATCCAGAAGGGAACTGCTGGGTGATAAAATCCTCTTGCTACATCAGATCTCCTGGTTAGTAACCAGAAGGTTAAACAACCACCACCTGCTATTTCAAACGATTTTAATCAGTGCCCATTTCACATCGGAGTTGCATTTAAACACCCCAAAGAAGAAAATGACAAAGTGCATTTTCCCCTCGAGGTTGTAGGCCAGGTGAGAAGTCATGTGGCTGTACTTTTCTTTGAACATCATCTGCATTCAAGTGAGTCGCAAGAGCATCCTTGCAGGGAGCAGCACTGCCAGTCTGAGAGCAAGATCTGATCTGCTTTGATCTTTGTGGTTCCAGTTACAAAAGCAGGTTCCCTGTCCAGGAGCGCTGAGCATTAACCATGAAGCCTCATTCTCCTTGTGCCAATCATGCAGGTACCCACCACCTTGGGAAGCCCTGGCCACAGAAAGTGAAATAACATCCTATCAACTCCTTCTTCAGCCTAGCAACTATTAACTACAGCATCACCTCCTTGGCAATATTCAGTTCTTCTACTGTTCAGCCTCATTCCTCCCTCACGTCCAAAGCTTTGTGGCAACCAGACTGCCAAGCCGAGAAAGCCATCGGGCTGCTACCTAATGCAAAGTGAGGCGAGGTAACAGAAAGTAATGCACAAATCAGGGGCTGGTTGCACGTGATCATCTGGTCCTGGGGACAGTGGTGCAAGAGTCCAGCTCCCACCATCCCCGTTTTCCAGGTGCACAAGAGCGGCTGAGGTCCTTCGAACACAGCCACGCCAACCTGGGCATCACAGTGGGAGCTACTTGCTGTTAGCCACTCTCGGCACCGGTGAGACAGCAACTGTTTCTTGGAGCTTTGTGGCTTCTGCTTGGCCAAACAAAAGCAGTTTCAAGCACACAGTGCATTACTGAAAGTACAGTCAGTGGCTCTTAAGCATCAAGTTATCTAAACCCAGGATAGGGGGGAAAAAAAAATACCCTTGACATTACATGGTTTAGAAGGTTGCAATGGAAAAAAAAGTGTGGTTCAAGAGGTTACATAAGCTGATAATGTCATGAAAATAGCCTCCTATGCAAGAAAAATAGCAGTATAATAATTAAACTAACCTTCAGCTGCTATTATTTTAAGCACATTAGGTCAAATTGGAGCAATTTCTTTGAAAATAGCCTGCCAGATTTTTTTCCAGAAACTAAGTAGTAGTCATTTCCTTACAAACAAATATCCACAAAATGTGGTGAGCAGCTTTTTTAATAATAAAAAAAAAAAACCCTAGCACAATCTTATCTCAAACAGCTGCAGGACAGGCCGAACCCAAGAAGGTCAGGATTTTTTCCACTAAGTCATGCTTTTTAATCGTTGAGGCAGCATGAAGGGAGATGTTGCAACCGCACTTTGAAGGGGCGTGGACAGTCAATGGAAAAAACACAGAAAGGCAGATTTCCTCCAATGTGATGGGCAGGGTGACAGCAGGCCAAGCGCCGGGGCCCAAGGAAAGAGGGTTTAAGACTAACTGTGCCTCTGAGGAAGCCAAGTGAAAAGGGTACCCCAACCAGCCTCCCCACTCCTCTTTATAGAAAAAGACAAGCAAGCACCAGGTCTCTCTGTCCTGCTCCAGTAGTGCCATGCTACATTTGTTGGTTCCACAGACCTAATCTGGCACCACTCCAGATTTAGACACTGGGGAGAAAAAAAACCTCCCTAACTTGCAGCAAGCTCCACGCTGGGAATGCAGCAGCTCAGCTCTGACCTGGGAACTCTGCACCCTCTGGCACAGCAGCCAGGACAGCAAAACCTGCCTCCAAGCCTTTCTGCTCACATTACCCTGCTCAGGAGTGTGGGAGCAAGACACTGCACCTCCCATCCCACAAAGAGGGCAACAGACTTGGGTTAGCTTCTCCCTCCCGTTCATGACACAGAGCCACCTTGCACACAGCTGAGGCAGATGCCTTCCCCTGACTGACCTGGTCACTTGATGGGGGACAACTGGTTGTGATGGCTGCCTAAAAGCAAATTTAGCAGCAATTCAAAGGTATCTTCCACCCCTTTACTTGCATGATACGGCACAAGGGGCTGCAACTGCTTCCACAGAGCCTCCCCCTGTAGCTGAGCCCCAAATCCTGGCCATGGAGAGACACATCCAACACCTCTAGACCCACAGAGGACATGTATGTTGCTTCTTGCACTACTCAACACAGCTTCTTGCTAACAGCAAGACTGGTTTTTACAGGCCCCTCTGGATTTATGTCTGGGGAACTGCTCTCCTCATGAACTTACCCAGATCACATACAAATCGACCAAATTCTTGCCTTGCAGCTGGAAAGGGCAGAGAAAAGCAGAACTTGAAACAAAAGCTTGAAATGATTTTAGGAAGATCATGTTTGCCTCTGCTTCAGATGATCTAGCTCTGCTATCCTCAGATGAAGTCTTGGCAACAAGAACGGAAAGTTTTCATTGCCCTGGGGAGGCTCATACCCTCTCTCAGCATTCACAGGGATGGAGAAACACCAAAAGCAGGAGATGTCAGACAATTAAGAAGATTAGCTCAGCACTACCATAATCCAAGTGACACTTGTAAATTCAAAACAACTTCCACATGTGTATTCCATACCAACACCCATAGTTAAAATGCTTGTCTCCCCTCCCATGGGGCTGAAAACTATTTAAATTGTATTACAGGGAGACTAAAGCAATGAGATCTTTCCAAATTAAGTTACTGGTTTGGGGGAAAGCATTGCTTCATTGTGGTAGCACTATACAAGACTGCAGACTCCATACTGGGAGACATCCCACTTCAGGTACAGGATACACACCCCTGATGGACACATCCCACTCATCCTCCCTGGACTGAAGAGCTGAATTTTGTGCCTCTTCAGCGGTATCAAGCCAATATTCCAAATCCCAAACCAGCATTTAAGTTCTGAAAATAAAACTTTACTGCCATTGATAAGCATGGCAAGCTCACTTCAGGAAATATCTCAGTCATCCCTCGCTGTCCTCTTTGGAGGACTTCTCCAGCTACAATGCACACATTTACTCACACAGTAGTCATGACTCGAGAACGAGCTCCAGGTATGTACACAGCAGCTGTGACTCAAGGTGATGAGCCACAACAACTCCCCAGCCACAGAAATACTGCCCTGTCTCAGGGCATGATGTCAGGGAAACTTCCTACATCTAACCATTTTCCCTCAGAGTAACAAGGCATCAAAGTAGGGGGGGAAAAAACCATGTTCTGGGGTGTTCCGATGAGCTGCTGTCCTCAGTTTGGATTTCAGTGGAACACTTGTGCACAGCCTAGCTGCAAGCATGATTGCTTTTGGATCTGTTTATCCCATATCCTGCTTCTGCCTTCATTTAGGTCCCAGACCCTGGAATACACATTGACTCTGGCTACTAATCTTGTCTAGCAGCCGTGCTTGCTATCACCACCTTTTCGCAGCCTGGTCTCAAAACCTTCCACAGCAGCAAGCAGCAGCTCTGCTGAAGGACTTCCCCTGCACAAATCAAGGCTGCACAGACATGAAGCACCTCACAAGAAAACAATTACAGAGGAAGTTCAATTTCCATTGAGCCAACAGCCCTTGGGCCAGTAACATACTGGTGGTCGTTTAATTGGAGGGATCCAGCAGACACAGCTCAAGCCCCTCAGCATGGGAAGCCAGTGCTTCCCCAGGGCTGGTGAAGAGGTGCTGCACTCACCAGAACTGACTTCCCCAACACCAAGCTTTTGGCACAGCCACTGGAGAGAGCCTTAAGCCTATTTACCCAGATTCAGCCACTCTGACGTGATTCCCAGCAAGCTGGGGCTGTGATTAACCCAGACAGATCCCAGCATGATGCGATCACGACTTACAGAGCTCAAGCTCCCCATGACAACCAAACCTCAGCTGATGGCATGAGGCAAGCTCAGCGCCCACAGGCCAGTCTCCTACACAGGAGCCTGAAGGACCAGCGAGTCACCAGCCAGCCAGCCTGCAGCAAAGCAGCACACTCAACTCAGGACACTGCCTTTGCTCAGAACACACGCTTTGGGCATTAAAGTATTTTCCGTTGCGCTCAGACCCCGCTCCGCTTCCAAGAAGCAAGGTAGGATTCCGGTCAAGGCACTGTTTTGACAGCAGCTCCACGAAATGATTAATTCAGCCTCAGTTTCAGTGGCATTGTTCGTGCCGCTGGGAGACAGCAGCAGAGGACAAGCTGGCAGAGTGCTGATGAGGCTCTTCAAAGAACGGGTATTTCTTGGGCTGGGAAACAGCAAACAGTGCACTAGCTCTGGCTGGCAGCAGGAATGGCCCGGCTCACTGGACACTGCCAGGCAGGAAGTGCATGAAGCCCTCCATAGCCACATCTGTTTGTAGCAGGGGCAACTTGAGCCATCAGCTGCATTTCAATGAGTTTTTTGTTTAGTAAGTCCCATGGGAATTATGGGACATCAATTAAAGATCCAGAAATAGCTTCTCACTGCAGGCACAAGACCCAGCATGACATCATCTCTTCAGTCACATCTTCTGTTTTGTCTATGCTGCCCTGTTCTGAGACTCATGCCCCAAATTCACCACTCACTTCTGCTCAGGCCCTTGAAATCTGTTGGCTGAACCATCTTCAGGGGGCTCAGACAGCAGCTTGCTGTCACAAATACAGTAATGAAAGCTTACAGAGGAAGATTTTGAAGCCAGCACACTAGCTTACAAGCATTTTGCATATTAACTGGAAAAAGGGCATTCCTATGATGAGAAAGCACGTTTGCCTTAAGCCTATGGAGGCAACTCAGTTAATACTGGTATTACCTCTGCAGTCTGAGTTTTCACACCATTGAGCAGTGATGACCAGCCCAGCAAAAGGCAGTGCTTCCCCAGGGAGGGGAGTGCAGAGCTTCAGCCGATGTCTAGGACAGACAGACACCCCAGGGGGTGGAAGACGCAGAAGAAAAAAGTCAACAACCCAAGTTCCCTTCATAACCACTGAGACAGAGAGGAGCCCTGAAGTTCAATGAACTCCACAAGACAGAGGAATCAGATTGCTGAAGTTTATACTCAGGGTATGAGCTTGCTTCCTCAGTTTACTTCCAAGTAAAGGCAAAAAGACTTTGGAACAGTACCCTTGGTAGGACAAGTCTGTCTGCAGCAGGTACTGATGTGCTTTAGAATTCCAGCAGTGTTGCTGTGCTGTACCACCTCCTCTGGTCCAGGCAGTTTCATGCCTGCCTCCAGTGGCAGAAGCAGCCCCCAGTCTCACAGGCAGCATCCTACAGACCAACTCCCAGGCAGTCCCTGCTCTACACAGCTTGGAGGCAGAAATTTTGAACCTCAGTTTGGGGTCATCTCTGTAGTAAAATAAATTCAAGTTCTACTAAAGAAACAAGAGAAATTTTTGAAGCTAAAAGTTTGCCTCTCCCGGTTCTGGCTTCACTTTTTATTTTTTGCCTCTCATAGCCAGCCAAGGGCTGTTACACTGTGAGTGCCTGACTCTGCAGATGAGTGGAGGAAGATGCTGCAGCTTAGAACAACAAGCCTCAGTGTAGGAGCAGTCATGCTCCATTAGCCCTGTCTGGTTTTAAGTTATTGCACTACAGCTTTCAGACAAGCATATAATTTTCCATGTACCAAACTCTCTCCATCAGCAAGATGAGGCACAAAGTGCCAAAGTCTGAGGTAGAACAAAAAGTTCATGGTGCTATTTGCATCAGATTTGCCCTTGCTGGTCTCAGTTGAGTTTTCAACCCTTTAAGGATGCTTTCAACTTACCTTGACTTACACTGTGACATTCTCAGCCTAGCAGCCAGAGAAAGAAGGCTGGATCCTGCTGCCCAATCCTCTTTACACTAACCTGATTTAGAGGTAGACCTCATACACAGCCCACACGCTGCTAGTGCCATAAGAGTCTTGCATTTCAGCTCCTTTACTCTTGCTGCCTTCGGTTTGCTTCACATCAAGGTGAAGTTCCTTGCAGGCATTTGAAAAAAATCATCTATGACTAGACCACTAAAGAGAATAGATCCAGGATGCAAAAGCCCTGCACAGATATGAGTCGTCAGCATTTATGACTCTCAGGTTCAGGTGATCCACTCAAAACCAAACAGGCCTGTTCCCCAGTTGGCCCAAGCAGACTTATCAAGGTCATTAGCACTTGGGGAAGCGTCTCACTGAAGTGATCATTAGAACAAGCAGGGCACCTAGATTCTGCCTCTCCCTGGGAATTTGGATGGGTAAATAGAAACCTTTGACCTGACTGGGTTAAGCCTCTTCACAAGGTGACCCATAAAGACATCACATGCAGGTTAGTTTGCTTCAGGTCTAACCACCATCATTCCCCTGTACTCTGTCTGTAAGAGAGGAGACAGAGGCCATATACTCCCCACTGACTCAAGCACTGAAGCACGGCACAGCTATAAACCACACAAGATGCGTTATCCAGAATCCTGACTAAAAGAAGGAATGCATCTCCTTTTCCTCCACATAGCTTTGGCTTCTGCTGGAGGCCTGAGCCGTGGCCCGAAGTTCAGCCGATTTCATGCTCCGGTGCACTGCTGCTGCCTTGTAGTTTCCTCTTCAGACACAAATATGCAAACATACAGCACCGCATCTGAATGCACACTTAGAACAAGTGCCTCTGTGCAGGTTGTGTAACATCTGCAAAGGACAAACCCTGCATCTGGATCTGCCGGTAAGAGTCACCCAATGTACAGAGCAGATGCAAGTCATCTGCCAGCATTCAGCATCTGTGTCAGATCTCATCAACAAGTCTCCTGGAAGTGCAAGAAACCATGGAGCTAGGAGGCTAAGGTGCCTAACTTGTGCTTTGATTAACTACAGACTAGGAAATGAAAGGGGCTTTGAGACTAAAGGATTAAGGCTCAATCTAGTTGAAGACCAATTCTTCACCCAAGCCATTGATCTAGAGATTAATAGCTAACTACATTGTTCAGAACTTTCAGAATGAATGCAACTCGTGCCTCCAAGTACCGGTATCTCCAGTGACATTTCAAGGCTCATTTAGGCTGTGGCTGGCCTCGCTGTATCCTACAGAAGACTGTTAACCCTCTCAAATGGGCACATCAGTCAGGAAAAGAACTAGATCAAATAGGTGTGGATGCCATATAAACAGCATCCTCCTGCTCTCAGCAGATTAACTCTATGCTGTGTTACAAAGATCTCAAGTGCCCTCTCAGCCCAGTGAGTGGCATGAATCCTTCTTTAATCCATCTCCCACTGAGCCCCGGGAATGCTGAATGAGTGGGTGCTCGGTCACTTCAAAACAACTGAATCCTCTGCCAACCCACACTGATAGCGAGTGATATTTTAGACAACCATCTCCTGCCAAGCAAACATTCCAGTCTGTTGACTAGTTCTCACTACCTGCTATTAGGTCAGGCTATGGAAAGGTACGTTAGACCAAGCTTACAGTCTAGCCCAGGCAATTCCACATGGGATTAATGCCTCAACTGCCAGCAAAGCACTTACCTGATACGACAGCCCATCCTTGCGGGGGCTTAGTCCGATCTCATCCATGGCTGGGGTGTTCATCATCACTTCAGTCATCTCAGCGGATCTCAGATAATCAGAGCTAGAGACAAAAGACAGCATTCCAGTGATCTGAGGGGCTCCGGGAGGACGGAGCACGAATCAAGCGGCGAAGAGAGCAGCAGAGGCTGTAGGCAGTCTTTTTCTGGTCCCTTCCTTCCTGCCCCCCCTTGGAAGGCAGCGGAAAAAGCTCAGTACCTCGTAAGCCAGAGCTACATCCAATGCCCTCGGAGCACCTCCCCGGCTCTCCCCCCAAGAGCCCAGCTCAAGCACGCCCGGGGACGCTCCGGCAGCAGCGCTTCGCTTTTAACTCCGCTTCCTCCAGCTCTGCCCCGCGGCGGAGGCTGAATTAAAAAAACCACAGTAAATAAAGTGCAAGAGCGCGGGGGTTTGGGTTTTTCTTTCCTTTTTTTTTTTTTTAAATTTTTTTTATTTTTCAAGCCGGTGCGCTTTAGACCCCGCTGACTTATTTTACAACCTCGGCGACTTCCACACCGGCGGAGCGCGCGGGGCCAGCTCCAGCTCGGCTTTCACAGCCTTAGTGGCACTTCCAGCGCGAGAAAGTGAAGCGAACTCCCGCAGCTCGCAGCTCCTCCGCTGCGGCTCATCCCGCTATCGCCCGGCTCGCACCGCCCGCCGCGGGAGCCGCTCCCCGGGGCCCCTCGCCGTCCCGCTGCCTCGCCGCCTCCCGGGGCGGCTGAAGGGGCTCGGCCTCAAGCGCCCCCGGCCCCGGCAGCACCCCGCGGCGGCAGAGCCGCCATCCCCTGCCCGCCCCCCGCGGGAAGCGCCCACTCACCAGGGCAGGGGGCACAGCACAGACATGAAGTCCCGGCGGAGGCTGCCCCGGGCGGGGGGGGTGGCGGGAGGGGCACCCAGGCGCTGCGGGGCACGGCGAGACGATGCGCGGCGCTGCCCGGGACCGACCAAACTCCCGCACGCCTCGGCCGCCGCCTCCGGTCTGAGCGCCGCGCTCGCCGCCGCGCTGCCTTAAATGGCCCCGGGGGCGTGGCCCGGGCCCAGCCCCGCCCACCCGCCTGACGTCAACTTTTTCATGAATGGCCTCGGCGCGCGCCGCCTGCGGGGGGATGTGTGGGGGGTGTGTGTCCGTGTGTCCCCATGTCCCCATGTCCCCAAGGCCCCGGGAGCAGGTGGCGGTGGCGGCCCCGGCCCAGCCTGGGCGCTCCCGGTGCAGAGAAGCGTGTTCCCCCTGTTTCATCCCGGGCCGAGGTGGGATGCGGCCCCCCCGCCTCCGCTGCGGGTCGCAGAGGGACGTACCGGCGGTACCCGGAGCATCACTGGGGCTGGGGCTGGGTCTCACGAAGCGGGCCTCAAAGCCACTCCCTTCATGGTGGTGATGGCGGGGGGTGGCCGGGGACACGGCCAGGGACGGTACCGGAGAGGCGGCAGCGGCCGCCCAGCCCCGCTCCTGCCAGCACCTTCCGTGCCCCGCACCTCTGGCTGGAGTAAAAGCTGAGTGAGCAGCTTCACGGGGCCGAGCTATATTTAGCAAAACAACGTGAATCAATGACGGGAAGGCGCAGGAGGAGACAGAGAGGCAAATCCGTTCGCTGCCCGGGCAGCGTGAGCACCGTGGGCAGCTGTAGGTGAAGCACTTTTCCCGCGTTCCCCTCCCAATATGAAACCTGTGGAAGGCAAAGTGCATCTTTGGGCGAAAGGCCTGGGCACCCCAAACTCAGCGTGAGTCCCGACAGTGTGCATCGATCTGCTCGTGTTCGTGCAGCCTGAGAAACGGGCTGTGCCCCGAGGCACACGCCTGCAGGGCAGGGCTCTTGGCCACAGGATGGGCCAGGCTCTCCAAGGCTGCTGAGAGATGCTCAGGGCTTTTGGGGACAGTTCCCTGCTCTGTCTGCTTTCCCAGGGAGCAGTATGCTGCCGTACGCTGACAGGTGAAGTTTAGTGCCGGGACTGTTTGGATTCCACCTGTCGCTCCATGCTGCTGCTCAGACTTTGCCAACACAGTGGATAACCAAGCACACAGTTACAAACGCTTCTCGTGTTTCCCCTCAAACGCAGGACACAGCTGCTGCCGTGCTTCACACGCCTGCCTATGCACGGCCAAATACACACTATTTGTCCCATTTTTTAAGTGCTAAAAAAGCACAAGTTCAGTGCGTCTGACGGGAAGCTTTGCCCTCAGCTACCCTGCAGACTGTGTATAAATAAATGTGTACATCCATACGTGCATGCGTTTCCTCAGACCGGATAGTTTAATCTTCTTAGATTCATATTATATAATGCGAGCGTATGTGGGTGTTTCACATCAGGCTTCAGCAAGCTGCTGCTTTGTGCCAGATTAAAATGAATCACAAGGAGTCGACCGAGGTCCTGCAAGTGTGTGGAAATTCAGGTGGGTGCGAGTGAGCTCCCTGCAAAGGGCCACCAGTCACTTTCAGCAAGGTTAATGGGAGGGAGGCAGCAGGGGGGACTCGGTGCACACAGTCCCTTTGCCCTCCTCGAGCTTCCTGATAACGAGGTTTAGAGCCAGGGAGAGGAGTAAGAAGACAACCAAGTCTCCAAAGTGCTGAGGAAACGGCTTCCCTGTGTTTTGCTGGCCTGCCCACCTGGACCCCCTCTCCCTGCTGCATCCCCTGGGACACATTGACTGTCTTTGCTGATTTCACATTGAAATTCACATTGACTGTCTTTGCTGATTTCTGCACTAAGAGAACACAAAGACTTGACTTATAAAACACTTTTTTGAAGCTGAACAGTCCAAGTCAGTGCCTGGTGGTACACACAGAGGCTAGGAGACCACTCTGGGAGAAGGAGAGAGACAGGGTGCTGCTTCAGTCAAGTCTCTTAGAATTAACTTTGCAGCCTGCCCCAAATGCTTTTATCTCCACCATGTCCAGCTAAAATGTGGGACACGAGATGGGGCCATAGCTCAATTCCCTGGGATGTTTCATCCGAAGAAACCCTGCCTGTGTCCCTCAAACATACACACACCTGCTATAGATTTCCTGGTGTTGTCTGTACAAAGTAAAAGCCAATGAAAATCCCAAGACCCTCTTGCAACAGGCACTCCAAACTGTCTTTGTAAATGCCCTCCTACAATCAGCAGGGCTTGAGGTTCAAGGTTTTTCCCTCCTTGGGAAGCTCATTCCTTTAAGTATATAATTTTTGATACAGCAGCATCCCTGAAAGAGGTCAAGGGCCAGGACTGGGGCTCACCCTCCCCTCCATCCACCCTCCATGGCTATTGCAGCCACCACTGACAAAAAGCAACTCAGATCAGCCCTTTGCTGTTCCTCTGGACACTGCCTTGCCATCTTGGCTGGCATGGGAAGATAGTTTCGAGTTTCCACCTGGATAAGCGCCTTTCAGGGGGCGTGGGGGGATGACACGAACAAAACCCCTGGGTGTCTGTGCGCTGAGTACACAGATTACTTCCCAACGGCTCGGTGAGAACATGGGCCCCGGCCCTGGCCAATTCCCATCGGGAGGCCTGGGGATCGGTGCTTTTATTGCTCGCTTTGGCACCAAGCCACGGCGAGATTTATTCGTGTGATTAACCCTAAGCGCGTTAATAGTCCTTTTGAAAGCAAAGGCACACCTCCCGTGATTCCCATCAGCCGCGCTTGGCTGCTTCCCTGCATCGGGGTGGCTCCACAGCCCATCGCCACCAGGGTGAGGTTCCGTGGGTGAGCTGTGCACCAGGAACGCCACACCTTTGGGCCTCCCCTTGGGGGAAGATTTGCTGGAGGTACCCAGGTATCCCAGGGGTGGGAGATGTGTCACAAGCCTGGGGGGGGGCATTCTCCATGCAGGGGAGTTGTGATGTAACAGCTGTGCCTCCTTCTGCTTTGCTTGCCCCAGCCAGGTGTGAAAAGCTGGGGCTGCAGGGGTGAGCAGGAGGGGCTGTTGTACCTGCAGCTCCCACCTTGCTGAGAACAGGCTTTCCCCTTTGGACAAGCCTTTGTAGCAATGTCTAGGCTGAAACTGAGGGAGCCAAATTAACCCTTGAGCTGCCAAGCTGCCACCTTGGAAATGGCGTGTCCAAGCAATCAGTTTTCATTCCATCCCAGATCCTAAAATGCCAAGTCCTCACTTCTCTCAGGGAGCAAAGCAAGAGGAGTTTCCTGCCATCCGTGGCCCCACAACAACAGAGCAGAACACGGGAGCAGAGAATAAAATGGGATCAGCTCAAAGTCTTTGATAGCAAATGAGAATGAACCCCTGTCCTCTTTCTCTGCTCCCTTGAGAGAAGCAAGATACAAGCACTTCAAATTGGTATTTTTTTGTCTTTTGTTTTCAGCCAGTTCTAGTAAATGGAGCTCAACCTGCCCTGATTTCCCCTTGTTCCCTCGTCTCAAGTGTTCGCCAAGTCCCTGTTTCACTGCTGTGTGTTTTTGCATTAAACTCTGGGGGCTCCCCAGCTACCTGGAGGCAGGAACAGCAGCACTTGGGCTCTCGGCTGGGGTAAAGGGCTTTCCAGGGTGCTGAGCTGAGGGAAACCAGATGAGCCCTCATGCCTTTTTTATTGCCTTCAGTTAATTTTATAAATCTCTGTAATATTTTGCTTTTCAGGACAGCATAAACCAAGAGAGGACAAACAAGTGGTAGCTTGTACATTCTGAATCAGCAGCAATCCATCAGGAGCAGCATGATGGTGAAGGACAGCCCATCTCTATCCCTACGGAAGACACTTGTGCATAAGCAGAGCCAAGGAGATTGCTAAGTTCCCCATATTTTCCCTTAATCTGCTTGCTATGTAGGAGTTTTCATTGCATTTGCCTCCAAGCAAACACAAGACACTACATGTCCAGATTTTGATCCCACTTGGCACGGGCTGACCGCACGATAGCCGGCCACGCTGGCATCCCAGCCCCTCTGCAGCCATGCACGTTGCCACCTCCTTTTTCCAAGGGGGAACTGAGGCTGCACGAGGCGACGTGACCAGCACGGGGTCACCCTTAGGGTCACCCCCATTCGGGAGCAGAGCTTGCTGGCTCTTGTGTCCCGGCCAACGTTGTGAATCCTACAGGGAAAGTTTCCTAGTGAAAAAAATAAACTCTTCCCACTTGGAATTTAAAAACAAAACCATGGAAACATTTCTCTCCATACTAATGTTTTGCAAAAAGTTATTTTAACAAATTTAAATTTGGGGCTTGATTTGACCGTCCGGTGCCCTTTGAAATAGTTGAATCCAGGCCATCACCGCAACCATGCTGGAGCCAGGCCTTGAGCTCCGGCTTGCCTGACATCCCGCCAGCACCTTGGGCATTAAAGTCCCCCCTCCTCAGCTGAGAGGTGGTCAGCCTCTCCCCCGTTCTGGGTTCCTCCACACACAGTGTGCAGTAGCTTGTTTTGCTTCACCACGTTTCGTGACCCCCTTGCAAATAGTTTGCATACCCAGGGATGCTGCAGACAAGCTGAAACAGCTGCCACCTGCAGGCTGCCACCTTGGTGGCACCACCAGAGACAGTTCCATTTGCCTCTGCCCGGCAGAATCTTCCAAAGAGGTAGTGACTGCAGCTCAAACTCCAGGCTGTCCCTGCATGGCCCTACCTGTGCATGACCTGGCACAAACCCTCTCCTCTCCGTGCTCATGGCACACAATCTATTTATTTCCTTGGAAAAAAATAGGCTCTCGCAGTGTCATTCTTTCCAGCCACTTTCCACATAGCATTGCATTTCACAGTGACTTTCAGAGAGTGATTGAGAAGAAAAGGCCACTCAGCATTTGGCTGTCCTGCTCTGTGTGCCTGGTTGTGAAGGGGGTTGGAGAGCAGAGAGGAAAAATGGGGTTCATACTCTGTGTTGAAAAGCAAGGAGGATGGATACAGCTGGCAGAGCACCGGGTTTGATCTTATGGACCCAGATGGGCTGCTAAGGGCCTGGGAATTGGATCTGCTTTTGCAAGGTTGCCTCTGGTTTTATTTTACACTGACCCCCCAGGAAGGAAGGGGCCGTGCTAGAGCTGAGTTTGGAGCCTCTGGTGAGGCTGGCTCGGGGTGGCTCAGCTGGTTTCCATCCATCTGCAGGCCCGATTCAGCAAAGACCTTAATCTTGTCCTGATAATTAGGTTTATGCTTTAGGACTTCTCTGAATTGGGGCCTTTCCTAGGACGGGGACAGCTCCTGTAGATAACCAGGGGTAAGTGGAAGGGCTGGCGATAGGAGGAAAGGATAGAGGACATGGCTTCTCTGTCTTAAGAAACCTAAAATAGGATGACTTTGGTTTCTTCATGGTTTTCCTCTCTTTTCCTCTCTGTTGCTACAGGTGGCACAGCTTGTTGGCCATGTCCTCTCTGGCCAGTGTTTCACCCAATATCTGGCCCTTGTTCCATCCAGCCCTGCCTGGGACATGTCCCCACGTAGGCTGCAGTCTTCCTGGGCACATCTGTCACTCGTGGCTGGTCTCTGTGGCTCTTCCCTGGCCCTCTCTGTTGCCCCCCGCTCTCACCAGAGGGGCAGAATTTCAGAGCCGTTTTGCAATATGGTAAAATTCCACAAAGCAGGAGACAATTGGGCTCAAAACCCCAGGGAAGGGGGTTTGATGTCAACCTCCCATGGTGTAGGTATCTCACCAGAATCCCCTTCAGGTTCCTGCAAAAGGAGTTGTCTTCTCCATCCTTCTGCTGAACCCTGATGGCACCTGCAGGAGATCCACTCGGATAAAGCATGGATGAGCAGCAGAGCCCCATGTTCAGGGCAGGAGGATGTGTCCTTGCTGGACTCTCTAGAGTCATAGCAAGCACCCTGCACCCTCAAGGAAGCCAGCAGAAGATGTGAGCTCTCAATGCAGCTCCAGATCATGCCAATACAAAAGGACACATTGAGAACAACGAACGTCTAGATTAATATTTATATTCTGTCAAGGGAACAGAAATGCCTTTTAGCTGGAATTGGTGTATGGAAGATCTTTCATTTTAAAAATTGAATCCTTTACTCAATCACTGCATTTCCCCTTTTCATCATCCTAGATTTTTATTTATCGACGGGTTTATTTTTTTTAACAGGGTATGTTTTCTTAACAGTGTTTTTTTTGGTTTTTTTTAACGGAGTGTATTTTTTTTAACACTGGTATTTATTTCCCTTTTTAAATCTGTTGGTCAAATGAGTAGTTCCCTGAGAAGAGTTGACCCTACAGGCAACATGACCCCTTCCCAGTTTCTGGCAGGTCACTTGCAAGCATCAGGGAGAAAGCGGGAGCATGAGAAACACCAAGATGAGTCCCCTGCCTAAGAGGGGGAGAGGCGACATGGAAATCCAAGCATCAAGAAGGCACCAAAACACAGGAGCTGACACGGGGACTTTATTGCTTCTGTAGTAGCTCATCTGTGCTGTTGTACTTGTTTGGCTCTGGCGCTGTAATTAAAGCTGTGACTGCTGCTATCACAGCACAGAGCAGCTTTTACACCAGTAATACCATTTTTGCACCAAAGGAGGACTAACATTCTCGATGCCAGGCACATGTGCCTCAATAGAACGGAGCCAGTGCTCTAGCTTTGGCTGCTGTAAGGGCAGGTAAACCATCGTGTCCCCACCACAAAGCACGGGAGACGCTGAACGCGTGGGTGCATGGCAGCCCCTGGAGTTTCCCCAGCAGGGTCAGCTTTGTTAAAAAGAGTTGAAAGGACCGAGGGCAGAAAATTGGTGCTGAAAGTTTAGTACTGGTTTAGGGGGATAGCTGCTCACCCAGCACTGAGCCCCAAGCTCTTCTACCTGTTGGATGAAAGCCAGACTTAGGAAGAGCTATGGCCACACTGCAGATGAGGGGCAGAGGACAACCTGAAACCAGGATGTGCTGGGTGGTCTGGCTCCTGGCAGGCATCCAGCTCCTCTGGGTTAGTGGTAGGTGCAGGCTTGGGGAGAAAATCCAGGCACTTGGGAGAGAGGGACTCTGACCACATGGGTCTCGGCAGTGCTCATCTCCACACTCTGTCCTGCATGTGCACAGGTGTGAAAGAGCCAGCACGGTCCCCTGTGGTCATTGGCCTGTCCCATCCCTGCCCTGATGAAAGTTTCTTACTGGTGCCTATTAAATCAAACCATGATGCTCAGCACTGACCTTAACTCTGACCTAAGAGGACCTACATCTGTCAAGGAGCAAGAAGTAATCCCATAAAATCCTCAGTTCCCTACTTAAGAGTGGAGGCTAGTTATCCTTTTGCCTTCTGCTCCGAGAGCTCACTAAGACAGGGATCGATGCAGTAATTGCTTCTTTGGGGACTCGAGGAATGACTAGCTAAAGTAGCTCAGCTCTGAAGTCCTGTGCCTACTCAGTAGCAGCTCTTCCTTCCCTTTCCAAAGACTGCAACATGGCCCCAACGGGGATTTGTTTTCCTGCTCTCGGTGAGACTTCTCAATCCCTGTTTTGTGATCCACTGCCCAGAATAACCATGTGGCAGGATGGTTCCTCCCTCCCCTCATCCACCACTATTCCTACCATTCCCAAAGCAGAAGGGAAAGGATCCTGGCCCCAGATCATCACATCCCATATAGTTACACGCAAGGGAGTGGGACACAGTCTTCACTATGTAACCCCTTCATCCAGCAAGGCCCCCAGGAAGAGTCACTGTGGTTTGTCTGTCACAGCTCCGGCTACTTCCCATGGTAGGAAGCAGCCTGGTGGCTCCAGTCCTCTGGCAGCTGCATTGTCTGGCCAGCCCGCAGGGGAAGGGATGGGCTTTATCTTAAATCTGTCACTGCTGTTGAAAAATTGTAATGAGACAGCTCAGTCATGCCATTAAAGAAGAGAGAAATTCTCTGCTCACCTACCTCTACTTCTATGGACTTCAGTGCAATCGCACCAGGACAAAACCCACCCCCTTTGCCCCGCTGCGGGTATCGCTCCCGGCTGCTGAGGGCACCCAGGACACGCGGTGTCCCCATGCCACCCTGTGCCCATAGGTGGGAGCGGCCCCCCGCCCGCCACTGAAACCTTGGCACTGAAATTCCTGCAGAAAGCATCTTAGGGGAAAATTGCGTCCAGAGCGTGAACCGGCGGCACGAGCTGACGCCCGTCCCGGTCTCCGAGTCATTCTGGACCGGTGTCAGGCACGCTGGAGCGTGCCTGGGGGAGCAGGGAAAGCGGCCGGCTGCCGAGGTCTCGATCCATGGCTCTCCACCCACTCCTCCTCCTCCTCCTCCTCCTCCTCGTCCTGCTCCCGCGGCGTGCGGGACACGCTCCCTGCCGGGAGCGCCCGGCCCTGCAGCATCCCCGCGCCGCGGGCCCTGCGGGAGCGGCCCCGGGCAGCGCGCATCCGTCTGTCCTCGGTACGGACAGACGGACGGGCCACGCCGTGCGCGGAGCGGGGCTGCTCGGCGTTTCGCAGCTGCGGAGCAAGCCTGCGTGCCGGGTTTGCGGGGGGGGAACTCCCGTTCGGCAGGCAGACGGCAGCAGAGGGTTTGTGGGTGGGAAGGTGTCTCCAAACACAGCCTCAGCCGCCACCAGCTTAGTCTTGCAGTCGGGGTGTTTCTGCAATATGGAAAACTATCACCATGGCTCCCCCCTCTGCAAAAGAGCACTTGGCAGCCGAGGAGGCAGGTTGCGAGTGCAGTCACAACCGATGCTGCAAGAAGTGGCACTCGTCCCACAGGAAGCCTCTGAAAATACTCCATGGATTCCGCGCATGAGCGTCGCCGACACTTCCACGGTGCAGCCACCCCTACAGGAGGGTTTGCAGATGAGGCCATGCCAGCCCGGTTTGACAGGCATGGGGAAGGAAGGTGGAGGATGACCTCCTCCACTTGAAATTAAAGGCTACATAAGCAGGCAGGAGAACTAACAGCCCCCCCTGCCAGGGCTGAGCGAGGTGGCAGGAGCTGGCATCGGGTGGCAAATGTCCCTGGACCTTCAGAGCATCTTGGTTTGTATGAAGGAGGAATTGTCCCACTCACCTGACTGTGGACCACAGGGTCTCACCACCACAGGACACGTGGAGGCCAAGCCTGCTCAAAGACGAGCCAATAAATTCCTTGGGTTGTGTTGGACAAAGTCAAAACCTGCAGCTCACCTGTGGTGCCTGGGAGCAAGGGGTGGCACAGAGGCCCAACCAGGGATGGCTTTCTAATAGCAGCACCACACCAAAACCAGCACCTCATTTGAAATGTGATGTTCCCTGACCTGGCCAAAACCACGCCGGGCTTGCAAGGTGGGGCTGGCTGGCTGAACATGGAGCTGCACAGGAATCAGGCCCCATATCTGTGTCTGCAAGGAGGCTCATTTCTCTTATCAGTGCCAGTGTTGACCCAGCCTCCCCTGGGTCTTAAGAACTATCAGCCCCACCATCCTGAGGGTGTGCCTGGAGCAGGTCCTTGCAGAGATAACCCGGCTCTGTGTCAGCAAGTGTCTCTGGAGCCAAGCCCCCAAGTGCCACAGCACACCCCACTTCTTGTGGGGAGCCCTTGGACTAGCAGAGAGCCAGCATTAGGGAGATGGGAAGGAGGATGATACAGCAGTGGGGCTGGCCAAGCCTTGCTGTGAGCTGCTTCAGTAGAAAAGCAATCACTCATGCTCCACCTAAAGGCCTGTGATTTAATCCTGAGGGACCAACAAGGGGAGATCCAAGATAAACAACATCTGTGCATTCACAAATAGGAAATGGAGTTGCTTTCATGTCCTGAGCCTGTTGATTAACCGGGTTATTGTTTGGCTTGGCACTAGAAGCTTGGTGACTTGGAAAGAAGGTAACTAAAAGGGATCATTTTGTCACACTCCCTGAATTCAAGAATCTTTAAATAGTGTGCGGGCTTGCATTTTGCCTGCAGAAGACTGATGGGAAAAGGTAGCAGAAGAGTGCAGATGGCTATCAGAAAGGAACCTGTGTTTAGTCTGCTTGTGCCAGATGGGAATGGAAAGTTCGCTCCCTTGCCAAGTGTTTAAAAGAGGAAATAGGATGTGATATTCTGCCTCCCACTCCTTTCTCTCCCCTGAAACCAACCCACTGCTCTACTTCCATTTGTTGTAAAAAGGTAAAAAAAAAATGTAGCTTGGCCCATGTAAAGCCTTGGAGACAGTTGGAGACACACCTTGTTCCTTTTTAATGTGTTTATTATGTGGAGACGGATGGAACAGAGTATTTTTATACGCAGCTGGGCCCAGCACTGCGCAGCACCTGTCTGTCAGTCGCTCATATTCATCCGTGTCACAGAAACAAGACTGCAAAGTCCCCGAACCATCTTCTGCTGTCATCTCCTTCACACAACTCAAGATGCAGACACCTTGGCTGACAAACCTACCCATGAGATGGACCAAAGCTTCTTGCCTGAAATCCCATGATTTCCCCTGGTTAATAAATCCCGGTCTGTTCTGAACTCGTGGAAGTGGGGGAGACTGAGATCCTGAGACTGGTTTAAGGCATTGCTTTAGGGAGTCCCAAGGACTGACCCAACACTGCCCTGTTGGCGTGAGTGCTGGAGCACTTGGTGATGTGGTGCATCAGTAAACTCTAGGGTTAATTGCAGAAATATCTCATGGTTGTGGAGGACATGGATAACAGAATCACAAAGCAGCTCTAGGCAGACAGGACTGGTCCAGGGCCTCCTGTCCAGCCCCTGCTTAGAGCCAAGCTGATCTGCAAAGCTGAGTAGGTAGCAGAGGGCTGGTCCAGGTGAGCTATAAGTGTTTCCCAGAGCAGAGATCCCACCACCTCCCCAGGTACCAGGTCCAGGACCTTGCTATCCCCATGGTGAATATTTTTCTTTCTCTCTAACCAGACCTTCCCTCTGCAATTTGTGCATGTTGCCTCTTGCTGTGTGCTTCCAAGAGGGGTCTGGCCCCACCTTCTCATCAACTCCCCACAAGAGGTGGATGACAGTAGCCAGATCCCTGCCCTTGCTTCTTCCTCTCCAGATGGCATAAACCCACCTCTGAGTAACTTAAAACAATGTCCTCATAGCAATAATACCCATCCAGCTGGTCTCAAGCACAGGCACTTCGGCAGTGTCCTACAGCTATAACTTCTGAAGGATGGCTTTGATCACTTATTTCCCCAGAGAGTTAAAGAACAATTGTATGAACCTTTCCACAGAGGCAAATGGCCTCTTGTGCTCCAGCCCTGATCTCTGTGCACCCAGAAATGAAACCGTGACTGAGCAGAGCAGCCCCGTGTGTAACAGCAGAGCCTTCAGGAGAAAAGCAAGCACAGCTTTTACCATATCTTCCCCCATGGTGTCCAGGCCACAAACACACCTGCCTTGTTCATAAAGTCACAGGGCGATGGGCCTGGGCACGGTCCCCACCGCTGCAGAAATCCTTGGGGAGGAGAGGCAACAGAGCCCAGCACCCACCCAGCTGGAGATGCTGCAGCTGCTGGGCACTGACCACATGGCCATCTCCAGCCTGAAAGGACACAGCTCCTCAGAGTGGGGACAGGGAACCCTGCCACAGGGTGGAGGGCTGAGTGTGGTGGCCAGGGTGAGGGCAGGAGGGCAGATAGGGAGCTGGGGTAGCCTGGTCCCCTGCCTGCCCCTGCCCTGCACGGGAAGCCACCAGGCAGCTACTTAACTCCAAGGAACTGGGGATTTAATGAGCAGGAATGCTCTCAGCTTTGCTGTCTCTGGCACTAATTACTGAATGTTTCCGAAGCTGCTGTCTGTGTGAAATGAGGCCCTTCGTTACATCGATGCTGCTGTGGGCAGCAGGGCGATACTGCGAGGGTGTCTGCTCAGTCTGGAGGGGGTGTGCATGTTATTCCTACCTTTTTCTCACAGGGAAAGAAAGGATAAGGCCTCTCTCTCACCATGGTGAGAGAGGTGCTGTCACTTGCCTTGCCAGGCAGTGGGGTGTCTTGCCTCTGCTCCAGTGTGGGGAGCAAGGGAATGGGGTAGAAATAAGCCTGCCCAGGGCATGTGTGAGGACCTGCCTCCAACCAGCAGGAAATCCAGATAGAGGCTGGTGAGACCAGTTTAGTGATGATCCCGGGAGAGAAAGGAAAGACAGGGATGGGGAGAGACAAATGCAAGATGGTTGGGTGGCTGGAACCTGACTGGCAAGTGATGAGAGCTGTGGAGTTAGGATGGGGCTGGGTACATGTGGGGACAGCTGTGGGAGAGAAGCTTGAGTAGTGCTGGCTGTTTTTGTAGAAGAGTTGCCATGGGGAATGGCCACCCAAAGGCCAGCCTTTCCCCCTGCCAGTGCCGGCCCCCAGCAAAGGCACGGCACACGGGGAGGCAAGAGGCAGGCTGTACCCCCTCTCTGCCAAAGGGCCAGCCAGGTTCCCATCCCTTGTCCCTTTCCCTGCCTGTAAGAGGCAGGGAGAAGTGCTTAACTGCATCCAGGGTGGTGTGAAGCCCGGCTGTGCAAGAGCTGTTTTTTCTAAGCGAGGCTTCCCAGATCACAGCCCCCTCAAAGCTGCTGGATGGTCACAACCTCCTGACAATGGGAGCCTGGCAGGGTCTTGCTCCCCAGACGTGCACCTTGCTCTCAGGTACAGAAAGGTAAAATCTTTTCCATTGCTCTGGGCTCCTGGAAGGTTAAGCCCTGGTTAAGGAGAGCTCACAAACAAGGAGTCTGACAAGCTGTTTTACCAATGCAGAGAGCAGTGGCCGTATCTGGGCACGAGTGGGGGCCGAGCGCATCCCTGCTGCAGGGCTGCTGCCGGCTGCACTTAGGCAGGGAGGGATTTAGCCCTAAGAGTCTTAATGACGCATCTTGGGAGACTTAGGCTGAGCCTGGCTTGCAGAGACGTGACCCGTGCTGCATTTCCCGTGGTCACCTGCCAGTCTGCATTATGTGAGCTGTCACCCGCTCCCAGACACAACACGTGAGCACGGTGGCACAGGGGCTTGGAAAACAAGGAGGGGGGAAACCAGCGCAACTCCTTATTCGGCCCAGCCTTGCCCCTGCACCAAGGCTGCTGAAACACAACACGGAACTGCTCCCAAAGAACAAAACCCAGTGCTTAAAGCTGGCAGGGAACCAGCAAACAGTTTGCTGTTGCTTGAACTGGAAGGAGGAGATGCTCAGGGACCTTGTGTCTCTGGGTCATCAACAGGAGAGTCCTTCCCCACTGCCTTGGGGGGTCAGCATTTAGAAGGGGGAAGAGCCAGGACTGTGGTTGCTGAATGCTGGCTCCTGTTTCACTTGTACTCACAAGAATTGCAGTGTGAGTCACTGCAAACAAAGCAGCAAAGACCAAGGCACAATTTAATGACATTGTTGTTTATGATAATCCTGTCCACGGGTGTATTTTTATAGCTGGAGAAAATGGGAAAAGGAAAGTAAAGGTCTTACTCTGACTTGCAGAAAGGCGGTCCCAGGGCCAGCACCAGCCCTGGGAGAAAGGAGAAACCTGCTGGTTTTCACTGTGAGGACTGCCTTGTACAGAGACCACCCCAGAACTGACCCGACTTTGGTAATCATGTTCAGCTGAGATGAAAGTTGAAACAAGGCCAGCTGTAATCCCCAAGAAACCAGGCCACTCTCAGGACTCAGGACAATCAGGTCCCATTAAAAAGCATCTGCCAGACTGATGTCCTGTGGGTTGCATGACCGTGCTTAGCTGGAAGTCATCAGTGAAGACTGATCTCCTGTGGCCTGGGGAAGGAGTTCAAAAGCTGCAGGTCAGTTTCAGGTGCAGCAATGTCTGTTTTCAAAATTTCTTGTCTCTCAAAGGCAATGGGACAGTGCCTTTGGCAGGTAGCGTACTCAGCTTCTTCCCTAAAAGACATGGAAACTTAGGAAGAGAAATGTGACAGTCTTGGAAGTGACAGGTGAAGTACTCAAAGTACTCAGTACGTGACAGGGCACAGCTAATAAGCAGCAAAGAGGACACCATGGAAATGCCTGCTGTTGTTTGCTTTTTTCCCTCACCATCCGTTTGTCTTTTGACTACTGCAAAGTCTCTGAGCCACAATTAGGAGTGAACTTGTTGCAAGAGTTCCCAGATTTAATAGAGCTCCCTTGAAATGAAACCATTTATAACAACCTTTTGCAAGGACGAAACACGATGTACTCTGCTCTGGTACAGCCAGGAATATGCTGTCCTGGGGGCTGGGGAGCCCCGCTGCAGCACGCAGGGACAGCAGCCACCCAGGGACCAGCTCCCTGCTCCAGCGGGGAGCTGGTCTGGCAGCTTGAACCCAATCCCACTGAAATCAGTAGGAATTTTAAGATCCCTGAAGCAGGATGTGGAACTCAGGTCTGCCTGCAGGAAATATAATTAGTAGAGAGGAACCAGAGTGGGCTGCTAGGAAGATTTTTTTGGTTTATTTCATGTATCTCACCTTCCAAAGGTAGTGAGATCCCTGGCCCAGCCCCTCACTGGAGTGCATCTGATGGGACCTTGATTTGCCTTTTTTAATGAATGAGGAACACTATCTGCCCTGCCTCTTGGCAGGACAGACAAAAATGCTCACATTACAGTGGTGGAAGCATAGAAGGGCAGATCCAGACCTTGGCTCATGTTCTGGACCTCTTGCTCGTCCCTTCTCCTGAACAGCTAGACCTGGGTGGCAGCTGAGGATTTCTTCATGTATTTTTGGAAGACAACTCTCCTAGCTGTCTAGAAATCATACACTTGCCTTTCTGCCTGTCTGGGGCAAGAGCACATGATGCCAAAGTCATGAGCTGACCCTGGGTGACACTTGGGCATCTCTAGCTAGTATAGGAATAGAGCTCAGGGGCATGGCAGGACCAATCATTTACTCACTAAAAAAAGGTTGGTTTGGACTAAAGAAGAACATTTACAAATATCACCCCAAGTCAGCAGACAGTCACACCACTGCTTGAGACAGCAGGGTTAAATCCAAGTACAAAGAAGCCCTGGCTGGCTTCAGACTTCTTTCAGGGAAGTTCTTTCATTTTGCTGAGAAAACCAAACTACCAGAAACACTTCAGACTGATCTAAAATGAACCCAGTTGACCTTCTTTCTGATTTGATTAATAGGAGGAAGAATTTCGTATTTGTACAGTTTTAATAACAAGCCATCAAGGAGAAGCCGTGAACTGTGGGTGAGCCATGTCAGGAGCCTCCTGGAGAAGGGAAAATTGTCCCAGACTGACCTGCAGCAGCTGCAGCACCATGAGCTCAGTGGAGCTCCTCAAGACTCACTGAGGTGCCACCTCCCAGGCCCTGAATGTTGCAGTTGGAAGACACCCCTCGTGGCTTAGGGGTGCTGCCAAGAATGGCTGCATTATCAAAAAAGTCCTCATTGCAGCAGGTTTTACAAGAAAGAGCAGAGTCAGCGTGGGGCACTTGGGAGTGGGGATAGAAAGAAGAAAGACTTGCAGGATTCTTTTACCAATAGAGTTATTTTGAAATGTTGAAATGTATCTAAAAGAAAAAAGGCCACAATGTAGAGCTGGCCAAAACCAACATGACGAGAAAACAGGAACACATCTGCCTTGTTTTACGGCCTCCTGCCCTCCACACCCAGCAAACAAAGCCCAACACCAGACCACCAGCCTCTTGTCCAAAGAAGTCACGACCCGCAAGAGCAAATTTGGCAGCAGCTGCGTTGCAGAGTAACTTTGTAGAGAAGCAGCTTGTTTCCTGTGGGGACGGGGGTGGGGGCAGGGATGTTATTAAGTAAAAAACCGTCATGACTTTAATCCATGTGTGTCTAAACCCAAACCTGGCTTTACCGAGGGCCAGAGGCTTCAGGTATTCCTGAAGAGGAGCAGAGGCTGCTGTTGGTTGTTCCTCTCCTCTGACACACGCTTGTTTCCTGCTTTAGCGGGACGAACGAGCCCGGCGGGCTGCGGGGGGTGACCTGCCGGGGTTTTTGCGGGGCGGCGGCGGCGGCGGCGCGGGGAGCCCGTGCCGCGGTGTTCGCCGACAGCAGAGGGGGGTGTTGGGCCGCTTTTCCTGCGCTTCCCGTGCCGAGCCCGCCGGCCGAGCAGGAGCCCCGCTCCGCCCCAGGCTCCGCGGCACCCGCGGGCCCAGCGCCCGGCGAGGGAGCGCAGCCACCCGCGGGCCCCTCAGGCCGCCCCGGAGGGCGCCGGCGGGGCGGGCCGGCTCCCCTCGTCTGCCGGAGGGGTGCGCGGTGAAACGGAGCGATGGGGGCTCTGCAAGGGCTTCTTGCCCGCTCCTGATCTCCGGGTCTCGAGTGGGAGAGGGGGGTCTTGTCCTGGCAGCTGCTGCGGCCCCTCGGCTGCTCCCGCGCCGTGTCAGAGCAAAGCCCCTCCGTGGGCAGCGCTCAGGAGCACAACTCACGCCTGGACAGTGGCCCCTGGTGGGCAGGGAAAAGGGTGGGAATTCATTCCCGCCGGAGAACTGGAAGTGCTCAGCTCCGTAGGGCCTTGGATCGCAGCCTCTGACAGTCACAGGCCCGAGGTAAATTAATAGAACTGTAGAATGGTTTGGGTTGGACGGAGCCTTAAGGGCCATCTAGTTCCAAACTCCTGTCAGGGGCAGGGGCACCTCCCACTAGACCAGGTTACTCAGAGCCCATCCAACCTGGCCTTGAACACTTCCAGGGATGGGGCATCCACAGCTTCTGTGGGCAACCTGTGCCAGTGCCTCACCACCCTCTGTGTAAAGAACTCCTTCCTAACATCTAATCCAAATGTCTCCTCTTTCAGTTTAAAACCATTCCCCCTTGTCCTATCCCAATGTGCCCATTTAAAAAGTCACTCTCCCTCTTTAATAAGCCCCCTTTAAACACTGGAAGATGCTCTAGGGTCTCTTTGGAGCCTTCTCTTCCCCAAGCTGAACAGCCCCAGCTCTCTCAGCCTGTCTTCATAGGAGAGGGGCTCCAACCCTCTGATCATCTTTCTGGCCCTCCACTGGACCAGCTTTAAAAGGTCCATGTCTTTCTTCTGCTGGGCCCCAGAGCTGGGCACAGCACTCCAGGTGGAGTGTCTCAAGGGCAGAGCAGAGGAGCAGGATGGACAGTGCTGCTTGTGATGCATCCATGAGAACCCCCAAGTCCTCATCAGGGCTGCTCTCAAGGAGTTTTTCTCCCTGTCTGTACTCATGTCTGGGATTGCCCCAACCCAGGGACCTCACTCCGAGCAGGTCCTGGAGGGGGACAAAGGGACAAAGCCCCTCTCTGCCGCAGTGCTGTGCAACCTGCCCAGTGCCAGCCGGTTGTGTAGCTGGTCCCCCTGAAACAGTGGATATAAAGGTGAGAGAAGGCCCTGCAGGGGAAGAGTACACCTTTTATAAATTGGTTTAGCTCCTGAGGACGAAAGGTATTGTATGAAGTTAAATATTAAAGCTACCCTGGATTATTCATTAAGCATCAATTATCATCATCACATTTACTGTCAGATGTTTCAAAGTTGCTATTCTGCTCTAGGAGGGATCATATTTTTAGGCTGGTTTCCGAAGGAAGGAAGGATGTTCTTGGGGCCAGTTGTGCAGTGCGCTTGTCTGTCTGTCCTCACCAATTTGGTGAGGACATTTCAGCCAAAGTTTTTGGCAGGCTGCAAGTCTCCAGATACTGTGTTGCTGCAGGTTAATCAGCCAAGGGATGGTGGGGAGCCCCCCAGACCCAGCTAGTGGTGTGGGTGCAGGAAGAGCAAGCACCTGATGGGTGCAAGAGATGCTCCAGGCAGGGCAGCTTTGCCACCAGCACTGGGGAGCTCAGCCATGGGACACAACACCACGGGAGACTCGGCTTCCCTGACTCTGCTGCCCGCTGAATAATTTACACAAATACCTGCCAGGTATGAATCGGCTCCTTTATTCCACATTCTTTCTGCTACTTCTGCCTCCCCTTCTTTGTGCTTTTATAGCATTACGAAGTTGGAACAAGCTTTGGTTTAACAATAAAGGCAGACTCATCTGCAAAACAGGATGTTCCAAAATAAGATCTAATTTTCCTCTGCGAGAACCTAAGGCAAAAGTAAATTGATATCCACTCTAAAGGCAAACACAAACAAGGACTTATTATTTATCATTAAAACGTCTTAAAAAGGCTCTAGAGCCCTAAAAGCAAAAGTTTGATGCTGTATAAAAGAATTATGTTTCCGAGATGTATCAGTTCAATAATTAAAACAGCATCTATGAAATATAAATGTAAGATATTAATAAATTAAATTAAATTAAAGCCACTGAAAGCCAATTATCTTGTAAAAGATCTCTGATAGCTAAACTAATGAGATGTAGAAAGATTAATTTAGATCCCCATTTTGGGAGGTGATTATAAATTGCTATAATGCCACATCCAGTTACTAGGTTGTTATTGAAACCTGTGAAATACATTTGGAAAGGTTTTTAAATATTCAGGATGAAGCAGAAATTAGAAAGGAGTTAGAAATAATTAAAAATTAGCTGTCTTGTCACATTGCAGCTTTAATCCTATTAGCTCTTCTAGTTTACAAAGCTTCAGATGCCTCTCAAAGCATTGATCTGTGGGGACGGTGGGGTTTATGAGCAGGGATTTATGTGTTTTAATAACTGCTGAACTTCAAATATTTCTCTGGTTTTGCTTATTCGAGGGATTGTTTCTACTTAGGATTATTGCCCTTGCTGCCAGCACTGCCTGATGAGTTTCTTTGGCCACAGGGCAGGTCAGACCATCACCCATGGTCCCATTGAGCCCCCGAAGACTCACTGCTTTCCTTGCAGCTCCTGGTGAAAATGCTGAGGAGCATCAGTGGTGGTCTTTTTGGTCAGGGTGAAGCACAAGGCGTTTACTCCTCTGTTTCTGTGGCTGTTGTAGCAAAGCACAGGGCTCTTGGGGAGCACAGCTGGGTGATGGTGGTGCAATGCATGCCCATAACCCATAATCTATGGTCTTGCCACTGCCAGAGGTTGGCCAGTCTTGTTTTGGTTGGGACTTGCCATGTGGGGACCTCTTGGAGAGCTTTGTAGCTGTTAAAGCAACAGCCTAAGGACTCAGGGACTTCACCCATCAGTGCTCAGTTTTGCTTCCCCTGGTCCAAAGGATGCCAGAAGGCCTCCAGCAGCGTGGCTCGGCTGTATTTTTGCAGTGCAGCAGGAGCACAGCAATCTGTCCCTGAGCCAGCAGGAAAGTCGCAGGTAGGGGAGGGCAGTGGGGCCTTGAAACCTCCGGCACAGGGTGATAGCGGCAGCCCCGGCGCTGTGAGCTACTCCCCCGTGGGCAGCTGCTGCATCAGGGGAGCACGGCCTTGGGGCTGGGGCACTCCACTCACGGGCAGCAGGGAGGGCAAGGTCAGTTCTGCAAGGTGTGCAGCTCTGCCTGCAGGGTCAGTGTGGACATCACTGGATCTGGGGGCCGAGGAGCAGGACAAGGGGAGCCTTAGGGGCGGCACACAGACAGCCCCGGGTGGACTCCAGCAGAGAAGGAGGAGGAGGAGGAGGCAGAATCTCACCGCCACCAGCACCCTGGAGAGGCAGCCAGAGGGGTTCCATCATCAGCATCGTGCTCCTTGGAGGTGAAGGACTCGTGCCAGAACGCCGGCAGCCATCCTCGGGCAGCGGAGGGGTGAGCATAAACCGGGGAAAGGCATAGCAGACAAGGGAGGGGGTGGGTTTGATACTGATAAGGGATTAGTTTTCCCTTTTATCTCCTTTCTCTCTAATAGTCTAGATAATATCATCCAGCACTGTAAGTGGATTGATAGCACTCTTTCTCTGATCAGGCTGTTAGAACTCTGAAGCAGTCAAACAGCAGATTCTCCTGTGTAAGGTGTGTTTCTCCAGCCCACATAAAGGCAGAAGCTGTGGTGCACAGAACCCGCGGAGAAGGCAGCAGCCCTCTGGGGAGCCCTTATGGCATTTTTGTGAGTAGCCCTTCTGGGAGAGCCTTTTTTTGGGTGCCATCCTGTGGCAGTCAGGGACAACCAGGAACAAGGCCACTCTGTGTTCACATAGCCTCAAGCGTCTTGTTGAAAGCAGAGCATCCAGTTTTGGGGGCAACACAGACTTGTTGAAAATATTGAAGTGGGAAATCCAGCAGGTTTGAAAGCCTTCTTCCTTCTGCCTAGGGAGGAGAAAAGCTCAAGGGATGCCTCTAACCATCCTCAGACAGAGGAATGAAAGCTCTCTGTCTTGTCTGTGAGAAGAGATAAATTAGAAATCCCTGCTTAGGGGATTTCTTGGTTGAGAAAACTTTCTGTAGGGAAGAAGTACACTAGAAAAACAACAGAGGAGCAAGCCAAGATTTGGGTGAGGCTTTGCTATCTTCTCTCAGCCTGCTTGAGCTGTAGTTTGTAAACAGACCATTCTGTAAAGTCTAAAATACCTTTTGAGGAGAAAAAAAGATGTCAGAGCTGGCAAATTGGGTTATTCAGTGGGGACCAAACCCCTGGGGTCCAAACTCTTGCAGAAGTATCCAGCAGGCTGACCTAGAGTTTGCCAAATTAAAAGAGATGACCAAGTCTAAACTCTTCTCCCGAAAATCCTTAAAGTGTGCAGCAGCGTGGGCTGTGTGGTTAGTTGCCAAAAGCTTAGCTGAAGAAAAACAGGCAGCCCAGGTAGAAATTCAGAACCTAAGGGAGGAAAACAAGAAACTGAAAGAAGAAATAAAGGCTCAGCAGCTTAAACTAGAGGAGGGTATAACTCGAGAAGGAGCTGTGGCCGAGGAACAAGTGCGAAGTGTTCTTCAGTATCAAGAGGTGTGTGAACAAAAAAAGGCCATTTTGAATGAAAATCAGGCACTGAAGGAAAAAGTAGCCATCAGTACAAAAGCTGTAGAGGAGGCACAAGGAGCAATCCGGTTACTGGTGCAAAAAGTACAGATCCTAAAAGAGAGGGGCACAGACCACCGGGCCTGCGAGGTCAAGATGGAAAAGTTAAAAGCCGCGTTAGAGGCGAAGCACGGGGCTGTCACGGCCCCTACAAAAACACCCCTCCAAAGAGACGGTGAGCACTGTGACGAACACAAATGGGTTAATCCAGATGGCAACCCCTCCACAGAGGAGTGTAAGCCTGCAAGCCCACTGCCACTAGAGTCTGAGAGGCCAGAAAGATTTAAAGCAAATCCTGTTTCACGTACCTGTGCTCCAGTGGTTGGGAAAAGGGAGAGGGGAACAGCAGAGCAGGGAAATGAAGGAAATGTGCAGCCACAGGCAGAACAAGTTATCACAGAGGGAACAACCACCACTGACCCAGCTCCTCGACAATTCAAACCCAGGAGCACCCAGGGAAGGAGAGAGCAGTTGGCGGGGAGTGTCTGGGCAAGGGAGGACAGAGGGGGATCCAAGAGAGGAAGGGGCAGCAGAGGAAGGGAAAACTCCAGGGATATGAGGGACCCAGAGGTGCTGCAGACCACTGCCTGTGCTGGTGTGACCCCCCAGAGCCCCGTCGTGGGAAGAGGGAGGAAAGGAAGGTGGCAGGGCAAGAGACAGTGGCAGTACGGTGCAGCCCCCCGATTTGTCGTCCAAAATACCATGGCCAGGAGGGAGTTAGGCACGATGCGGGTGGACATATGGAGGGAGCTTCGGAAGCAGGGGGAGGACATGGCCCGCTGGGATAATGCTCCCACCAGGGTTTTGTTGGATCGCCTGCTGGAGATCAGCAGGAGAAGAGAGGGAAGCGAGCCCGGGGCTCCTGCCCTCCCTGTCACAGCCTAGGACAGACAGACCCCTCTTCCCCGGGCTCGTGGTCAGACCAAAACCGGACCACTGGGGAAGGCTCCCATGCTGGCAGCGCTGGGAGATGGGAAGCAGAGCCCTTGGGGTATCATCCATGTCACATATAAAGCTGGGGCACCAGGCTGTGTCTGGTGCAAATTGAGAAGGCTCCTCTGGTGAGGGAAATGCAGGAGGAGTGAAGTGTTAAGGGGTTTTGGGTTTGCTTATTTTTACAGGAGAAACACAGAGGGGAAGTTGACTTTTCCAGCAGGAACAAGTCAGGGCTGCAGTAGAGCAGAGGCTGCTCGAGCTCTGCCACAGCCACCCTGGCACCCGCTTTGCTGCACTGAGTCCGGGCAGGGATACCAAATGCTGCTCAGGCCATGTTAGCAGAAGCTGTTTTGGGAAAAAGAAGGCTTTTAGGACTGATGAAACACCGGAGCTGTGATCCCAGCTGGGCTGCAGCGTTTGTGAGCAGTGATGTGCAGCAGCAGTGGGACTGGGAATGAGCTCTAGATGTGAAGGGCTGTGCAAGGAAGGTTACAGGAGTCCCAAGCATTAAACCCTGAGGGTGAAGCAAGAAGGAAAGAATAACATCTTCTTTCTGGGTCTTCTGTAGGCAATTTGGAAGGGTTTGGACTTGCAAAAAGAAAAAAAACCCCACCATTTAAAAAAAATAATACCTGCCTGTTGTCAGAGGCAAAGCAGAGAAATCAAGAGGTAGAAGCAGAGCAAATTCAAGAGGTACCAACAAAATGAAGCAGCTCACGTTTAGCATTAGTATTGTTAGATTCAGTAGTGTGTTCTCACATAAGTGTGTGGGAGTACGTGCAGCAAAGAAACTTAGGAGTGGTATCAAAAAAAAAAGGAAAAAAGGATTGAAACAGAGGAATGCAAACTAATTGCTACCTGTGCTTAAAAAGTGACAAGCTGGAAAAGCGGCAGATCAGGAATGTACCCATAAAGGTTTGAGGGGATGGTTATTAATGATAAAATATTCTAATTGACTTGGGACAGAATTCACTCTGAAAGCAAAAAGTTAAGTGTATGATGCATGCTTATAGTTGATGTGCTAATACCACCATTTTTTTCTTAGAGTGGAGAAAAATGAAGTAAAAAACACCAAAATAATTAAAAAGGGCCTATAATGGAAAAATATACACATCAATGTAATATTTTTAAATTAAATTATAAAGTTCTTCTGTTACAGAGATAAGATGGAAGCACCTGAAGCAATTATGATGGAGGATTGGTGAGCAACTGTTTAAGAACATAAGCTAATAAATTGTATAAAAATATGTGAAGATGCAGTTTATTAGATCCTTAATATCATCAAAAGTTCTATGGGTGTAAATGTTTTCTGCCTCGGTTAACTGAGATAACTACTTACAACAATCTTTGCTGTTTTGTCTTCCATAGGTAGCACAGAAGAATAAGTAACAATTCCAAGTTATGGATATTATTAATTGTATGATGCTTACTGCTTTCTTGCTTGCTTTTATTTTGCTTTATTATCGTACATGCATAGATGTGTGGAAAAATATGATCTCCTTTTTTAGAACAGTTGCTGTTGCTGAAGTTCAAATAAGAGAAAAGAACTAACCAACTGTGGTGACAAGGAAAAAGTGGATCCATTTTAAAGGGATCACCATCTCCATATAAGAGAAATCTAGTTTCCCTTGATGAGTATGGACATACCTCCTGTTATTGATAGTGATCTTGGCAGATAGAGCACCTGTATGGACGCACACGACACACATAGTATTTTGAAATGAGAAGCAAAGATGAACAAATGAAGTGTAGAAATTTCTAGTAGGGTGAGTTATATTTCAAAAATATATACACTTAGTGTGGCTTTGCACAGTTTTGGGTTTAATTTAGAGCACCTATGTATAAATTGATGGTGCTGGGATAGGTGGAAAACTAAAGGTCCCCAGTGATGGGGATATCAAATCACTGCATACATGGATGATACATGTAGTGGGCCAATGAAAAATTTTATGTTGTTTTGGATTAGATGAGGAGGTGACTTCAGACGCTGACAGCAGGAGGTTTTCTGAGATGAGAGCTGCACAGTGGCCATGTTGAGCAGCCCAGCGAGGTGGAGTGCTCCCAGCTGCCTCTCTGGAGGGACACCAGCAAGCAAGAAGCACTCACACGTGCAAATTGCTTACAAAAAGATAATCAGTTTAGAACTGGGTCTAGCCAGAGGTGAATATAAAATATATCCTTTGGTTTCCAGTGGGAATGTAATCACTTATATGGGATCCAGCTGTGTTTGTGTGTATCTCCAGAATCCAGAAATCACCTCTGCATGTCTAAGTTTTCTGATAATACATGAGCATTTAAAGTAACTTTAATTTAAATGTGTGATTTTAATGACACAATGCTTTTAGAAGTGACCCTAAAATTGCTAGAAACTTTTTAAATGCGTACTGAGCAAAGAAACTTTTGAACTGTGTACATTTGGGCTAGGTTTTGATCAGTTGTTGCAGATAACAGCATCTACCTGCAATTTTTGTAGTCTCACAGGCACCAAAGCAAGGTTTGCAGCACGTCACAAAAATGAGCAAGTTGCTCTTACTGCAACAGCAATAAAAGATGCTGGCCATCATACTTGGTGTAAATCCTTCCATGTTGGCACTCCCATCACTTACTGAGATTTTAACTAGGCTGTCAAGTCTAGAAGTGTAATCCTGGGAATTGCAAGAATTCGGTTAATTGTGCAAACTATTAAACTGGCTGTAAAATAAAATATTATGTAAACCAAGTAGCAGCCATGCACCAAAGTCAAGAGCTACAGGCCACCCTCAGACCCACACGAGGCAAGACCAGGTAGGAAAGAGCAAATGCCTCCAAGAAGATCAGCTGCTCGGTCCTGGTGAGGAGCCTTGAGCCGCAGGAGGGTTTGCAATATCCTTGCTGGACTCGTGTGTGACAGCTCATGCCCACGGGCTGGCAGAAGGGGTCTGTTTGCCTGTAGCCCATGAAACACAGCCTGGCCACTGCCAGAAACAGGCCACAGGCCGTTTGCTAACGCTGCAAAACCTGAGAGAGAGGTTTGTGAACCTTGCTTTGGTTGGGACGTGCAGGGAGGGACCCAGCAGCTCCGGCGCTGTGAGCTACTCCCCCACGGGCAGCCGCTGCATCAACAGAGGGACGTGACCTTGGAGCTGGGAAACATCGCTCACAACAGCAAGGAGGGCCAGGAGCAGCTCTGCAAGGTGTGCACAGCTCTGCCTGGGGGGGTCAGTGCAATGGACCCAGCTCTGAGGACCGAGGAGTGCTGCGAGGGGAGCCTTAAAGGCGGGGTAGGAGCAGCCCCAGGTGGACTCCAGCAGAGGAGGAGGAGGCAGAATCACCGTGAGGACCCTCCCTCCATTGTCGCTGTGCTGCTGGAGCAAAGGACTTGTTGGGCCTGTGACACCTGCAGCTCTCCCCCTTCTCCTGGGGGACAGGCAGCACCTCTGAATCTGGTGCCCTGGGAGTGGAGGGGTGAGCAAAGCCCAGGAGAAGCTGCAGCAGCTAAAGTGCTCTTGTGTGTTAGTTTTACTCTTTCTCTCTAATATTCTAGGTAGTATTGTTTATCATTTTTAGCATCGTTGTAATTGATGAGTACTCTCTGAGCACACTGGTAAAACTTTTAAGTAGACTAACAATAAATTAAATGTTTTCTCATACTAGCTGTGTTTCTCTAGCCAACATAAATGGCAAAAGTAGTGGTAAAACAACATTGGCTTCCATGAGGGAAGTATTTTCTAAGCTGAAGTAATGATGGAGAGAAAGATGAGCATCCAAAGGTAACCTCAGAGAACTGGGTCTGGTTGAGTGTCACTCTCCGTTGTCTTTCCAGGCTACATCATCAAGCCCAGGCCTTCTTGGCCTTTCCCTGCAGTGCTGCCACTTGCTCAACAAATGATTAAATGATCTCTGTGCTCACAGTGCACGTAATTCAGTGAAGTGCCCAGTTTCCAAAGCACAGCCTCACAGGTACTGAAAACCAGAGTGCACCAGCCCCATCTCTGACACCAGCGGCCCGTGTACAGAGCATCATAGCTCAGGTATTTTAGGATGTGTACAATGTTGTTCAAACACAGAGCAAGCTGCTGGCTCCTCCATCCCACCAGGGAACAACTGGAGTACAAATCTGGGTCAGGTCAGAAGAGCAGCCATTGATTTACAAAAGCTACGGGAGCGAAACAGGTCCTGCTGCTGTGAGCACTGTTTGCAGAGTGGGTAGAAGGTTTACATTCCCTTAGAGGTGCTGTGCTAAAGACAAATAGTCTGTACTATTTACTATGAATTGTACACAGCTGTTACACACAGGGCTGCGAGACCACTCCCGGCCAGTCTGGATTCTTTCTTCAGCACAGGAACTGGTTTATCACAGAGGTTACACAGTGATTTCTGTTTCAGGAGACAGGGTGAAGGTTCAGTTGGGGAGCTACGTACACCCTAGCATTCCTACCTCCACAGTCCTCCAGAAGTTGTTCGTGGCAATCAACAGTGCAGGGACACTGGGCATTAGATGGGAACACAGAGGTGCTGGCAGCTGTGATGGGGGCTTTGTCCCTCAGGAAGATGGGTGATGCAGACTTCACACTGAGAGACACAGCTGCTGCACCACGTCTGACACTCGCCTGCATAAATACTTTTAAACAAAATTCCTGACTTCCCACTGCGAGCCAGCTTAGTCCCTGCTGTCACCATGAGCCCTCAGGAGAGTCACCCTGGAGCATTGCGTGGTGCAGCCACCCCCTGCCAGCCATGCCCAGAGACTGTTCCTGTCTGTCAGGCTACTAGTCAGACTCTTGCCCGCCAAGAAGGGGATTTGAAAGGCTTTGCTTTACCTTGGCCTTGACTTGTACACATCTTCTCATTCGGGGTCCACCACACAATTTTCCTGAGCTCTGCATCGATGGAGTTTCATCACAGGTTAATGTCCCAGGGGTGATGAAGAGGTGACCCACCACTTGTCTCTTATGGAGACAGGAGAACACACTTTGGGGGACGGGGAGGGAGGAGATTTTAATCAAAAAAATTACAAAACCACAAAGAAATTTCCTTCTCACTGGAGTATCTCCAAGCACTCCTGTACCAGGACAAGGAACCAAAACTGGCAAGGTCAGTATTTACAAAACCAGCTTGTCTGAGAACTGCAAAACCTGATTTTCAGAGCAAGCAGGTGCCCATACCTCTCACTTGCCTCTGTGCTCACTGCACCCCTGCAAACCTGCCCCTAGATTCCCCAAGCCAAGCACTGGAACAGCAGCACCTACGTTGTGTGGCCGTGTGAGCACCGAGCCCAGCGAGCCTGGCACAGCCACGTGTGTGTTCAGGAACCACAGTGATTCCCCATCCTCTTCAAGGCTGCACATAAACCTCTCCTCCTTCTCCAGGGCACTTCGCATCCCTCAGACAATGATCTCCTACCAACACTGCAGACCCTTAATTTCTTTTTAAGGGGGCTTTAAAAACTCCCACTAATTGACAATCCAGCAATCGTCAATTTGTTTAATCACCCAAATTCTTCTGTGTGCCAGGTTGTCTTCCTGGCCTTGGGATTAGGCTTTCTGGCACATCTTAAAAGCACCCCTGCACACCTGACCCTTAAAACATTAACTCTCTTCCTGTCTTCTTGCTCATTATCTTAGGTGGCCTTTGACTAAGTAATCTGAAGTCATATTCCCCAAATTTCAAATCAACGTCAAAGCATCTGTTCAAAGAATGGTACAATTACAGCATTTTCTGTTAGGTCTGAAATGTAAACCATTTCACTACCTTCTGCCTAATTACAGTGAACCACAATATTGTCCCTTAGGTCTGACATATAAATCATTTCAGTACCTTATGCCTAATTATACTGAACTGGTGAAAGTGTGTCTAGAGGTAGGCAAGGGGGAAAAAAGATTATTTACATGCAATGGTGTTTTTTCCCTTTCTTCTTTTCTTTGGCAAAAATGATAGAGAAAAATATTTTGCATAAGCCTCAGCCTTTCCCTTTATCTTGTTGTTCTCTTCCTTTTGATGTCTGAATAGAAAGGGAGTAAGGGAAGTTTACATTCATAGAAATAAATGCTGCGAGATTCACAGAACAGCTTCTGTGTCGATTGTTCCCTGGCATATCCCAAGCCTGTTAAAGCACTTGGAAATATTCAAGGGAAAAACATTGTAGAAATGTTTTTCTTTAATAAAAAATCAGTTTAGCCATCCAAACAAGTGTGATGTGTCCAAGAGCAGGCTACCTTAAGAGAGGCAGGCCCCAAAGTGGCCTGTTTTGTCACATCACAAAGTTATTCCAAAATATTCCCTGCTTCATCTCAGCTATTTCAGGTATGTCAAATCTTTCTCATAGAAAAGCATATGTTTCCAGGACATGTGTTTGCATTTTTACAGGTAAAATATTGACTAGTTATCACGTTCTCACGTTTCCAATCTGCAGATAGATGCATTCCTAGAACAAGGAGGAATGCAGGGAGGATAGAAGTTAGCATAACATAGGACGAGGGCAAAATAGGAACTGGTACACATCTGGGAAAACCCTCAGGTAAGACTCCTACAACTTCCCAGTCCCTACAGAAGTAAGCAGTGGTATAACTCCCCAGCTGCAGGTAATTCCTGGCAGGAGCATTGTTATTATTAAGAATCTTAGCAACGAGAGTCTCAACAGTGGTTCCACTTGCTAGGTCACCATTCAGCATATCCTGTAAACTCACCAGTCTGGCTGGAAAAGAGTAACAGCAACAAAAGCAGGGAAACTTGAGGCACTTGTTGTTGCACTCTTTTGTTCTTCCTTCCCCCCCCTTATCTGATATTCCTCTTTTCCTCACCCCATTTTAGGCTATTTTTTGTGACTCCTTCAATGTCCTTCAATTCTGGTAGGAAAGTCTACTTTTAGCCCGCACCACAGATGTTTCAAAGGCAGTAACTGACTCAAGTTAGTCTTGTGATGGAAACCGTGCTGTAGCTTTACGTTGCCATGGCTTCTTTAGTTGACAAAATAGTACTTTTGACAGACAACTTCTACTTCTTTCACAGTCCTCTTATTTCACACAGGGTGGTGGTAACTTGAAAGACAAAAAGCAGAACGATCTTGTAGGAAAAAGGGGATCTAGGGGAAAGCTGGTGGCAGCAGTGGACATGGGCCCAAGGCCTCTTCATTCCCAGGGCTGTACCACTGCCGTCCTTCTGACTGCACTTGATGCAAGCAGGATTTTTCAGCAACAAAATGTAGCCCGGTGCTGGTAACTGCTGATTCACCCAGACAATCTGTGAGGGTGTCCTGGATTCAATGAAGCTTGACCGATATGTTTTCCTGTGTTCCTCAGCAGAGTTTCTGGTGGGGTGACACACAGAGCATCTCACTCTCCCTACAGTGCAACGCTTATGGTCTGCAAAGATCAGAGAATATCCTGAGCTGGAAGGGACCCACAGGGATCATCAAGTTCAACTCCTGACCCTGAACATTGCCCAAGAATCATGTGTCTGAGAGTGTTGTTCAAATATTTCTTGAACTCTGGCAGGCTTTATGCTGGATATCAGAACTTACCCACACATTTTGGGGCAAGGACTTCAGTGCTTCTGAATCTACAGTGAATGTTTTGGCCACCAGCTACTAACTTCTGCTTGTTCCTCCTCTCCTCCTTTGGGAAAGAGGGGAGGGGGATCTATGGAGGCACCAGTGTTTAATACTGCAGTGCAGCCCTCTGCAGAGCGGGAGGAAATGTCTAAATCGGTTCCTGTCAGATGTAGGCGTTAAGCCTCATTCACCCTCTGTGCAGGCTGTACATCCCAACTTCTCCAGCCAGAAGATGGCCCCTGATCTTCCTCTATTCTCCCCCATAAAATCTATTACTAAGGAGAGGGGGAGAGAGAGACAGAGAGAGAGAGATGTCATGGAAAAAAATGAGTCAAAACATACCCGCTACTGCTTCCCTCTGCATTTGCATCTCAGCCTCATTATGTCACCTGAACAACAGGAATTCTCCCGGTCTATTTTAACGTGGCAGCTGCCTTGGAAAGCTCCAAATCTGACATTCTCTGCGTGGAACCCTGGGGAAATAAAGTTGCTTCAGATTTCCTATAAATACTTCTTCAACCAGCACGGGACTAACAATGTCTGTCCCAAAGCCTGATGTTGCAATAAACAGTGCTGAAGGAAACAAATGCGAACTTGGGATCTGGCCTGAGAACTTGAAGTGATGCAGATGAGTTTTACCCTAAAGATTATAGTCAGATATTCTGTATCCTTCAGGTCAGGCACAAACAGTGATTCCCTCTCAAATCCCATGGATGTCCAGTTCAGCCAGATCAGGATGAGCTGGGGTCATGACTCACGTTAATCACAAATTGCAACTGCAGCTTCCTCGGGAAGGTTGGCTGAAGTTATTCTGTGAGGACAAATCAAAGCATCTTTGTTAGCAGCTTTGACCAATCAGGAAAATAAAACGAGAATTTTCCAGGAAAAGCTTTTAAGGACATATGTTCCTCTTGAGGCCCAGGTACACTCCTCAGAGAAAGGCTCTCCCCAGAAAGGACAGGGGGTCCCAACCCTCTCAGCTAAAGGTTAGGCAGAGGAGATCTGGCAAAGGCCAAGAAACCAGGCAGGACCGTATCTCCAGGCCACAGTGATTCAGTGGGAGTCCAGCCCACTCTTCTTTTGCTCCTAGGTAATAAATAATTTGCAGGCTGCCAAGTTCTGCTTCAGGTTTCCCTCCCCAACATTCCTAGATGTTGAAACTCCCACAGTGTCTCTTGTGCTGTCAGAAAATAGCTCTTCATTAAAACACAGGGTTGCTAAGGTATGGCATGTGGTATATCCCCAGCCATTAGTATTTCTGAAACACAGACCTTGACTATTAGAACGGGCACATCTCCCTGCAGAGCTGATGATGGGGGAAGGGACATGCAGATGCCCCCAGGAGGTGAGCTGGCACTGAGCTGGATTCACGCCATGCCATGAGGGTCAGCTCCCAGATGCTTTTGGAAGGGAGTGCAACAGCATTTTTTTAATGGCAGAAATCTTTAAAATAGCGCTGATGCGTGAAACACTGATGCTTTGCAGAGAAGCTGGATTTATCCACACATGAAGCGAGATGTGTAGTAGACATTTGACAGTGGCTGGCAATCCTCTCTGAGGTCAGGTCACAAAAAATATCAGGAGCACAAAGTACCCCTCTATAAAAAAAAGATATTGAAAGGAGTATGCAAGGCAATGCACTGTCTGTGGATACACACTGCAGTGCCCAGCTGCAGCTTTCTCTTTTGTTTTGTTTCCTAGGCTGAGGGAGGGAAATAATGGTATCTCTATTCAGGGGTCCCTGTCACTGCTCGCTTCACCTCTGTGGAAATGAATTTTGTCACCTCTATCACACCCCACCAGCTGCAGCCAGGGCAGCTTGGGATTTTCTTGAAGGTGAGCTGGGGATGGTTATCAGATACAATCAAAGCACAGAGGCAGCAGCCTAGTCAGAAGTACTGCATTTGTTGAGGGAGCCATGGAAAGGACCCTACATTAATCTTAAAGACTTCCAGGATTGGTTTCAAAACAGGAAGGTGGAATCTCTGTTGAGGACCCTTGTTTGAGTCTCCGGCACTTTTCGCACCAATCCTACCTAGAAAAAAAGGAGTCCGTAAGAGCTCTGAACCCTACTTGATCTAGCAAGAAATAACATGGATTTGGTAAGGTAGAAAGAGGATGGAGAGAGCAGCCGAAGCCAAGAAAATAAAGTATGTAATCGGTTTGGTGAAGGTCAGAGTGGGTGGAAAAACAGTGAGCAAAAGGTCTTCTAGGAAAAGGATGGTAGTTTGGAAGGACGTCACAGTAAGAGGTGTTCAGCTTGTGATGGACAGATGGAGATAGAAGCAAAGGCAGGGAAGAAATTAAGATGGTGGATCACCAGATGTGTTTATCTAAGAGGACTTAAAAGGAATCCTTCTGAAAGGTGACTGAAAAATTACACCATTTCATTGCTTTTTAATTCAGCACCAGTCTAAGCCTTGCCTGAGGCACAACTGAGTTAATATTTGGAATTGTACTGCCTACAAAGCTGAAAGAAATGATTTAGTGCTTTTATAACAAGTGTTTTATTCTGATCCTCTATCTGATGCAGGTAGGAAAATTTACAGGCAACAGCAAAGTCACACAACACTCTAAAGAACAGGTGTAAAGAAGGTATTCTTTAGGGAAGAGGTGCTTACAAGCATGCTTCAGGAGACTGGAAATCTCAGCACATGTGCACTATGTCAAGTAAAACTAAAACCCACCCGTTACTATGATTACATTTCTATTCTATATAATTCCTCTCTGTAGATATTTACATATTCATATATACAAAAATATATCTATATATATTTCTACTCATACCAAACCTGTAGTTAATTAGTAGCTCCAGTGAAGTCAGCAGGTGTCAAGAGAAAAAACAGTGTAAAGGAGAGAAGAATCGGGTCCAGAGTCTTTCAAACACCGATTATTTGGCAGCTAATCGGTGCTTAAAAAGGTCACTGAACGAAGCCACTTGCAAGGCAATACTGTGAACAATTTTACAGTGTTAAAAGATGGACAAAAGTATGTGTCTCTGATAGATTTTAAAAAACTGCCCATTGAAGACAAGAAGAACCAGATGTATGTATGCATCCTGAAAGGATATACCAAAGCATAGTAAATGAAAGAAAAAAAGCGTAGTTTTCCATTCCCTTGTCCAAATTGATGCACTTGTTGGCAGCTGGGCTCTCTTTTCTGTTGAACTGAAGTGTCTGTGCAAAAAATGACTCCTAAATTAAGGCTGTTTGGCACTTGCCAACACACAGCTCTTTTTAGCTGGCTGTGATTTTGCTTACAAAGCATTACACAGTTGGAAGTTTTTCCTGCTGGAGGTCTGCGTCGGTATAGGTTAGTATGTTCTAAAATAGTTCCTCTAGAAACAGGCATTTCTGAAAACCAGGCTCAGGGGATTTACATGATTCTGCCCTTTTAAAACAAAGTGTCCAGTCAGTTTGTTAAAAAGCTGGGATACAACACTTTGGAGTTGGGCCTTGAAATCTGGTAGGCTTGTCACGCCAGCAGAAGCCTTTTGCCATTACCTGTGTGTCTGCAGAGGGGTGTGTGGTGTCCGTCTCATCTCCTCGGACACCCTGGGTGCCAGCCCCACGCAGCAGAGATGAGCAGAGCCTTCTCCAGACCTGTTCCTGCTGAGCATCAGTGCCAGCGGGGCAGGAGCTGAGAACGGCAGGATCACTTCGTGTGTGCGTGTGCGTGTGTGTGTGTTCTTCACGCCTCCCGGGCAGCACGGCGGGGCGGGGGTACAACCCTGGTTTCTGATGCAGTGCCCCTGTGCCTCACTCCCAGCAGCGTGCTGGCACGGCTGTGTGTGCTGCGTGCGTGCCAGCCCGCTGGAGCAGAGCGGCGAGAGCCCCGCCGTGTCCCCGGGTCACCACGCGGCCACGCCGGCAGCGCCGGGGCGAGGAGGAGCCTGCAGCCAGAGCGCAGCCCGGCACCAGAGCCGCAGCCTTTGGTGCCGTGCGGGGAGGAACAAGGTCACCGGCTGGAAGCCCAGCAGGGATGCAGGGAGCAGGGCAGGAAGCAGAGAGAGGAGCCAGCGGCAGAGCCGGGAGGTGACAAAGCGGCGAAAGCGCGGACTGCGGGAGGAACAAAGCACAGCGGGGCGGCAGAGAGCAGGGAGAGAAGGGATCAAAGAGGAGGAGACACATAAAGGAGCCAGTGATGAGCATCACCTTCCCCACCTGGAGCCGGTATCTAAGCGTCAACACTGCCGGCAAGTAACAGCAAAACCTCTGGCAGAGCATCCTTCTCTGCCTTTGCTCTCTCCTCACTTCCTGTGGCAAACATCCGCCAGCTTCTCCTTTAACCTTTTGACAAAAAAATACCAATGCTGCTGAAAGTGAGTTTTATGGGAGAAATGGCTTTGTGTCTATTTTTAGGAATAACAGTGGAATTTTATGTCCTAAATTTGCACTGGACGGAGTGTTAAAAGCTGTTACTTTTCTGTGCCTCTGGTTTGCTTTGACAGGCAGCCAAAGCTTCCCGAAGCCCTGAGCTTACCTGCAGCTCGATAGAGCAAATGAAGCAGGGTGAGATAGACAGCAAGCTACCTCCCACTGCTCCTCCCTTTCCCAGGAATGTGGCACATGAATCATGGTGCAGTTCTCTCCTTGACAGGGAGCATGCATGGAGCAGGAACTTTCCCAAGCTCAGGAGCTTGGAAGCAAGAGTCAGTTAGGCAGCTTGGATAGGATATACAGTGTAATTTTCATCTTCCCATCTCTTCCTCCAAAGTCCTACATGGAGCAGGAAATTCACCATCTCCACACATCAGAAGGGGAAAAATAAAAACCCCAACCAAAACAAAAAAACCACAACCCCGTCAGCCAAACCAGAACTAGCATACAAACTGCAAATAAAATTCCCTGTCCCTGTACTGAAACTTTACATCAAATGAACCCCTCTAAAGCCTTTGTCTGTCATCTGCTCAGCTTTCTTCACTGAAAAGCTTCCTCCAGCTGCTGGTTAAGCAGCAGTCAGCCCTGGAGCTTAATTAGTAATGGTTACTGCACCAAATGGGGTTCCCAGTTCAAAGCGAAGTCATGAAGAAACCAGCAATTACAAATACTTAATCTCAGTTTCCTTTACTTTTGCCACTTAAATGCACATCAGAAAGTTCATTTTCAAATTGCCTTTAGAAACAAAATTAATAAGAAGTCCAGCAGTTTGGAGTTAGGAATGGTGGGATGGAGGCTGTAGCTACAAGTTCAATGCATACCTTACAAAAAGGTGATGATGGTGCCATCCTGGCTCTTGTGATCACATGACCCTTTTATCCCCAAGTATGTGTGCAGGGACAGGATAACCATGTGCTACCCAATCCATTGGAAATCTGGCATTTTTCAAGTGTTCTACTTCTGTGACCTAAATCGTACCTCTCTAATGTTCTTTCGGCTACAATAAGAAATCCCGCTGAGGAACTTCATCCTGAGAATGAACTCTCATTGAGTGCATCACTAAACTAATCCCTCCTCAGCAGGGAGACATGGAACAGACAATCCATGGATCCCCCTGAGCTGCGACAACTAATCCATTGTACTGGCATAGTATGGGATGGTAGAAGTGACCGTCTGATATTGCCAAAAGCAGGCACTCCCCCAAGTCCTTAGGCTGCACTAATTCTGTAGAGAAGGTGCAACAATCACTACAGAGCAGACTAAAGAGAATAAAAACGGGTAGGATGGGGAAAAAGATCTGCTGGCCAAATACTGACAGCAGCATAACCAAAGGGGCTCTCTCTGCACTCTGTCCATGGGATGCACCTGAGTTCTCACCACCAAACTCAGAGCATCCCACCTTTTTGACTGTGCACATGTGCCAAGATCTACCCCCAAAAAATAACAAATGTCCTCTTCCTTTTATACTCACCATATAGCTGTGCCTAGAATATTAGTTTTCAAACTCTTCCAAGGACAGAGGATTGTTGTCTCTAAAGATAGCTGAAAGCCACCACGCAGTTCTTTGGCTAAGCAGCCTTCTATGAGCCATTCTGCTTTGTGTTCCCCTCACAAAAAAGGGATCTCCCTACTCCTCTAACTATATCTATTGCAAGATCTGCCATTAGTGTCTGTTGTAATCCAGTAAACTTACTGTTTCGAACACCTGTAAATATTTACAACAGTCAAATCAAATGCTTACAAAAGGACAAAGCAAAATCCCATATCTAAACATCCCCAAATCCCAGAGAGAAACATCACTGGATCTTGATGTCAGGCAAACACATCTCTCTCCTGGGCAGAGTCAAAATATAAGATCTGAACACCCTTCTCTCTCTCATCTACCCCTCATGCTTAGGAAATGCAAATTATTACCACAGCCTTTTGTTCTTTTTCCTACTTTTACTTCTACAACAAATGCAAGTTCCTGATAGTATTGAATGCTTCAGATAATGAGAACAAAACAGAGCCTACTTCGAAGGACAAATCCCTTCCAGCTGCCTTCATCCAAACACAACACAGAGCCTGTATCAAAGTTAGCCCTGGTTCTGCACTTCCCACTCCTCTGTTTATCAGGGGACCTTAGATCCTCTACAATGCCCAAGTGATTTCCACTTTCCCTGAACCCACACAAGGCAAAAAGGAAACGTGCAAGCTTACCTCTAGAATTTCTCCCACCTCTGCTGCTTCAGAGTGACCAGTTTAGTTAAGACTTGAATTACACACACACACACACACAGACACACTTTCACCCAGGTTTTCTCCTCCATATCCTAACTCCCATTGCAGGGAGATTTTTGGCCATATCTTAGACAAGCACTGGGGTTAATTTTTGCAGGAACAAGTCAGGAACACAGCTGCCCCTTCCAAGTGAGCAGCACACAGGGCACTCTGTGCTAAACTCTAAGTATTTCAGGTCCTTCAGAGAGAAATGCCATGTTTAAGAGGCACAGACTGCTGTCTCTTAGTCACCTCCTTTTTAAAAGGAGGACCTGCCATGCAAACTTAAGCAGATCACACTTAAAATAGCATCAGAAGGAAAGAGATGCAGCATAGCAATGGAAGTGTTCTGTGAATGGGTGTGAATGAGGTCTTCCTTCACGTCACCTCTACCCAGAGTAGGATGTTCTGTCAAGCCTCATTCCCAAACAACCTCTGCCTAGACTTGGGGATGAGAGATGATAAAGCCACTAATATTCTGCCAGAAGAACCTTTAAGTAAAAAGGCAGCAGCAGCCTGGCAGCAGTTTTACTGACATCACAGAAATCCATTCAAGTAAGAGCAACACTCAGTAAACAAAAGGCTGGAAGGCAAATGTGAGATTTCTCCTCTTACACTTTGCTACATGTACCAGAAATTCTTACACGAGAGAGAGGTAGGGAATGAAGTAACTATGAGGCCAGGAAAAGCTCCACACTTGCAGAAACCAAGCTTGTCAGCAGCTGTTGAATGTCTTTGTCACGTAACACGTAATGAGACAGACAGGAGCTCATTTTCTTTGGCCACATTTCAGATTTCCTGCAAGAAGAAAAAAGCTTGCACAGGAACATTATCAACCAGGTCATACTCCTCCTCACCGCTCAAAGCAATCTTTTGAAGTTTTGAGGCAATTTTAACTCCAGGTTATGAAGAGAGGGGCCTCAAAATTGCTTAGTTCTTTTAAGTCCTGCAAAACCAGGATTGGAGAGTGCCTTATCAGTGCCCCAAGCAAAATAAAAAGATAAAAGCACTTCATCCTTGTCAGGCATCAGGGAGTCTGCAAAGCCCTCGAGATCCACAGGAAAGCAAGCTTCACTGGATTTTTAAAATTTATTGTTGTTCTAAGAGAAGGCAGGCCCACGAAGGAAACACAACACACTATTTCTGGCTTTTGCAGAACGGTCCTGCAGTATCACAGCTTGTGTTTCTTGTCTGAAATAGGGTTCATCAACCAGCTAGCCTCTTCCCACAACAGAGCCTTCCCAGCCACCTCATCCTTACACCTGGCGATTGTTTCCTGAACTGCAGCTTCACCTGTTCCTTACCTGTTCATCCACTGATGATCTGCTGACTTTTTCCTACAGCTCTGGCAGAAACCTGTAGAGACAAGCTCGCCCTGTAAGAATAAGGCTGTGGCAGTGACCACAGCCAACTCCACAGCCCCACGTAAGGCCACTTTTTCTAACAGAGCCACGAGACATGCATGTCATTACAAAAGTTCTTCTAACATCCCTGGAGAGCATAAGTAAAATGCTTTTACACTCCACAAACATACCATCCATTCTTTTCCTCTTCTCAAAGCTGTGTTTTGCTGAAATGGTAGCAAGGAAGTATTTCAGTTTTGAGTACACCCACAGGATGAGATCACAGCATGGGTGACATGAACTCTAATCCAGCTCATGTCATGCAAATGTCACAGCACCGCTGCTGGCCCAAGCTGCAGCCCACGAGCACAATTCTGAGTCTCCAGGAACATGTGGTGCAGTCTGTTGTGCACTGCCATTTCCTTGCTACCTTCTTTACCTCAGGCACCACCATGTGCCAGGCAAAAGATCACTGTAGTGGCACATTTTCCTGTGCCAGCCCTTGTTTGAGCATCCCAGGCTACTGCACCACTACAAAATTGCAGCTGATGCCAAATAGCAATGCCTCCTCTGTCTCTAGATGTACTGTAACCAATGGCCTTGTTCCCTACAGATAAGTTATCTGTGTTCACACACCAAGTGTCTCAAGGAGGAGCAGCCAAAATATAGGAGGCTAAACTCTCCCAGAGCCATCCAAATTGATACAGGAGGGAACAGCATGAAAGCTAAAACAGCAAACCAAAATCTACTGTTTTAAAGCTGCAGAGGACTTGCTCAACCTTCATGGGATTTTTAAGAATTCACCTCACAGGTGTTTTTCAAATCAAAGGCTTTGTGAAAAGTAATTTTTAGCATCTCACACCAACATTCTACCAAAATAGTCTTAACATAAGTTAGAATAAGAGCCCCAGGCTCCATCACACCAACAGAATGATCCTCTCATCTCAGTTCCTCAGCTACTGCTTTAGAAGTACTGCTCCTAGCAGGTTTCTGCCTAACATTTGAACACAAAGGAGAAAGTCACAGAAGTCCAGATACACAATAACCAATTCATTAATTCCCAAGCCATTTCAGAAGCCAAAACCTCAAGCTTCTTGCAGAAGGTGGATTTTTGCTTAGCTCGCTGTCTTTTCAAAGTCATAGAAAGACATTTGGCACCCAGAATTCCATTAAATGAGACATTTCCTGTTTTCTCTTTAACAGGAGTAAATTGAAGGCTTTCAGGTGTCCAAGTGGTATGCATGACGCTCTACTTGGCACCTTCCAAAATCAACAGAACTCTTTTGCCACCTATACAAAGAGAGATGCTCGTCAACAGCTTGTCACCGTGCTGCAGAAACTTAACACAAGGAATGAAAGAAGGGTTATGTGACTTGGCTGACAGACTCTATGAAAATAACTCCAAAAGGACAGCAAAGACCAGTTCAGGACAAAACATACTTTATTGTAATGTCAGAAGTACAAGAAAAGTACAGCAGAGAACCATGCTAATGGCGCTTCCAGGGTCTGTGAAGGACAGAAGTACAAGATAATGGGGTACTACTGTACTCAGTGCAAAAACTGATTCATTTGAGGCACAAGTACACTATTGTTTAAGCAGCTTGATTCAAGCACAGCTCTGGTATGTGATCTACTCTGTTTTCTTTCTATGTGACATTTCTAGAACAAAGCTACCTTTACATGAAAGAGGCAGTCAGTTCAAGTCAGGGGTGTCCAATTTGCCACTTGGCAACCAAAAAGAATTAAGAAAAATACTCTGCATAGTCACCCTCCACATCTTAGTTTCAGATATGGAGCTGTGGCCAGAGAAGAAAAGTTAATTCTGAAAGGTCAGAACCCAGATCTGTTTGGTTGGGTGGGGTTCCCCCCCTTTCCTACGTCTGTGGGTAATTTATTTCACATTGACCACAATTTATCCAATGAGGAAAAAAAAACCACAACCAACTCATATCCTGGATAAGAAATCATACATATCTAACATTCAAATAAATTTCAGCCCTTGAGATCTTAACTTATGGCTTAAGACACAATGAAAGTGTTTGGGCACCCTTGAGTGAAGTTAATGAAGAGCATTTTTGCTAAAAAAGGCAAGCAAGATCACTGTTTTAAACAGAGCTGACCTCTACAAGAACAAAGCAGGAATCCAAGTCACTAGTTACTACTAGGCTGACATGTACTGCTGCCCAGAAAGATAAAAATATAACATCACAATGAAAAGGTTCAACAAAGTTGAAAGATAAAGGTTTCAACACCAGAAGCAGCATTTGAAAACAAGCTGTTTAAGTTAATCTTTTCAAGAGATGCAGATTGCATAACTAGGCATGAACAAACATGCTGGCAATCTTCTCCTTTTACACAGCAGCTGTGTTTAACATAGGAAGTTCTGGGTTTAAAGAAAGCTACTTGAAGAAGAATTAAGATTTGCAATTCCCTGTCTAACTTAATGAGATTAGTAGAGAAACGAAAAAAAATGACTACTGAAACAGTAGTTTCTCAGTGGATCCCTATCATTACAAACACAGCTGGATTTGTAAGCAATGCAAGACTAAACAGACAGCTATTACTTTATATTATTACTATGCTCATAAGTTACATCTGTTAAAGTTAAAAAAAGCCAAGCAATTTTGCCCTATTTCAAGAATAGTTTCCAATCAACACCAGTTTACATGGTGAATGGGACTTCACGAATAAACAAGGAATGGTGACATCTTTGGGTCAAGAATGACAAGAAATAATGGGCTCTGTGCTACCAATCAACCTCAACAAGAATATGGCACATGGGCCAGCCCAAGCCGTACCAACACTGAACCTTTAGCACTCAGCACAAATTCGGATCTCTTTACTTCAGCTAGCAAACCAGGTGAAAAGGCTGGGTAAAAAAAACCAAAAACCCAAAAACCTAACTAAAAACTTAAGCCAAAAGTTGGAATATACTTTTAAAAAAACATCTGTCATTTTAAAATAACTTGATGCTGACATCAGTTTGTGCAAACTAAAAAAAAACCTCATTGAATTTCTCTCCAACGAAAGACAAATCCTGCAAATATTTTCCTTTTAGCCCACCGTATCTGAAGATACAATCTCAAATCTAACAGATGTAAATGAAAGAGAGAAAAAGTTACAGCATCTGCACAACATTCTTTCTACAAACAGCTGCTGGAGGGAAAGTAAAATATAAAAGGAATAAAGAAAGGAAGGTTCCATCTGAAATATTCTCACAATCTTTCCCACTTTGTAGTCCATGAATCCGACTCTGATGCTAAGGTGACAGTGTATGTAAGCAGATTTTTTTGTTGATTTTATTATATTCGAGTTTCAATTGCAGAGAACCTGAGAAGAGACCGGAGCCTCTTCAGGAATTGTCGGATGGAACATGCTCCTCGAAGCCTTCGCTCTCCCGGACCAAGGCTCTTTCCAGGATAACGCGGCCTTCCTTGTAGCGCTGGCTGTCTTCAGTGGCAAACTCATAGATCCAGCCCAGTTTGCTGTTGCAGTTCTTGCAGCTCACGTCCCGAACCATGTGGCGGCCGGTGAGCATGACCCGGTCCTGAACTTCGCTGTACTGCAGATTTACCACCTGGGACAAACACACAGCGCATAGGGAACACAAAGGATCAGTCTGCCTACAGGAACCCTGGAAAATGACTATCAGCATGTTAAAAGGAAAGAGCCTGTGGCACTGCACACAAACCGAAAACTGCAGTGTAAAAAATCCCCTTCTTGAGAAGGTAACACCTTAAAAGATGTGCTTCACAATGATGTAAAATCCCTCACATTTTAACTGAGGGACATGAATTGCTATCACAAAATGTGCAAAAGTGCTGTGTTCAGCTCTGGGTGAGAAACTCCCAGTGAATAGCTTGTACATTTATAAGAATCCAGTTGTAATGTATGTAACCCATTTCTAGCAGCTGATATGATCACCAAGTCCTAGAAATCAGAACCAAAATATTACAAGAGGTACTTTAAAAATCTTGTGGTGCTTTTGAAATAATTATCTAAGAAAAAGCCAGGGTCAGTGGCTGAGAATGCAGACATGAAACACGCACCTTGTGGTGTGCTGTATCAGCAGTTTAAAACAGACTTTTAACTTCTTTTGCAGCACCACCACAAAACCAGAATGTATAATTTGTTGAAAAGTTGATGTCATAACTATATCCAAACTGCTGATGCAGATTCTAAAAGGTGGGACTGCACTGCTTTCTCAGCTTTGCACCTGACTGCTTCAGATGTACAGCTTCGGACTGCAGAAATGTAAAAACTCAAACTGCTGTGATTAAACCCCACTATTTAACATCAAAAAAATCTTAACCCTAGGATCCAGTGCTTATTGGATGAGAAAGAAATCTCTCACTACGGCAAGATTCAGGATACCAGAACTCCCAGAGCAAAACACAATTAAGACATCACTGATGCCCCTATCAACTCTGCCCATGGCCAAATGGCTTACAAGAAAAAAATGAAACTAAAATACACCAAGCATTACATGACCAGGAACTTTGCGAGAAAGCAAAGGACAATCACAATTTTTTCAATTAATCTAATGGACAGACCTTTATGGAAGGTTCATAAATAATCCTACAATTCACTCCAAAGTTATGACTTCTGTATTTCAATCTACTGAATCTGCTCAATTAAAAACTATTACACTAAACCAGAGTATTACTGCCTGTAAAAGAGACTGTGGTTGATTGTGGCAACTTAAGTTGCCAGACTACTGTTAACTTAAATGCATTTCAGAAATTAAACAGAATATTATATAGACTTTTTTTTTTAACTGCATAAAAGTGAAAACACCTTTGAAACCCTTTGACAGACATCAGATACTTTCAGAGTGAATTTGAGGTTCATATTACAGAAGTCTCCAAAGTTAAAACTCCATCGATTTTGGCCTGATGCCTCTATATACAGTCTTCTTTATAGTCTTTCAGTATTGCAGACAAAACTAATTTAGATAACTTTCCCATCAACAGTAAATGTCAAATTTGACTTCAAAGACAGTTGAACAAAATAAAAGTGAAATAGTAATTACACAACACTTTAGCCAAGAAGTTTTTTCGATCTCATGACAGATTCATATCCCACAAACTCATTTTTCAGAAGTAAACAGCAGTTTTTCCAGCTTCTTACCAACCTTGTTAAAAAGAAAGGCCCTTCCTGTGGCCCCTGTAAAGCGAGTGGAGATGAGCTCGGAGCGGTTGGTCAGAATCGTGTCGCAGTTTGCGCAGGAGAACAGGCGAGTGCCACCAATATGATCCAAAAAAATTCTTCCCATTTTTAGAACTTATGTAAGTTTATACTCAAGACCTGAAAGCAAAAAGGAACATCATACACATGTCAAAATAGCATTACAGCAAAAAAATTTAAACCCCATCCCATATACATGGCAGAATATTCTTCAAACCAGTTCAGCTAATGATTGCTCAAAGTCACTCCCTCGTTGGTGAATTACTGAACTTGGTGTCTGCCTTCACCCTCTCATCAAGACAAGTTCTTTCCCAAAGTGACCATTTTACCAGTAAGATGACTTCAATACAAACGAAGTTACATTAAACGTGAAATACATGAACTGAAACCTTTAAAATACAGTTCAGACCTTTGCAGACCCTCTCCTGGCCCCTACAATTGTTAAACTCAGAAGCTTCCATTTTCTTCAATACAATACTGAAATTCCATTTCAGTACGTTCCCAACAATTCACTCATCTTAGTCAGCACTAAGAAATGAAGCACTGAGAATTACACTGAGTCACCAAGACAATTATAGCTTAATTTTCCCAAGTCACCCCCACTTTTTATAATACATATTTATTATGTCACTTCCCCATAGCTTTGCACAATTTATAACACATGACCACACAACACCACCACCCAGAATATTGGTATAGCACCTTGGCTGCTGTATTTGACTTGACACTTCTTGGTTGCATATACACACCAACATAGGAAAGGCTTGGATGCTATTTCATATAATAAACAACCTACCCAGTCTTTACAACAGACAGTTTTACGTGCAAGTGTTTAAAGCTGTCTAATCCAAATACAAAATACTGTGTCATTTATCCAAGCTTCATCACTAATATACCTGAGCAACTCCAGTGAGGAAAAACCCAGAGCTTAAAAACTTTATAGGAGATGACCTGCAGTGCCTGATAAATCAGCCTCTTCATTGCTTAGGAAAATTAAAGTGTCTCACCAACTTCACACCAACTAATATAAATTACTCAAAGTTAACTAGTGAGTAGGCACAGAACATATAGCCAAAAACCTAAATCACGAAGGATGACATAACATGACAAAGGAACTGAATTATGATGTTATTTCCCTTTCCACTGCAGAAGTTTTATGACTAAACATCTACAGTTAAACAAGTTAAATGTACCTTCATTTTTGCTTCAGATATGGAATCAGAAAAATGTATTGTCTCTGCTTTTGTCATGCAGCGCAACGCAAAGTAAATCTGACACACTGCAATATTAGAATTGTGTGGGTTTTACTTTTCAGAGCAGGAGACTGTTCCGTTCATAGACAAATCAATCAAATTTTGTGCTCATCTAATTGAATATTCTAAGTCAAACACCATTGAGAAGCACAAATACGTAATTTAAACTCATTTCAAGTTTTAGGGGATCAGTTTCTTGAAGCCTACACTTGACATGCACAAAGCAAATGGACTAAAGCTTGCACCTGCACACACAGAGTTTAACACATCGTTTTTACATGTAAAAATCAGAAGCCACTGACATAATGATTTTTTTCCAATTGCTTTATTTCACACTTTGTTTTCTTACAATGTGTGGTAACAAAAAGGTTTCCTAATATTGAACAGAGTGATTTTAGATCAGGTTCCTTACCTTCAGATTTTTCAAATCACTATTAATCTTCTGTATCCCATCTGAAGGATACATAAAAATTAAAAGCAATGACTCCTCCTTTTAAAGGTGATATAATACCCATTTCTCTTCTTCAAAGGATAAATAAAACAGGTCTGAGTGTTAGAGGCAGGACTCCACTCAAAATACAGAAAGCATTTACATTAGATTTCTCTAAGCTTTATACCTTTCTAATATGCCTTTATCTTTCCTAGCAAGCAAAGGCAAAAAAAAATTAAAATGGGAATAGTGACAGAATGAAGGAAAATCAACAGACAATAAGTGTGAATAAACAAGTATCAGTCAAAGTCTCCAGCCAGAAGAAACCACAAATACAACCAATTAAGTCAACTGTAACAGATATGCCCATAAGGCACTTGGCCCAGCTCCACGTGCCATCCTTACTAATTTTGGATAATGTTATATTTGTGCTGATTGTATTGTGGATTCAAAACAATTAACTGATCGTAAGTTACAGTAAATGTGGAATCAGCATCCAAAGGGGTACTTCTTTCAGAGTAAACACAATGCTCCTCCTGTCAGTATTTTTAGAAGCTAACATAAAATAAATCCAAACTCGTCCCTATCTCACTGAGAGCAACACAAACACGGAGCTTAGTGGCCAGAACAGATCCTTGACACAGACTGGCCCTGCACAGCATGACATTTTGAAAAATGCACCTAAACACTTCAAATGCAAGTGCATCACCTGCCTAAAATCATAATTCATGTCAGTGCCCTCAGAAAAGCAGTAACCCAGAGACACTAAAAATGAAAATTAAATACTTCAGAAGGGAGGGAGCATGAGTGCAATTCTTACAAGCAAGTTAAAAGTCACAGCAAAATACAAATGTATTACTTCTGGATATGGCATTATGGCATGGATTGACGTCTTGAGTCCCAAAGATATCAAACACTGAAATAAATGCATAAATATTCAAAGATGTAAAGCTGAAAAATCTGCCTAGTAATACAAGGCCTAAAATTCTGAATTATTTATTCTACCTTAAAGAGCTAAAAGTAACCTAAAGTTGCAGCAGAATCTAACAAACCAACTGGTACCAGAACACATTTTTTCAGAATACAGTGCACAAGGAAACGTATATTCTTGAAACGATACACATTTAAAAATTTAAAAAATTAAATTCTACAGTCAGCACCGTAACAGTCAAAACAATGTAGATTTTGCATATGTTTTCTTAAGAAACTGCTAAAATACTGTAACCTTACTAGAGTGTCTAACTTTGAAAAAGTAACCTCTACACTTAACTACCACCTGGTAGACTTCAGTGAAAATACATAGCAGGCTACAGCTACCTCAGTCCTCAGTTCTGATTGTTGAATTCAATGAATTTGTAAGGGCCCAGTTGAAGCATTATGAAACTAGGCACCTTACATCACTCTTTATGTTACTGCTCACAGCAGTAAAAAGTAGGAAAAAAATTACAAAATAACTGCTAGTAATGCAGACTTAAAATACCACACTTTATCATGAATTTTCTAAAAACCTAAATGGAAATTTTGCTTTTTCCTCTCCAGTAAAACAGAGAAGCTAATTTCAACTTGGAATCATTTCACACTCTCCCCTCCCTTTTTCTTCCCCCAAGCTAAAAACATAGCATTCACTTATAAGACCAAATCAGAAGGGATAAAGACTCCTCTCTCCTTATGTAAGGATCCTGAATCCTGTAGGGTATACTTATTGCATACAGGAAAAAAAAACAAAGCACAACACAACAAGGGAAAGCAATTTTCCATTGCCCTCAGGCTCCTGCCCTGACAAAGTCACCCAGGTTAACCGTGTAGATTTTTTTCCTATAGTTTCACTACCAATTGAAAAGGTGCAGGCATCTATTTATGTTCACACATGCATAAATGATATGAAAAAGCCACTTATAGGCAGCTTTGATAGGCAGTGGGAGGGCTTTCTTAAATGAGGAGAATCCAAAGAATTGTGAAACATAAAAGCATTTCTAAAGCTTAAGATTCTCCAAACGGGGGGAGGAAAATGCAGTAAGTGCACTTGGCCATTCATCCACCATTTATGCTTAAAACCACAGAAAATAACTTGCACTGGTCCAGAGAGCCAGTCAGGTTTCCTAGTGCTACTTACAGTCCCAGAAAGTGACACTACTGTATCACACCAATTCCATCATGCTACCAGCAGAATTTTCAGAGGTAGTGGACAGGGTTCTTGGTTATTCACAAAACCAAACGCTGAGGAAAGAACAGATATTTTTTGGCCCGTGATTTCACTTTTAAAATCAGCTAAGCATTCTTCACTGGCTATGTATCAGGGATGAAGTTCTAGTGCTCTTGCCTTCGTGCGAATTACCAAACACGAGTTGTAACATTAAATGAATGGCTGCATTGTAAGAAAGGTGAACTTACTTACTTTCACTAATGGATATAACGTATTTACTGCTTGTCAAATCTCCCCAGTTCCAAGACAGCGGTACTTTCATGAACTGAGAGATGATGACACTGCCATTATTCAGCACCCAGGCCACCTTCCTGAGAGGACCTTTAGGGGAGCAATCAATGATAGCTCGTATCACCTAGCAAGTCAGGCCTGCTAACAGTGCATGGTTTTGACAGTGCATTATTCTGACAGCACAAACCTTGATACCACTTCTCAATCATACTGTGAAAGACTTCCTCCCTGCGTGCTTCTCCCAGGGAGTGCCTGGACAGACAGGAGACACAGATACTGTGGCTGAGTGCTATAACGTGTATTCCCAGAGCAGTAGCTCCCAAACTTCCCAAACACTTTCAGCATTGATTTCAGCAACACTGAGCAACAACCATATCAAAGGGCTAATATTCAACAGCTTAAATTCGATCACTGTCTGCACACACACCTGAAACCACCTGAAGCACCACTTAGTTGGTATTTGTACTACCTCATCTGCCTACCTTCACAAGCAATAAAGAATGAAAAAGTAACACAAAGTATTATTTATTAACATTTTTAAAACTAACAGTCAGTGTTTTCTTGTCCTGGAATGCATCTCCTGAAGACACAGGACCATCAACACTTGGGAGAGCCAGCAAGCACTTTCTCTATACACACTGTACTGTGGATATTTCACAGGAGGAGCCTCAGTGTTGCTTCAGCACCATCTACTGCGTTCACATCTACAACAGAGAACAGCTGGTAGTTAAAGGACAAAAAACTGTGACAGCCTCTTTCACCATTTTACCAACTAAAAACATTTTCCTTTGTGAGCAAGTAAGCACTCTCTATCCTTTGAAAAAGGGCCATGCATTCCCCTCAGAACACTAAAAGTTTCTCAAGATGTACTTACCCTCGTACCAGGCTGAAACTTCATCATTGCATCTCAGGAACTGGGTTTCAGCTTCCTCTTCTCATCTCAGAGATGGACAAAAGAGGAAAAAGAATTCTTAGCACAGCTGCACAAGACCACGGGTTAAAGAATCGTTAAGCAAAAAATAAAACTTGCTCCTTACCTTCCCAAGGTTCTGCTGCTCATAAGTGGGGGTGCATCCAAAAATACACACGTGGTCAGTCTCTTATGAGGTCTGAGATTCAATGTCTGTCACCAACTTCTGCGACTGTCCAAGTAAACAGGGCCTGGCCTCTGCCTACATGCAGAATTGAAACCACCACATGTAGCCAAATGTGGAAAGAAACTGAACTGGAACAGCATACTGTGCTCTTTAGAACCATCCAGCTACTGTACCAAACAGTGAAAGGAACTTAATACAGTGCAATGACAGGAGAGGCTTTGGCAAAGCAATGAAAGCTGTGCCCAGATGCAGGGCACAGCACCTGACTACAAGAGGCTGCTTTGCAGGATGCAAACACCCTTGTGCAAATTGCAGTAATATACTTTTGTATTGCAGGTTGCAGTAGTAGATTGCAAACTGGCTCTTTTCCTAGGTAAGGTGAGCACTGGGATACTGGCATTTAAATTTGTTTTATCATCATATTGGTGCCCTCAAACACTAATCCAGGGTACTTTGTTTCACATTTACAGGGAGCAGAGCCACACAGATGGGTGCTTGTTTCTCATACAGCGCCCCTATCTCAACATCTCCCACAGAGTAACTTAAACCCTCACAATACTCTTGTGAGATAACATATAAAAGTATTAGTTTACAAATGGTATCAGACTCAGATTAATTTTCTTTCCCACCACGACACAGAGTCCAAAACCAGCAACTCCACCTGTTTCCCTGCTTCTTTTTCCCTTCCTTTTCCTCCTGTCCCCTTCCTAATTCCTCCACTATTTTTAAGAAAGCTGTAGTTCCTTGTTTTGTAATAAATTTATTCTTATAGTACTTAAGTAGTTGAGACAACTTTTGCCTATGAATCCATTCTGCAAGTTTCTGAAAGCTAAACTACACATTTTCTGTTTTCATTAATTTTAGCGCTGAAATGATACAAAACTTCAAAAACATCACTGATTTCATTACTCATTAAAAATAAAATCCAGTAAACAACCTATTAAGAAATGGTGTCAAGACAACTATCATCCAAACCTCCGAACCAGCTACATCCAGCTGGCAGAAAGGGTGCTAATACACTAAGGGCATATCACCAAGAAATTTTTATATTAACTAGAAAGGTCCTACATGCAGGTAAAGGCTCCAAAATTAGAGATCACCTTGCTAACAAACATCCACAGTGTACAAGCATTTCATCTGTACATTTAACAAGTAATTTTTAAGTTAAATCTTGCTTAAGGGAATTACATATTTCAGTGAGCATTGAGCAAGTCAAGATTTCAACATAGGTCAAATGTTAGTAAACAAACGTGAACCAATGACTTGACTTGGACAACATCCCTTCAAGCTTGTGATGATTACCATGTTAAATACAGATATATAAATATCAGCTCTCAGTCTATGACAAGTAACAAATCCAGCCTGTTTTTGTCATCTTCTCTGCTGGGCTTTGAGATGCAATTTCATTTGTCCTCACACACTTGGCAACCACACCTGAAACTCACTTGTCATTGTTCAAATCTATATACAAACAATAAACTCTGCATCTCTAAGTATTTCTGTAACAACGGAAGTGAAAGTAGCAGATGACAGAAGCCTCCAAATAGTATTTCTAAAGACTACTTTAGAAAAAGAGAGCAGCACTTAAAACTGACAGTTTTGTTTGTCACACACGCGACTTGAATTCAGCCATCCAGAATGAGGCTCTACATAAAAATATATGTATATAGGGTTACATATAGCAGTAACATATAGCCACGGGAGGGAATGTTTACAACTAGGGAGCAAGTTCCCTCCCTTTCAGCCATCAGTCATAAACATTAGTCAAGCTAATGGTTAATCTAGAGCCATTAGCTGCTGACATCAAGAGTTGTTCTGCGATACCACTTTGGAGAGAGCCCTGCCCTGTTTCTGTCTCCTAAAACCGTGTGTACTTGCTTTGTTATTCCCTCTGTCTAACCCTAAACCAGTATTTATTGTTTAGAGAAACCAAAGACAAATAATTTATTAAATTCTACGGCGATATCAGTCCAAAACACGGCCTTTATTCTTAAATAAACAAACTGGATTAATCTAATCTACATCTGCTTGCCCAGTACAGCTGAAGGCTGTGCACAGAGTAACAAATGAAGCAAACAAACAACAGTCTTCGCATTCCCTTTTGCTTTGACTTAGAACCTTTCCCAGAGCGGAAAAGAGCCGGCAGAATATTTCAGCTCCCTGGGAATCCATACTTCCAAGGGGGAAAACCCCAACCTGAGCGCTAGCAGGCGAACGTGTCTCGCTGCTGCGCGAGCCGCGAGCACCTCCACAAAGCAAACAACCACGGCGGCCGGATCCGTGACAGCTCCCCGCGGGAGGCACCTGTCCGGCGGGGACACGGGGCCGCTCCGCCGGCCAGCGCCCAGCAAGCAGCACCCTCGCACGGGGAGACGGGCGATGCGTCAGGCGGCGGCGGCGCCGCCACCCTCCGTGCGACCGGGCAGGGCGGTTCAATCCCCGCGGCCGGGCCCGGCGCTGCCGGTGCCGCTCCCGGTGCCGGTGCCGCGCACACACAAAGCCGCTCGCGCGCGGGGGCGGTCCCCGGCCCGGCCCGGCCCGCGCGCCGTCACGGGGGCGCGCGCAGCCAACCGCGGCCGGCCCGGCCCGCTCCCCACCCCCCCCGCCACCGCCGCCGGGCGCTGCCGGGAGCGCAGGAGCCCTGACAACAAACAGCAGGAAACAGCTGACGGGGAGGCACCGCCGCCGCCGCCTCCGCCGCACCGAGGGGCCGTGCCCGGGGCCCACCGCCGCCCCCTATCCCCGAGCCGCCCCGCCGCCCCCGCTCCCGCACCGGGCCTGGGCACGGCCCCGCGCCCACCCGCCCGGGGACAGGCACAAGAACCGGCCCGAAAAGTTGCCCAGTGCGGGGCCGGGGGAGGAACTTGTGTTGGCGGCGACGGGGAGGGGGTGCTCGGTGCCGGCCCCCGCCGGGAAGGCTGGGCGGCGCTGGGAGACGCTGACGGAGAAGGGGACGCGGTGGGGGAAGGCCGGTGCTTTGTGGCGGCGCCGGGTAACGCACCGGGTCGGGCAGGGCCGGCCGCTGTCCCTCTCCACGCCCGCCGCCGGACCGGACCGGAGCGGCTCGCCCGGGGCTCCGCCGCGGCCCGACAGACACAGCGCCGCGGCGCGGAGCGGCGGTCGCCACCTCCCTCCCCAGCCGCCCCGGCCTCCCCTGGTAGCGCGGGGCGGGCACGGCCCCCGCCCGGTTACCTGGCGCCGGGGAGCTGCGGCGGCGGCTCCGTGCCCGGTGTCTCCCCCGCCCTCCACGGCCCCGGCGCTCCGGATCGGCCGCGCGGCTCCGCCCCGCCGTGGCCCCGCCCCCGCGTGTCAATCAGCGCGGCGAGGCCCCGCCCCGGCCCCGCCCCGTCGGTGCTGCGGAGGCTCCGCCCCTGCCGCCTCACGCTCCGCCCCGCCCCGGGTCGCCTCCCGGCCGCACCCGGCAGGGCACGCCGGGTCACGGAGTCACAGAATTACAGGATCGCGGAATCACAGAGTTATAGAATCGCAGAGTCACAGAATCATCGAATCATCAAGGCTGGAAGAGACCTTTAAGATCGTCCAGCCCGATCGTCCACTCAGCACTACCACGGTAACCCCTAAATCACTAAACCACACCACCCAGTGCCAGGTCCAGAAGGCTCTTGAACATCTTCGGGGTGGTGACCTCCCTGGACAACCTATTCCAATGCCTCACCACCCTAACAGTGAAAATTTTTTTGTCTCATCTGAATCTCCCCTGTCTCAGTTTAAGGCCATTTCCTCCGGTCCTGTCATTAAATACACATCAGAAGAGATGCGCCCTCACCTCCCTACAGCCTCCTCTCAGGTAATTGTGGAGAGCAATGGGCTCTCCTCCACGCTGAGCAACCCCAGCTCCTCCAGCCATTCCCCATAAGATGTGTTTTCTAGACCCTTCACGAGCCTTCTTGCCCTTTGTTGGACACACTCCAGCACCTCAATGTCCTTTTTAAAACGAGAGGCTCAGAACTGAGCACAGTACTCCCGCCAGTGCTGGGGATGGGGGTCAGGGCAGTGCTCAAGTGCTGCAGCCCAGGTGTTGGGGGGCCAGGGTCAGGGCCAGAGTTGGAGATGGAGCCGGGCCTGGGCTGGTGCCAGAGCCAAAGCTGGAGCCTTATGGCATCACTCAGCCCTTCCCCATCTGCCAAGTCCCATTTCCCAGGCACCTGCCAGCCACTGCCCTGAGCCTGCTGCCCTCCACTCCTCCATCTGCCTCTATCAGCCTCCCAGACCCCCTTGCCTCCCTCACAGCCCTGGCAGAGATGCCCACTATTGGGGGAGTCAAATGCCAGAGCCACATAACACCTCCCTGCACTCCTGGAGCACATTGCCATAGACCTGGCTGGGAGGAAGGGGAATCCTGCCTCCAGGCACTTGCATTCCCAGGGGTTTGGCCTACCCTGGCTGTGAGCTACACCATGCTACGGGACTGGGACTCTATGAGGCTTGGAGGCGTAGAAAGGCACAGAGATGACTGTCAGCTGCATACCCACCTCAGCGAAGCTGTGAGTCACGCTGCTTGCGGACTTGCAGGCCATTCCCATTGAAATCTTTGTGGGATACCTTAAACACTGCCCACTGTGGAGATGAAAGATCAGAGGAGAATGAGGGAAAGTGTGTCCCTTCTTGGCTATTGTTTGCCAGAGCTATCAGTTCCCTGCCAGTTTTAAGTGTTCACAGATTGCCTCCTTGGCAAATAATGGTCTTGGACAAAATACAATGAAAAAAATCCTTTTGAGTTGTTGGTTATGAAAAAGAGATGCAAAAAGGTGTTTATTCCTTCTATGGGGCAAGCCATGCCATTTTAAGGATTTCTGTTCTAGAGAAAGAATTTTCATTCCTGGGTCTATCCATGTGGTATCACCAGAGGAGCTGCAGTAATGGCAGGAAGGAATGAGTCAGCAGGACTCTTGTGTCATTTCACACAGAGGCAAAGGGGCATCTCCGTGAATGTACAGCACACAGGGCATGCTTACACACCCAGCTGTTCTTCAGCCTGTGTCTTTTGCATGGATTCTTTTATGAAAAGAAATGACGAGGTAGAAGGATACACAACAGCCTATGAGGGTAGACAGTCAGTGACAAGTCAACATCAATGTGCTAAGAACTGCTGTTTGCTTTGGACAGACCTCCAGAAAATCAGATCTGTTCAATATGGTCAGCTCTGGCCTGATCCTGAGCAGAGCTGAGCATTGACATTTCTCACTGGCCTCTCATCAGCCTCTCTTTAGATCATGCAAGGGGAGTGAAAGGTGTTAGAGCAGTCCATCAGACAGCAATCACCACTTAGTTAATGGCACAGGGACAGCAGAAGTACTGAGAATATTAGAAGGAAGCCATAAAACTGTGCCTGGGGTCCCATTTACCACCAGCAAATGGAGGAAATAGCTGGTCTAACATGCCCTGTTTGCTAACAGGCTGACCTGATCTGCTGCTGATGCTCACTGGGTAACCGTGAGCTATGTCCCTGGTGGATCTGCTCCATCTCGTCACAGGAGCTATACAAAGGTCCATGTCTCATTCATCTCCGCACAGCTCCCGTGGAGATCACCATAAACAAAGCCAAAACAGAGCAGAAAGAGAGTCAAAGCAGTGGTGCTTTAGTCAGCACTGGTGACTGGGTCTTATCTGGGTCCCTGTGAGCTCACTGCTCTGCTCTGCTCCTGAGGCATCTGCATATCCCTGGGCAAGCCAGTTTTTCCTGCCTCATTCTCCCTCTGCAAAAGGGGGAGAGCGATGCTCCCTGCCTTACTGGGAAGTTGCAGGTTTGCTTAAATGCTCTTCTCCAGTCTGGGAATATGGAGGGGTTGTGTGTCCAAATATTGCAATCATCACAATAATATTACCATGAAAACAAAGCAAAGCCCAAGCCTATGAATAGAATTAAATTCTCAGGAATAAGAAGGGTAGCTGTACCAATCAGAGAGAAACCAAATTGACCATGAGACAAGCAGAGAATGGATTAGCCTGTGCTTGACAGATGGTGCCAGGGACTGATGTTTTTATTTCCCTCGCAGAGGAGCTTAGAGGAAGGGGGGTAGGGGAGGGTGAGGTAGGGCACGTTTAATAGAACAAAGCAGCAGGCTGTAGCAGCTCTGCTGAAAAACACTAAAAATACCAAAAGCAATTTCCAATTAGCTTGTAAGGGACATGCTACGTATCAGCTACAGGGTGAAAAACAGGATCAGCAGTATTGTACCACATGGCACTTTTAATTTTCAAAGCAGCCTGAAAACATTAATTAATTCTCCTCTGACATAGGGAAATGCAGTGCAGTCAGCAGTTTGTTCCTTTACTTCTTATGCCAGGTTTTGGAAAGACCCTGGGCCTTTTCCACAGCTGATTCATATCACAATAGTTCAAATTACCCTGGATGAGCCAGTCCTCTCTGCAGCACTACTGAGCAAAAAAGTCTGTGTTAGATCTGGAACTTAATGAACCAGAGAAAGGGGAGATGCACACACCCAACAGCCTTAGTAAGACCCACCTTTAATGTTTGCCCCATCTAAAGCCATTTTTCAGTGCTGTGAACGACTGTATAGGAAGCATTTCAGAGAGAGTTGGGTAACTGAGGAATTAATCACAATCTCAGACAGAACAGTGTAGCGAAAGTGAAACTCAAACACCAACATATTGATCTAATTAAAACCTGTGACAAAACTTCAGTGGAATTCAGCGGGACCTGGGTACACCCCACTGAATGAGTGTCAGGGCTTGGGGGCTGCTTGTGCGCGTCTTCTCTCTTTAAAAAGAAAATGTTACAGCTGGGTGGTTTTTGCTCCTGCTCCATCTCCAGAACCACTAATAATTTTTTGGTACACTTGTGGATTCCTGTGTGGCAAAGTTAAGCCTACCAAACCAGGCATGCCTGAGGTGGGACAATGATGCAGTGGGATTTTCCATTGCTGTTTCTTTCATGCCCAGGATTTCTGGCAGCAGAGAGGAGGCAGCTGAAATACAGAGCCAGGCTTGCAGGCTGTGATCTCTCTGGGAGACAGCATGACTCCTCGCTGCCCCCTCTATGCCTTCTCAGCTTTGCCTCACATCAAAGGCTGGGTTCATCCCACTAGCTGCTCTTGTTATTTGGCCGTGGCTACTGATAGCCTTTTTTTTTCAGAGGAGATGGTACAGCTTGCAGCTTCATTCTCATAAGGTAAGCCTACTGACACATACAAAAATGTAATTGTCTTTCATTTGATATCACAAGCAGATACTTACTGCTTTTGGCTCACCTGAAAACTGACACAGGCACAAGTGCTACTTACAGATACTTTTTCAGATGGCTGTATTTTTGCCAGCAGAAATTATTTGTACAGTTAATCTCAGCATCAAAAGATGAAGGTCAGTAGTGAAGCAATCCCTCCATACCCTCTCCATAATGACAGAGCTAGTCTCATTACTCTGTCACCATACCTAGTAGCTGTTGGCCAGATTTTAAAAGGTGTTTAAGTGTAAAACCCCAAAAGACCCAGGAGCCATATCAGAGAAAGTACTTAATGTCCAAAGAGGGACTTTGAATTTCCATGCCATTATTAAGACATCAGGAATGGAGCCACTAAGCAGGCCTGGTGCCAGGGAATGCAGAATGCTCTCCTGCAGAAACAAGGAGTCATCGCTGTGCACACGGCAGTCCAGGGAGGCCGGCAGACGGACACTGAGTCCCCTGAAGCCAGGCACTGCTGCAGCGAGCCTCACTGCCATGGCCTAGCAAAGAAAGCACGGTTGCTAAGTAGGATGGGTGGTGATACAAACATATCAAAGTGGGGCAGGGATCTTGCAGGGTTTTTTCACTGCTAAGCCTTATCTTTTTGGTCCTCCATGGTGGAGGACAGTTACTGAAATAAGGAGGACGTTCAGGTTTTAGTCTACAAATTCTGTCCAGTGGCATGCTCTGCAAGATCACATATGTTATCACTTTCCTTTGGGGGAGATTTTGTCAGGTGTCCAACTCATGGATGACAGCCATCTGATTATGCCACTTCCTCCATGCAAAGGCTTGGTTTGATGCTTGTGTCTGAGTGGAGGGAAGATGCCATGGGGTGGTGCCCCACTGACCCAGCTGATGCAATGAGCCAGCTGCCAAATCCCCTGTGTTTTACAGGAGGTGATTTCCAGGGAGATTTTATCCTCAGCTGAGAAGGTAAAGCTGGAAGTATTCCCTTGGCACAGAAAAACATCACAACAGCTGTCTACCAGGAGATAAACATTTTGGGGGAGAGCAGCTACTCCAACGCACGTGGACTTCATCAGACAGTCTGGGCTGTCCCTATTGTTTGTGAGCACTGGGTGAGAACAAAGACAGATTGGGCTAGAAAGGGCCCCACGCAGAGACATTCAGAGCCTGTACAGAACAGGACACTTTAATGTCTGCACTGGATTTCTGGGGTTTTTTTATATAAGCAGAGGAATCTACTAATTTGGGAATATATAAATGTACACACACCTGAGGCCCAGATGAATTCCCATAACTGTTTCTTATTTGGTTGCACTTACCAAGAGATTAAACTGGTTCGTTACAATTCTCACTTCACAGACGGGAGTGAGAAGAAATCTTTGTAGCATTGTCGGTCTTTTCCATTCGCTGTTCCTGGAGCTCTGGGTGGAGTTTCCCAGCTACAGTCAACACAGCATTTCCTCAAAGGTCTTGACGCTGATTCAGTATTGCTTTCAGTCTTTTAACAGTACCACCCCCTGCTTAGGAGGCACACTTCTGAGTGTCAAAGGTGAGCCTGTTTAAAGGAAAACAGCCAGCGCCACTCTAGGCTTAGTACTCTCTTTTGTTCACAGATATCTACCCAAAGACATTTATCAGATGCTAAATTCAGAGGGAGCAGAGTGAAAAAGGCAAGCAGAGCCTGAGGGAAGAAACAGGTGGTCCACATAAAAAGGGGAGACAGGAGATGCAAGGGAAGGGAACAACACATGGAAATCCACCTAATAAACAGCTTCATCCATACCACTGAAATGGTGGGGTAGACACATGCTTTTGACACCCTAATAATCCTTGGTCATAGTGAAACAGTCCAACAGTGAAGGCACACTGCATGTGAGACCAGGAGGAGAGCTCGGCAGATGTGTGTCCATGTTTAACACCAGTCTCCAGGATGGAGAAGCCTTGACAAGGGAGACTTCACATCTGGTTTCTGTTGGGCAGCCATGACACGTGGGTGGCACCACTCCCTGCAGCGTCAGTGTGTTTCAGCAAGTGAAGCCTGTGAGAGGAGCCCACACCTGAGGAAACAGAAAACGCCCAGCTCCCCTTAGGCAAGTGCTTCAGAGGTCTGCGAGGGGGCTGTTCCTCGGAGCCCAGCTGCACAGCTGAGTAAACAGTAACGTGTTTGCCTCTGGGGCAGCCTAGGAGAGATGATCCGTGGTTTATTCCTGAGACCTCCACACAAGTGAGAAACGATTACTTTCCTTCCCAGGCACAACAGTAACAAAAAGGAGGAAGCTCTCTGCAGGTCTTACATCGGAACACACAGTATCATGCACGCAAAGATTTTAAAGTGCTTTGCTAAGATGAATGAGCAATGCAGTTCTTGCTGCAGAGATAAAAATTAGGAGTACAAGCAAATGATCTGAAGTCCCTTGTCCTGCCAGAGGGGGGATGGCAGGGTTAGGCCAGGAGCACAAGGCAAAGAGTCTTCCATTTGTTTGCTTTCCTGGCTCCATTTTGGAAGAGAGCCCAAAGGAAGGGTGCTTGAGGGTTTTCATGTGGCCAGTTGCTTATATGGTGAGTAATGTAATTATTCAGTACATGTGACTGGCCTTGCACAGGGCAGGCTCTGAGTTACATTAGCAAGGGACTTTTAGTAAAGGCGGCCTGAGTCACTCATAAGCCAGTGAAACAGGTGAGAACATGAAGAATAAGAATTACTACAGGTTTAAACTCAGATGGGCTCACAAAACTGTAGCACTCATGTAAGCAACCCACAATATGCCTGATTCAGTTTTCCTATTTCACTGGAACTCCACATGCAGATTGCTCCCACTTGGCAGAGGTGAGAAAGTTCCCTTCCTAGGTTTGCAGTATGTGACATGAGGGGGATATTTGCCTTCACACACGATTGTGCATCAACAAGTGTAACACAGGCAGTGTGTTACAGTGTAGCACAGGTCACAAGTGTGACTGCTTGATATGGGACCTGTACACTCAGCAGAGCACAGGATGGAGGGCATGTCAGGCTAGGTCCTTGAAGAGGAAGTCTTTAGGGGAAGAGGTGGACACTCCATGCATTTCGAGGGGACAGAAAGCAGGAACAAAGCAAAAAAAAAATCCCAGTAACTTGCAATAAAGCATGGAAGAATATTTCATCATACTGTTGTTGCATCACTATTAATCAAGCTCCTAGGCATCTGCTAATGTGACAGCCATTTATTACTATTGCAATGTTTAGACAGATCTCTAAAAGGCATCATGTAGGTGCCTCACTCCTGTTCATTTCAGAGAGACTTAGGCAATAGGGACTTACCTCATAGTGCAGCTTCAGCCTGGAGTGTGGGAGGCTAGATTAAATGATCACCCCTTCATGAGCCTCTAAGCAGCAAAAAACAAATGGATTTTCTCAGGTGCCCTGTTAAAATCTAGACCAATCAATCTAGTTTGGAAAGACTCGTTAGACTGAACTAATTAACCACTCTTAGCCCTTGAAAGCCACATGGTGGAAAACAGCCTCGAGTATTTGCCAGGGCACAGCAATGGCCTCATGTTCCCAGAGGACAGGCAAGCCAGCAGCTGGAGGCAGTGCCAGCACAGGCAGTGCCCTCAGGGACGGCACATAGTCCCACAAGAGCTTAACACAGCCCTGGTGAGGCCAGTCAGTGCAGTTAAGGTCTTTGAGTGCCCTCAGAGCCATGACTATATGTTAGAGTTTAAATGGTACCACTAGCCGAGGAAGTGGATGATAGGAACAGATTCATTTGAACTTCTTGCAGTACAGCACTTACATTGGAATTTCCTAATTCTTGTTTTTCAAAAACACAGCTATTATAATTTAGTGTGACTTTTCTCCATGGAAATGTACTGACCTCAGCCTGGTGGAATCTCGGGTTCAAATCTGATCAGTTAGCAAGAGAAACACATCTGATCTCATTCCAATCCCTTGCAGATTTTTGCCCAAAAAATCATGCAGACACTTGACAGCTTCTAATTCACTTTGGGGAGATCCAATTTTAGATAGTTGAGAACAAACTAATTCGAGAAGAAGCACATCACAAGGACTGGGATGCTTTTAAACTCGATACTCAATTGACCTGTGTTTTCCTCTTTTCCTGTCTCCCAATATCAATTCTCACAGAGCCCTTCCATGCTTCTCCTCCCCTGACAGATAAAATCTAGTAGTCAAACCTGCTGGGGATTTGGGCTTTGTCTGGGGGTTGGTTTTTTTGTCTTCCCTTGCTACCTTAAGCTGAGAAGCAATCTCAGAAGCTCACAGAGTGCAGACAGTGTAACTGCCTGTGGGCAAAGGGAGCTGGTTTCTCCCAGGTCATGTAAGTCACGAGCAAATGTGTTTCTGTTTGGAATACTTGTGGGTTGCTCCCAAAGGAATAGACCAATGTAGTACTCCTTCCTCCAAAATAGCAAGCAAACAAGATAAATCCAGTGACACTTACACATGAAAAAATAGGAACTAATGAAACACAAGGAACAGCTCAGAACTAGGGGCAGGAAAGCAAGATGACAGAGCCAAGAAATGGATTAAAAAAATAAGTCGGTCAAATCAGCTTGAAACACCAGTAAAAGCTTTCTTTCCCTGGCAAATTCACTTGAGTGCCTACTAAGTAACTGAGAGTTGAACCATGTGTCAGGCAGGTGAGTTTTCTGTGGTTGTTAATTATCCCCGGTTTCTGAAGGCGCTATTAGTGGCTGTCGATAGCGTGTGACGCATCACTCCTGCCTACATCCCTGACTTCGGGGACAGTGATGCACACATGAGCCACGTTAAGTTGCCACACAGCCCTTCACGAGCAGCCCACGAGTGCTGGCTCACTGTCACTAATCCTTGTCGTTCGCTGCTGCAAAAGGAACACGGTGGCTTTCGGGGCAGGGGGTGGGTGTCACTGTGCAGTGACTCACTGCGTGCCCCTCCCCGCCCCTTCCCGATGCGCAAACACAATTGGGACCGAACAAGAGATGGCTGTTAAATGATCGATTTAAGTTAATCACGACTTCATTAATCGCGGGTTTTTATCTTGGGTGACCTGGGAGATTTTCTTTTGTGTGGCATAGCTCTGTCTACAATTGACTCGTCGCACTTGAGGGCAGATGATACTTAGCCCTGCACTAGCTATTAAATTACTGCTTTGCAGCTTGTTTGTTTAATGTGTTCCCCGGTTCTTTGGCCCAAATCCACAATCTGCTCCTTCATTTGCATGCAGGCAGGGGCAAGCTCCACCTGGGAGTCAGCTGTTCAACACCACAGTCTGGGTAGTGCTGGGACAAAGCTGAGAAACATAAAGTAAATTGGAACCCAGAGATATTTATCTTGTCACCACTGTTTAATGTAAGCAAACTGAGCAAACAGTGAGCTGAAATAACTGTGTATAGAAACCACTTTAAAACAGCCTGAGGTGCTTTGTTAAGGGAGGAGACCACCTTACAAAGGAGACCTTTTATGCATATCCCATTGTAATACCATAACTCAATGGTTTTCTTGCCTTAAGCAAACCAGCATTCGGGGCTTTTCTTACAGGCTGTTTGTCCTTGCTGTGCACGGCTTGATTCACCACTGCTTTGCTTTTTGTGGAGGCATTTAAGCCTGGGCTAAGTTATGCGATCCCTCCTCTCTGGGAGAGTGTTGTAGAGTTATAAATACTCAACATGAGGCAGGACAACTTAGAAATCAATTTTTTGGCTCATAACACCAGCTCTCAAACTGAGATACACAGCATGGAGGAATTTTTTCCTACCTATGAGCAGGACTCAACTTTCCAACTAATGCTGGTGTTTTTCCTCATTTCTAGAAACCAGCCTATGTCAAGTGGGAAGGCAAATACAGGAAATACATTGCTCTCCTGGTAGTTTTATGTATAACTGTTGGAGCTGTAGCAAGACTGAGCTGTGGCTTGGGAGGGAAGAGCAGGCCATCTGTGCTATGGTGAACAGGAGAGGAGGCCTCCACATGGCACTCAAATGAGTCTATGCCAATAAAAAGGCTGGCAAAATGCAAAGGCTTTGCTCTTGGTCCTGCAAGCAAATCACCTTTAGTGCTCTGTGTGATGGCAGAAACACATCTCAGCTGGTTTTTTCCTATACAAACTCATGTATTGAAGTAGAAGGGAAATAAAGGAATTGGTTACATCCAGGCAAAGAAGTCAGATATGAACAGCCCTTCAAAGTACAGAAGCAGCATGCACAGAGATGTGGTGAATACGTGCAGGTTCCTTCTGTCCCCCATGCTTGCTGTGACTGCAGGCTCTGGGGACCTACACTGCACACACTGCATGCTGCCTTACACTCTCTCAGGCATCAAGGGAATCAATTCCAGGCTTTGTTCACAGACATTTTGCATATCTTTCCTATTTTAAGCCTTGCTCCTGCCCTCTGAGGCCCTCAGTGGGAGCCAAAAGGGAAACTTTTTAGGTTGTGGTTGTGAATATTCCTGAATATAGCCTTTAAAGTAGTTTGGATGCTTGAGAGAAAGGGGTTAATCCGTTCCCAGTTGGGAGCAGTCTGCAGGCAGGGATTTGCAAGGCAGTAGGGGCTGTACCAGATGTGAGGGCAGTGATTAACTCACTGCCTGGATCACTGAGGAGCTGTGCGTAATTGGCACCTTATTTTAGCGGCTTTTAGGATTGGGTCTGTAATTAAGAGTTTAGATTAAATTCACCCTGATTTGAAAGAGAGAAGCTGAGAAAACAGGGATTGTCTGGGACCATAATGGTCTGGGCTTTATCCCTTCTTGAAGAGCAGGGAAGAAAAGCTTTAGGAAACCAGACATTTCTGTCACAGAGTTACTCTGATTTTGTTAGAGTCAAACAGAAGCTTTCCCTACTTGAGACAGTGTGAATTCTCATAAGTGCTTATTTTAAAAGGGAATGATTCATAGGTATTTATTTCTATTTAAAGACGAATTGTTTTCTGGGGGATTTAAATCTTCCTTGACAGTGTTTGTAACTTGACATGCCACAAAGCAGGGCTGTCACATAGCAATTGGAAGATAATACTGAGGAGAAACTGGCTATTCTCGCTGGGCTGTCTGGATGGGAATGAGCTGCAGACAGTGAGCAAACAGAGCCACGTGAAACACTGCTAGAAGCAACCTCGAGAGGTCACCTCTGTTGCTAGGCAGGATCCGCTAACACAAGCAAGGAAAGGGAAATTAACCTCGGAAAATAATTTCAGCTTTAATAATTCAGGCTGGTGCTGACACTTAGGAACGGATTTGATCTTTAGATGCAGATTTTTATAGTGAATGTAACCTTCCCTTTATTTTTCTTTCCCATCCCAGTTCGCTTTGAGTGCGGAATGATTCTCAGCCCAAGCTCATGATTGATTTTGTCTGGAGTTGACATCTGTACTGGTGGCCCCCGTTGTGATCCCACCAGTGGAACTAAACCACCTGGAAAATTTGGGCTAGGAGACCTTGTGTGGACAGCCCTCTTGGGGGGGACAGCACTTTTTAATTAACTGGCAGAAACCATCGGTGGGGAACGATTGCCAGTTCCATCTGAGGGGAGCAATCCCAGCTGCAGGCTGTAATTCCTGTTAGCTGTCCAGTGGAAAAATCTCCCGGCATTAGCCCTTTTTTCCTCTCAGAGGAGCTAAAAATATGCTCTTTGAAAAACAGAGTGATACTGGTTTGAAATGGGAGAGGGAAGAAGCAGAGATATCTGGGACCTCTGTGGATGGCGGGCACGCTGACAAATTTCCAAAGTGTTTTAAGGGACAGCGGTTCACAGGGAGTGTTGGGTTCTGAAAATTGTTGCCATCTGTCCCACAACTAATTATTTGAGTGCATTAGTCACTGCTGGCTTTGGCAGGGCTTTTCATTTGGTTTCCAACGAGAGGCTGCAATCTTCAGTCCCATCTCACCTGCTTGTGGCACACTGGCCAAGAAAAGGTCCACGAGGACAACACGGCACTTGTCTGGGCAAGGGAGGGGAAGAATATCAAGTGGCATTTTGAGGGGGGGGCAAAAGGAGAGCTCTCTGTTCACATTAGCTTTGGACTGTTTGGCTTAGTTTTGGTTTTATTTTTTTTTTATTCTGTACAGTGAGAAGCTCCTGGAATCAAGTTAAAATGTGAAAATAGGAACTTTCTTGGAAAAAAGTGCAAAACACTTCCAGTTTCTTGAGTTAGAGGGTCCTGATATCAACCCAAGGTGGCTTGCATTGGGGTAATGAGGTGGATCCTACGCTGCCAGCTCAAACCTTCCTGCTGTAGAGCAGGACTGGTGCCTGCCCACGTGGAAAACGTGAGGCTGCCAACTTGAGCCAGCTCAAGAGCTGCACCAAGGCCTGCTGAGCCATCTCACCAGCCAGGCAGCCTGGGCAGTGGGGTTTGGTAACCTCCTCAGTTGTGCTGGTGAAAATCATCTCAGCTCCAAACTTGCCATCCAGCAATAAAATAAATGTCAGCTTGAAGCAACAGCAGCAGCAATGTCTGTGGGAGAGGGCTTGGAGGCTGGGAGCTTCTGATCATAAATCTTGGGAAACCCTGAATAAGTCTTGCACTCAGATATGAATGTGGTGGCTCTCATTCCCACTTCCAGTAGATGTTTATCCAAATGCCATTGACTGCTGCTTGCAAAGGGATTAAAAGGTGCAGGAGTCACTGAGGTATCTCTTACCTAGACCTGGGTTTAACCATTTCAAGTGTGATTGCAGTTTCCACCATAGAGTTAACTGCTCTTGGTTACCTGGTTACTTTTTCGTGTGTGCACCTTTCTGAAGGATCTGCAGATCCTCCAAATGAAATGAAATATACTGGCACATTTAATCAGTGTCAATTCCCTGAAGAAAGCACTGGGAAACAGCATTTAGAGACAAGGGCTGAGCATGTTGCATTTGCCAACCATATGCTGGGATATTTTCTTTCATACTGGGCTCCACCAGTAGCTTGTATTTACAGGTGTAGAACTGGAAACAACACAGATTGGGAGTAAACAGCATTCAAAAATCATGTTGAAATTTAGCATCCTTTATTTCAGAGAAGGAAGCACAAGGAAGGAAAAACCAGAAAACAAGGTAAGGGCAGATCACATCAGAGGCTGTTGGGTGAACCACGGTTCTCACTGACATCCCAGCAAAGAGGAGTTAGAAGGCATGATATGAAGGAGGACAATTTGCAGATGTTTTTAGGGAAGATAGAATGATGATGGCTGTGAGAAGGAAACACTCCATGGAACTGGCTGGTTGCCAAATCCCACCATCAAGTGACTTCTGATGAATAATATATGCCAGGGTTATGCCAGTTTTGCATTGCTTCCACATGCACACAGGAGAGAAAGAATGGACCCAGCTGCCTTATCCCTTCAGCAGGTCACAGGACTGCTCCTGTTCTGGTGAACCTCTCACTGCTCCACACTGGTTCCTCACCCCCTCTTGGCCCATGAAACTTGCTCTGCCCCAGACTGGAAGGCAGCTGTGCTGGGGACGGGGAGGACTGTGGACATTCCAGGACAAGTACATGTAGAAGTCACTGCAGGGATGAGGCAGCCAGGATGCTGCTTCCAGCGAACCAGAAAAGCAGCTGTTTTGAAGGACCCTCTTAAAACCTGAATTCCTTGGTGTAACACAAGTTGTGCAGAAATGCACAGCTCTTAAGCCTAGGGGTTTTTTGAAAGGGAGGCCCATCGACTTGCTCCAAAATGTGCCCCCTGCCTGCATTGCCTGCCTCTCTCTTCCAGCATCTACCACCTGCAGAAAGGCCCCTCGCCCTTTTCCTCTCCCACAGAGCCCACTTCACCTTACAAGCTGCTGTGGACTGGGGACTTTCTCTACATACAGTCCTTGCTTACTGACCAACTAGCTCTGCTCCAAAGGCCAGATGTTGGTGAATCTCCATGAGACTGACAGGAGCCAGCACACAGAGGGAAGCCCAAGCTGCTTTGTGTCCAGGAGATATCCATTTAGATTCTGCTCTTTAAGATACTTTGCTGCCATAGCTAAGAGTCGTGGGTATGGCAGTATTTCATGGGGCTTCCATGACTTTGTAGCCAGGAGAGACAGGCTGTAGCCAGCAGTTGCTGTGCACATGTGAGGCTGTATTTGCCATTCTAAACCAAGAAGGACATTTTAGCCTGGCTTTCTAAGGAAACAAAGCTTATGCTCTCACGCTGCTTTTCCATCTGTTTCCCCTTTGATTGTTCCTCAGCAAATCTGGAGCCCATTGACCAGTGTCAGCCAAATTTGATCATGGGAACAGTGTGCACTTCCCTCTGCGGACAGATGGATAGCTTGATGCAGGACAAGGAAGGGATAACCCAGGTCTTTAATTGGGAAAGACCAGAGCCAACTGGACTGGAGTGCCGGCTTGGCCTGTCAGCCCACGCTTGGCTCTGGGTCCACCACAGCTTGTGCCCAACCAAGGAAGCTGGGTAAGACCTTGGCTACCTCGACTAGTAACTGTGCCTGGTGGGGAGAGTTTCCTCCCTAACCATTGTGCTAATCAGCTTAACCCTGCAAGATGACATCTGATAAACTTGGGCTCTCAAAGAAAATATCTCATAGCTATTTTGTGTTTGAGTGATTCAAAGTATCCTGATAGGAGATGATATATTATAAACCCCTAATTTTCTCAAGAACTTGCATTTTGACCTGACAATATTTTGAAGAAACCGTTTGAGGGATGTCTTTTTTGCAGAGCAATCACAATTGTTACTATAAACACATGCCCCTATCAGTCCCTCTGACCTTGCACCATCAGATAAGCAGGCTTAGCCTTCACATGTCCTTAGGGATTACTATATCTGTGCATAGCGGTGACTGGGATAAAGTGATCTTTTCTGCAAATACAGTTTGGCCTTTAGGAAGTTACTGCTTACTCATGTGTTAACCTCAGTTCTGAGCAGGTGACCAAAGACAGGCAGACTGCAGCTTGCCTGTGCTAGTGAGCTATAAATAAAGAGGAGACTGCAGCTACAGCTGCCTGTGCTCTGCTGCAGGTAAATATTTGTCCATGGAAGCTTGGTGAGGGCTACTTGCATTTGAATGGCTGACCACAAATCCCCACAGGAGACTGCAATAAAAATGATTTGGTGGCATCAGGTACCACAGAGTATTAAGACTCCCAGGACAAAAAATAGTTCATTATCTCAGTGACATGTTGTTGACACAGAAAACCAGTATTTGATACTGGAGACTCAGATAATGAAGAGTCAGAAGCCAGCTCAGGAGATCATGGATGTCTACCTCCTAGGCTAAGGCAGGAGCAAGTGCTTCAGGATCATCTTAAGCATATTTTAAATATCTCAAATGGCAAAGATTCCAGTCTTCCTAGTCAAACATAAAATTTGTGATATATTTTCTTTCTAATGGGTATTCCATTCTCATTCTCTCAGCTGCATCGTCCCTGAAGTGCATCCAGCCTCTGCCTTTGATTACAACTGTCCAAGTTTTCAGGAGCTGCTTTCCTATGTCCCAGTGACTTTCCTGGACTGTAAATCTGTCAGGATCAATCATTTTGAATATCCTACTTTCCCAAAACATTCAGGATGGGGATCACTCCTGATTCCAGCTTTTTACAGGTTTCTGACATTCTAATGGAAAGATACGGGGCAGAGAGGCTACGGTGCAGGACAGTTTGAGAGAACTGCACGTCCAGACTCCTAGCAACACCCCTGGAGTTTTGTGTAGCCACAGCAGGTTGACTGATCTACTCTTCATCTCTATGTGTCTCTGCTCCTTTGTGTTCCTGTGTGTGGTGATGAAAACCAGTGCAGAGGGCGTGCAGAGCCACAGCTGGAGTAGAAACATCAGAGCCCATCGAAGAGGCCACTCAACACAAGTCTGTTGAGGCATATTGGACAGAGAGTGGGGGCCCCTTGGGTGAGACACTGCAAAAGCAGAGAGGACAGAGAGCAGAAGAGGGGAAAAGGGGTCACCACACCACCCCAGCACCATCATCACCCCCTGCCACTGCTTTGCAAAACTCCTCTGTCAGCAACACCAATCCCAAATTTCTTACCTTTGCCCCTTAAAGGCCTTTTGTGGCCTCTTTTCATGCAGTTCAAGTGTCTCCATTTAGCAAAGCACAACAGTCTCATTGATGAGGTGTTCTTTCCACACTGCACCATGCAGCAAAGGAGCTCCTCTGTTTAAACACAATGACATCACCTTCAAGGTCATGCTATAAATTCCTTCCTAAAATTATTTGTCACAAGCTCTGTGGAAAATGCAGTGAGAATGAGACTGATGGCATGCACTAAAGACACTGCCAAGCACGGAACTCTGCTCTGATCCTCTACTTTGAGCATGGCTGACCGGTGAGGAGCATCTCTGTTGTGCTATACCTCATGCTGGGCTGGGTTGCTGGTACATGAGCCACCTTTCTCTTTTATCTTTGCACAATGGGTACCCCAGTACAATACTGGAGCCCTGAGCTGAGACACAGTTAATAAGCAAGTTGGTTACAGCAAAATGGAGAATGAGTATCAGTCCTTTTAATGTCAGAACAGTCTTGAAGCTTTGTTAATACAATTTCAGTATTATTCTTTATGAAACAATCCTGTTTGACCAAGAAGACCAGAGTTTTCCTCTCTCTAATTTTAATGTGGTTTTATGAAATGGATACATTTGGCATGTCATCTGGAAACATTAACCAGGGAGGTTAAGGGGTGAGGCTCTTGGGTTTAAAGCACCCATTTAGTAGATAGATAAATGAATTGACGAAGCGCTGCCCCATTTGTCATAGGGCTATTATACCTGATTTTTTTCCTGGGCTGGTTATAAGCTATTGGTTAATGGGGTAGAATTAGATTTTTACAGAACTCTGTGCAGATAATTTTCTTGGAAAACATTTTGAAGAGCCTGCCTGTCCAGAATATGAGATGTGATGTTCCACTGCTGTCTGATTGATTGGTCCTCAAGCAGCAGGACTGCAGCTGCAAGTGGTAGCCTGTGGCTCCTCCATTAGAGTTCTGCACTAGCACAGGACAGCTGTAATAAAGAGAAATGACATGTTAATGTGGAAGGAGGTTCAAAGCCCTCAGATCTGAGCATCATGGGACATTAAGGAAATTTAACATTTGATCTAGAGCAGGGCGACTTGGCCTGGAGAGCCTCAGGTCCAAAGTCATCACATCTTAAAATTCTGTGTGCAGACTGTTTAACTTGGGCTCATCTGTCTTCATGAGATTAATCCAAATAAAGAATAATACCAAGGTAACTTCCTCACAACAGGATCCCAGAGCAATGGAGAGTCATCTCAAACAATATAAATACTAGGTAATGTAAAACCTGGCTGGATAAAATCCTGTCTATTAAATATAACAAAAGTTATCCTGCACCAGTGGGGGTAGAAGCAGAGGCAGATTTCCCATTTCCCCTATATTTTCCATGAATATTTTTCTCTGAAAAGCTCCCTGCCTTTCCCATATTCTAACATCTCAGTCAGGCTGAGGAAGGTACAAAGGGAAAGCTCTGGGACATTCCAGGGTTATGCAGTATTTAATCTCCAGGACACCCTTATCTGAAGTTGGTTGAGACACTTCAGACAGAAATAGGTCCCATCCTAACAGAGAGTAAAGGGAACAGAGGATATTTTCTGGTGGATAATCGACAGGATTCCATGATATCACCACCAAGGCATTAAAGACAGGTTTGTTTGTTTTTTTTTTTACCCTAGCAGTGAGGCTGAAGGATGGATAAAACACAGAAGGGCTCTGCATGAGGTGCGGGGCAATTCCCTATACGCTTAGCAGGGTTTATTTGCCCCAACAAGAGGTCTAGAACAGGGTGGTGTTATTCCTTCAGTACGTATCTCCTTTGATGATTTTTTTATCAAGCAACAATGATCTTCTCTTTCCACAAGCAACAATGACCTTCTTTTTTTACAGTATATCCTTGACCTTAGATATGTTCATTCCTAAGCTCTTCATATCATTCTGTTGTGCTCTTTCCTCCTCCCTTGTTATACTTTCCTTAGCAAACAGAATCTCATGATGCTCTCTGTGTCTGGGAGGAACTCCCTCAGCACAACCCCAGATCTCACTTGCTGTTCTCTGTTAAAATCCTACTCAGGAAGCCCAAATGCCTGAACAAAAGTTGGCAGTGTGTAGGCTGACATGCTGCTCTCATGCTCACTTTTAGCCCCCAGCCATGCTGTGATCATGTTTTTTCTCTGCCTTGAAGACTGTTTGGGAGCATCTTGGGCATTTTGCTCTGGGTCTGTGTCTCATCCAGCTGAGAGGATTGGGTACTCTGGTACCCCCGTGTTTTATGAACAAAATGTTAATATTGCGAATAGTGAGCTGCTTTAGGACCACAGCTTGACAAGTTCAGTCATGCAGAACAGAAAGTGGACTTGCAGTTGAGGTCCAAAATAGCCTGTGAATGCCTGACCAGGGAGGCTGGGATGACAGGCACCCAGCTTCCTAGCAGGTGCTCATTTCTCTCACATGGAGCTACTGTTGGAGGTCAGGGCCTCTTTATTGGAACATGATGTGACTGCATCGCTTCTGTTACAGTACAAACAAAGAACAGAGTCATCCCAGTGACACTGAGAATGGGCCTTTTAGTGAGGTGAATAAATAACAGACTCTCTCACTGGAAACCTGTAATGGTGTCAGTACAAATTAGGGGATAAGAAGAAAGAGGTGCCCCCAGCTATCAGATATATTGTCTCTCTCTAGATTTTGTCCCAGGAAGCCCCCACCACTTTTGGGGGGCGGTCCTGCAAAATGCAGGTATTTCGTTTTGAAACTGGTGTTCATCCAGTCATGGAAATGTTGGCTGAAAGTCCCCTCTGCAGGTCTCCTAGTGCAAATGTCTTCCCTGAAGTCCAACCTGGCTCTCCTAAACAGCAAACCTTGGATACCACCCCTCGTATTGTCCACTGCTCCTGAAAATATCTGTTGTTTGTGTCTCTCTGTTGGGTGGTTGTGGCCACCTCCAGCTCACCTCTCAGACACCTCTTCCAAGCCTAAGCAAGCCCATCTCTGTGGAGGTACATCCTGCAGGCCCCTGAACACACGGCAGCCCCACTGGGCCCTGACAGTTTCCCCACATACCCCCTGACCTGGGAAGGGGAGCCAAGGCCAGACACAACAACCCAGGTACGGCCTCCCCACCACCAAGCAGTCCAGAATAAGTAACTTCCCTTAGAGCTGGCTTTCTTTCTCCTCCCCAGGAACACACACGGACTTCCTGAGGGAGGAATTGCTGCCAAAGGCACTCATGGGTTCTTTTCACCCATGAAGTTGTCCGGTTGCTTTTTGAACCTCTGTAAAGGTTTTAATCTAAAATCTCCTCCAGCAAAGAGTTTTACAGATTTCTTGCACAGTGTGTGAAGAACCACTTCCTCCTGCTTGTGGAGAGCTTGCTAATTACTAGTTTCATTTCTTGTTCTCGTACAAGAAAGCACAATGAACCATTTATCATCCCCCTGCCCTTCCTGATTTTATAGATCTCTACAGAAGTGATAACAAAAGAGGACAAAAATACATGCGTAAGACAAATGCTATATTCTGCTTTTCTCTCCCTTTATTTCCTGACACATACTTCATTTGAGCATCACCTTTGGAGAGTCTCTCCCATTGTGTCCTTCTCCTTTGTCTTTATTGCACTCCACCAGTAAACAGCAGCTAGGAGGCCATAAACAACTATTTTCCTGCTCATTTACCTGTACTATTCTGGCAATTGCTTAATGGCAAACATGTGACGTACTGACACAATTTAGACCACAATGTTGACAAGCTTAATTCCTTGCCTTTGAAGGACAAGCTAATACAATTTTCCTCTGCATTCCTCCAGGCCATAGAGTCAAGAACAGCCACAGGCAGAGGTGCTCTCAAGACCCCCAGCTGCATTATCATCTGAATTTCATTAGGATTCTGAATAGTGCTGCTGATGAAGTTGACTGGGAAAGAAAGCAACTTAATCTGTTAAAGAGCTGCAAAAAAGAGCTGTAATTCTTTCTGAAAGATTGTTTCAGCTTCTTGCTCTGCTAATCTGGCGCTTGTGTTTATGAGGACAGTCAGTACGCATCCTCAAGCAACAATTTTAATGTCTGCTCAACATATGCTGTTTACATGATTTCAAAGTCACTGATCTTGCAGGCAGTTTGACTTTCAGCAAAGAACAAGGCCTGAAGGGAAGGAGATAGCCTGCAGGTTAGGAACAACCAGCTGAACCCTACAAAAACTAACCCCAATCTCCAGAAAAGCTTTGCTAGAGCAAGGGATTCAGGCAGGGGCTGAGGGAGGGGTACACTTCTAAGCTGCCCCTCTGAATCTGATACAGGCAAGAAGCCTCCAAGTCCTCAAAATGTTCTGTTCATCCAAGGCTTGCTAGAAAATAAGCTGGCCATCCCCATGGAGTGAGAAAACTGATGGTGGAGTATAGCTGGTGATGTCCTGCTAATACCAAAACAAGGGGCATCCACTCTTCACTCTGTTGACTCAGTTATCCTGAGTCTATCACCAAAGAGGACAGTGTTTGTCCTGTGAGCAGGAGATGATGATGTAGGAAGAACAAACAGCCTCTGTATGGGAATGGGAATTATCATGAGGGCTGAGAGTAACCCTTGCGAGGGACTTTCCCCGTGCTTATTAACCATCCAACGCAAACTGAGCTGCCTGTTTTGGGGCCATGAGGTTAAAGGTGGTCTCTGTTTAACACAGGTGTGCTGATAGGGAGGCAGTCCAGACTGTGAGGATTTTTTGTGCTGCAGAGCCACCCCATACGGAGGAAATGTCCTAGGGCTGCATGCAGAGGTGGACACGACCCTGCAACAGGGAAGAGGCTGGAGGAAACACGAGGCAGAATCCTTGATACGATCTTTTGGATTGACTGAGTGCAAGTTGCTGTTCGGGTGATGTTTGGCCTACGGTTTAAAAAACCGAGTTTCTTGTGCAATAGATCGTAATTTCCTAAGGGGATCTGGATCTTGGCTTCTCCTCCCCAATGCCTCGGTGGCGGCTCTTCTCCTAAAATTATTGAATGGCACCACCTTGTGGGTGCTCGGAGGTGAGGAGACTTTTCCATCTTTATTCCATGTGCAGACTCTGCAGGGGTACGTTTGAATAGCGAGGCATGCAAGGGGTGATTCATTCTCACGCTGCTTCTCAAAGACCGGGCACTCATCAAGAAGTGCTTTTCTGCTTGTTTTCTGACAGCTGACAGAAACAGATTTTAGTGCTTAGCGTTTGATTTTCAGAGCTTAACTGATTTTGCCTTTGCTAGAGGTCTTATTGGAAAACTGTAAACAGATAAAATAATTGACACTTTCCAATTATAGAGGAAGCGCAGAGGAAAAACACTGAAATACATTAAAGGTCATCTGCCCAGTATGCCATGTCTTGCCTCTTTCCAAGGCATGAAATCCATGTGTCAGCTGGTCCATTCATCACACAATTCCCTAAACTCCTGAAAGTAAGGTGTAGTGGGAGAATTTACCATATGTACTCTTGAGTTTGCCTTTAGGGATTACCCTGGCAATGACAGCACGTCCCAAACTGCAGTTTCTGGGAAGCATCAGACATATGTTCGTGAATAGAACAGCCTGTGTACAAGGACTCCAAGAATTTCCAGAAAGCATTGGCTGCATGGTGTGTATTTTATACAGCATTAGGATTCATGTTACCACGGGCATGCAGGAACCCAGGATGCTAAATAGCAGCTATGAGCCACTGTGACTGTACATGTATGGAGTACCAGGTTTTTCGGTCAAGTGGGATTATCATATATAAATCCAAGAAGCTCCATGAAATCTACCCAGATGAGATTTCGCAGAGGGAATAGGGTGATGTCCTAAAAAAAGGGATATATTGTAGCCTAAACTACATCAAGAAAATAACACAGAATCTTAAGCAGAATATAGACAGGCGAGCAGACACATTCATGCACTTCTATTGTCCATGGTGAGAAATTCAATAAAAACATAAATAAATACAAATGGTTAAACTGCCAATTAAATTTTTCAAGCCTGCTTCTCAAACTCGGTTTCAATTTTGGAAAGAGCATTTTCCTTTTACAGTGTTGACTCCAGCCATGGGCCCACCCTGTTTTTTCTAGGCAGTTACAAGGGCTGGATGCAAGGTTGTGCCAGAGATGTGCTGAGACACCATGGGCAGAACAACGTGGTCAAAGCAATGTGGTCCACAAAGTGAGGAGAGTGCCAAGAAAAGGGATGAGGAAAGCTTGCCAGGGGATTAGAGAGGTTTCTGAGAGCAGGCATTAGGATAGGAGTGGGAAGGCACCAGGCCAGTCAAAGCAAGGCTCTGCAAGGGGCAGTTTACTGTGTGTTCCCGATATCCCCAGGCATCCACCAGGATAACACCGTCTTAGGTGTTGCATGAGCACAGAGTGAATGACAGTCCTGTCCCCAGGGCACCTACAGCCTGACAATAGACCGAGATGTGCTGAGAGGAAAGCGTGTGCTGTGAGAGCATGTGGGTGATGTGAGAGGCAGTAATGTCAGCACATCAGCAGCCAGCACTCTGTGGGTGCTTTTTCCAGCCATGACAGTGAAATACAGTTTAAAGCAGGGATCTGGAAGAGGAAAATGAGCCAGTGTTAGAGACAGAGATGGGGATTTCCTTTTTACTGCCCCATACACGCCTGTGTGGGAGAAAAGATGAAGATGGTTACTTGGAAACTCAGAAAACTGATAACAGCAGTGACCTCCTGGATAAATCAGAGACTGCTATCAATATCCAGTTGTTGAAGAGTGATGGTAAGAAGGAAGAGAATTTACAGGCTGAGGAGATGAGCAGTGAATGTTTGCAAAAGGAATTAAAGGAAGTGAGGGAGCCCCTCTAGTGGGAGAATCCAAGAAAGGCAATCACAGCCATTAGCTGGGAGAATGATCCTAATGCAGCATCCAGGACGGCCGCAAATGTGAGTCAACATTGTCCCAAAACGCACAGTGTGGCATCATTTATATTACGTAAGGCAAAACCCTGTCAAAACCAAAGAAAACATCCAACAGTTTCTGCCAAGCTGATTACAAGAAAAGCTTTTCCTGACTAGATATCTGGTAAGGAAGCCAAGCCTGAGCATGTGAGCAGAACACACTGATCATGCACACAAATTTTAAATCGCGTAAAAACAGCAGGGTGTTTCAAAGTCTTTTAGCCTGGGCTCCAAAACTCCCTGTTCATTCACCAGGTGCTAGGGAAGGTCACAGAGACACTAAAATGCTCAAATTAAATATTGGTCCCACCTCTTGTGTGAATCTGAGGTAGCCAGAAAGACTTGCAGCATGTCAAAAAACATAATGCAATGAAAAGGGAAGAAACAATGGCTGCCTCTATTATTTGGGGAAATCACTAACTCTGTGTCCACCTCAGTTTCCAGTTTGTAAAGTAGGGTGAAGAGTAGTTCTTTGCTCTTATAAAAAGTCACATGTCAAAAATCATGAAGGCTCTGAAATGCCAACATACTAAAGAGGGGGAACCAGCTTAGTGTTTGGACCTGCTGTATAGTGATACCAGCTTTTTACAGCTCGCAGATTCTGTTTTAGCACTGAGCTGCCAACCAGGACAGCAGACCAGCAGGGCTGTGTTGGGAGAGGACAGCTCCAGCTGCAGAGCAGGCTCGCTTATGACAGCCACCTTCTGCTCCGGGAGCTGTGGCTGTCAGGAAGACAATGCCTCTGCCTGACGAAGAGGATGAGGAAGATAGTGCCCATTAGACACCTGTAATAGTTTAACACTTCAGTTTTATCGTGCAGCAACACATTCAATATTTCCACCTATCTATGTAGTGTTTGAGGGCTGTATTTGACAGGCTTTAATGTAAACATGGTAATGCTGGCACACCGACAGCTTTTTTTTGGCATTGCTTTTACAGTCTTTACATAGAATGAGTTGATGTGTGACTCATGTAAATTCAGATTTTTTTTACTTTGAGCAGATGTGGCCCCTCAGTGTGAGCCCAAGAACAGTTGGGGTGTTGCTGGGATTTATTTACAAACCTTCAAGCCAGCAGTTTCAAATCTGGGTTAAAGTTAGATGCCTGTTTCCATGACAGATGGTCTCATTTTGAGAAGGAGTGAGTCTTGACAACTGGGGCTGGCTGGGAGAGTGAATTTCTGTTTCATAAAGATGATTCTATTTTCAGGGTATTTTCAGATCCCAGATCAAGATTTAAATCTCCAAATTCAAATATCGTTTAGGGAACAACATTTCATCTTGCCAGCATCAAGGCTCTTGCTGATCCCTGGCTGCTGCCCATGTTTATCCAGGCTGCTGGAAGAACGAGGAGTCCTGGCTGTGTTGTCACCTGCCTGACGGAGCTGTGGGGTGTCAGGAGTGAAGGCTGGCTGGGAACCTTTCTCAGAGGGCTGTGCAGTTCCCAGATGCTCTGGTGTTCAGGGAACAAGCCTGAGCCCATGGACTGTCCCTGTGACTTGGCATGGCAGGATTGTGGTAGGGGGTCCCTGGGCTTCACAGCAGCCCTGGAGGCAAAAGGACCAGAGAGAGGTTGCCATAGAAACCCTGATTGTTCTTTAGCCCTGACAGGATCAGATCTCATCAGAGGTTTTTCTGGAGCAACTCAGAGGAGAACCATTTCCATAAAAATGTTTTAGTCCTCCCACTGAAGACTCCAGTAGCATTGAACAAGCAGTGCCTGCTGCTGATCCAGCCTTCAGGAGATGAGGTGTGTGCACAGCACAGTGCCACCCTCCCCTCCTGAAGCAACAGCTCTGACATGGGGGAGGAGTCCCCACTCTTGTCACACAGGGTGTCTGCTGAAGCGTGTGAAATCACATGAGGTGTCTGCCATTGGTGCAAAGTCAGGAGCTCCAGGTCATTTTCCTTGGCCTGCAGCTACTTTTGTGGAAAGGTACAGAGCTTCACTAGGTCCTTCTAGAAGCTCTGTGCAGGTGTCTCGGGTCCTTATCCCATCTCAAATGGCACAAGATGTTGCATTTAAGGGCAGCAGCCCCCTGTGAATTGTCTGTCATTGTCACATCACTGCCAGGCAAGGAAAGGGAGGACACCTCCTGTATCTGGTGAGGTTTCACCATGATCCTTGTGAGGGAAAGCAGCATCCCTCCAGTCTAACTCCTGGCCCCCAGAGCCTGGATTTTTCATTCACTGACCACAGCTTGGTGCAGAAAGGCAAAGCCCAAGACACGGAGGAAGAGGGGAGAAAGCACACTCAGCGTGCTACACACAAGACAACTGCAGCATGTGCTGCTGAGCAGAGGGGAGCTTGCAGTCCCAGAGCATGGATATAGGTCATGGCCCTTCATTAGCCTGCATTATTATTGGGGTGGCACCCAGAGGAATTTTGCTGCCAGTGGTGTAACTCTTCTTCCAATTATCTCATATGCCATTAAGAAGAGGTTCACACTGACTTTTTTGTTTGATTTCAGTACCTTGCTGTTGACATCTTGAAGGAGTGTTTGCAAAGGCAGTCTGACGTCACCCAGAAAGCTGACTGCAAACATGAGTTTGTGCAGACTTCATGTTATGGAGTGAAAGAGCTTCTACTTCTTAAGTTTTCACCTAAAGAAAACAAAAATAATAAAACAAAACCAAAATCACCCAAAAGAAAACTAGCGTCCAACTGACACACATATTAAAAATCTAAGCCATCCTTCTAAATTTCAGCGACCTGAAAGTTCAGCTGATTTCTTTCTGCCTTTCACTTTTGTTACTTTGTAGTAAAAGTTATTTCCTCACCACCAGTTACCAACTTTATCAAAAGGGGTTATTTTTGCTCATGATGGGCAGAAGACTCTTTTAAAACAAAATTAACTTAAACCCCACAGTATGCCAAGGCAATCCAACATCCTTTAGAGCATTACTGATGAATATTTCATTCTCTTTAATAAGTCACAAATAGAATTTATTTTTCTGTACTGAATCAACTAAATACACGAGCCAGAGGCTTCAGTCAGCAAAAGGGTGACTTTGTGAAGATCTTTAAATTCTCATTTGGTGTTCAATTCAGCAGCTGTTGGCTGGGATGTCATTAAGGGCTGTTAGGCACTAGCAGCTGTTTCAGGGTTTCTGGTATTGATAGTATTTGTATGGTCACACAGCTCAGAGGTGTCCAGGATGGTATTTCCCTGGGTGCTGATGAAGGAGCACTGAGGCAGCCCTCCCACATAAAGCTCACTCTCCAAGCAAACATTGTACCTCAATGGATTTAATGGGAATCTAAAAGTGCTCAAAGCATTTGTGAGGCACCAAAATGCTTCTCCTTTAAGCAGCCTTATGGGATTTCCTTGTTTTCATTTTGCTATCAATCCATCTGCTCCTGAGTGAATTCTCAGTGGCTGACTTCACATATACTTTAAACCATAAAGACGGAGGAAAAAGGTGACCAGCTGCAGGTTAGCAGGATCTGAACTCATTATATGCGATAGTAGAAGCAATTTGTCACTGTCTGAGTCATCACAAGTGCCCTGTTCAGGGAATCCACTCTTCCAATACAATTCTTTGAACAAAGAATTAGAGATAATAAAGTCCAGAGGAAACTTACTTGGACAAATACAATTTTCAGGCAGTTCTGAAAAGCTTATTGTTGATCAGACTGTGCGCTTATCCCAGATTAAAAATCCTTTGCAGATAAAACCACTGGAAACTGTGGAGAACAGTCATGAGTGGTTATCTTTGGCTCTGGATGACATATTTTGTCTGAGAGACAAAAAAATGGAGGGCATAGGAACTGGTGCTCTTGATGACTGAATTAACTTTGAAATCTCTCTCAGTCTCAGACGTCAGAAGATACTACAAAGACTTTTCTGCCAAATAATTTTGTAATTACACTGGGGCTGAAGATTGTTTTCAGTGACCTCCAGCAGTTAATTATGGGCTCATAAGTTGCAGACTATGGGGTTTTACAGAGCTGCTCACAGCCTGGATTTTTCTTTTGTAGTGGTTTCAATAAAAATAATTTAAAAAATATGTTCATGCCTTTTTGGACCATGAGTTCTGTCGACAGATGCAATGAAACTGATACATCCTGCAGAGCAGCTCAGTCTCGTGGCACTGACATTTCCCCCACAAAAATACCCAGAAGTTAACTTTCTGAGCAATTCTTTCTTGTTTGCAATACCAATAGAGCACAAAAGTGACTAAGAAGGTTCAGACAAATTTGCCATAATTTTGTTAGGAATGGCACAGCTGTAGTTTTTTATTTATGTGCCCATCTACATGGTGGTAGGACCTTGGATTTGCAGTTTTGGTGTGGTGTCAGCTCCTGCATACACACAGAACAAAGACCTTAATTTACAGAAAAAAAATCTTACTTTGGAGACTGTCAAACATTTAGCCTCGTTGATATCGCGTAGCACTGAATTCCGCAGGTTAATTATGGCTTGTGTAAAAAAGCATTGCTTTTTGTCAGTATTGGAAACTAAATGTATTCATGCCTTCCTGAATGCTTTCTCAGCAGTTGACAGCCTTGACATTTACATAGGGGTGTGGTGAAACAGGGCACCGACACCCGTAATCATCACGAGGAAGGAAAGCATCCGAAGATATAAAACTGTTTCACAGTCTCAGCCTTTCCCTGGAAAAACAGCATCTGGCTCAATGTATCTGTAGGCACAGACTGTCTGCAAGGGTTTTTTTTCTTCTTTAAACAGAACTCAGCTGACAGGTTACTTTCTGGAAGAGGCATGGTAATCTGTCTATTTATGTACTGCCTTTGAGAGATGTAGCCTCAAATTAGGATAGGAGTTGGGAACTGAAACAAATGGGCTCACAGAAATGGGAGACACTGGAATTCTTGGCGTGCAGGCTCTGTGCAATCAGGTCTCAAAAACATTTTCAAAAAATGGAATAAAATGAGCCTTGTTTTTATAGCTGATTAAACTGAGCTGATGTCTCGTCCTCCAGACATGAACATACTGCTGGATCTAACCTACATTTGAAGATATGTACGACATTCAGTGAGAATTGGAAACATCATTATCCTTCCTTTGGAGTTAACCCAGCGTTTACTGAGTGCCTGCCTTTGGAAATGGGCAGTCCCTCCCTGGGAGCTGACAGAGGAAAAGCATTTGATTTGTGGTGGTCAGGATTCTGCCCTGACCAGCCTGCAGCACCCGACAGTCCTCAGGCCTTGACAATCCCTGACAATCCCACTGGCTCTCACATGAGTTTCCCTGAAAATGGAGAGCTCAATAAGTCAAACAGTTTATTTGGGCACTGGATCTCATATCCATGAGAGAGCCCTGTTCAGAGCACAGGATGGTACTGGCTGCACCTCACTGCTCCCTGTTTTATGCAGCGCCCTGATGAAGTTCACTCCTCAATTCTGCCACCTCCTGTGGGTCCTGCTCACTCTTTGTCCTAAGCCCAGTCCAACTTGAGGCCTCAGCACCCATCCCTCTTGCTCAGGCTTGTTCAGACCCCAAACTGCGGGGTTGCTGTGGCTTAGGAGGAAGATGGCTTTTGGAAAGACTCAATATCCCCACATCCCTCATCTGAAGGTAAGGGAGGTCGTACATCAGTGTCAGGGGCCACTGCAGTATTGTGCCACAGGTCTCTGCCACTCAGGTCACATAGCGACAGCCAGACAGCTGTGGCATGCCTTTGCAGCTGGCCAGTGGCATGCCTTTGCAGCTGGCCAGTGCCATGCAGCGACACACATTGGGGTTACGTGTGCTTGGAGAGATGAGAGTGGCGCCAAAAAAGCAGGTTTCACCTGCAGTAGAGACAGGCACCTGCCAGGTATTTTATAAATTAAGCTGTCTCTATAAATTATCCTGTGACACTGGAGGCACAGAAGATTCTGTGTGAAGATCCATCTTCAGTCTTACACTCCCCTGCTTTCACAGCTGTGGAGATGCTATCACATTTGCAGCAGGCTCTGTTTTGCCATAAACAGGGCAGCTCATTGTCTGGCATTGCTGTCACCGTGCTCCTGTTGCACTGACTGCTCTTGGTGGCCAACACACTGTCATGTTGCTTCTAAAAGGTTTGCTCCCTGTCAACACCCAGATATGCTGGAAATGCTTCCTACATCAAGGGCTCCATCTATACCCTGAGTTTAAAAGTGGACAAAGGAAGAGGAGGGGGCACACTCAGATCTGTGTGCGCTGTTTGGGGCTTGTTGCAGCAGAGCTCCAGACTAACTGCACTTGGGAAGTGAAGCTCTGGGGGAAACTGGGACACAACAGGACAAGCCTTTCACAGGCTGGATAAACAAGAACCTGCAGGAAAACATTGTATTGCCCTGGCTTCCCCAACATTGTAAGGTCTTGGTACAATGCCCAAGTGGGCATCTGCGTGTAGCAGTATGAGCCAGACACGTCTGGACTACAGCAGTGCTCAACCAGCAGCACAGACATCACCTAAAAATCCTCCCATTTGTCTCTAGATGAGTCCCTCTTATGTATATTGCATGTGGCTGTTGCATTTGAGGTGATTATCTTTACTTCCTAAAGTTCTGCAGGTAAATAACCATTGGGTGTTTGATTTGTTCTGCATGCAGCACATCAGCTGGTCCCGTTACAAGTAATTCAAAGGCTTTCCAAAGTGGTAAATCTCTGCTTATTTTCATTTCCTGCCTCTGGCAATGTAGTAAAAGATTGTCTCATTCGCCGTTTGAATCCTGCAAGCAGAAGTGAAATATTCTGCGATCCAGGACAGGTCAGACTGTAGATTTTTCCACCATCCCAAAGCCTACTTTAGTCAGCTGGATGAATTAAAGCTGGTAAGCGTGTGGCAGGGCATGAAAGAAACCCTTCATGCTCTGTAAAAGCAGCCTTGAGGTGCAGTAGGGCGCTGCACAAGGGCACTAATTTGTCACACACTGTGGCCCCAAGCTGCGCTGCACTGCACAGCCCGGGCTGGACGTGGAAAGCAGGACACAGCAAGCATTTGCTAGAGCCTCACTGTGGCTGAAGGGTTATCATCCATCACCAGCAGATCAGCTTTTTTTTCCCAAGGAAAGGAAAAAGACCAGCAGACAGGATCCTGAAAAACAGCATGCCTCTGAAGAAAGATGTCAGGTTTCTCTAATCCTCTTGCTTTGTGCTCAGGCATCTGATATATGGAAATTGATTTGCTTCTTTGTATGTCCTGACGGGGTCATCCTGTGGCCCTCCTGTACAAAGGGCACAGAAGAACTGAAATAAGTTTTGCCTGGAAACAGATGCCAATTAAAATCACTGGAGAAGGGCAGAAAGGGAGTAAGAGACATCCCATTGGAGCTGTTGACACAGGTAGAATGCTGGAGGTGGCCCCAATCTTTCCCAAAGCGTTCTGTTCTTCTCTTTCCCAAAGCGTTCTGTTCTTCTCTTTCCCAAGCAGCTTCCTCCTTGAAGTTTTCTCTGTGTGTGCCCAGGCAAAAATATGGGGGAAGGTGCCGAGCTGAGCTCAAATGCATCCCGTGACTACTGGAGCTTGTGGCAAGGCTGCTCTTCCCTTAAAGGAGAGAAAAGTGTTGCTCCCAGCAGGCAGTGAAATGACAAACGTGAAAGCCCCACTTCCAATTTATCCTCAGTCCCAGGGACCAAAGGTTGCTGTTGGTTTTGTCTTTTTCCAGAAGGTGTCTTCACTCACTCTTGTCCCCATGGTTCTTCTCATTGCTCCCTGTCTTTGTACACAGTGGCAGGAGGCAGAAATGACAGGGAAAGGTTGCTAAGCCTAAGCCCCACTCTCAGCAGCATGCAGTACACAAAGCCTTTCTGCTTCGGCTTATTCCAGAAACAGGATCTTTTGGAACCCTTATCCCTGCAGTGCAGTTTGGCCATTGCTGGCAACAGGCTGCAGGTTCTGTACTGAGTTTGCAGGACTGAGGCCTGCCAAACTTGCCCTGCCTGGACTACGACTGAGTACCTGCTGCTTTGATTCAGTTTGGTTTAGCTGTAGGAACACTTTCCTCCTTCTAGCCAGGTGCCTATGGCTGATTTGGTTTACTTTCACTAGCACTGCATGGTAGAACCATACTTTTATACCAGTGGCTCTTCTGTGCACCACAAGGTGTTCATAACTCCACACTCTGGAGCTAACAGATGCCATCATGGGCTTGGTGTGACAGCAGAGGTCCTGAGAAGTGGAAGCACAGGGTGCAGGCCCAATGGGATGGTAAGAGATGGGGCACAGGCTTGATTCTGGAGCACTCACAGCTACAAACAACTCACGTCTGGAAGCTAAAGAAATGCAGATACAGAGCTGGACAAGAATGGTTTCAGGGGTAGCAAAGAGGAAAAATAAATAATATCATACATGTATATCATCAACATCTACAGTAAACTTGGATGTGAAATGAATTCATCATTCAATCCAATGAATAAAAAACAAGGTGTGAAAGCATATAACAAACCATAAAACTGGCCCCGAGGAGAATCTGGAGTGAGAAAGAAGAACTCATCACCATCAGCCTTACATCTTCCCACTGAACAACTCCAGATACTGATGATTTCCTGTAACATCACCACCAGAATGAAACCACCAGCCTTAGGATCTGTATGAGCACTGGCAGGGGGAATGTAACACTAGGAATAGGGGTAGGAGATAAGAAGAGTGTGCATAAGACCTTCAAATTATTTTTTAATTATTATTATTGCTATTGAAACTTTTTCTCCCTAGGAGTATTATTTATTTTTCTGTAATAATTTGACATGGATTAATAATGATTTTTTATTAGAGTGCTAAGATTTCAGTTCTACTAACATTCAATTCTTGTCTTTATATATAAGGTATGTTTCCCTTTTGCCCAGAAACACTATTTCAAGCATAACACTGTAAGAAGGTTTCTGAATAGCTCAGAAATATTCTATATTTCTCACACATTCAAAATAACCAAATACTTTATGAGCTGAAATCACCATCAAACGTGAAAAATGCATCTGCCGAGACGTCTAAAGAGCTTCTCAGCCTCAGATGAAAAGGTACATGGTGTTTTGGGTAAAATCAGGTTTTGTTTTTCAGTTTTTCCCTTCAAACCTGTTCTTGCTCTCTTGGATGCTCTCTCCATGAGTCAAAACTGATTCTATTCCTCTTCTAGACTGCACTTTGTCAAAGAGGAAAGCCACAACAAACACCTTGTGAATTAGGAGACATTATTTTTAGCCACAGATCAAAATTCAAAGAAATAAATCGAAACTTCCAAACTCCTAGACTTCTTCTAGTTCCTCAGTAAAGCTCTCCACATCAATGTCTTCAATTTCTAATGGTTCTATAATGTTTTACAGATGTATTATGCTTACAAGAAAATTCAGAAGCAATGCATTGCCATCAAAGAGGTGCCCTTAGCACCAGCTTTTCTAAACTCCTGGGAAAAAAAAAAAAAGAGGCCAAGGACAAGAGCCACCAGAGCAGACAGACCTGTGCCATTTGGAACCATAAAGAGGTGAGCAAACCACGTGAGGGACTCTCCTAGTTTTGTGCAGAACTACAGTGTAACCTGTAATTACAAGGTACCATGTAATTACAGATGTTTTCATGTCCTGGACATCCTGGACATCCTGGACCTGTGGTGTAGAGGTGATTTGCCATAAGCCTTGTGGCTTTTCCTGATTCTGGGGTTTTGGCTTCCCTCTTCATTGGAGATACTTGCCGAACATTTTTCTCTTTACTTCTATGTGTCTCTGCACCAAGTCAAGTCACAGGACTACCTAAAACTAATCTGCATGACTAAGAGCACAGTCCAGATGCTCCTTGAACTCTGACAGGCCGGGTCGTGTGATCACTTCCCTGGGGAGCCTTATCTTAACACCTGCGGCAGGTGAGGGTTTAATAATAATAATTAATAGCTATAGTGCTTTGGAAGATGTGCAAGATCTAGACCCAGTTTTGTGAGTGGCTTTGGTTTTCTCTTTGGATGACTCCATACAACATTTGGAGATCTGATACTTGAATTCTCTCTAGTTTGAATATACTTAATATATGTTTGTCTTCTCGCTAAATGAAAAAAAGGAATTCTTGATTTGCTGTATTCTCCCTTAAAGGGAAACCCTGTTTTCCTACCAAAATGGTGAGATACCATTTTATTGCAATCTGTTGATTTATAAGATGCATGGAAATCCTCCTTCCTTAAACACTATATTGGTTTGGCACAGCCTGGTTTTACGTAGCAAAAGATGGCTCCTGTGAGGAAGCTGCCGGAAGCTTCCCACCATGTCCGGCAGAGCCAATGGCTGATGGCTCTGAAGATGGTCATGCTGCTGGCCAAACCTGGGCCAATGAGAGAGGTTGGTAACGCCTCTGTGATGACATAATTAAGAAGAAAAATCAAAGTCACAAGATTTTGGATTCTAGTCAGAGGACAGGAGGAGGTGAGAACATGTGAGGGAAAACAACATGGCGACACCAAGGTCAGTGAAGAAGGAGGGGGAGGAGGTGCTCCAGGTGCCAGAGCCGAGATTCCTCTGCAGGCCGTGGTGAAGACCATGGTAGAGCAAGTTGTTCCCCTGCAGCCCATGGGTCCAGGGGGGATGCAGAGATCCACCCCAGCCCGTGGGGGAGGTGCCCGTGCCAGAGCGGTGGATGCCCAGAGGAGGCTGTGTTCCAGTGGAAGACCCAGTGGACAGAGAGCGCCCTTGCTTCCAGGCTGGAGCAGCCTGTCCTTGGAGGACTGCACCCCGTGGAAAGAGAGAGAGAGCCACGGCGCAGCAGTTTTGGGAGGACCGTGTGCCCGCGGGAGGGGCTCATGCTGCAGCAGGTGTGGTAGGACTGCTGCTCGTGAGAGTGGACCCACGCCGGGGAAGTTCATGGAGAACTGTCTCCCGTGGGAGTGACCCCATGGCCTCACAGGGGAAGGACTCCTCTCCCGGAGCAGCGGAAGGAAATCGTGGTGATGGACTGACCAAACCCCCATGCCCTGTCCCCTGCGCTGTCTGTGGGAGGGAGGGAGGGGCTGGGGAGGGGAAGGTGTTCTAACAGCTTATTTTACTTCTCATTATTCTCCTCTGATTCTGGTAGTAATAAATGCACTTTGCAACTTAAGTTGAGCCTGTTTCACCCTTGAAGTGTTTCTCCTGGTCCTTATCTCATTCATGAAGCATTCGTTAATTTTTTTTTTCCCTTTTCTCTCCTCTGCCCAGCTGTGGCAGGGGAGGGTGAGCGAGTGGCTCTCGTGGGTGCCTGGCATTGGGCCAGTGTCAAACCACGACAGCTTGCCATAAAGGACTCTTAGTTCATTTATTTTCTGTGAATTTAATTTTGGCCAGGTCCTTCTGCCTCATCCAACAGGAACCAGGAACCTCCCCCTCAAACCTGTAGGCCTTGGTCCTCTGTGTTTTACCAGGGCGTGTCACAAGTCTGATTGCCTAATTCCACTTCCCCCCGTTGCTGCTGGCTCTGACCCAGGCCCAGAGCAGGACATCTGAGAAATGCTTAGATCAAAGCTCCTCACCCACCAGTGGGGTTTGGCCATTAACCTTTTGTTTATGCCCTTGCTGTGCAGCGGAGGCACTCCAGGTATTTCCTTGCTAAACAAAGGCGGGCGTTTAAACCCAGCAATCTGCTTTATGACTCTGGGCAGCATTACTGCACACGCCGTTTGACTCTTTTCTCTGCAGAGATTAATGCTGGCATCTTAAACATCGCTAATGCCTTATAGACAATCCATTAACATCAGTGTCTCCTAAGTGGCCAGCCATACCATTATTTATAAAATAGGGATCCCTTCCTAGTGCTACCGCTACCAATCCCTTGATTTCCCGAGCACGGAATCATGCCTATTATCAGCTGTGGAGTATTTTACGCTGCTACATATTTTTTACTATATAATGAGCTTCGTGTGTGTGAGTGACATGAAAAAAAATAAAATAGAGGAATATTGCTATTCCACTTGCTGCAGTGTATGAGCTGATCTGGTTAGACACGAAATGCAGACAGAAATCTGCCTCACCTCTCAAGCTAATTTTAGTCTCTCCCTCTGCTCTCTGTGGCTGCGTGTATATAAAATCACTGGCAGTCTGACAGCGTTTTAGTAACCTGTGCCACACGCAGAGCGGGATGTACTCACCAACCATCTGCTTGCATGGCACGGGTTAACTGAGCCTGTGGGATTGTGCTTACCTAAACAAAACCACTGCAGTGAGGGGAAAAACAATGAATGGGTGGAGATGATCAGCCCATGCATTCCAGCTAGTGCAGTCCAGGCAGCAATGACAGCCTGAAGGTTGCAGCAGCATCAGGATCAGCATTCCAAGTGCACCGATCTTACAGTCTGGAGTGATTTTACGTGGAGCTGTTCTTTATTTGCTGAGCCATGGCCAGTAACCAGGCCAGCCTGCAGGATGATCAGAGCAGGCACTGCAAGTTCTTATCCTATATGTTCTACCAGGCTGTGAGAGATCACAAGCCTGTGTGGATGCTGGAAGACATGAGAACTATGGAGTATTTTTACTGGGAGGAAAATGCCAGCCTACGAACCTACTCACCTTCAGAAGCCCTTCTCTATGCAGTGGTGCATAATCACCTGCCTTATGCTCAGTATCTGCTGTCTCATTTTCCAGAGGAGGCTCTCAAGGTGCCTGGGGAACACTTCTGCTATTGTCCATCCTCTGCTCCTCACTTGGCCATGGCAGTCACATATGACAGGAGAGATATCTTGGGACTGATCATCAAAATTGCACACAAGCTCCCCAGCTTGAACTCCTATATCAATAGGGCTGGCTGCTTTCATCTGGAAGATGGGAAAACGCCCCTGCACCTTGCCTGCGAACTGCTGAGGTCAGAAACGGTCCTCATCCTCCTTGGGAATGGAGCATCTCCCAGGATAGAGGACAGTAAAGGGCTTACCCCGCTGGACGTCATCCTGGAGCAGATGTGGGACTCCAAAGTCAATGTCGCATCAAAGAAGCTCTGCCTCGACTACCTCTTGCTCTTCATGCCCAACCCACAGTTTAAGATGCGGAAAGTTCTGCAGGAGCATCCAGATCACTGGACAGCTTTGCTGGGAGAAGACAAATTCAACAGCCTGGTGGGGAACACACCTGCTTCTTTATATCTGCAAGCTATGCAAACTATTCTCCAGACTCTTCCCCCTTCCCACTTCCCTAAAAGCATCCAGGAACTACCTATACCTCAGGCACTAAAGCCCTTACCATCCTATGGCAGAAAGCTACCGGCAAAAAATGTGGTAAATGTTTTTCCTTGACTTTATTCAATGGGTCTTGGATTTTCAAAGGCAACTTAGAGGAGCTGGTCATCCACCACCCTCTGCATTTTAGTGTGATTTTAGTACTTAACCTATTAGGCTATGCTGGAAAATCCAATATTTTGTGACAAGATTTTAAATGTCTTTTCTAACTGATTGCAGGCACGGCACTTTTAAAGGCAAAAGCCTTCCTTGTTTTCTGTTTTGTTGTGCATGTGAAGGGTTAACTGTAGTTGAGACTGTGTTATGTTTGGTTTCTTAGTTGTCAGCTGGTATCAGTGTATCTGAATTCCCAATATGATAACTGTATCCTGTGTAATGCACCTGAGTTAAAAGGAACAATGTGCCCAGTGGGATTTTCAAATGGTGTCACTGTGGGACTGTGTTCTGCTAGAGCTGGGAGAAGTACCATCCCCTACCAACAAGGTTCAAACATCGGGTTTCCTTTCTAACAATGATCAAGCATTATTAGTAATAACCACAAAGTCCATGGCTGATGCTGCAGGGATGCAGAGGCAGTTCCTGTAGGATAACTGATCCTACCAAGTTACTTTACGGTAGGTCATGGTGTGGAGGGCAGGCATTCAGAGAGGGGCAGTGAGTGTATATTCCTGGGGGATGGGAAATAAAGAGCCACAGAAAAGATAATGGAGAGCATCCAGTCTCACCTGGGAGCGAGGGGGTTAAAGGCAATCCCAGCCTTGATGCCTCTACAGACCTGTGCAATGGGGAAAGAACCATTTTCCCTGCTGTCCACTAAACAAGTGGCAATTGGAGCAGGGACAGTGGGAGCCCTGTTTTCATAAGTGACATTATTTCTCCTTGACTTGTGTTTTAGAATGTATCTCTACAGGAGATGTAGCTCACTAACTTAATTTCCCTGTGGGTCTCAGAGCCACAGGCATTTGTTTGTTACCATAAGCTGGGGTATGATGTGCTGCTGTTAAAAGTTGTTACTTGTTGTCAGATTATTCTTGCCACTCAGGTCCAGACAGAAGTCCTTATCCTGGAAATTACAAAATGTTCCCACTGACTGGGTATTGCAGGCAGGGTGAGTTTGCAGAAAGCAGGGCTGGGGCTGGGCAGCCTTCTGGGTAGCTCTGAACCACGCTGCCCTCTCTGCTCAAGGCACTGGTCCTGCTCTCCTGGCTGTTCTCAGCACCAGCAGAGCAGTGGCAGAATCCCAACTCCCTTTGGGGGACATCCCTTATTTTGGACCCCAGTGTTCCCCCCTCTTTGTAAGCGCCACCCTCTGTTCTGCTGAAGTAGCGTAACTCACTTCCCAGATCCGTACTGGGCAGCACAGAAGAACTCACTCTTCTCTTCAGCTGGATTCGGAGCCCAAGGCTGTGGGGCACAAACCACTTTCCACAAGGCTCTAGCTAAGAAAGGATGTGCACTCAAATCTCAATTGTTTTGTGCAAAAATGGCTCGTGTCTCATCTGGCTAATTCCCTGCCTGTGCCAAGGAGGCCGTGCTGGACCTGTGCCCTTCTTTCCATCAGCACAGGGAGCACTTCCATTTAGTTTTCTTCTGCGTGGGCTACCTCCTGTGTGCCAGGACATTGGCAATGCCAGCCATGGCCAGGTGGAGATTTAAGTGAGGCTGCAGAACATGCCACTCACAGCTACCTGGAACATCCTTCCTGAGACACTGGGATGCTCCTCCCAGCCATCTCTTCCCACATGCCGTGGGAGGACCTCAGTTCCGGTGCCACCTGCGCTGGGCCAGGTGAATAAGAAGGCTGGCTCGTGAGGTGGAGAAAATGTCAGCCCAGCGCTAAAAGTGGCAAGCAGACCATGAAGGAGTTAACCCTTTTCCTGAAATCCCACATCCCTGGTGCTGCAGTGTCCCTCCACCCCTGCCCCTGGGGACTTGAATGTCTTTCTCCATCTGTGTCTATTCCTCCGCGTTCAGTGGGGGAGGCTTCGAACGGGGAAATGCAGGGTCAGTGCTGGGTGAGGGTTTTGGGGGAAGGCTGCTCGCCCAGCAGCCTGTGCTGCAGACAGAGGCTGTCACAGCTTGGGAAGCAAAGGCAGATTTGCATTATAAGAGGTGGCTCAGCTGCTTCTGCCAAGCCCTCAGGCTCCCCAGCACCGGCACATACTCCCCCGAAAACCCGGAGCTGGAGGCAGAGGACAGAGCAGGCTCTCACTGCCCATGGCTGCCCAGAGTGACTGTGCAGAGCACGGCCGCTGTGGCATCCCGGGAGTTCAGAGGAGCAGGATTGGGTTTGTCTCCAGCAGCACTGCGGTATCGCATCCGGGTGTCGGTGGGTGAGAGGCGGAGGAGGCTGGTGAAGGATATTATTAGAATAGTAATTAGGTCCCGGGAGCAGAGATCCCGGGAAAGGAGGAAATGGAAATCATCCAGTGCTATTGCATTGGCTCGAAACCCTGTGAGTTTCCTTGCTGTGAAGAGTTTCAGAAAAGACAGGATGGAGGGCAGGGCTGTTCATCTTACAAATCCAAGGAGGCAGGTAGGCACTGCCGGCATTACCCGAGAGCACCTTCTTATTAAGGCAGGAGGCTGTACTCAGAGAGCCAGAGCAGCCCCCTGGGAGCAAGCGAGTGCAAAATGGTGCAGGGGTCTCTTGTTGGCTGCTATAGTTGGGATCAATGCAGAGGTCAGGAATCAGGCACTTCAGGCTTTATGGGTGGATTTGTAGCAGACAGCAGGATGCTTGTGTGCATGCATTTGTCCATGTGGGAGGCTCCCCTCAATCCACCTGCCAAGACACAGGATAGAAGATGAATTGTCTTGAGCAGTTTCTTCCTGGGGCATTCCTGTGACTGGTATGCCAGCCTGGAAGAAAGCTGCTGGTCTTCTGTTGGCCAACATGTAAAATTCTGGTGTGTCCAGCCCAGAGTGTAACAGGCAACTACGCACACAGGAAAGATCACTCCACAGCCTCCCCCATTCCTCCTTTTCCTGACCTTAGCAAGAGATTAAGCACCAGCTGGCCCTCAGTCACATCGGGCCTCCCATGTGCAGTCCCAGTGGGCCAAAGTTTAGGGTCATTAGCATTGTAGTGACAACTCTTTCCATTGCCTGTAGCAATATGACTGCAGGATGGGCACTCCTTCTGCTGGAATGGGGGAATCTTTTCCCTAAATCCTGTTTGCTTATATTGTGGTGATCTGCCTGTTAGTCTGAGATCCTATTTGTCTTCCTGCTCAATACAGTGACATTACATCAGATCTGGCCAAATCTACCTCAGCCCTGTCTGTGTTGGTTTTTTATCTCCATTCTTTCCAAGCCAGGTCATTAGCAAAAGTAAACTCAAAATATTTTGCAGACTTCCTGCAACCTGACGGTCTTGAAAAATCCCTTTGCTTGCATGGCAAATATGTTGGTGACTTTGTTAATCAAAAAGGGTGCTGGGTGCTGTGTGGTGATGTTTACATTCTGCATATCTGCATACTGAGTAAGTGTCGCTAAGATCTGTATTTCTGAACTTGGGAAAAAGAATAAACACAAGAGAGAAACGGGGAGAGGGTAAAGTCTTTTCTGATCTTCGGATTTAGGTTGGTTCTGCAGGTTACATCTTTTTAATTTCAATTTTGAGGAGAGACATTGTAAGGATCTGAGTTGTCTATATGTGTGAGCCTTTGGTTTTGGTGAGAAGCACTTCAGTGAGCACAGTGGGGGGGTGTGAGCGAGTGAAAATGCGCAGATGCGTGTGCGCACGTATGTGAGTGTCTGCCCTCTTGTCACACATCTGCATTCCCTCTTGTCACGCACGTGTGTGTCTGCCCTCTTGTCGCACATTTATGTGTTTGCCTGCCCTCTTGTCACACACGTGTGTGTGTCTGCCTGCCCTCTCCTGGCGAACCTGTAACCGACTGCCAGCACTCACCCACTGCACTCCTCGTACCAGCACTGAGCGATGCCCTACGGAAGCAGCCTTTTCACGAGGTCAGTGTGTGTCCCAGGCTCTGTGCTGCTGACAGGTAAGGACATTTCTTCTTCTCTTATAATGAGGCAGCAGTTTTGCTCTTGAAATTGGTGTTTTACTCCTGAACACCAAGCTTCTGCTTGCCAGCAGCAACACAAGGGCTTCTGCTTGCCAGCAACTACAATCATCCAGCAAAGGGTTTGTGATGCTGGCTACACTTTATTCTAGAACACATTTTTTTAAAAAATAAAATCTGTTAAACATACATCTTTGTCTTTCTATTTTTCTGGGTTGCCAGCAAAATTCAACTACCTATGACTTCCTAACCCTATGCTTCTGTCTATTTCTGCAGCATCATTAGCAGGAAGGACAGGACAGATTCTGACCTCAGTTACACCTCCCTGCACCTGAAGTAACGCTTTTTAAGTCACTTCCATCCCTACTGATGTTTGTTGGTCTAAAGGAAAACAAACCGTTTGTGCATTTGTGTTCTTCAAGGCTCCAAACTCTGACTTCAGCATACTAATAAATGTGACACTTAATCCCTGAAAACATTTTTTTACATTTTTCATGCTCTGAATGTATATAGACATATATTTTCCATCTCTAACATCGATGACATTTCCCTGTTCCCAGTTCCCCTGATGTTTTTGGAACCAGCATGGCAGTGACAGATGCGGTTGTTCACTTACTAAGACTGAATGCTGCCATGCCCAAATACAAATGAAAGTTCATTGTATGATACAGCTTTCTTATAAAGCCATACTTTTGTAATTTTGGTTTCTCTTTTTTAGGGGTGAAAAAAAATCTTCCCTATAATTGTGTTTGCACATTACTCGCTGCATGATTAAAGATAAAAAAATTGTAACGTGCTGGAATAAAGTATATATACATAGCCTGATATAATTAGGTATACTAGCTGTGAAAATCATTTAATCTTGTATTACTATAATAAACTTGCAATATAAAATTGATGTGTCTTTTATTAGCCAGTTGGTCAAAACCATCCACCAGTATCTATTGCTTTTGCTTTGGCTCATCTTATTGTTTGATGATTTCATTCTGACTGCTGAGCCATTATCTCAAAAAATGTGATCTGAGGAAAATAATGTTTCCCTTCACAGGCTTACAGTAGCTGACTGTGCTGTCAGAGGATGACCCCAAGTGCTGAGGTGAACCCACACTTCACAGATCTGCTGAAAGGTGGTGATGAATCAGAAGGAGGGGCTCAACAGGGGTTGAATTGTAATTGGTTTTGGAGATTTTAATTTTTTAGGTTTGAGTTCAGCTTATGCAGCTGTTTGCTGTGAACATGAGTGCCAGTAGCCTGCTTTCCTTATCTGGTTTGTGTGCCATCAACAAGCTCCTTTCCTTCCTCATGTTTTTCTCTGTACAGGAAAATGCCCTGGCAAGGCTTCCAGCATCAACTTCTCCTGTAGGCTCAGCTGAAGGTATTCGGGCAGATGTGCACATCTCACCCTCTGTGCTCTCCGTGGGGTAAGGATCCACCAGATTCTGTGCCAAAACCTGAACCATCCAGATCCTCTGCTGCTCTGGTAAAAACAGCTACCCAAAGTGTTTCAGGTGATGGGTAGCTAGTTTGGATGATGAGGATGATGATGATAATCATGGGGTGTAGGCTCCACCACCAACTGTACCCACAGATCTCCTCAAGGCACAGTAGTACATGCAAGCTATAACCAAAGGATAACTCCTTTGAGCCTGTGCTTGCATAGTAAGTTATTGGTTTCATGGAAGAATGCAGAGAGGGAAGTTTCACTGATCTCACTTAAAGAATGTGCCGGAGTTCGCAGTCTTCTGAGTCTTGGATTATGATTTCTCAGCACAGAGCTCCAGCACCACACAGCAACCAAGAACAACCACCTGCACCTTTGGCTCCTCCCAGGGCTTGATTTATAGGGCTTGTGCCTGCCCTGCAGCCACAGCTGTTTGGAGGAGGTTAATGAGTACTTTAGGTTGAGGTGGTCTTAATTAATAATTGGATCCTGGTGTGGATCCTGGTCTTGAGTGAGAGTTTGGCTGGTGCATACCAACAGGGTTTAAATACATTATACAACAAAAGAAGGTCAAGACTATGTCCTTGCCTTCACAGCAGGAGATTTATCCCTAACTACTTCATCACAAGAATGTGGTCCTCAAAGATGTAGTTTTCTGGCTTATTTGCTTCTGTGTTTCCTGTATTTGAGAAAGGGGAATCTGATTTGGTTTCTCTCGTGCCCCGGCCCGAGGGCCCGAGGCCCCCGTGGGGCTGAACATTAGGGAGCTCCAGGCTGACGCATCCCTCAGAGCCAGTCTCATGGAGGTATCGGGTTTTATACAACTGTAGTTAGTTGGAGCCCACACACCAGCAGGCAGCAAGACAGGTATTTAAATAGAGAAATGTAAAGGGTATATTCCCTTGTGTGGGGGGAAGCACTGTCACAAGCAGATGATGCATTGAGCGAAATCCTGCCCACGTCTCAGTTACTTGGGCGCACGTCCCTGAGTGAGTCACCCCAAAAGCAGCTGATAGGTTTGGCATGTCCCACACTGTCCCGTGTCTGCCTGGCCAGCACAGCAGCAATGCCTTGGGGGAGCATGCTCTGCGTTCTGCTGCACCACCACACTCAGCTGGTGACATGGATGACCACCGGGCTCCAGCTCCCAAGATGCCTGCATTTGTCTCCAGCACTTTGGAAGCTGCTCTGAAGCCAAGAAGCCAGATTTCTCTGGGGGTGACTCCTAAGCAATGCTTGATTTGGAAAATCAGTCATAATTTTCCAGTGCCAGCTCCAGCTCTAGTAAAATGAGTGTGTATTTTGCTATGGATCTCCTGTGAAGGAGAAGTTTATTGCTGGTGGGAAGGCTTTTGGCGAATTTCATGAGTTCATAGAGAGAAGAGAGCTGTGCTCTGTACACCAGCTATGCCCACCCACGCAGATCCCTGTGGAGAGCGGTGAGGAGGAGGAATGATTATCACAGAGTTGTCAGACTCACACAAGAAAACCTGGGAGAAAGGAAGGGAAGAAAAGGATTGGGAGAGGCGGTATGGCAAGATGCCTTGTGAGAAGCAGATTCCACAGCTGAACAGAAATAGGGAAAATAGTCTGGAGAATCCCAAACCATAGTACAAGCTATGAGAAGCACAGCAACACAGAAACCACTCCCTGCCACTTTCTCATGGAGCTTGGCTTCAGGGTCACAGAGAATGTCAGGATGATAAAGGAGAGGCTGACAAGCATTAGAAAAGGAAATAATCACTAGAGCTGGCTAGAAATTGATGTTTCTGTTCTACCAAAAACAACAATATTGCAAAATACACTTCAGTTCTAATTCAAAATGAAAATTCAAAATCAAAACCGATTTTACAAGGAAGAAAACTGATCCAGATCTCTCAAGATAATTCTTAAAGAATAGCAAAGTTTTGATAATGTTGTAATACTTTGCTTTTTGTTTTTAACAGTGTTAAAGCACTAAAAAATAATCAAAATATTATTAAAAAAACCCCACTTCTTTTGATAGCTGAAAGTCTTTGTTCAGATTTTCTTGTACCAGAATTTTCGTCAAAGTAGGAACATAAGCCCCACGGTGCTGAGTGCTGCCAGCATCATGCCACGTCTCCAGCACTGGCAATGGGAGAAGCCAGGTAAGGAGAGCACCTTTGCCTGGCTACTTTCAGCAGTGCATTCCCTACTTATTCCCTCAGTGCCCACAGCTGTTGGATTGGGGATATCAGAGGGTATACCCTTGCCTAGTCCTTCACTGTTCATCTCTTGGCCTAGTGTCCCAAATTTGTCTAGCTCTTTTCTGAGCCTGTTGATACAGTCACATCCACAACTCCCTGTGGCAGCAATTCACATTTATCTGCATCCAAGCCCACCTGCCACTTCTTTTTCCCACTCAGTTTAGTGGGGTCCTTCACATGCCTTTTGCTACCTGTGTGGTGTTTGGATACTTGGAAAACTCCAGTAGCACTGTGAACACAGAGCTATCGCTGCTCACTCCTTCCTCCAGCCACAGGTCATATACGAAACAAAACTGGTTCCTGCACCAGTCTCCAGGACCCTCCACTGCTGACTCTTCCTCACCCTTTGCCATTCTGTAGCCGGCTCTCACTCCACGAAATAACTCCTGTGACCCCATGACAGCTTCATTTCTTTAATAATCTTTGGTGTGGAACCTTGCCCACAGCTTTTTGAGAATCCAAATACATTATGTTCACCAGATCTCTCCTTTATCCTCTGTCCTTTTGAGTGAGATAAGTAATTTACAAACAATTCAATTTTTATGAAGGTAAACTTTGCACTGAAACCTGTTTTGACAGGAGATGGTGGAATCAAAAAGCTTTGTCCATTAGAAGGACCTAAAGATATTTATGGATTGTGCAAAGTCTGCTTACAGAAGTATGGCCCATGGTGTGATTCTTGGAACTGTCCTGTGCGGGACCAGGAGTTGGACTCGATTCTTGAGGGTCTCTTCCAACTCAGAATATTCTTTGGTTCTGTGATTCTGTAAAACACATTGCCTTGAGATTGCAGGGGAAATCCAGACGGTATTTTTTAAAAGCACCTTCTAATTTTGAGGCTTTGACTGAAGCTGAAAATGAGCAACTATAGGACAAAAATCTCTGTTCTTCTGCCTGGAAGGTGTTAGGCAGTGACACTGTAAGCAGACTCTTTTTCTGAGTTTACAAATCTTAGTGAGATACTATTTTCAACTGTGATGCATATATTTTCAGACACTAAACTTCTCACCTATAGAGGTGATTGCTTGATCAAATGGGGGTTTTTCTTATGGGACTTCTCCCGTGGGTAGAACTGATCTTCACTGATAGCTACAGGCTTTGGCTTACTTCTCTACCAGCCTGCAGAGCCCGGTATGGTGACAGACAGAGATAAAATTACATTCCATGTATAATTTGGGATTTCATGAAAGGAAAGCCAAAATTATAGGAAGAAAGAGCTCTGCCTAAATTAGGTTTCTGCTTAGAGGTGTGTTTCCTAAGCACTCAGAAATTCCCATGCTTCCTTAGACAGGCTTACTCAGATCTGGTGAGCTTCAGGAAAGAGTAAGGTATGGCTAGTTACCCAAATTTGGGATCAGGGAGGCTGAGGGTAGCTTTTCCACAAAATTACCCAGCTCTTCTTTTGCAGAATTAACAGATTCTAGCAGCAGATTGGTGCTTTGTGTTCTCTGGAAAACATGAACCAGGTTTCAAAATGTCTCAGGTCGACCCCAACACACATGATCATCCCCTCAATTAAAAAACATCACTTAAATGACACAGTCCAAACCTAGACTTGTCCGTGGCCTTTCTTATTCACCTTTTGCAGATATTTAGACCTGGGAAGTCGCTTCCGTCATGGCCTGGGCCTTTGACCCCACTGCCTTGGAGGGGATGAACACCCAAATTTCAAGCTCTAAAATGACTGCACATGATACACAGCCTACAGCATGAATGCACATGCAAACACCATGGCTGACGTGAAAGAAGAGGCCCTGAATGAGTCTTACTTATTTTTAGAGTGAAAAGCCCCTGCCTCAGCCAGGCAGGATTCCATGACTAACATCCCAGTTCGTTACTGGTGCCAGCCTGCCAGGTTTTGCTGAGCCTCCATGCGGGACCTGTCAGCGCAACTCCTTTAAGATTCAGGTAGGCAACTCTTTGCCTTTAGGATCAGGTCAGCCTTTAAACAGACAGCTGCAGCTTTACTTTGTAGTAGCTACTGCTTTTATTTTCCATGTGGACCTTTAAACCATCCTCAATAAAAATCTATAAACTGTTGGACCTGGGAGAGCTGCTAATGAATATGCTCTTACAAGCTAAAAGGAAGGAAAAAAAAAATGGAAGGTATTTTAAAAGGAAAGCCCCATGTTTAAGTTTTACATTTCAAATGCCTTAAGCATTTTTTTCTTCTTCTTTCATTCCTGCAGTGTTGCCTGAAAAGCCAGTTTTGCTCGGCTATTGTCTGCTTCACTGCATGGCTCCCTGTGTTTTGACAGTCAGTCCTCAAATCGCCACAACTTTGAAGTGGATCCATCTTCCAAAAGGACACCTTTCCTCCTGCCTCTCCTCAGCATCAGTAGCGTATGAGCCCTGTGGGGCTTTTGAACTCAAATACCACCGGTTATTAGAAGAGAAAATAGAGATTATAACTCATAAAATAAGGAAATTCAGCTGGGCAGGGCCGGATAGGAATAAAAAGGACTTGGCAGCAGCCTTCCCTTCTCCCACGTGTGTCCTGGCTTGTTGGCTTCCTGAGCCGCGGAGAAGTAAAAACGGCTCCTTACACCTGCGCAGGTGCTACCGGTGATCATTTCCGCACAGCCCCGTTGCCTTGCTTTGGGTTTGGTTTTTGTTTTTTTACTACTTCTCTTACTTTCCAGCCCGGCGCCTCCTGTGCGGGCACCGGCCGGGCCTGGGCCGCGGCGCCGCCATCGGCCGCCAGGTGGCGCCCCTTCCCTTCGGCTGCCTCCGTGAGGGCTTTTCCCCTCCGGGCCGTGAGGGTGCTGCAAAACGCGGAATATGTAACATTTTCCTTAGGAAAGGACGTCCTTTGATGCTCGATCTTCGCATGCTTTCAAGCCTAATCAGCAGGAAAGGAGGTTTAACCCGTGAAACAGCAGCTAACAGGCAACCCCTGAGTGATGTCCAGGTGTTCGACAAATTACCTATTGTAGTAGCAAGACCACCTGTTAGGTCCCTGGATTTCTAGGGCTGGGGCTAAATGCAAAGTGCACGCAGAGCGGCGATCTCAGGGAGCCCAACAGCTCGATTTCAACCTGTGGGTAGAGTTACCTTGTTAAGGTTTAGGGCTCGAGGTGTTTCAGAGATCTCCGACCTCGGGGGAGGTTAACAAAGCTTGGGGAGAAGGATGCGCTGCTGATAGTGGACATAAAGAATGCAGAATTTATGGGCCACAAGGACATTTGGCAGGACCCCAAAGATAAGGAAGAAACTAAGAAAGACAACTCAGCAACTGTGCTGAATCAGCTCCAATTGGGTAAAAGGCAATTCTGGCAGGGGGAGATGGTGACCACCAACTCACAGCCATGGACCCGGGAAACCCACGGACCCAAAAGAAGAGAAAGACTGAATATGGGACTAATTAGCAAGAGAAGCGAGAGAATCATTAATAAGCAGAAGATAGAATACTAATGAATAAGAGAACTATGTAACTTGTAGCCAATGAACACAAATTCCTTTGTTTGCTAAAATGTATAAATAGCAAAAGGTTTTAATAGTTGGTGTGCTTGATTTGTGGACTACCACTGAGCACCCAGGCTTGTGCAACTCTGAGATAATCAATGTCTGTCTCAAGGGTGTAATTATAGGCTTGTTGCACACAAATCCCATGTTTGCGGACAACAAGGTGACTCCAGGGCTGTAAGAAAACCCTGCCACTGTGAGGGGACCCCAGGATTGTGAGGTGACCCCAGTGCTGCCACCTGCCCCTCGCCTGTCCCCGTCTGGTGATCCCACAGCACAGCTTTCGGATGCAGTGTCCAAACCAAACCCAAATATGCTAACCCAGCTGCAGGTTTGCAATGAAGTGCAAGTGCCTTTATTGTCAGCCACCAAAGAAAGGTTTGGGGTTTATTCAGTGACAGAAAGGCCTCAGGTGCCATGGAAGTTGACCCTGGAGTTGGCCTCTAGACAAAGAGCTACAAACAGAAGCAAATTGTTTTGCACGGGGCTTGTAGGGTCGCTGGGCAGAGATGAGGAGCAGGCAGACATTTTCCATCCTCTCTGTCCTTTCCAAGGAAAAGGAGAAGATGTGGTGGCTTAAGCTGGCCATGGGCGGCTGAGAGGCTCCATATCTGCGTTTAGCAAAGTGTGTAAAATCCAGGCATGTGATGCAGCCCTGCTGGATCACTGCTCCTGCACAGAAAAGCTCATTAAACAGAGGAGTTGGTGGTGGTGGAGCTGTGAGAGCCACCATTTCCCGCTTTCCCAGGAGAAGGGTGGCAGGGGCAGGAGGCACTTCCACTGCACCCAGGCAAGGAGCCTGCCTGTGTAGTGGGCACCTCTTGCAGAAAGCAAAGAATTGCTGAGGGGATTGATACCTACCAGGAAACAAGGAATGGTTGTTTGTAAATGTAAAGACATCTGCCAAAGATGTCTTTAGCTCTGTTTCTGGCACATTTATGAAACATCAAATACCTAGACAGTGGTAGCTGGCCCAATAGCCTGAAGTCTCAGCTAAAAAAAAACCAGTTTGTCTTTCTGGAGCTATCATTCTCTGATCTGGGGGTTTGTTCCTTTATTTTCACTCCCCCCTGCTTCAAGGCTAATCAGCAGAGCTTGCAAACCAATAACAAATTGGTTAAAAATCAGCTTTATATGCAAAGCCTGAAATAAAACATCTGTATATATCCCAGAAGCCTTCACAACCTCCTGTTTTATTAGCATCTCTAAAATAACTTTTCTTTCCTGACTCTAATTCCAGCTAGAAGCACTCTGATAATCCTCATAGGACTGTTATGTGTATTTCCAATTAAGCAATTTATAAGCACTGGCTGTGAGGAGCTTTTTGTTCTTAAGGAAATTATTTCTTCATTAAGAGTAAAACAAGTCTTTTTTTATCCCTGCTTAATATGAAAGCCCTTGTGTCCCCTTCACATATGTTTTAAGTACTGAACTGTGTAGAAGGAGATTAATCATTTTGTACCCCAACAAGCAGGGAAGAGACAGAAGCTGGGTCAGTCGCTCAGGGAATAGGCTTTTCAGTGTTTGTTTTCAGAGAGAAGTAAAAGTCAGACAGACAGACACTTACTTTCAAGCTACTTGCCTTTGCCAGAGGCAACCCACACAATCATGAGCCCTTCTGGAGTTTGAGTCATGAAGAACTGCGGCAGATAAAATGAAGACAGTCAAGAGGAAAAAAAAAATCCCATTCATGCCCAGCTAATGAGTAGAAGTTCCGAATTGCCTCTCGTTTTGCAGGCTGTGTACCTTAATTAGATGAATCACAGAACACTGAGGGTGGAAAACACAGGCCAGAGAGCTCGTAAGAGTCCACTTCATTCTTTCACACTGGCAGCATTATCTACCTCCTCGACAGGGAAGAATGTCCCTCCATTTTCCTGGACTGCCATGAGGCATGGGCAAACATGGAAAATGAAGAGCAGAAACGATGGATGATTGAGTTTAGCTTGTATAGTAGCACAAGCATCCTATTCCTATTCTTGTCCCCAGGTCCAGCCATTTACACTTTCTATAAAGGCACTCATGAGCCTTTGTTCTGGTCAAAGGCAGCCCCATGACCAAATAGCATGAGTTGCACTGAGCAGCAACATGAGGGACCTTCAAAGTGAGGGCACACTTGCTGATATCAGGAATGAACTCACCAGAAAGCTTCTGATGGGGTAACAGAAGACATTTTGAGCCTTGAGTGTTCCTGGAACTCTGGAAAGAAACCCCACGTAAATGTCGTAGCGTAAACTGCATTCCCTTCATTCTTCTCTAAGCCCAGCTAGAAGGAGACAGCCTAATAATGGGATAGCTCTTGAATGTTTAAGGTTAATATCTCGTATCTGTTTACAGTAACAAATGTAGAGAAATGGAGGAACTGACAACGAATGGAATTACTACATTAGTAAAGAGCTAATCTATAGAAATAGGTAAGAGATCAAGATGCTGCACCATGTAAGCCTGTGCCAATGCTTGACTTGCACAGGGTCAGTGGGAAATGTGCCACGTATTCCAGCAGCACCAGAAGCCCCCTGTATTTGTCCCAGGAATGGGTGCATAAAATGGCTGATGAATGAAGCTAGAAGCGGCGAGTTTGACTGTACAGTTCAATGTAGACATTGTATCGTTCAGTGAAGAAATGATGAGTTTAGAATGCTCTTAAAACCTTGAGGTTTCTTTCTCAGTCTCTGCATTTCATGCCATGCTCAGTAATACTATTTATCGTCTCCATTACTGTTACAGAATGGATTTTATTTAGCAGCACAAAGAAGAAATGCCTGGCTGTAGTTCCCTCAGCAAGCCCAATTGCACTGTGGTTTTTGGTTATTCTGGTTTTATGATGTCACTCTCTGTCTTAGAGGGAAGTAGGTTTCGAAGAGGGATTTGAAGAAAGATGGGGTAATATGTGACATTGTGCATCGGCTGAGACAGAGACAGCTCTACTGGCACATGGAGAGTCATTGATCTGCCAGGTCAAAAAAAAAGTCACTTATATCATGTCAGCATGAGAGAAAGGAGGAGGACAGAGTGACAGACAAGTCGTACTTGGTGCTCAGAGTCAGCACTGCTGTCAGAAGGGAGGGAAGAACAGTAAAGGAAATATCATAAACAGACAAGCAGGTTGAGAAAGGCACTGCAGGAAGCAGAAGTGTGCAGAAAATTATGCTGTAGGGGTAAATAGAGGATGAGGAGGGAAAAATAAGTGTTAATGATACCATCATTATGCAGGGCATGAGGTCAATCTGGAGGCTGTGTTTTGGGTTGGCTGCAGTCTCAGGGAGGCCAGAAACAGAGGAGATAATGTCAGGCAGAAGATAAAGTGGTCAAGGGCATGATCTGTCCTGAGTCTTAGAAACACTGCAGAAGAAAAATCATTTGTGTTTAGGTATAGCCTAATGTACAAAAGAGTATTGTGAGCAATCAGAGCTGTCTGGCTACTTCACCTGAAGGAAAAGGGATATGGCAGCATCTCTCAGTTATAAAAACTGAGAGAACAAGAGGAGGCAGTCAAAGAGAAAGATCAGGATTTAACTTGCTCAGTGTTCAGTCACCAAGAGACGTGGGGGTGGCAATATTGCCAAAGCAAAACTGAGTTGAGGGAAATAGATTAGAAGCAGTGAGTCAGATGTGTGAGCTCATGGTGGCACAGCTGATATTTGAAATTGCAGGAAGAGTGAGGATCATAGGAACCTTCACAGGGACTTTTCTTCCTGGGTTTTACAGTTCAGATCCCATCAAAACACACACAGTTCAACAACTCTTAGTCACCACAAATCTGCAAGAGCACGTCAGAGCCAGAGAAGGGAAAGGGAGAGCAGTGGGCAGATATGGAGCTGCAAGAATATTCCTTGGATAGAGGTAGGAATTTTAGAGAAAATCACTCTCAAGTTTAGATCCTCACTGAAGACCTCAGCCCTCAGGGGAGTCTTTTGTGAGTAAAGGTTTAGGACTTGTGCCTCAGCTGCTGTAAAGTCTCTTTTGCAGCCATTCCAGGCAGTACCAAACTGATTGATCCGTAACAACACATGGACCATGGAGGCACGAGTCATATTTCTGTCTATGACTGCACACAGTAAAATAATTTTGTTTAACCACCTTATCTTTTTTTTGCTTTCCACCAGTACCACTGTAATTTCTTTTGGTATCCAAATGCATTTTTCTCCCCTTACTCAAACTTTTGCAAAAAGGGAACCACTTCACAACAGCTCCTTGGTTTTTACATACCTGCCTTAGTGACTGTGGTAGCAACATGCTCCTGTATTGCTCTAGAAAGTAGCTTTACATGCACTGTTTCATCTAGTCCTTAATTCTTCCACTGGGGCACTAAATCTGGACTAAGCTGAAATACTAGGACAATAATTCTTAATCCACTGTGGAACATTAACTGAGTGTTAAGACAGCGATTTGCTGTATATTATGAACGTGTCTCCATTTCGTTTCCTCTCTGGAGATGCTGATTCACTGATGGAGTGATGTTCTTCCAGGCAAGAAAAGATTAAGTAGAGACAACAGACTCAGAAGTAATAAATAAGGCTGTAGAACAAAACTGCCTAATATTACATTATTTTAGAAGCCATATATAATCATGTCATCAGAGATGTGCTGTGATGCACGCACGCAAGGGTGCAAAGTTAAGGTGCTGCCTCTAATCTTATACTGTGCTAGTTCAGGAGGTTACAGAGTTTACAACTGTATATTTATTGCTGCATCAATCCAGCACCGGGAAGGAGGTTTGCATCTATTTAGCCACAGCAGTGTGTCCTCTTGGTCCCCATCACAGTCAAAGTGCTCTTCAAAGGAATGTGAGCACTATTTCCCCTGCTTCCCATGTGCAAACCCAAGGTGGTGGAGAAATGGCAGGTCCTTTAGTCCCTGAGATCAATGGAACGTGCAGTAGAAAGGAACCAAGTTTCCTGCTCCCTGCTTCTGTGTGAAGTATGTGCTCACACTCTCCCTTACTAATGCCCTCCTGCAGGGAGGCTGCGTGGCTGAAACTCTGGAGACAAGTTTGGATAGTGCCTCTCTACTACAGACAGGGCACAGGCTGGGATCACAGGCAGCCTGCCAGAATTGTCACATCACCCTGTCGGAGGGGACCATCTTCAAAACCAGACAGCAGCAGTTGATCAAAGACAAGGTTGTTGCTCTTTTCTTTTGTTTCTGTGATTCTCCTATCTGGAAGGCACCTGGGCTGATGCTGCTGTCCTGGCTGCTCTTCATACTGATGCTGGGGGCTAAACAGGCTACACTTCTTCAAGCTTGGGACAGGCAGCACATAGGGAATATTGGGCTTAGGCAGAAGGAAAGGGCTCACTGGACTCCATTCCTGGTGTTTTTTTTGTAATGGCCAAATGGCAGACATTTCAGCAGCCTGTTGAGCACAGTAACCTACTCCAGGGCCAAAAATCAGTCCATGTAAATTGTAAAAATTAGGTGATTGCAAAGGTAAATTTTAACTGTAACTGTAAAGATAAATTGTAAATTCTCTGAGTGGATCAAGGTGCAGAAAAGAACCTGAGGTTGCTTGTTCATTACAAGAAGCCACATTGCTACGGGACTTAACAAGGCAGCATGCTTCTTTTGTCCTGAGCAAACAAATGTCAGAATGCTGATCGGTCACTACTTGCAGGTCTTTACTGGGAATCCATTTCACCTAATCCAGACTTGCTGAAGATGTCTGAAGAGAGGGCTTGTTCTTTATTCCTAAGCAAAATCAGGTATGCAGAGCACCCCATTTGTTTTTGATGGTGTGTTGTGTAGCTGTGAGAGTTCAAACCTCCAGACATGCTCTGGAACTGACCCTGCTCTCTCCTGTAGGTCAGGGTGTTTTTCCAGGCCTGGAGCTTGTGCCTTTAATGCCCAGCTCTTCTCTTGCTGTAGGATGGGATGGGTGCCTGTGTTGGTGGTTACAGTGCTCTGCTAGCTCTCACTTCATGCTCTGGGGAACTTCAGTGTTTCACAGCAGAGTCAGAGATGACATTCTTAGCACATTCCTTTCATTTCTTTCCCCTGGCATAGCAATTACTATTCTACACAGTGCTGCCTCATGTGGTTCTTTACAATTTATTTTTAAGGTTTCCCCAAAAACTTGCCTAGTAAGAGTTTTTGCATAATTGCTCCTCAAGATTTGCATTTCAAAATTTCAACACAGTATTAGCTCTTGGAGCTGGCTGCAGGCTTATGTTACCTCCCACTAGGTTAATCCACACAGCTCTCGATTGAATGATCTAAACATAGGAATATGCATTGCTTTTTGCTTCTGTTCTCAGAACAGCATTGTTCTTTCTTGGCCACTTCTTCTTTTTTTTAAACTATTCCCAATTCAATTGCTTCTGCAATAGGCCTTAAAACTTTCCTAACTCAAGGGGGCTGCAGTATCTGTCAGAAGAATCTTTTGGTGTATTTTTGTAAGCTTGTCAGATTCTCCAAGTTTTGCAGCCTTGAGGTAGGCCTGGCTGATATTGTGACTGATGGCACCAGAGAGGTAGTTCTCTTTTTCCTTCCTTGTTAATCATATACTTTAAATTATCGTCAGTGATGGGTTTATGTTCCTCCTTACAGGTTTACAGAGTTTCAGCAGCAGTTATGTCACTGGATTCAAAAGGAAAGATGAGAGACTGAACTGTATTTGCTTTCCAAAATCTAGCTTTAAAGTTTCCCTGTGCACTGGAACTCACTGATTTTCATTCATTTCTGGATGGCACTGAGTTAAGTAATTTTTTCACTCCTCTGCTCAGAGAAATTATTCTCTACCTATTTGTAAAGGTTCCTTAATATTCTGTCTTCACTTTGCTTTGGGCCATTTTAAAATTTTCCCATTTCTAACTGTTGCTCCCCTTATGATGCTTGGACTCTTGCACGCAATTTAAAAACATCTTCTCTCATTTTTACCTTTGCAGTTGTTATTTTGCCATGCTCGTTCTTTTTGATCTTTTCCCAGTAGCTCCGAAAGTTCTTTTTTTTTTTTTAATCTGGCATATAATGTTCTTCAAGTTCAATCTCTTGTGATGGTATCTGCTCCTATCCGCCAGCATCCATAACCTCTTCCTTAGAAACAGTTCTTAGCACTTTGCCAAGATGTCATGATAAGAACGAAGTGGAGAAAAGTGCAGTTTCTAACGACATTTATTGAATCCTCCAAGTAATGATCCTTGGCTTCGTCTCCTGATAAAATGTGCTTGATATGGTGTCTTTTTGGTCTCCTGCTATGGGTATAAAAATTACCTTCCTCCTTATTCTTTTGATGTAATTTTAAACACTGTTGTTCCCAACAGGAAGTTTCACTGCTTGGCTTGAGAAGTTTAACAAGCTGAGCACCACTGGCCTATTTCTTTGATGATGAATGGAAGGGGAAGTAAGTGGAGAGTAAGGTACAGGTGCACCATCTCCCTGGGTGGCCACAGTCATTCCTTGGGGTTATGAGCCTGTTTGAACCTCTCTCTGCTTTTAAACAAACTGGTAAGGTAGTAAACAAACTGCTAGTAAACAAGTTAGTAAACACCTAGTAACCTCCTGGCAAGACACAGCTAAACTCATGCAGCCTCCAAAACAAGGTATCTGCATCCAAACTGCCTGTTGGGAATCATTTGCAGCCTCTGTCGGCCTCCAAACCATGCACAAGCATTTCCTGGAAGAACGTTTGCTGACCCACACCAGAGCCAGGGCTGTGCTGGCAGTTTCACAGCACAGAGACTCCCTGTTCCAAATCTGTGTCCAGGCCTAGACTTTGTATCCTTTGAACAAGGTGTATATTGTGCTTTGTTCCTTAACTTTTCTCTGATATGACTCTTGGAGTCAAGAAAGAGGTTCAAGATGCCTCTCCTATGCTTCCTTCTCTGGGAATGATGGTAAGAGGTGTTTCCATTACTGCCATGGGATGTGATCGGGCTTTTCGGTACTGTCATAGAAGGCTGACATTGCAATGGTATCTAAAATGTTTTATAACACTGTCTTTCTAGGCACCCTTTCCTGCAGCTTATGTCAGCCACACTTTGTAAAATTTTATCTGAAGTTGTTCAATGACACATAAAAATTCGAGTATGGCAATTATGTTGCCCTGGTTAAAGATCTTACAATACCGTGGCTTGGAACTATTACTTTTTCCAGGCTTCATAGAAAAGGCATTTTTGGTATCAAGTAAGCGCCTTTCACTGTCTCCAGGATAACATATCTTGGCCAAATCACGAACTCTGACTAATTTTAATTTGAACGCCCTCAGTAGAAGCTTGTTCGCTTGGCAGCTGAATTCCTGGCTGTGACATCTGCAGTGAGCACCCTCCAGCCTCCGCTGTCTCCCTGCCAGCTCATCTGCCTGTGTGCAGCTCCATGCTGCAACCCGGGGCTGGCACCTTCTCCTGTGGAGAGCAGAGCACTGCAGGGTGCGGAGTGGGGAGCAGGGCCAGCAGGAGCAAAAGTTGGAGATTTTACTTGGACTTAATATTATAGGGAGGAAGGAGCTGTGAGGAAGGAGAGTAAGCAGAGAGAAAGCAGAACCAGCATCTATACAGCTCCTTATGTCTGTTCTTTCTCATCCAACACTGAAACAATCCAAGGCTTTCTTGAATCTCCACGTTTGTTTGTCGGCAAGTATCTCTATTAGCTGGCGATGAAGGATGTATCCTACATCCCTCAAATTTGTTGATTGAGTTTCTACCTCATGCAACTGATCCCTATGGACGATAACAGACATCTACTGCTACCAATTACTTATTAGCACATGTGGTAGAGATCTGTACTTCAGACCTAATAGGTTTCAGCTCCATTTGGAGGTCACTAGGGTTTCATATAATATAATTTCTTTTCAATTAACATGGGAAGTGACTTGGTAATTCCAGTAAATGACTAGGTACTTAAAGTAAACCTGTCTGGAAATACAAATTTCTGTCCAGCTGGAAATTTTAACAATTGACTTTTTACTTGAGACAAAACAGAAAAAAAGTTACTGTATTTTTGTGGTAGAACATTAAAACAAATGCCCTTCTAATTTTTCTCTGTGAATTATGTCCTCAAAGGGTTAACATGAAGAAAGTAAGGTGATCAAAGATTTTATGGAAGGACGACTTTGATCTCATAAATGATGTAAGGCAGGACTTAATCCAAAATTAACATCCTATATGGGTTAATTAAAGAAAACAAACGTGTGAAAGCTTGTTCTACTCTTGAACAGCTCATTTAGCTTGTCTTTAATGCAAATTGTCAATGAGGTTCCTGTCATGAAAATAAATCTCATTAAAAATGCATCACGTGTTCCCACACATGTAAACCAAGGAAAGAGTGTGCTCCTAGCAGATGAAATTGACGTTACTCAGCTGCAGAGCAAAGGTGATGTGGGTTTCAAAATGCAGTCACTCTTGCTTTTGTCTGGGTTTACGCTTTTGGAAAAATATTTCACTCAGTGGGCTATCAGAGTCCTTAATGAATGTGGAATAATGTGGGGCTGCAAATTGATGACTAAAGGGCAGACTTGGAGTAACAAGAGCTTAAAACCCACATTCCCTCTTTACTAGTGGACTTGTATTGCCGAAGGTTCTATGTCCTTAGGCTACAACTTCCTCGAGATTTTCTATAGTTTTCCATTGAATAGAAGTTCAGATAAAATGAAACTGTGAAAGCAAATACTATTTGAAACTGTATAAAAATGTAAAAAATTATATTGAGCTTATAAATCATGACATCATATTATTATTATTCTCTTGGAGTAGTTTATGGAGCAGTAAAGCTAGAATTCTGTACAAAGATGAAAGTCAATATCTATTTCCATCCCTGCACCAACATTAGTAGGAAATATTACCAGACATTGCAAGCTAGGAAGGAAATAAGAAGAATATTAACTAGAGCCTTTTTTCCATATTACAGTCCCATATTACACAACAAACGAGTATGTAGTCCTTGTTTGTATACTTACAGAACTTCCTCTCCACAGAGCAATAAAGAGGCAGAGATTCCTGAATGTTTGGGAGAATGAGCCCTGACAATTGCGACATCAGGGATAACTCGAGAGGCAGTGATCTCCCCGCCACTGAAAGGTGAGAAACTCTACTACAGCACATTCGTATGGGAAGCAAGCATAGAAAGAATTCTAATGTTTTCATTGTGTTTTAAAATATATGTGTGAAGGTCACAGCAAAGCTTTTGTTTCATATTTATGGTCCCAAAGGCTTTATCCATTCATTCTGCATATACTTTCCAGGGCGAGGTTGCAGCTTGGTCACCTCAGTGAACTTTCGGTCAGGCCCCCGACCAGAAAGAAATTAAGATACAAAGTAGGCTGCCTAGCACATTAAATTCTGTTCGGTGTCTGGGACGGCCAGGAGGTGGCAGAGCAAGTCTAATTTACCACATCTGAATGGCAGGCGCTGGGTATTTTCCAGTCTTGACGCTGTGGAAAGATGGTGAGCTCCCGCAGTTGTCCCATTTGCACCGTTTAGTGACAACTGCCTGCACACCACTCACAGCGTTTGCAAGGCTATAAAGAGGCTTCCAGCAAGCTTGCAGAGCTCTCTAGGAAACGATGGCTGGTATTTTTTTTCCTTTTTTTTTCTTTCTCTTTTTTAATTATAATTTTGCACTGCTGACTCAACTCTGCTGTTCACTGGAGGTTTGGCCAACGCATCCTTTCAGAGGCAAGAATGAGTCTTCCTTGTATGCATGTCCTTGAAAGCAAATGACACTGACCCTGCCCACAACAACACAGGACAAAAGCACATCAGTCAAGCAACGGTCTGACATGTAAGGATACAGAACTATGTAATACATAATTCTGCATAACTGTTAATACAGGTGCCCTCTCCTTTCTCTTCTTGTTACTCCTTCACATGGTAAGTGACCCATGTGAAAAGCAGAAAGAAACCATGTGAGAGGGCAGAGCAGATGAACAGAGGGGAAAAGCAAATAGCGAGTGACAAACTGGTCAATATCAGCTGGGGTACATTTTGTATCAACTTCAGCCGCAGTCAGCTCTGGTTTGGGTCAGCAGATGATGGGGATAACTGGGGGAAAAAAACAGAGGTTGCACAGAAGTGCTGCCAATAATTTGGTAATCTAAACTCTATCTACTTGTAAATTACTCTATTAAAAAAGCAATAGGCTTCAGCAAAACCTGTCTTTTTCCTAAGAGCTACTGATGGTGGTTAGTAACAAACCCCCGAAGTTTATCAAAAGAAAACAACCCCAAAATCTTGGTGTGTTAGGTTTAATGGGCTGCAGCGACCCCAGGATAGATACTGGTGCCTTCACAAAAGAAGGCATTTAGTGTCTTCTGCCTCTCATGCAGATTTTTTGTATGTCTGTTTCCCTGGGGCAGCTGTGACAGGGGAGATGGAAGAAGGGCAAGAGGACAAGGCAGTAATCATTTCCTTAGGGTCTGATCACCTTTGAGAAAACACAGGACCAGTTTGTGTCTTGCTGTTTTAAGGGACTCAAAAGCCTGATAGATGGCAATGGAAATAGAGAGAAGAAGCTCCTTCAGTTAGGACTGCAAGAGAAATAGATGATGCAGAGGTTTTTGAGCACAGGGTCAGATACAAAGTCAAGAGAAGCATGGATGAGGGAGACAGTCAGTGAGGAGAGGTGAACAGAGGATTCTTTGCACTGAAAGTACTGGAGTTATTATGTGCTAAATTCTGCATTTATTGTCTGCTGGCTTCAAAGCAGCAATGTATGACAGAATCTGACCCTAAATGGATGTAGTTGTCAGAATCAACAATAGGAAGCACAGATAGAAAGAGATTTGATATCTTCTCTACAATCCTGCCTCTGGTAATAGTTACTGCTAGAACCCAGAACTCGTTCAGAGGAGGGAGGGAAACTGTATTTCTTCCAATACCTCTGCTAACAGCTCTGCTGTTTTTAAAATTCTAAGAAAGGACCAACTACATAGTTGGGAAGAAATCACACAAAAAAATCCCAACACTGCTATTCTCCAGGGGTTTTCCCCAACCTTCTAATGTTTTAGCCAAGTACAGATAAGATGTATGCCCTGAACATTAATGCAGACAGTGCCCCCCAGACAGACACACTCAGGCCTGGACAGAACTGTTGGGGTAAGAGAAAAGGTCAGCTGCCATGGCCTATGTGGCCCCTGACTGCTCTGGTAATACCAGATGTAGAGATGGCATCTGGAAGACCAACTTATGGCCACAGGCAACTGAAATGAGAGCAATTAGCACAAGCAGACAGACAGACTGTGGAGATCCTTGTAACTTCCAATTTCTCCTCACCAGGCTGGAGTTGAACAGGCATCTACCGCTGAAAAGCTACATATCCTGTGGTTTCTTCTTTGATTTTTGTAAACAGCTCTTTGCATGTTACTGCAAGTCCTTTCACATCAAACCTGGGGCTGCATTGCTTTAAGCATCCAGGTCCAAATCTCACATCTAAAACAATGGTGTTTGGATTGGAAATGCTATTTTGATCCTCCTCTTTTTTCAGTTGCCCTGGCCTTGAGGTTGATGGCTTAGAATAGCTGAAATATTTAAAAACTCCGCCAAGCGCTGTGCTGACAAAACAGCAATTTGTATGTGCTCTGTACTTCTGGCTAATCTCAGCACAGAGTTCACATGCTGAATGAATCTTCTTTTCTCTCATCATTCAGTGTATTAACTCGAGGTCATGCTCCACTGACACTTGCAAACAGCACCCGCCTCTGTCAGTCACAGCCACGCATAGAAGGAGCCTGAAAGGAATTAACTCTGTCTAATAAACATCCCTGGCTTGCACACAGCCCCTCAGGATGGGAGCAATAGCGTGAGACACTGATGGCAAACTCTTGGAGGAGGAAATAGGGGTTAGCCTACAGAAATGGAAATGCTCCTGTTTGCAATGGTATCACAAATGCGTAATGTCACAGGTATTTCACTTATGGCTTGTTTTCAGACATCTACAAAATCCAGTAGTCGTGGCAAAGCCAGCTGCCTTTGTTGTCTGTGGATACAGTTAAAAGAGACCAAATGACACTTTGCAGCCCTGTGATCCAAAGCACAGTGCTCTGAATCACTTCAGGAGAAAGAAGCGGTGACAGGATTTAGTTCAAAGATGTAAGAAAATGGAGAGAGAAGACCAATAATACCAGCAGTAGAAGAACTTTATTTCTTAAAGGAAAATTAATTCAGCAGCAATAAATAAAGGTGCTGCTCACAAGAAAAACTTCATATTGCTGATGTGCAACATCACATAAATGTGAGGTTAGGAGATGTGAAAACATCTGTGCAACTGTTATCTAAGGGCAGATCAATTCTTTTCCTTTCGTTCTTTCCCATTTCATTCCAGAAGCTTCAGGAGACTTCTTCCTCTGGTGCCGAACTAATTATTTTGGGAGTGGGATCATTTATATTCTCATCCCAGAATCACCAGGTACTTCATTGAAAGTTCGATAAGGCCTTACTGTGTATGTGCTGTAGGGAAATAGATTGTTTGTATTTTGTGCTCCAACAACAAACTGAGGCTGTGAGAAGAGCTACTGAAGATCCCCATAGGAAACAGTCTAACCTAGTATAGGAACTCAGTACTTCTACCTTTTGTACTCATTGCCCTGAGTAATGCTTTCTCTGACTAATGATAGAGTCTGTCCAGGGCAAAAAGGTTAGGAGTATTCCATTCCAAACAAGAACATCTGGATGCTCTGGTTTGTTTTGCCTCCCTTTATGCTCAGAATATGTATAGGGTGGTTGGAAGGAAGTGACCAACTCTTCTGTGTTATTAATGTTACTTATTTGTCGATAAGACTATCAAGAACTGTCTTAGAAAAATATTAAAGCTGAGTCATATACCAATAAAAACAGACAAATTCACTCTGGCAGCTGCAATAGTGAATTTAACTTACTTCTGCTGTGCCTCAGCAGTGTGGCATATGGTTCTATGGTGATTTCATTTCATTTCAGAGTTTCTTTTTGACATAAGATGAAGTCTAATAACGTCTCAAATGGAGTTACAGGAAGAGCAAAGGAAACTCTTTTTATTATAAACAAGGAACTCTGTGCATCTTCCTGCCACATGTAAAGGCACATATGACTCTTGCTAGAGAAGTGAATAGTTGTTCTAAATATCTAAATTCGATCTGTGCAAAGACCTCTGCATCTCTAATGTGCACAGGCAAGCAAGCTGTGGTTGAAGCAGGAGTTGTGCGTGGATCTCCCCCTCTGTTTTGATCAAAAGGTCAGGGTGTGAAAAGCACTAGTGCTGCCTCAATTCTCCCATTCATTCAGCAAGATACAGCCTATGATTGATAACTATGAGATTCCAAAGTGAAAACTGACATGTTAAGCAGGTGATAGGAATTTTTACTGACTGAAATCACAAGTTAAAAGATTATCTTTTTCTTTTGAGAAAATATGCCGATTGTTAAGGCTACAGACAGCAAAAAGAATGGTGATTTTTTGCAGCCAGGATGCAAAATATTGAAAGACACAGCACTCCTATGGATCCTGGAAAATGGAGATGTTGGTTGGTTTGGTAAGAACACAAAACTGACTCTCTGACTATGATTAAGTTGCTATTGCTCAGCTGGGGTGTTGTTCATCCGGGTCTTGCTCATGCTGACTCACGTCTCCTGCGTTCTCAGCAGCATTTGTATGGGATTTGTATTTCTTACCATTCCGGCCTCCAAGGTACTTAGCCTCCTGTATCCTGATGTGTGTGGGAGGCCTGGGATCAAACATCAGGGAGCAGGAGCAGTCACTGCCAGAGTTTCCTGATGTGAAGATGTCAGACAATGCCCAGGTCTTGGGATCCAGCATGGATTTTTCCTCTTGAGGGAAGGGAGATTGGAGGAAGCCAGAATGTGAGTCAGAAAGGTACAACATTGTACTTAGAGAAGGATGGCCTTTTCAGTTAGTTTTGTTGTTTTATTTAGCTGCCTTGCATCCTATTTTATATAATCATAGGGAAACATCCAGTCCTGGACCATCAAGGATGACAGAAAGTGGACACCTGTGGAAGTGAAGTTAGCAGGTTTTCACAAGACAATGTGGTGGGTGACTCCACAACCTCCATGGGCAGCATTTCCAATGTTTAACCCCTCTTTCAGTGAAAGAATTCTTTCTGATATCCAAAGGGAACCTCCCTTGGTACAACTTGAGGCCATTCTCACTGGTTGCCTGGGAGAAGGGGCTGACATCCACCTAGCTGCAACCTCCTTTCAGGTGGTTTTAGAGAGTGATAATGTCACCCCTGAGCCTCCTCTTCTCCAGGCTAAACACCCCTGGCTCCCTCAGCTGCTCCTCATCAGACTTGTGCTCCAGCCCCTTCCCCAGCTCCATTGCCCTTCTCTGGACATGCTCCAGCCCCTCCATGTCTTTCTTGTAGTGAGGGGCCCAGAACTTGACACAGGACTTAAGGTGTGGCCTCAGCAGTGTCAAGTACAGGGGGCTGATCACTTCCCCAGTCCTGCTGGCCACACTCTCGCTGATCCAGGCCAGGATGCCACTGGCTTTCTTGGCCACCTGGGCACAGCTGGCTCATGTTCAGTGCTGTCAACCAGCAACCCCCATGTCCTTTTCCTATGAGCAGCTTTCCAGCCACTCTGCCCCCAGCCTGAAGTATGACAAGTGGAGCCAGACAAAGAGAGGTCAGTTTGCAGGAGCTGAAAGAAAAAAATGTGACAGCAGAGCACAGTGGATTAAACAAGTCATTAAGAGTGTGTGAGAGTGACATGCATGGGGTGACGGGGGTTTCTACCACTCTGCATGCCTCCTACTGCAACTGAACAACACTGGCCCTGAGCTACAAAATTTCATAGGACATGTAAAATTTTAATCCTGAGTCCTCTGGCCTCATTGTGGTCTCTGTTGTAAGGGGCCCATCTCATCAAAGTCCTCATAAATTTCTGGATAGGTTTGGGATAGATGACTAGATTATTGCTCTAATTTATCCACGTATAGCATCAGTAGTTATCTACTTGTTCTTTTAATTAGGCTAAAATTTGCCAAAGCATATGAAAAATTGCTTATTCCACTGAAAACAGAATTATCTGCTGAGAGCTCACAGCCCATTCTTCAACTTTTGCATAAATATTTTTATTGTATATTTTTATGTTCTGCATTAAAAGTGTGTCAGTGGGGACATGTGCTGGTTGTGAACGCTATACTTCCCACCAGCACCTGCTTCTTGAGCAGGCTAAATGTGGAAACATATTGTAATGGCTGAGCTGTGCAGACAGTTTATTCTCTGTTCTGCAGCAGCATGGGTAAAGCAGGAAAATTTGTATCTGTCTGAGTTGACCCAGAGGGAAACCTGACCAAGAGGCTTTAGCTTTGAACTGAATTCAGTTGTGTGTTGCAGGGAGACTCGTTTATTTTCGCTTCTGAAAAGTAAGCGTGACTGAATTTAGCCTTGAAAAATCCCACTGGGATGAAAAATAAAAGGATTTATATTGGAAAATGTCAAAATCAAAGTAGCAATTTCTTCCTTGCTATTTTCTTTTTTCCCCCCTTTTTGCCAGTTGTAAATGATTGTCCCAAATGCATTCAGACTTCCCTGATGGCCTGGGATATGCCATGGCATTGCGTTCTTCTGTAAATCAGCTCCTCACCCCAGGTTTGTGGCTTGGCTGCTGAGGATGGCAGTCGAGCAGTACAGCATGGGCTGAAGGGAGGGGAGTCATGGAGATCCTGTACCAGCAGGAGTGTCCCTGCCTGTGTGACACTGTGACCCTGCACGCAAACGAAATAAAGTCAGACCCAGGTAGCAGTGGGGTAAAACTGCTTAGAAACCCTCAGCTATGGGCTGTCTTATTGACCTGCTGGTCCAGCAAGCAGGCTTGTCTAACTAATTAGAAAAAAAAAGGTGGATTAATTGGACTTAAATCCTTGGATGATGAAAATTGACCTAAGCTTTCAAATGTTTGTGCAACAGCTCTCCTTCTGCACATGATAGACAAAGAAATGCCATATTCTCCCAATTGCAAAATCCTTGCAGAGTTTCAGTTGTGTTTATCCCAACAGAGCCCATGTTGTCAGCATGCTTAGGTTTTGCTGCCATTGATCCTTTCAAGCCCAGCAAAAAGGCATTGCATATTTGAAGTCCATCTCTCTGAAAGCTGCCTCAGCCAGAGGCTGTGTGTGTTTGCCAGCTGATCGAAGATCCACCAAGGCAGTCATTGATTGACCCAGCATCTCCCCTCCTCTGGATACTCTCAGTGAAGAAACTTTTCTGCGAGAGACAAGGTTTGAATAAGCCTTGCTATAAGGAGTGCAAAAGGAGGCTAAATTCCCTTTCTTTTCACCACACACTTACTTATTCCATCACTTCACTTTGGATTTTACTGAGGTTATCATATCAAATACTGGCATAATCTAGAATATGCTGGAGAGAAGCAGCTCCACTGGAGACAAGTTGGTTTCCATCTGGGATCTTTCAGAAGTGGTCTCTTTTCCTCACTTCTTTTGAACTGGTTAATTAAACACACTGACCACTCATGTCACAGATTTTTTTACACTTGCCCATCTTAGAGGGATTTTTTTTGTAAACAAAGCTAAAGCAAGATTTTTGTGAATTGGAGGAGGAACCCATTTGCAAAGTCAAATTAATGAAGAATGTAAGAGCAATATTACATGCTTTTATGTAAAATAATACCTGATGGTTCTTTTAGTGAACTATGGCTATTTGAATTGATATTGGAATCTGTGGTGAGATTCTCCTTTAGGCCAAATGTACAGTCAGTATCGCATGCCCAATGGCCAGTAAAGCAGGGCCTTTGAGAGACACTGTGCAGACTGATGCCTCTTTCTCCACAGAGATGGTACGGGATAGCTTTGCACTGTTCCTTTTGTCCAGTTCCCATCTCTTGTCACAGCAAAACTCCTCCTAGAAGGGAGAAAGAGAGTTCATTCTTTGTGGTCTGGAGTGAGAGCAAATTTTAGTTGTGATATTCTGGACAAACAATACCTTGAATGGGTTGAAAACCACCACTCCACATATTGCTCAATTTATCACAACTGTAAGACTATAACAAAGACATTAGATCATGACCCATGTAGCTCTATGTTCATTACCCACATAGCCATGGGGCAGATTCTTTCATCTGCCAGATTCATCATCTTTCATTTTTCAATTGTTCTTTTGTTGGGAGAAAGACCAGAATTGCTTTAGTTCTGATGTGTGTTCACAGAAAAATGTATTTTGAATTCTGAATGAAAAAAAAAAGGAATAGGAAAAAAGCATAGGTGTTTTAATGGCTGCATCACACTCCCAAACAGCAACAGATACCACAAAACTACAGCATATCAGGACAGGAGTTCTTATCAAAAGGAAAATTGACCAATTAAGTCACCAAGAACATTTTTTTTGAAAGTGCTCAGACCAAGCTAGAGCTGCCCATCTGAGCTCACTGTATGTGACAGCTCCACTGTGTGTGGTCTGGGTGTGGCTTTGGCAATAACCTCTAGAAAAAAATACAATGCTTGGGCACTTCAGAGAGCAGCACCATACAGAGGGCACTATGGCAGAACAGAAACATTTGGGAAATGCTCCCATCACTACCCATGGTTTCACGTCTCTGCAGAATCCTTCTCTCGTACGTGAGCTGAAAACATACTTCAAACATACATCAGCACCTTTCCATTCATTAAGGTATTTATGTAGAGGTAGGATCTGCACTTGAGTCTACCTTGAGGGTGTAATTGTGTGTTGCTAATGTAATGGCTAGAGCTGGTGATCCAAACGGCAGCATATGAAAGGTCAATGTGCAGAATGCAAGGTTGTGCAGAGCAATTGGAGGAAAAATGGAGTCTGATTTAACAGAGTAAGAAGGAAGAGGGAGGGCAAGGGCAGTGAATGAGAGAGTGACAAGATGACTTCTAAAAATGGGCCCTGCAGAGGTAAAAACAAAAGCATTAACTCCATCAGTTATATCCAATGAATGTCTTAAAAGGAAAGATTATAGATAAAGGAAGAAAGACACAAAACCCAGGAGCAGAGCTGGCCATTTAAATGATGTGCATGCAGATTTCAGAGGAGCTATTTCCACATATATAATCATCATCATGATCATCATATATATTATGTGTATGTCCTCATGGATGCCCTTAAAAATCATAGGCAATGGCATGCCTTAAAAGGCAAGTCACAGTATAATATTCTGATCTTGTATACCCTAGCAAATGTCCGAAACAGGTTTCTACCAAGAGTCTGCATGGCACAAATGAAAGCAGGACTTAACTCCTACATTCGTGTCATGTTTGCCACCATACTTTGCATTTTCTCATGTGCCATCTGACAAATCCATGTGACTCTCAATTCTCCTAACAATCAGAAAATGTCAGAACCCAGTGCAACATTATTACAGGGATTTATTTATTTCCCACATATTAAAAATAGTATCATACCTTAAAAAAAAAAAAAATCAGGCTATTCATGTGGACCCATGAGAACCTCTTTGAGAGCAGCCTTGCAGAGAAGGACTTGGGGGTTCTTGTATATGAAAAGCTGGACATGAGTCAGCAGTGTGCACTCCCAATCCAGAAAGCAAGACTTATCTTGGAAGGTGATTCTGCTCATGTGACCCCACTGGGACTGCTGCATCCAGGCCTGGGGTCTTCAACACAAGATGTGAACCTGCTGGAAAGTGTTCAGAGGAGGTCCAGGAAGATGACTGGAGGGCTGGAGCACTTTTCCTATGAGGACAGGCTGAGAGAGTTGAGGTTGTTCAGTCTTGAAAAGACCAGGGTCCAGGAAAGCCTCGTTGTGGCCCTTCTCTACTTAAAGGGTGCTTATAAAAAGGAGAGTGAATGACTTTTTACATGGGCAGATAATGACAGGACAAGGGGGAACAGTTTTAATCTAAAAGAGGAGAGATTTAGATTAGATGTTAGGAAGAAATTTTTTACTGTGAGTATGGTGAGATACTGGTGCAGGTTTCCCAGAGAAGCTGTGGATGCTCCATCCCTAGAAGTGTTCAAGCCCAGGTTGAATAGGGCTTTTTAGCAACCTGGTCCAGTGGTTTGCATCCCTGCTTATGGCAGGGAAGTTGGAACTGGGGGATCTTTAAGGTCTCTTCCAATCCAGGCCATTCTATGACTCTATGATTAATTTTCTAGTGATCACTTTCGTGCTTCTATCACTGGTTTGAGGTGCTGTCATTCACTTTGATGTAAAATGGCTTGGACATGCTTATAAGGTTTATTTCAGTTTCTGATTAAATATTTCAGTTGCTACATAGCTCTTATCCCTATAGCATTTGGATGAGTACATCACTTGTTTAGGGCCAACTCCAGCAGAATTAAGAATTTAAATCTCATTAAAATTATGCAACCAAAAAAAAAAAAAGAAAAAGGATAATTTATTTTCTTTGTTGGTTGTTCCCTTGCTTTTCTGCAGATGGAAAAACTCGATTTTGGAAAAGAAAAACTCTATCCAACAGTATTAACCTGATACAATGACAGATGTTATAATATACAGTCATAAGTCCATGTGTTGTACACTCCAAATTGACTCAAGTTCTGTATCCTTGCAATGAGACAAAGGAGTACTATGGGTCCATGACAGTGATAATATCGTAACCAAGGAATAGGCAAGAAAAAGACAAATACAACTTTGACGCTCTCTCCTTGCATGATGCTCCAATCATGTCGATTTCCAATTACAAATGGCCTGAAAACTGTCTTACCACACTGGTTTATGTCAGATAAAGATCTGGTCTAGTGTATTACCTGGCATTTCATTGTTGTCATACACTGCCATAGCCTCAGAAGGGCTGGGAGGAGGTGTTTTCATGGACATGGAGTTTTCTGAAGTACACTGAGTTTCCTCAGGTCACAATTTTAAGTGCTGCTGCATAAACCTGTATCTCAGGAGGGAGGCGATTCACAGCAATTATGTGGAAATCAAGATAGAGATATCAAGCTAAATTCTTGGCATGCCTTGGTCAAATGGAGGTAGTTCTCAAAAAGCCCTATTCCCTTCACAGTTCCAGTGATGAGGTTTCCAGTTAGGGAATTTGGTCTTGGGAGAGACTGTTGCTACAGTGATTTCCAAGGAGCTTTCCAGGAAAGACAGGATGTGGGTGTGTTCAGAGGGATCGCAGGCCACCTTGGGGATCCATTATCTGGGAGGACGGACCAGTCTGTCCCTTCAGAGTCAGAGACCTGATGCTCAGGACAGTGTATTTATTGTATTTTCTGCCTGTGCCTCATCTGATGGTCAACCTTATTGAAGTCTCTGTTCCAAACACTCAGCAAGAGTGCATAGCTGTCAATTCTATTACAAAGTTACTTTTCTACATATAAGAACAAAATCTGACCAAAAATGTTCTTTCTCATGTGTCTTGGATCCACTAAGAGCTCCAGTTAACCCTCTTCACTTTTAAATATCTGACAGGTGAAGTTGGCAGGGCAGAGTGTTCAAATGGGCCCTCCTTACAGCTCCTAATTTTCCAGGGGGGTGTTTCTTGCATGCACCAAGATTGTTTTAAAGGATCAGAGAAAGCATGAAAAGGATTTTTCAGAGCAAACAAACTAAACAAATTCTGACTGGTCTCTTTATCCTTTAGCTGGAAGCCACTTCTTCTAAGGGAATCTCATCCAAAAAGAGAGTAATCATAGCTGTGACACTGAGAGCAAAACAACAAGCAATTTCCTGTACTTTTGTCTTTCCCATTTTCCACAAGTGCAAATAGCTCCAATTACTTCCTCAAAGTTTGATGAGTGCCACAGTGGGGCCAGTGATTAACTGCAAGGGAAATTTTTACTTTGCCCCTTGAACTTCTGCTTTTTTAGTAACCATTGAGCCATTCCACAGCAGCACTGAACGTCAGTCCTAACTAATCACCTAGATGGAAACACAAGGAGAAAGGAAGAGGTGGTGGCAGGAACAGCCCAGCCAAAATGCTGCAGATGAAAGACTTTCCATGTGGCCCCCAAGTGTCGTGCATTGGGAATGAGTTGAGTCATGCTTTGAACACCAGAGCATGAGTAAGAAAGCTCAGCCCCCTCTGAAGCTTGGTTTTATTGACGAGCTGACATCAGCTCCTGTTGCCAGCCAAGCTCCCCTGAGCTGAGTCTCTGTGACTTCCTCTACACTGGTCCTCTCTGCCAAACAAAGTATTCTCACCCACCTGCAGCCAGGGCCAGCCAGAGCCACAGTGACTCAACAGAGCAAGGAAAGGGGCCTGCAGGAGTTCTGCCTCACCTTCTCATACAGCATTGCCATAATACAGGAATAAAGACTGACTTCAGGAGCAGTGGGGGAAGAGAAAGGGAAGGTCTTCTGCGTGCTGGCCCCAGTTTTCATGCTGAACTTGTACTGCTGATTGAAGGCCTTTACTCGAGAGGCCTGGTGCTGACTGTTAAACTGGTTCAGGTAACTTGAGAATGACCATGATATCAAATACCTTTAGAGCGTTTTCAAAGGAGGTGGATTCCTGATGAAGTACATGGGGTATTGGCCAGTGGGTGCCCTGACACTCAAAGCAGGTTGCAGGTTGGCTGGAGGGAGGAGGCAGACACTGGCCCAAAGTGTGGCTTTCCTACCAAGCCCTGGGTGATGCTGCTCTGAGCCGGGTGGGTCTGCCATTCGGATGAAAAGCACCCAGACCACTCTACTTATGGAAACTACATATTCTAAGCACGCTGGAGGAAGCAACCTTTGGCTCATTTGCTAATGTTCCCATTAAGAAGGTGACTTTTTCGTCAGAGAGTTAGCATTTCTTCAGGCAGTGTAGAAAGAAGACCACCTATCTAGTCCATACTGATTTACACTGCTCTACTACTCATCACGACATCTATGTCAACAAGCTCCACTGAGGAAGAATAACAAATGGAGCATGTTCAGTCAGTAGTTTGGAATAAGAGTGAGAAGGGACTGGAAGATTCACAAACCAAAGAGAGGGCAGTGTTTCCTGAATAGCTTATTCCCTTGGGTTTATTTGCTGAGAGCAAATGTAGAGTGAGAGAAAGGTGATGAGGCCAAATAGACAGGGATCTACTGAATGCCAGGGGGATGGCAACAGATGCTGCAGGCACTCTTCCAGCTTGCTTGACAGCTCTGGGGCCTTAACAAGGGGACCCTGGAGTAAAAACTGCATTGTTACAGACCATGAAAACTTACCCATCCATACCACCAGCGTATGGAAGTTCTCTCCTCCTTTACCTAGAGGTGAATTCTTTCTCAACAGCTTACCTAGCCACCGACCTTTTTGCTGGCACTGTTGGGCAGTGATTGCTAGACTGGATAATAGTCTTGTGAGGCAGAAATTTGGGCAAGACTCTCTTTGCCACTCTGTCCCCTCTGCCAGTCTCCTAAGTCAAAAAGTTTCTCTAAATGGGAAACTGAGGAGCACGTAATGACAGTGCTACCTCTAAACATCTCCGTCCCATTTCCTTCTGTATGGGTTTACTGAATGGGTGAGGAAAACACAGATGCACTGGTGATTTTCCTTGACCTAATGCCTCTCCAGGAAGTGATGCAAGCCTTCAGGCTTCCCTGAACTATATGGAGTATGAGGACAACAGAAAAATGGTACATGATCTCACCCACAGCTCTCCCTCTGCGATGCTTTCATTTCTTCCATGCAAAACCTGTATGCCGAGACCTGGGCTAGGACTTTACACAGAACACCCTTTAGAGGTGCATAAGTACATGATGCAGATTTCTTCAAAAGAGCTTTTATTGCACCACTATCAATTGTCTTGCACAGAAAGAAAATTTGGTGAATATTCACCTGCCCTGGAACCTTGCTTATTTAAATGCAGTTCCAACCGAATACAAAGTTCTTCACTTCTTGGCCAAATTGTTCTGCAGAGTCACTTGCTCTGCAGCTGCTGCATCCTCCTGCTCTTACATGGCAGCAGTTCAGCAGTATTTGGAAGGGGAGAATCTGCCTGTCACAGCATCACACCGAGCTTTGGGATTCTCCCAAGTGGCACTCATTATATCCGTGTACAGGGATATTATTAGCGTATTTTCATCCAGCAACAATCAATGTCAGATTGCTTCACGATGAGTTCAACAGGCATCAACATTGCAAAACACACCAGACAAATGTCTTTTTACTTGACCTCTTTAATGCAGTCATAGATCATTTGCGTGTTTAACATCTCTCAAAACCTCGATGCGTGTGTGCTTACAAAACAGATATCTTCTCACTCCTTATTTTCCTCCTTCAAGTGCCATGAGAAATTATTTAAGGAAGTTTTAATGAAATGCATCTGTCACTTATGAAGATAAATAGTCATAGTATGGCTTTCCATTACTGGAAATGGCAGAATTAAATTAGAAAATTACAATCCTCAGCATCTTCCCTGACTTGTTTCTGCATAATGTGTTAGAAAATATGCCCACATAGGCAGAATGCTGCAATTCCAATGGAGCATGTCATAAAACAAGACCCCTTTTTATGGTTGTTTTTTTAGTTTGCATTGAGGAATTTTCTCCCATAGATGATTTTTGGTCCTGTTTCTGGGCAAGGAAGCCCAATTAGTAAAGGGAACCTAACCAGAGTGGCAAATACATAGAAGTTTCCCTCTTCTCCAAAACCTAAGTTCTGGAATTTGTTCTACATTGGCTCCCAAGCCAAATGGGAAGACCATAGTAGAGCGTATTATCCAGACTGTATAATTCCTCATTTCCCATTTAAAGGGCATCTCCATTACATGGAATAAAATTAGTGTTGGGGCAACACTTTGGACAGTAGGAATAAATATTGTACTCTGAGTCTTCATAGACAAAAATATGGCTATTAAAGGAGACATTTAAATGGACAGTGGGATGATGTGTCTTTTACAATGGAATGGCCACTTCTTAGACCCTCATTAGCAAGCTGGTCTTTTGGTCCTCAGAAGAAGGTTGTTGGTAACTGGTTTTGTCTTTTTAAGTGAAGAGTTCGAGTCCTTAGAATTTAGCCCAGTTAGAGTGAGCCAGAATGTGATTTGTAGCTTTTAGCCCTGCCAGTCCTGGATTCAAAGAGGTAGCAATTGAAATAAGCACGTAATACGAAATGTCTTGTGTTTCTCACCTGTGCTTCCAGCTGGTAATGAAGGATGCTTGCAGAATACTTGTGTCCCTCAGCCCTCCCACCCACTCCACACCAGCCGGCTATGCTCCTGCTTCCCTGCTCCATCGACCTCTGACTCACCCAGCACCCTTCCACTCACTTCCCTGGTGTTTCTCTCTTTCTGTTTTTAGGGCATGTGAGTTTTGCATTTTTTGTGGCACTGGAGATGGCTTCAGCAGAGGCAGGAGTAATTTGTCTGTGCCCACTACCCAAACTCAAATTTCTTTCTAGGTACATTCCTAATGCACCTTCTTCCCTCAGTTCCTGAATAAATACTTTAACTACTGTGCTTTTATTCCAAGCTGGTCACCAATGCTGCAGTGCCCTCACCAGCTGGCGTGTGGCTGTTCCGCTGCCTTTCCTGCTGAGCCCAGTGCTGCCTGTGCATGTCAGGAACGTTCAGCCAGGAATCCTGCGGAAATGAGGCAGGACTGCCTTGCATCAGGTCTTGGGGGTAGCCAAATGCAGATGAAAAGGTGTGAGCAGAGAATGCGAGAGCAGAGAATGTCCTTGTAACTAATGATTTGTATCATATCATGTCATATCATATCATAGAATGGCTTGGATGTAGCAGGTTAAAAAGGGAGAGAAGGAATTTCCCTATCTTCTCTTAAAAATTATGCTTATTTATTTCCAAATGAAATTAATGTACTTTTTGTTGTTCCTGGTTATTCCAATCTGCTAAATACCTGAAAAATCACAAAGATTCCTGTGAGGAAAGGCTGTGTGTGCGTGTGTGTGTGCATGTGCGTGCGTGTGTGTGGCTGTGCAGTAACTGAAGGTCTCAATATATTGAACACATTTTGGGCAATCCCAGGGCTCTCTGAGAACAGGAGGGAAGCAGATAAAACATATGGGGCACGAAGATGGGCTTGTTGAGAGACGAGAGCTTTTAAAACCCCAGCTGCTTTCCTTTCAGCCTCATCTTAATTGAACTGCTCAGATAATAGCAAACCTGCATGAAGTAAATGCTGGTTATTCCAGCTTTGACCTTCAGTAATCCTCCAGGAGTGAGGATAGGGAGGCACAACACTTCACTGTTTCCCTGATTATACAAAGGAAGGAATACTCAGATTTGAATACCCAGATGAAGAGGAACAGCATAATTGACAAGTATAAATAGCACCAAGGTCACAGAGAAACAGCATAAGCAGTGGTCAGTGTGGCAAGTGTCTGTTCTCCAGCAGGGATCACCATTCGGTTCTTGCAGATGGAAACACACTTCTGTAATGCTCCCAGTTAGTGGTGGGATTTCATTTGAGCATTTACATCCCAAGGTTAGCATGTCTTGGTGGCTTATCCTAGGAAGCTTTGAAATTTGATCACGTCTAAGTTACCTGACACTGCTCTGCATATTATTAATAATCCCATAGTGACCAAACTCTTATAAAAATCCAGCCTTGTTATTTAGCTCTTTGGCTTTCTCTGTAGCATATTCTACAGATTCACTGCATCCAGTGCAGAGAAGCCTTTTTTTTTTTTTTTTCCTACATGTGATGCCATTTAGGTCAATCAAGTTTTGCTTTTCTCTGTCCCTTCATGGAATCTGACCAGAGGTGCGATGAGCAACTTCTCCTCTATGCCTCCTGCCATCTGGAACAGGCTTGTCAGTATTTCTCTGCTTCAGTGGCTTTCCATCTCATTCCAAGTCTCAGCTGAAAACTCCTGCCTTCTCCCTTACTTCTATCTTCCTTCTCTTACTTATCTCTGAAGCTACATTACTGGTTTCTGTAAAGCAGCTGAGAGATGGACTTTGCATGACGGACAGAATTGAAAGACTTAATCCTTTAACCTTTGCTTAGTAAGATACATGCCTGTAGTGGTGACAATGGGCTACTGGGGTTAGCAGAATCTTCAGGATCAAGGGTATCTGCACACCAAGTGGACTTTCTTCTTGGATACATAAAGGAAAGGGTAAAAATTTTATTTAGAGCATTCCCAATGGTAAATGCTAACATCAACTCCAACTCTCATGGGCTTCTTGGGCTACAGGGATACTGCACCAGAGTCTGCTGCCCCAGCATGGACTTGGGAGCTAGCTGGCCCTGTATAATTAGCAGATCAAGAAGATAAATGACCAGTGATGAGTTGTAGGACACCACAGACAGGTTGTAGGATGGAAATGGTCTTTCATGTCAGATCCTGACACAGGTCAGGTTAGATGGAAGGAGAGGCTGGCAGTAATATCCAGAATGGGCTGAAAGGCAAAGAGTTTTTTCAGAGGGAAAGGTAGGACTGAATTTTGTTTAGGCTTATTTTAAAACTCTGTCTGGCAAGAAGCTTCAGCATGATGGTATTGGGTTGGAAAATGAGCCTGGCAGCCTTATGAAAATGCTGGCAAGTATGGAAAGGAAAATGCTATGGAAAACTGACCCTAAAGTGTGGATATGGGCTTCCTTTGCACTTCATACTTCACAGCTGATCTTGGAGGGGAAGTGCTTGGTTGACTAGTGATGATGCAGAATGGTTACTGCTTTGAAAAAATACTGACCCTTTCCATGTCTCACCATGCTGAAAACCTTCAGGATTTTGATTCAGGTTTGGATGCAAGGAACAGGAAACACCACCACACCACGTGACATGTTTCTCTTTGGCCATAAGACAAAGAGGATAAAATTAATACTGGGCAAGAGGCATTCTTGTAGCAACAGCAACATCACTTTATCACCCTTGTGTTTCAAAGTGTCAAGACTCACAGGAGGACCTGTATCCCAGTTAGTCAGCCTGAGCACTGTGGGATGACTGCTTGGTCTTACTCCACCAGCCCTTGCCTGACACTGAACATTTTTCATGCCCTATCAGGAGTCTTAGACTGTCATCAAAGTTTTTTAGCTGCAGCCGTCATCTAGGACAGGCAGGAAGCAATAGATTGACTTTGTCAATAATATTTTGGGTATAATAATATTCAGGATATGTTAGATTAAATTCTCAGGTTGTCTTAGGTGGTGTGCAAGCCTATGCCCCTGAGTAAAAACTGAACTAGGAGAAAATTACCCATTGACATTAGATGCGTAGAAACCCAGGTATGTGGGTAATTACATCATCAAAGCCACCTGGAAGCTTTTAATACTTTGAAGAATGCCTGTGCATCTACCTCTGCTTTCTCCTGATACTTCAGGGCAAAGAAGGAATAAAAGCTGATGTCATGGTTTAAGTCCAGCGGGCAGCTGAGCACCACACAGCTGCTCACTCACTCCACCTGTCCCCCACAGGGTGGGGAATTGGAAAACAATATGTAAAACTTGTGAGTTAGGAGCAGTTTAATAATTAAAACAAAAATCCCCATAATAATAAAACATAATAAAAACCATAACAACAAAAAGCAGTAATAATAATTATAATAATGCCAACAAAAATAGCAATAATAACAACAATAATAATGATAATAATGGAAAGGAGAAGTAGAGAGAGATAAAACCCAGGAGAAACAAGTGATGCACAACACAATTGCTCACCACCCCCTGACCAATGCCCAGCTCGTCCCCTGTCAGCAATTGGCCCCTCCTGGCCAACTCCCCCGTTTATACACTGAGCATGACGTTCTGTGTTATGGAATACCCCTGTGGCCAGTTTTTGTCAGCTGTCCTGGCTGTTCTCCCTCCCAGCTTCTTGTTCTCCTTGCTGGCAGAGCATGGGAAACTGTAAAATCCTTGATTTTTAGAGTAAGCCTTCCTAGCAACAACTAAAACAGCAGTGTGTTATCAACATTATCCTCCTCCTAAATCCAAAACAGCACTCACAAGCTACGAAGCAGAAAATTAACTCTATCCCAGCCAAAATCAGTACATCCATAGAATCAAAATTATGTATGAAGTGGAAAAAGTTCTTTCTGTCCCTGGCAGGTAATCAGTAGAAGCTCCAGAGCATGGAATAAATTTTATGTAAACATATAATGTAGCAACACCTTTTTTTTCAAACCCACTTGGTGTTTCAAGGACTCATATCACAAGTTTAAATTGAAGTTTTTGCCCATCACTACTCTATTTGAAAGGCTATTCCAGAATGTCATTCTTCTGATGGTTGGAAACCTTCCCCAATTTCCAGTCTAAATTTATTCATGAGCAATTTATATCCATTTGATCTTGTTCCAGCATTATTCTTTAGGTTAAATAATTCTCCTCCCTCCCCCAATATTTACTCCTTGATATACCTATACAGAGTCATTTTCTCCCATCTCCAGTCTTGTTTCACTAGGCCAAACAAACCAAGTTCTTTTTTCTCTTTTCATACGATAGATCTTCTGTTGCTGAGGAAAGAAGCCCTTCTCTTCACCCCTGCTAACTTCAGTTTCTCTGCTTTGAACAGGGGTGGCAGGAACTGTGGTATCAGGAACGAGGCCTTACCAACCCTGTAGGTGGTATTTTCCTGTCTCCACCAACAAAGGCTGGCCTGATGCACCTTAGATTCAGACTGGCTTTTCACCACTGTGTCTCACTCCCAGCTCCCAGTAATCTGGCACAGGGATAGAAGCACAGCTTTTCAACATTGGCAACATATTATTTCTGTGTGATTTGCTTGGATGTCAAAGGACATGTGTATTAGGAAGATGAAAGTTGCACTTTCTTCTATGGTAAATTTGTTCTTTTATGCAGAACAGTTCCCAACAGAAACGTTCCAAGAAAAATTCTCAGAGTGGAAATTTCCATTCTCCCTTCACATGCATACAACGCGCTCTTAAATTGGAAGCCTAACTCCTAGGAGGACCTAGTAAGCAAACACAAAGAGACAAGGCTATTTTGGACCTTGCTTTGGAGAAATATGGGATTTTCTGACTTGTTTCGTTTTAATTAAAGTAACTTTAGAGGAAGATGAAAAACAAAGACTTGTAAGTCTGAAGTGAATGGAAATAAAACAGTCTCAGAAGCTCGAATCTCCAAGGGCCTTGTCTCAGCTTCAGGAGGCAGCTGAGCCTGCTCTGCACTTCTCTGGATTAGAGCCTGAGAAAAGCAAGTGCAGAATGCAACAGAAGCTTAAATTGCTTTAAAACAGGCAAAAATGTCAGCAAAGTGTGTGATCATTTGTTGGGGATAGTAAGAGAAAGATCTATATAGGGAAGAAGGTCTCCTTCGGTTGCTGTTGTTTTTGTTTGGGGGTTTTTGGTTGGTTTTTGTTGTTGTTGTTAATATTATAAAGCAATCAGGAAGGGATGCACTGAAATGGTGCAATTCACATGTGATTAAAATAGTTGTTTCTTGTTTCAACTGGATTTTCTTGTTTTCTTGCTTGGATGCCTATCCAAGCATTCAGTAGAGTTAGGCTGAATACTGAATGTGGTTAAGAAATGTCCAAGAAGCTCCCAGCACTTCTAATAAACTGTGTGAGCATTCTGCATGGACAGACTTTGCATTGACCTGTGAAAATAAACTTTTTCACACTGGTTGTACTCAAGTTTGAGGCATAGATGGCATAGAATTGGACCTCTTCTTCATGCTAAATTTTTGGAAAAGAGGGAACAGATCTCATTCTTCAAGAGGCTGGAGAGCAGCTGCCAGTTCAGGGTTGGACACTTTTCTGTTTGAATATTGCACTTCTTGAAAAACGCAGATTTAGGTCAGTCAAAATCTGATTATGAACCATGTTAATAAGTGATTTGTTAGCAACAGACATATCTGACTGAAGGCTAAAATCGTTTGTTTGCTGTTTCCCAAAGGAGAATGTTTCACTAAAATATTTACACTTATGTTTTGAAACAAAAGGACAAACAACACCAACTTAAAAACAACCTGACATTTTATTTGGTTGAAATGATTGATGAGAGGAAATGGAAGAGGGGAAAAAGGGAGTATTTCATACTGGAAAACTGTTCTCCTTTGTTTACCTGTTTGTTTCAGGTCTGAATAAATCAAGCCACTTTTTGATATATTGGTTTGGCCAGTGCTCTTTATCCTCAGGGCTGTCAGTCAGTCTCAGAGGACTTGCAGAACAATCTCCTGGGATTATACTTACCTGTGCCCAAAGCTGATATATGAGGGGTTTTGGGGAAGCCACAACTTTCTTTTCAACAGACCTGGATGCATTTTTCTGACATCAGTTTTATTGCCCTTTGAATCCAGCTAAGCCTTGCACATCTTTGCAAAGTATGATACAAATTAGTACTTGCAACAGTCTCTCAACTGTATACCATGCATACAACAGTGATCTCAGCTCATTTTCAAGGCAGATAATTAAGATTCAGTAAGATTAAATGACTGACCCATTGTTACTTTAACGATTCATTTGTGAAGTGTAAATGATTAATTGGAAGCTCTTGCCTTCCTTTCACCTGGCCGGAATGATTCTATCACAATGTAGGGAATAGACCATAAACAAACCTCTCCATCAGAAATCTGTAATCTTTTGTTGATGGCTTGCTTGGCAGGCTCTATAGATACTCTGGGACATCTTCCAAGCAGGGCCCAAAGAAATTAATTGTATCCTAACCTGTTTTGAAATATAGGTCAGCCTTTCATGGCTTTGCTAAAGCAAAGGCAACCTTAATCATCTAAGACAGTAAAACCTGGAAAAGGTGGAGGTTTTCAGGCTCTCCCATTGAGGATCTTCCAGGACAAAATAACATTCTGTCTGCCCTGGATATAGCCTTACCTAAAAAAAAAAAAAAAGGGGAAGGGAAGGGAAGGGAAGGGAAGGGAAGGGAAGGGAAGGGAAGGGAAGGGAAGGGAAGGGAAGGGAAGGGAAGGGAAGGGAAGGGAAGGGAAGGGAAGGGAAGGGAAGGGAAGGGAAGGGAAGGGAAGGGAAGGGAAGGGAAGGGAAGGGAAGGGAAGGGAAGGGAAGGGAAGGGAAGGGAAGGGAAGGGAAGGGAAGGGAAGGGAAGGGAAGGGAAGGGAAGGGAAGGGAAGGAAGGGAAGGGAAGGGAAGGGAAGGGAAGGGAAGGGAAGGGAAGGGAAGGGAAGGGAAGGGAAGGGAAGGAAAGGAAAGGAAAGGAAAGGAAAGGAAAGGAAAGGAAAGGAAAGGAAAGGAAAGGAAAGGAAAGGATGTCCTAAAGCCTGGAACTTAATTTGTTAGCTTCTCCTACTCTTTCAGTTTCTTTCTTCCTAGCTGCCTTTCAATTCCCGGAGTATGAAGCCAGTTTTTAAAACTGGAAACTGAAGCAGAAATGTTAATTGACTCAATCAGAGAAAAAGTAACATGGAGTTCAGAAATTCTGGACTCCCCTTCCAACATTGGAATCACCAAATAGCTACCCTCTGGAGTGATTAAGTCATTGGATGAGATGATGAAGCCGACTCCTGTGGGAGGCTGTTGATGTGGTTCTGATGAAATTTGCTCCTTAGCCCCTTCTGAGACTATTGATCCTTCTGGCCCCAGCGTGCTGCCTGTGCTCTGCAGGGGAAGCAAAGCCACTCTGATGGGGCACAATATTCCTCTGCTAAGTTCTTACAGAGCTGGTTGGCCTTAGCCCAGAGACACTGTCTACCAGTGGCTTTCTCACTTAGGCCAGTCACATGTATGAACATGAATGTTTGTCTGCTTGCCTTATTTGCAGAGCATTTTGTAGCAAATTTACCTCTTAGAACACATTCTTCATCACATCAGGGAAACAACGAGTTAATTTTTAACCTTTTCCCACTGAGAGATGTAGTAATTCTTTATCTCCTTGATGCAAATTTGCAGTACCAGTGTCAGAAAAGATGATCATCAGCACTTATTTCCTGGATGACTACAGAAATATCAAGACAAACTGCACTTATTTAAGGGTACATTTCTCAATGCTCTCAGGCTTTCCTGCTGTCTTAACATCAGCAGTCATTTAACCACTCTCTAAGCTTTCAGTATTTTTCCTAACTTGGTGTAAGCAAATATTGATTGTGACTAAGATAGTAACTGAGTTCATTCATGATAATAGATGGTCCATTGGCTGCACCCATTAAAGCTCCTTTAAAAGCAAGAAACAACTTTAATTGCCTGGAGAGACATGGGATGATATTGCAGCAGATTGAAACCTATTAATAACAGTAAATTCAAGGTTTACCCTAGCTTGTTTATGCTTGTTAGTATTAAAGCTTCCCATGGAATAGAAAGATGACTAAAAGGGTCATTTCAGACCGAATACCAGCCTGATTATGCAGCTTTTATAAAACACCCTCTTTAATCACTAAGAATATCATCATACAAAGCTGCAGTACTTTCTTGAAAAGACTCAGTTCTCCATTAAATGGGCGTTTTCTCCATTACCTGAAAGATCTGTAAATTTGGCACTTGTTTTATGCCCTATCATTTTGTTTGCCATAGGAACAGAGGACCAGAGGGCATCACTGAATTCCTAAGAATTACTGCAGAGGAAGGATGCACACAGTTTTTCAACTTCCAGCATCTGTGTCTATTTGAAAACCAGAAGCAATTACAAATATGTCTGCATGTCTCAATGAATGATTTTTAGAGGCTTTTGTAAGCCAAGACCTTCAAGATATTAACAAAACGCTGCTTCAGGCAAATAATAATGCCTGGCAGATGTATCTCAGGACCTGTCAAACTCCAGTAAACCTTGGTTCACATAGTACACAGGCAATGAGTTTCATTTTTGTAGATACCCAAGCAGAAGAAACTTAAGCCAAGAAGAAAGGATTAGTAATCGAAGGATGAGGGCAGGGTTCCTTTATCATATATTATTCCAGAACCGTATGGTCTTCTTTCAGTTTTCAGAATCATGGCTGCTTCAAGCACAAGAGCTGCTGAACTTCCTCAGCTTTGTCTCGCAGATCTGTGACCCTGCTAGCACATCTCCTCCTTTATATATGTCAAAGCACCGGTGAAACAATTCCAAATTAGCACGGTGTTTCGTAGCCATGCTGCACCAAGAGAAACAGTGAAACAGATCTCTGGCTTCTTCAACCTATTGTCTCCCCTGGGAGATAATATATCTCTAATTTATCTGAAACCAACTGCTTCGTTAAAATTGGCAGGCATGTGAAGAGGACTCCCGAGGACAGCTTCCATTACACTCTGCAATATACAGAACTTGGATTTTTTTCTGAATTTACAATGAAATGAAATATTATATTTATTATGAGGTCATTCCATAATTTTGGTGGGGTTTTTTTATTAAAAAACCCTCCTGTGTTTGGCAGGGTGTCTAAAGCTGACATCAGCAACATCTGGGAGCACAGAGTAACACCTCGCAGATGCTGAGCAACAATCTCACTGAAGCTAATGGCAAAGACATTTGTTCATTGCGTACAAAAATTAGGCCCCCAGCCAACATTTTCCCATTTGAAGTTAGGCACTGCAGTCGCTACTGAGTACCACAAACATGTTCCAAATGTGCCTGCAACAGCATTACATCTTTCAGAAATGAAAGAAAATCTTCTGCAGTTGAGTATCACTGCCCTTTTTATCCAGCCTAAAAAGTTTAAAGCAAAAGCAAATGGAAATTTGACAGATTTGTCACATAGAAAGGCAATATCCCTACTTATTTCTTCAAGAATTCTTGACACTACCATGCCTTGCCCCCTGCCAACAGCTGAGGGAGACCCTACAGTCACCCACTCTTGGGCAGTTACTGGGTTTTGGGGAAGGATTACATTTGGAAATTAATGAGGAAAAGCAACTCCTGAGTGCAGTGGGTTCATCTTCATTTTTAAGCACTTTGCTGATTCTGCTGTCAGCCCTAAATGCCACCTTATCAGCAGACTGAGAAGTCCACTCCCTAAAGTTTCTTGCATATGCACTTACTGTTCATTATTTCTCTCACAATGCTCGACTCAGCATTAAATTAGCCTCACAGACAGAAGGTAAATAACTGTGAGTATTTTTTGCTTTGAAATGGGAAAAATCATGCTTCTGTGATAACACAACAAACATCAAACAAAATGGTCAGCTGTATACACCAGCTGAATTTAAGGTCACCTCTCAGAAAAGGTCATTTTCACTCCATTTGCAATAAGTTGTGACCTGTGTTCCTAACATAATAACCCAAAGACCCCCAGTGAACTTATTCCATTTCCAGAGAATGAGATACAGGAGCCTTACTGCCTATAAGGAATTCAAAAATTATTTCAAACCCCACCAATGTGTCGAGCCATGAGCCTAGAAAGCAGAAAGCCTTTATTCACAGCAATTTTGGGGGGAGCATGTCTGTGTGCTAAGAAGGTGGTCTGGCTGGTGCTCTGAAACAGCAAAAGCATGAATATCTTGGGATTTACGTGAAATGCATTCCAATGTAGCACGGAGACAGAGTCGGGTGTTTACAGTCTCAGACGGGAGGTTCAAAGTCAGTGAAAGCCACAAAGCACAACGACCTGGACAAAATGCAGAAGAATTTCAGGCATATGAGGTCTGGACAGGAAGGAGGAAGGCAGCATGTCCTTCTTGCGAGGGAGACTAGCTAAGGGAGAAGGGATATAGCTACACAACAGAGGCAGGTTCTGTGTTTCAGAGGAAAAGCCATGACCTCGAGAGGACTCCTGAGCATATCAAACACCTGAGAACCTATGAGAGCAGTAAGGGGAGACAGAGAAATGTACACAGTATTTTATTATTTCCTTGTGCTGAAAGTAAAAGGAGATAGTTCTTCTAAATCTTTCCATAAGCATGTCTGTATGTTTTAGCCATATGCTCAACTAAAACCCTAAAGAAGTGTATTATAAATCCAGAGCACCTACAGGGAAAATCCCCTCAGCTATAAAGTGACTTAGTACCAGATCTGGTAACTCAGGGAAGCTGAGCTACAGGTTGTTCTTCTTCTGCAGGGTCCAGAGACAGGGATCCTGTGTCCAAAACTTCATTGGTTCTGCAGTCTATTCAGATAAATGTCTTTGGGAGAAGGCAAGACCCAACTGGGAGCTGCCTCATGAGTACCTGGGCAGCAAAGAACTCTTGGCAGTGTGAAAGCAAAGCCCCACCAAGAGCTTTCCAGTGAGGCTTTGTTTCTGTGAACTGCGGTTTGTGTCAGTCAGTACAGGACCAGGCTTCACACTGGGACATTACATGATGCTGGAATATTTTCCATTTCACAATCTAGCTCTTTTGAATTAATGTGGTCAGCTGAGTCCTCTTGCAGAAACTGCTTCCCAGATACAGAATTCCACTGCAAGGTCCTTTGGTATCTGTGAAACAGGAATGTTGTAGCTAGCTTGACTGCTTTTAAAATTTCAACCATCACTTCAAATGCCATAAAATTGGCCTTTTCCCTCTTGTGAGCACAATTCACTTGAGGGCACCGAAGCAAGGCAAGATTGTATTTGTGCCTGTGTATTGCTCATTCAGGTGATCAGGGAAAAAATCACACTCCATTGGTGATGTGTTGGATCCTACAAGGTATGAAAATCACAACATACACTGCACAAATGTGCTGTTTGCCAGCTTCCATCATGCTCTCTTCTTACACGAGCTTTACAACCTCTCTTGTGCACACCAGTATCTGAAGGCATCCAAACTGGTGCAGATTTCAAAGTAGATCCCTGCATTTATGTAAGGTGAGGCAAGCAGAATTACAGAACAGGTAATGCTGTCAAATGTCCCCAAGCTGTTCTACATAGTACTAAATGTAAGATGAAATCAGGTAAATACATTTTTTAATGAGAATAGCATTTCCCCCATAATAAGCACAGTAATTCATCTTACTCCATTTTTGTCCCCAAACCTGCTTTATAGGATGGGGTTTCCCATTTTATAACCTGACAGTCAGCATTGATTTGTTTGTTTTTCTTAATGGGCAAAACTGTTGTACTGATGCACCCTGGTGCTGGGTGATATTAACAGTCAGTGGTTCATGGCTGACACTTGAAAGCAGGAGCTTTAAGTGATGGATTAAACTTGTCATTCAGAAGCTCCATTCTGCTTTTATCTGTGGCATGCTCTGTCCTTGATAAAGATTCTCACCAAATAAGAAAAAAAGCTCAGGGTACTCAATAACAAAAGAGAAAAGATGTATCTGAATGAAAGTAAGAAAATATTTCATACAAGTGGTGACTCATCTATTTTTATTTTCCATGCATAATTCCAGGGATCTGTAGATAGCTGTGGCTAGGGAATAACCTATGAAAAAGAAGCAGCTTGGCTGGAATTGAGAACCAAATTTGCAATCAGGCACTTAATTAGAACACAAACACTGTCAAATAGTAACATTATCACCTATAATTGGTCCAACAGAAAGAAACACTAATTGTGACATTAGAGGATAGAATGCTTTCAGGCAGGGTCTCTGTTAAAATGCAAACACTAATTGACATGATGAGGAAGACAAAAATCCAAGGTAATAAAAGAGGCTATTACGCTTTATCTTGGTAAATGGAAGGCTACTTTAGAAACACTCAGTAGCTAAAGAAAGGGCAGGTGGCTTAAGCAAAGCAGTAGATGAAATAATGAGCATTGTTGATTCACTGCCTTTGTCTCAGGGAGCCAGAGTGATTACAAAGTGATGAGCAAGAGCCACAATCTACTTTCTGCCTCATTAGTGTAAATCCAAAGTAGCTTCATTGAAGTCAGTACAGTGGATATTTACAGGCTTTCAGGTCTGGCCCCTCACTTACAAGCTCTGGCCTGTGAGCAGCAAGGCAGTGAGTAAGGAAATCAGCCCATGCCTTTCATGAATCGGATGCTAATTGATCAGCAACTGTTCAGCCTAACCCTAGTGAGGGAAGATCTACCAAAGTACAGGCTGGGCTGTCAGCTGGATCCTGGTGGCCTAAGGTGCCTGTAAGGCAGTTTAGTTCAGCAGGCTCAGGAAGCAAGACTGCACTACATGGACGGACTAAGGCTGCATCTCAGAAAGTCTGCTCTCATCCTACACAGTCCCAAACAAAATGTGCGTCACCAATCCCATTGCCAGCTCCCTCTGTGTTCTTCCTTCCAAACTGACATGTCTAGACCCCGCAAATTTTATCTAGAAGCAGTCCCCATCCTCAGCTGTCTCTTTGAAATAACTGTGTACAGACACTTTGCCTTGAGGCCTTGCCACTGCACCTTGGATCTAACATCACACCCAGCATACAGGTAACAGATGACTTGTAGTGGGAATTCAGTGGAAGAGGGAAAACATAAATGGCATCTCCCTCTGTACACCACCAGGAGTGCCAATACTCAGCAGTCACTATTTCTTTCCAAAATCTAGCTGAAAAACACTGTTCCTTCATCTGATCTCCTTGAAGATAGCTTGGCTTTGTTCCTCAACAATAATTTTCCTCCTTTCACTTTGGTGACACTCTTAACATGCCTGTCCAAATCAAGATCTCCACATCTGGCTGTGGTGAAGCCTTCCCAAAGCAGTGTTGCCGGAGGATCTGCCTGTTTATATTCTCAGCTAAGTATAAGCAGAAGTGCTAGAGCAAAACAATTTCTGATGCTTGCTCAGTCTATTAGAAACCCATCTTTCACACACAGTACTCCATTTCCAAGAGTTTTCTGACTGATTTTGAGGCTGCATGGTATTGCTCAGGTCTATTACCCCAGTAATATTTCCCAGGAAGTTCTGGCAGAGGTTTGCTAGACTGTGGATATGTGAAATTTACTGGGTCTTTTCCAACATCTAAACAGTAGAAATTACATCGCAAACAGGTAATACATTTTTATTGGCATGAATATTTTAGTGCTTGAGGTTTGTGAGTCTTTTATCAGCAGAATGTGCCTTCCATGGGTGTCACACCCTCACCTCTCACACCCCACTGTGCTTCCACAAAGTCCCCTGACTTGTTCTCTTTCACTTTTTTGCTGATGCTGAAATGCAGACCTACCAATGTGACTTTTTCCCTCCACAGTAAAGGTTAGCACTGTATTTAATCCCCCCCTACATCCTTTGAGACTACCTTGGTTTTCTTCCACTTTTCAAAATTAATTGCCAGCGACAGAGTCAATTCATTAGCTAAATTAAAAATCTGGGAAGCATATTGTCCAGATCTGCTGATCCCAACCTATCACAGAGTTGAACAAAGTATTTCCTTACCTGGCCTTCATTAGCAGCTGTATTGGCCAGGCTTCTATTCCTTTCCAATTGTCTGTACCACTCTCCCTGTTAAAGACCAATTAAAAAAAGGAGATAAAAAAGCAGGCCAGCAACTCAACCACTGGAGATCCCTCATTGATTTCTTTGCCTCTCTTCATGCACTAATGGGTCCATTTCACATTTTCACTTTTTCTCTTTCAAAGTATTAACAGCTGTTCCTGTGCCATTTAAAGCCTATTAATAAGGACACCATTTCAGTTTTCAGCTCTTTCTTGTGGTTTGTGGGAATGAAACAAAGTAATACAGTGGGAAAAGTACACACCTAGGTGCTTTGATGCACTACCTAATTTCCTTGGGACTGGTAAATAACAGTCTGTTAGCTACCACTAGTCTCAGAACCCTACTTTTAAAATTTTTGCTCATCAAGCATATGCAGATTATTTCATTGACTGCCATGTGCGCCTTAGGCATGCAAAGCTGCATCACCACCAAAAGCAGGCAAAGACCACCCACCCATTGCCTTGTCTCCAGGCACCTCAGGGCTTTTTCCATATTGTCCCCAAGGGAACATCCCCTCTTCAGGTGGCAGAGCCATTTGGGTCTGTACAGCGCCTGTGCCGGTGACACTGACCAGAAACAAACTCCCGCGTACCCAAGTCAGGCACATCATAAAACCTTCTCCTGAACATCAGCTTTTTGGGGGGCAAATGTAGGACAGAAGGAAGAGCCTGAAAAGATAAAGTAGCTGATTCCACTCCAGGCAGCATCACCCAGAAATACGAAAGGGGAGTGTGGAAGAAGGCTGCAGTGTGCCACCATACATCTTTTACCTAATTCTGAGAAAAGATCAGAGAGCAAAGGCTCCAGTCATGCCAGCCTGACTTATCTCTGGGGCCAGCTTTAACTTCCTAGTTAAGATAGAGGTCAATGAGGTGCCCGTATAATTTCCAAAATAAAGAGGAAATTTGAGAAGACATGGTCTATCTCAGCAAGATGTTGAGCATAAAGGAATCAATTAAATTGTTCTGCAACATTATCTGTGACAAATTATTCTGTACATTAGTTGAAAATCTGAACTGTGCCCAGGGTCTACCCAGTTACACTCAATAGGAGACTTACTAATCACTGAAATGAGCCTAAGCATTAGGCTCAGATTGAATCCTAGAGGAAAATACTGAGAACTGAAAACTGCAGAAGTCCCACAGCAGCAGCTTCATTTGATTGAAATCTGATTGATCTGTGCAAGCAGGAAAAAAGCCCATAATAAACTGATTGTAGAGATTTTTTTGAACGTTTCCTGTGGCCAGCATACAATAATCTGCAATAACAGACATTCTCACTATCACGTGATACTGTGACAGAGTATGAGAGTCCAAAAGAACATGGCGAAGGGGGCAGATTTGAGGATGTAGTTCCCAGTCCAGGGTTGTGCACGTTTATAAGGCTATCCACTAGAGTAGAAGAAGAGGTGGAATGAAAAGACAGAAGCACAGGACTAATTCAGTCCACTTAGCATTTATTTCCAGTAAGTAATCTGAGTTCAAAGGAATAGAAGCATACAGATCGATTTGAAATCCTTCTGCCCTGGATTGTGTATCACAGAACACTTGTATGCACTTCAGTTTGTTTCCAGTTGTGGTCCAGTGAAGCACCAGGCATAATACAACATTCTGACTGCTGTGGTGGGAAAGTTGTGATTAGAAGAGAGGGTCCTGTGGAAGTGGGGCATTGCTGAACTGAGCCAACGTCCTCCTCCGCCTGGACACTCGTGCTCAGGTCCCACCCTGGACTCACTCCCTGGAGGAGGGTTCCAAGGGCTGGCTGTGCATGTGTGAACAAAAGGGTGAGAAAACTCTGGTTTAGTTAAGAGGCCTGCACCAGATTTACTATGAAAGGAAGTGGGTCAGAGCCCCTCACTCTCTTTTTTCCCCTCTCTTTCTCTTTCAGTCTCACTGTTTGCCCCAGCTCTAGACCATCTACATGAACTGATGATACCCTCTGTTCTCTCTCTCTTCTCCACCTTTATTTCTCTCCTCCCTTGCTTTGCTTGGGCAAAGCATGGCTGTCATACTCTATTCCATACTCCATACTCTTTGTTGTGGGAGTGGGGAGCTTGTGGAAATGTGTTGTGACTTGTGAGCCAGCACCTTTGAGAAGTTTTTTTTGAGGACTTGAACTTTTATGGAAGTGTACAGTACAAAATTAAAGGCTTGTTAGCCACCACATGTGGAAGTCTATCGTACAAATTTAAGGACTCATTAGTCAATACCTTTTGAGTCTCAATAGTGGGCTGGTTGCTGGAGTTGAATGACTAGAGTAAAGAACAAGAGTTCCCTGACCCATGGCCTGGTGTCTTTGTCCATCCTGGTGAGAATTTATAACAAACATCATGGCCCTACCTATGGGTCCTGACACATGCCCCTCCCTGCAACCTATTCTTTAATTAAACAAAGAAAAAAACAAACAAGAAAAAACCTTGTTATATATCTGGTTCCCTGTGCTATGTGACATTTTCCTCCCTCTCGAACACTCCCTGGTGCCTCTTCCCCAGGAAAAGTCTTTTCCAGGAGAAACCCTCTTTTTCTAGGAGAACGGTTTTTAAGAGAAATGGATGCACATGACACAGGCTATTCCAGGATAGGCACAGTTCCTAAAAGCTTTCCATGTCCTGGATCAGTGATTTCCAAGACCAGCTCCTGGGTCCACGTGCACTGAGGCTCCTGACAGCTGTGTTTCATGGAGGTAATTCAGGTTGAATGCTGGGTGCCCTGACTACTCCCACAGGCCCAGCAGCAGAGACAGTCACGGTGGGCTGGTTTGAGCAGCTGCTGCCCTGGGCTGGGGGCAAATGCTGTGTCTCCATTGCTGCCCTTTTCTCCCTTCAGGGGCCTGGTCAGGAACACAAGCTGTTTTCCCTGGACATGACCATGGTGGCTGAAGACAGAGCCTCCATGGTGCACACCAGCCAAGCGGTGGGAATGTCTCTGGCAGGCCTGCTGTGCCAGCTTTCAATCCCCAAGATGCTGGAATTAAGGCAGGTCCAAGAGAAAGAACAGCTTTTGACTTTGAGTGACTGCTTTAATTGCTGATCCTGAGCAATGCCATGACTAAAGGAGAAGTGATAGTTAAAAACCTGCCCTTTTCACAAAAAATGCAGGAACTCAGAGACCTTTGCAAAAGTCTCCTTTGGTTCTTTTACACTCCAGCTATTACTACACTGATGTGCCACTAAAGCAACCACCCAACTTCAGCTCCCTGGTAAATAGGAAGGATGGAGGAAGATAAATATCCTACTTTGAAAGAAATCCCTTTTTGGACTCCTACCAGTGGATGAACTGTCCTGGGCAACTTGTTCTAGGTGAGCCTGCTCAAGCAGGGAAGTTGGACCGGAGGACCTCCACAGATCCCAAAAGCCCATCAGTGGACATCACCGTGCTGAGCAATGCAACAGGACAGGCAGGGAGCTGACAGCTGGAGCTGTGGCTTTGGCTCAGAGACTCCTGAAAGCTGGTGTGTCACTGGGACAGCCTGTCCCAGCCCTTGCCCTGCCCTTCTCCAAGCCATGGGCAGCAGTGGAGGCTCTCTGTCCCCCCAGAACTGTATCCAATGGCTACCACCCAATGGGTGTCCTTGCTTGTCCAGGTGGTGTCCTCTCTTGGGGTCCCACACCTGCATGGTGACACTCATGGGACAAGTGAGCACAGCTCAGCCAGAGCACAAGGTTGCCTTTTCTTCCAAAACCCACCTGGTGAGCAGCAAAGCTTCCTCCATTGCCAGACAGGGCCATTGGAGGCCCTTGCTTGGGATCAGCCTGCAAGGGCCAAGATGTGCTCGCAGAGCAGCCCCGCAGCAGAAAGGGCACTGGGGAGCTGCCACCCAGCCCCAGCAGCCTGAGTGTGACAGAGCTGGGACCCTCTGCCCTCCTGGGCTCTTTGCCCTGCACAACAGCATTTCTCCCAGTGCCACTGGCAAGGACACGCTGGTGTTCCTCGTGGCTCTCCAATCCCTCTGCTTTCTGAGAGGCACCACAGACCCTTCCTCCCTCCCACACAAGTTCGCTCCACTAGCAACACATCCCTGGCACCCCAGTCCAGCCACAGGGCAGCCATTCTCACCTTTGCCAGGTCCTCAACCAGCCTCTCCAGACTCCTGGCATTCAGTGTCCTCCACTGGGTAAAAGAGGAGTGGAAGAAGGGGAGCAGTGATGCCTCTGCTGCTCAGCTGGCAGACCAGAGCTCAGGGACAGAGCCCAGAGCAGAGACACTGCACGGCAGGTGCTCAGCTCCTTCTCCAGGGGTTAGATGCTTGGCAGAAGGGTCCCTTTAGGCTCCCCTTGTCCTGTGCAGTGGGAAGGGACAGGGAGACAGGTGGCTAAGCCCCAAGCTGCCTCTCCTCTCTTCTCAGGCAGCTCTGCCTGACAGCTGCCCCCAGCCACAGGGGCACCTCTGCCCAGCCGGGGAGCTGTGTTCCCCTGTCTGGCTGCTCCTGGAGCATCTCCCAGCTTACCCCTGTAGTGTTCCCACCCACAGCTCCTTCAGTGCCCGGAAGCTGCAGAAAGAGAGGAGAACCAGTGCCAGGCCCTGCTGCTCCCCCAGCCCAAGGGCAGATGTGCCTGCACAGCCCTGCCCTGTGGGGAAGGACACAGGGGCAGGACACAGCCCCATGGTGGGGGCAGGATGGAGGTGCTGCCCAAGCCATGGCTCCCTCTGAGCTGCCAGAACAGCAGCTTCTACCCTTTCCTGCGGAGAACCAGAAGGTGACATGGGGATTTAGGACATGGAAATGCCCCCATCCACTCCCTGCCCAGGGAGGCAGAGGCCATTCCCAGGGTGGCGTGTGCACGGCTGGGAACCCCTCCTGCCCTACCGCGGGATGTGGCACCACAACTAAGCCAGAAGTGGCACTGCAGGTGGGCCTGATAAGGATGATGGAGGTCCCATCCTCATCGCTGCCTTCCTCCTGCTCCTCCTCTTCCTCTTCTTTCTCTGCCACTGCCTCCTTCCTGCTGCTCAGCACCCACAGCTGGCCCAGGGCCGGGCAGAGCTGTGGGTGCTGGGTGATGCTCGGCTGCAGAGAGGAGAGGCAAGCAGTGAGCTGCAGGTGGCCTCCCTGAAGCTCCCCCAGGCAGAGCCCTGGCGTCAGTGTTGGGATGGATTGGTGCATCCAGCACTAGGTTGCTGGGACTTATGCCAGGGCATCTCTGCCCTGTCCCAGAGCCAGGGATGGGGCCCTACTGGTGGGTCATGACGAGACTAAGACCCAAAGTCATTAAAACTGAAAAGTGAAGGATTAGGGTTCACATGTTGAGCAAGTTGATCTAGTGGACTGTGAAATAAGAAGAGCTGAGGGAAAGCAAGGGTATGTCCAAAGCATTTGCAGCCAGAGAAATGCCAGCCTCTTGGATGGGCTTTGAATTAGCTCACCTCTATGAGGCTAAACACAGCACAGAAGTGGCTTTTTTTGTATTAACTCTATTATCTAACTAATCCTTCAGCAATTGCCCTGAAGTTCCTTCCTCAACGCTTCTGTACAGAAAAGATCATGGTTCCTTTTTCTAGCATCACGCCTGCAATTACACTCTGTGGCATTACAATTATGGAGGCATTACGCTGTGGTTCTGCTCCACAATATCTGTATATTAACATTAATTTGATATAAGCACAAGAATAACTGCACGACAGAATAATTGCACTCTAATGATTATATAGTTAAAGTACCTGGATTATAAAAATATACACGCATTAAGTATCAAACTAAAGAGATAATAATAAGTCATTAATTCATATAGGCAACTTCCAGAAATATGAATGAGTTATGATTAGCTATCCTAAGGCACAGCACTAATGTAATTACAGTAATTATATTGTATTTATGAAGGGTAAAAAACGGGAAATTGTTGCATGAACCTTTCTTAAGGCTGTTGTTTTCATGCTGAAATGGAAGAATTTTGATCGGTTTTTTACAATGACTTATACTCTAAGACTTCTCCCCCCCTACTTCTCGCTTCTCATCTTTTTTTTTTTCTTTCTATACAGAGGAAAGCCATGCAGGGTTCTTTTATGGACGTCAGCCTTTAAGGAGCTAAGGAAGGAAGCCAGGAAGGAAAGGAAGGGAAGAAAGGAAAGGAAGAGAGGAAAAGGAAGGATGGGAAGGGAGGACAGAGGGAAGGAAAGGGAAAGAGAAGAAAAAGGGAAGGAAAGGGAAGAAAAGGAAGGGAAGAAAAGCGGACAGGTCTGTCCATCATTGCCTGCACAGAGAGAAGAGGCGGGGAACGGGACCCCAGAGCCCCTCACCACACGGGGGTGGCAGCCGGGCTCGGCGCCCGGTGCCCGCCCCCAGCCCCTCCGGGACATGTGGAGGTGCGGCTCCAGCCCTACTCTTGCCGGAGCGCCGGGTCTTCCCCTGCGGGCAGCAAGCGGCCGCTGCCCGCCCCCGTTCCCGGGGCCCGCGCGTGTCCCGGCCCCGTCCCCGGGGACCGCGCACCCCCAGCCCCGCTCCGGGGGCCGCCGGGCCATTTTTTTCCTCAATGAACGCTCCGCCTGCCCCGCCCCCGAAGATTTGCATAATGAGGGCTGCCGGGGACGCCATTGGCTGCTGCGGGGCGCGCTCGGGCGTGACGTCAGCGCTCGCTGGGTAATGCCTGCGTTGTGGCGGGTAGTTGGAGCCGGCAAAGCCCGCGCAGCGGCCGCTCCGGGCGGACCGGCCGGCGGCGGCCCCGAGCTCCCTCCGCAGAGGACCGCGCCGGCATCGCGCTCCCCGGCGCCGCTCCGCGGCCGCGGGACGGGGCGCTGCCGGCCCCCCGCAGGTCATGGCTGGGGGCAGGCTGCCCGCCCGCCTCCTGGCCGCCGCCTGTCTCGCCTGGAGCTTGGCCCCGGGGTCGGCGGGACCGCGGGACACCCCCGGCCTCTCGCGGCTGCAGAGGAGGAGCCTGGCGATGGACTTCGTCGTGCCCTCGCTGTTTCGCACCTACGTGCGGGAGCTGGTGCTGGGGCCGCCGGGGCGCGCCGCGGCGCGGTGCCGCCTGCGCCTGGACTGCGCGCCTCTACTCCGCGCCGCCCGCGGAGCGCTGCCGCGGGCCGAGCCGCCCGCCGCCCCCGCCGGGCCCTCCGCGGCCGGGCGGCGGCTGCGGCGCGCCAAGCAGCTGGTGCTGGAGGTGGGCGAGGGCACCGTGCGGGACGGCTGCGCCGGCGAACCGCCGCCGGGCTCCGGCCGGGCGCACCTGGAGTTCAACCTCACCGAGCTCTTCGCCTGGTGGCTCCGCGCCGGCGACGGGCGGCTGCGGGTGCGGCTGATGCCCGAGCGCCGCGGCGCCCTCCCGGGCAGCGAGCGAGGGCTGTCGGCGGCCATCCGCGCCGCCCGCCCCCGCCTCCTCTTCCACGTCTCCGCGGCAGGTGAGCCGTGCGTTGCATGCCGCGCACCGCGCCGGGCAGCGCCCCTCGCCCGCTCCCGCGCAGCCCCCGCCGTGTCCTGGCGGTGCGGTGCGCCCTCTCCGCTGGGACGCGCGTCCAGCGCCCCGCTCCGTCCCGGTCACCGACAGCCCCGCGGATGCGGGAAGCGCAGCTCCCCCGAGCAGTCGCGCCTTCCCCTCACAGCTTGTCCCTAAGGGCTGCGCTTTACCGGTGCTAAATGTATCCAAGGGCTTTGGTGGGGCCAGGAGGACTATTTTGAAAGTGATGAGGGATTTTTGCGAAACAAGCAAGACCCAAAGGTTAAAGTGTCGTTAGTCGAAGGACGGCAAGATCAGGTTCTTTGAAACTTAAAAAATATCATCCTAAAAAGGAGTGCTTCCTCAAAGTGCTGCAAGTGTTTTCAAGGTTATGTGCAAGCAGACCGGGGAACAGCACAAACATCTCCAAAGCTGGGTATGGCTCCCGACATTAATGCTACTATCACTATTATTGGCTATTGATATTATTACTCTTATTTAAACATAAAAGATAAGGGCTGATTGACATTTCTATCCGTTTTAAAACCCCAAAGGATCCTTAGTGAACTGCACTGTATCAGCCACAGTACAAGAAGTTGTACATCTGAGGAGGCTTATGCAGCACTGGTACTTACGTGAAGAGAGAACCTGGCTTAGAATTTTGGTACTGGTGGGCAGTGATTGGCAGTCACGGTTTGGGGCAGCTCCTTTATATCAAATCAGGACTCTGGTTTGGGCCAGTGATCAAGAGAAATTTCCATTCTGTGTGTGGATTGTACCTTTAACAGAAGCTCTGATTCAGCCTTTCCTACTAGAAGAATATAATACCTAGAGGACTGCAGGTCCAAATAATTTGTCACAGTGAGTTAAGTTAGGTACGTTTTATGAAGCTTTGTAGAAGTCAGTGGTGTGTCCCTGAGTAGCCACCTACTTAATGGACCACAGAATATACTTAAGTAAATTCACAAGAGGAGAGAGAAGTCAGTGCTGGGCTTTGAATACAAAGTTGGAGCAACTGATTTTTGATGCTCATCTGAAAAAAATGGGATAGCCGTCTGAAGAACTACAAATGGAACCCATCTCCTTCCTTGCTGCCTGAAATGAAAATCAAAGCTAACTGTCAGGGTAGGCTGTGTGTGAGTAAGTCCTACAGCTGTGAAGCGAGGTACCCAGCTTAGCTCTTCCTGTCTTGGATCTGGCAGGGATAACACAGAGGTGCTGTCCACCACAAGGTGGCTAGGTGAGGCCAACACCCCACACCTTCCAGCAGGTCTTGCCGTGCTACATTGCCATAAAGGAAGAATAATTAAAAATTTAAGACACCAAAACCTACTGTCTCCTTTTCTTTCTGTTCGGGGAATTTGTTGTGATTAGCACTTGTTTTGATTTACAGATCTCTGGCAGTGAAGCCTCTAGTTTTGAATGCCATCTTTACTGAGGTACTTACAGCAATGATAGAGCTGGAGGACATGCATTTGTCTTCTTAGAGGATGAAGGTGTGTTTTTAACCTGAGGGAAGAGCATACATAAGAGCTAACAGGTTCTCTGATATGAATACAATGCAATGGAGCTTTAACCAAAGCTAGTAAAACTCACAGGCTTTATTTTGTCTGTTGTCTCACTGTTGAGAAGAAATGCATGTTTTTCCAGATCAGTAGGAAGCTATGCCCCTGTAAAATCATGTTGGAGACAAAGCTCTGCTGTTCTTACTGCAACACAGTTATGCGAAGTCAGTCATAGAGGATGCAGGAAAAGGAGGAGCAGAGGGACGGAATATGGACCTCCTTTACCTATATCGAAGTGGTAACTTCTCCTTGCAGCTGTTCATAAACTGTAAAATCCTGGCCTCTTTCTGAATTGCACCTCTGCTTTTTCAGCAGTGACACCTTAGCATAGTTACACTGTTCCGTGGCTTTGCCCTGCTTTTGTAACATGAGTTTGTTTAACATTAGGGAATCCATTCCTCCTGCTTTGCTAAGGTGCTGCCTGTGTGAACACCGTGTGTCACTGCCAGCCTTAAATTTGTGCTGTGTAGCCCTGTCGACAGCAGGATGTGCTGACACAGTGAGAACAGCACGAACAGCATCCACCAGCCCGTCAGATTCCAGCAGTTATTGACACCATTGCAGCTAATGTGTACGGGGCTTAACTAAAGCCCTTCCTAAGGCAACTGAGCCTTTCCTTCATTGCTTAAGCTAATTGGAAATGGATTTCAAACAACACAATCCTCCCATCAACAATGGAAAGCTGCTCCACTTATGGTGGCATATTGGGCTTTTTTTTTCTCCTCTTGTCTGCTGGAGATGCCCAGGGTTGCAGTACTTCCCAGAAAAATGTATAATTACCTTGCTAAATTATTTTCACCACATTATCCTCCACGTGAGTGGAGAATGAATTATATTTTAGGATGAGAAAAAAATGGCGAGGGGATGAATTCCCCCTGACCTTAGAGGTGACAACAGAGTCCTGTAAATAATGCTTTATTCTCTTTAACTTAGGCTTTCATTTGCTGGCTTAAAGATAAATTTAACTGGAGTGAACCTTTTCCTTATTTAACAGCATGTTTGCACAAAGCGTAAAGCACTTTGTCTCAGTCTGTTACTGAACAATTAGTAAAGGATGTACTTACGGGCTGCTGTTGTTTAGCAGACAAGCCATAAAACTCACAGGAATTTCTACAGGGCTCTCCTGCAAATATTCTTGATGCCAGATTTCTCTCACACTCGTCCTTGTGGGAAAAGAGCATCCTGCAAGAAAAAGCTTCCATTTAGAGAAACTGGTCCTCAGCCCATCTACCATTTCTGTGTCAGCTTGGCCTGTTCAAAATTTGGTACAAGAGAGTTTTCCTCTCTTGGAAATGCTTTCAGACTTAATACTGTCTTCTTAGCCTTCTCTCAGTGCTTCTCTGGGACAAAAAAAAAAAATCAAATTAATTTGAGTCTTTTCTGTATAAAAGACACACAACAAGAAATGCAGAGGAAGGGAGAAAGAAGCTTGGACAGGAGTGCAGTGCTGCAGATCTCCTGTATTTGGAGTGAACCTCTCAACTACCAGGTTGCTATTGACTTTGCTCTCATTGTCTGTGGTTTTGACTGGAAATTCTGCTGTGGCTCCAAGGAAACATTTCCCAAAAGAATTTAATGAAAACCAGTACATTGCCATGGGGAAGTGAACAGCCAATGTGAACATTACTGTCAGGAGATATTCAGGCCAGCTTTAGTTCTGGTCTTACAGGATTTGCTGTATAGTGTTGAACCACAGTGGCTCTCTGTAGCAGTGTACTCTGGACAGGTTATTGAGCTTTCTTGGGGGAAATAATCCACGAGCCCTTCCACACTAACGCTGCACTGGTATTTGGATTTTTTTTTCATGTTAACCTCACAGGTAACAAGTTCTCTCACTATAGGGCACCTGAGCCACAAATGTTGCTAAATAGGTTTCTTGTGAGTTTACCCAGGAAGTTTAATAAGCTGAAATGGCCATAAAATAACTTCCCATGAAAACTAATTGCTACTTACATATGCAAAGGTGGGAAGCATATGTTAAGAAGGGGCATACAGGGTTGAAAATGAGTCATTCTTCCCTCTAAAGGTCAATGTACTTTCATTCATGAAATAGATTTAACATTCCAATTATATTTTTTAAATAGCAATGCATAACTTTTCATCCTCTGGCTAGGCGAAATATTACTCCTGCACTGTGGCCTTCATCTAAAATTTTATTAACTTGCCACATGTATTTTCCCTGAAACTGTCTGCATTCACTACATACCAATGCTATTATAATGCTGAGGCAATTAGGCTTTACATCTTTAGGGGACTGCTGCTGTACACCTGAACTCATTTGCAGGAGGAACCCTTTGCCTAAAGATTAGAAAGAACTTCAGACTAGATAAAAATATGGTTTTGAAAGTGGACATTTTGTAAATGAAAATCAGAGCTCCAAGTTGAAATCTGACTGTGGTGAAGTCCACAGCATTATTTCTGCGTATGTTAGAGTTACCAGCATTTAATTAAGGTCTCATAGTTACATTTTTCTTTCATTATATTTTGGTTTTGTTTCGCTGCCTTCAAAGGATAGAGTTTGGAGTTGGGACATACTGAGGAGAAAACTGGTAAAAGATATTGGTCACTTTGCAGCTGCTCTTTGGTTTTCTCTCATCCTCAACTGTGTGCCACACCTGAGATCTGATCTTGCTCTTCTGATAAAGTGGCAGAACTTGGTGGATAAGACTGAGGCGTTGCCATTGGGCTTCTGAAAGGTTTTTGTTGTAGCGCAAAGTGGCTTTGCTCTTTGCTGGGGTTTTGTGCTTTGCCTAATCTATCAGGCCAGCTTTGCCAGTCCAAAGCTTAAGGATAGCATGAGTTGCACTTGAGTTTACTCTAGACGTGAAGTGTAGTGCAAATCAATGTTTTCTGTTCTACCCTTGTGTTGTCATGGGTACCAGTGGGCTGCATGTGGATTACCAGGTGCTAAATCACAGTGAATCATGAGTGTGCTTAGAGGCATCTTTCCCAGTCTTTCCTGCCCTATTAGGTATGTAGCACTTCCCTCTAGACCTCCAGTCATTGGTGCTCTCCAGAAATGTGGATTTAGTCAGTTCACAGTGCCTCTTCTTGAACTGTAAATGCTTCTCGAAGAGGAAACCAGTTCTTTAGTGATGGGGTTTGCCTGGCTTTGTTGGCAGTATGATCCTTGATCCTACTGCTATCCTGCCTGTTCCTGTCCAAGTCACTTTCCTACTCCGTCAGCACTAAGAAAACTCGAGAAAACTCATAGCTTATAACTCTTTTGACTCATGATGCCTTGTCCCCTGTTTCCGTGTTGACCACAAAAATCTGGCTTGCAAAGCCATGAGGCTTTCACAACAAAGCCACAGGGATTTGCAAATTTGTTACTGATTATTTGACAGATAATGTTAGAAATGAGGCTCAGTCTTTGAGTGGTTCACGGAAAGTGTGATATGATCACATGGTTTTGTTTTCCCAGAGTTATGTGGTGTTGCTGATCCTCATTGGGAGCCAGGATTATGCACAATGTGTTTATGATTTCTAGGTCTGTTTTCTGCAAATTTTGTTTACTTTTAGGCTCATTGTTCTTATTCATAAGTGTGTTCAGTAAAATAGCCATAAACAAACACCAAAAGGGGCACAAGTGACAATTCATTATGTTTGAATGAACATTTATGGCACATTCAAAAATTACGTTGTCTCTAAACTTGCTGTGCTTTTATTTCCACATCCTTAAAAACAGGGAATAAAGACCTACAGTAAGGAAGTGCACAGGGAAACTTAAAGGCTTTATTATACAAAAGCAGAGACATTCTTCAAAATCAAAGGTGGTTTTGCAGTGTTTGAGTGAATTGGATCCTGAAGTAATCGGGTCATTTGGTTCACTGCACATCTCACCTGAACATCACATGATAGGAAATAAAATGTGTGTTTGTGACGATGTTTGCGAATTAGCCAAAAGAAGAGCTGAGGGGAGATTGGCAGGATTTAGCACTTAAAAAGTTCCCAGCTAAGTGAGCCTTGTCTTAATAAAGAAGGTCTCATCTTTTGGATACGTCAGTGCTAACTCACTTGGAGTGATGATGTTTTGAGAGTCCAAGTTGCTTCCCAAACAGCAGCAAATTTCACACTATGCCTGAACATTTCCTGTCTAATTCTCACATTAAAGTATCCTCTTGGGCTACTCAGAACTAGAGTACTGAGACTAGGAGATGGACTTCTTTGGCACAAGTGATTTACCTAATAGCAAACAGCAATTCAGGTTGCCTGCTTTCCAGATCTCTTTTATCCACCGAGCAACAGCATCTGTTTCCTGGGAAGTCACTTCTGAGCTCAACATGGTTGCTGAGACTGCAGTGCTGGGCTGAGAAAGGTCCTTTATGAAGTGTGCCCCATTTGTCTTGCTTCTTTAATTCAGAAAGATTTGGTTGGAGAAAAATGTCATGGAAGCATAAATGCAGATTTGATAAGTCTGACCTTTCTTTTCTTGCGAACAATAAATGTCAGAAAGCTTAAAATGACAAGCTGGAATGGCTGGAGGTTATTTATGTGTTTAAATATTTAGGCAAGAAACACATTTTGAGACTAAAGTCTAATTTACATGAGTATTTTGATTTATGACTGAGATGGCCAAAAAGCTTCATGGTTGTCACTATCCTGCTTAGCGTGGCTATTCAGAAATTCCCTGTGGCAGCATAGGTAGGACTTAGATATCTCTACTTGGAGAAGCTGTGAACTCTGTCAGTTGTAATGAAGGAGAACCACCTTCCCTTGTTAGTCAAGTAGGATTGTGACATGGTTGAAGTGTTCCAAGTGTATCCAGTAGAAAGAGCTGGTGGCTGGCTTCAAACTGACTTCAGACAAGTTTCTAACAACAGGCATTTCTTTGGCCAAACAACTTCAGTACGTAGCTTCAAGAATTGAGTTCTAGTTTGACTTCCAACTTAATTATCTTGCAGTACACAGGTCTGCCATTGACATCTTGTGTGACATGAAATACTTCCCTTTGTGGCGGTTACGTCCTTTGCAAAGGAAGGGTAGTTTTGACTGCTTTTGAACTCTGTTGGTAGAAGGTGCTTTTTTTGTGGATTGCTAATGCTTTTACTTTCTAAGAACTGGAATAAAGGCAGTAAGGTGCAGTCTGAACTCTCAGCTTTTTAAGGGAAAAGCTAAAAGGGCCAGTATACCATATTGATTTATTCCCATCTCTGCACTGCTAGTAGTCAAAGGACTGCTATTTCCTTCATTTCAGTGATAGCAAACTTAGAGTTTAGGTTGATGCTACAAGAAACTCAGTTTCTCTTTTATTTTGAAAAAATTATGAGCCCTGCCTTCAGCTGTTAAAACACCACCGGTCTTGAAGCCAAATAGTCAAATTTAGATTTGAAATTTGAATACTTTGTGAGTCTTTGACCAAGATTATTTGTACCCTCACGAAAAGTGAGAACCGGGATAGGCTGTGGCCAGCTGCCCATGTGCTTTTGGCAGCTGCAGCTGAGCACCCATCTCCATTTGCAGTGAGGAGCTGCAGGTGTTGGCTGCTGCTGATTAATGGGGACTGCTGAGCAAACCGAGCACTGTCTGTCCTGGCTGGGAAAGGAGAATGTTGTGGAGGCACTGGGAGAAGGTTTATCCTTTATGGTTTCTTACTTCAGATATCAGACATTTGCACAGAATGGGGGATTTGAGATTGTTTAAAACTTCAGTGGATTACCTGATTCTTCCTGGATTACAGATGGTAAAGTGGAGACACTAGGCTGAAACCTTTTAACTAGATGGTTCTAGAAATGTGGGGCACCCCCTTTGCAACTTGTCTCATCGCCTTTACAACTCTTCAGCTCGGTTTGCAAATCTCAAGAGTTTCCTCTGGTATTCCAGTGTTTACATCAAGGCAGCAGAACTCCTTTCCTGCTCAAACAAGGGTGTATGTTGAATCCATTTTGGACTGGGATTTCCCTGCAGTCGTGCACTGTGAAGAAAGAGGTGTAGGCTCTTTCTGCAAGCTTCTCCCCACTTCCTTACTGACAAGCAGCTCTCACTGGTCTCATATCTTACAAAACCTTGTGATGAAAGAAAACCATGACTCTATCTTCAAGTTACAAGCTGGGCAAAGGGAGAGAAGGCGGATCTCTGTAAGGCGAAGAGCAGAGAATGCTTGGGTGGTGAGTGCAGGGGGAAAAAGCAGGATCCTGCAGTGTGAGGGTGGGGGTGGGAGTACAGTGGGAGATGTCCATGTGTGGATTCTTGTGCGATGTATTTCTTGATGTCTGTTAGGAAGAGAAAATACTAGTCTCAGTAGACACACTGGAAATGGTGTTTTTCATATGTCATACTCCTTGTAAGAATTTTATGTTACTGAAGTTTACTTTCCAGCTCAGTTTTGAAAGGTGGTGCCGTTCTTCTGAACGCAGTTGCTGTACTGCTTGTGACATGCAGCTGAATATCTGTGACTTCACCCACTAGAAAGCTGTGGTGATTCTTCAGTGTTCTGCAAGTTGCAGCAGACCTCTAATTACAACTTGTACATTGGCATTCGCCTGCTGTTTCTACTGGCCCATTGAGTAACGAGTTATCTCAGATGCATCAGAGTGTCTGGGCTTTTTATAGCCTCTTTCATGTTGGATTCTCAAAGTACTTTAAGCCTTATCACCCTAGTGACAACGTTAAGCATTATTATGTCTATTTTACAGAGAGATCATAGAAGCCAGGGATGGAAAAAGCATTATTTGATTATGTTGTACTGCAAATGCTGAATAGAATCCTCTCATATGGAATATGCTATACGGTGAAGTCTCTCTCTTTGCTTCAGCCAGAAGGCCAAGAAAGAACGAGAAATTAGAGTTGAGAGGCTCACTAGCTTGCTGGAAATAGTGCAGCAGTTATTGGCAAAGCTTTCTGAGTCTTCTCTGTTCCACACTGTGTTTGTGACACTTGTCTTTAAATAAATCTGGTTTTGTCACATTGCACACCTTTTGCAACACTGTTTTCTTCTTAGTTTTGGGAGCATCTGTGATCTGCTGAGCCTCTCCCTATCTTCAGACATCACCCTGTGGCCTTTCCCTTTGTAGGGCAGGGTATGTCAGCATTACAGACCGTGATGCAATGGTTATTTCCAAGGGCTGTTTCATTATTGATGCTAATTAAACTTGAAGCTAATGAGAAAGGATTACTTTTCAGGGCTGGAGAGGAGGCCAGAATAGTTATTATAGGTTAATTATTCTTCTAAAAGACTCGTTTTAAGTAACAATTCATTTTGTCAACTTTTTTCTTACATTGTACAAGAGCCTTGTTTGAAGATGTTTCAAAATATAATTGCTGCACTGACCTCATCTAGCTCTCAATCAGTAATCTCCTTCCATCAGCAAAAGGTTAATAAAATCTTTAAGGAAAGGAATTTGGTGCCTTATCTATGTGTGGACGATTTAGAGTAGGTCTCCCTGCAAGTATTTCCTATTACCCTTCTGCATGATTTCTTTGGCATATTTTTTAGATTTGAAAAATGTTGCATTCCATAAAGCTTCCAGATTTAATGGTTGCTTTGCAAAACAGGTGCATTACAGAGGCAGAGAGTGAATTTAGTTAGGGCTGGCTGAGAATTGGCACATAAGTCAGAACACGCTTCTTTGTTCTCAAAGAACTACAGCCTGTGGTGGACCTTAAAGTCTGTCCTCACTTTGCAGGACACTGGGGTGTCCATAACATGATTAATATTTGCTAAGTAACCAAGGGAGGAGACGAGACTTGTTTTACATGGGAGCCAAGGTCTCTTTCTGGCTGGGAAGCACTGTGGCTTTTGGAGGGGAGGACACATGCTGGTCCAGTTTGCTCCTTCCCAGCTGTTATGTTGAACCTTTCTTCTTCTTGGCTCTTTGTAGACATGAGTAATGGCTTCAGATTGTTGCAATATTGTACTACAAAAAGGGAAAGGCAGAGCTGCATTAGTGCTATTGTTGAGTGCAGAAAGCTGAATAAAATCACAGAATTGTGTAAACTGGAAAAGACCTCTAAGAATACCAAGTCCAGCTGTTAACCCAGGACTGCCAAGTCCACCACTAAACCATGTGCCTAAGTGCCACACCGACACGTTTTTTGAACACTTTCAGGGATGGTGATTCCACCATTCCCTGGACAGCCAGTTCCAATGCTTGATAATCCTATCAGTGAAAAAAATTTTCCCAATATCCAATCTAAACCTTCCCTGGCACAACTTGAGACCATTTCTTCTTGTCCTGTTGTTATCTTGGAGAAGAGACTGACCCTAACCTGGCTACACCCTCCTTTCAAGTGGTTGTAGAGAGTGCTAATGTCACCCCTGAGCTTCCTCTTCTTCAGGCTGAACACACCCAGTTCTTTCAGCAGCTCCTCATCAGACTTGTGCTCCAGCCCCTTCCCCAGCTCCATTGCCCTTCTCTGGACATGCTCCAGCACCTCCATGTCTTTCTTGTAGTGAGGGGCCCAGAACTCAACACAGCACTTGCAGTGTGGCCTCAGCAGTGCCAAGTACAGGGGGCTGATCACTTCCCCAGTCCTGCTGGCCACACTCTCGCTGATCCAGGCCAGGATGCCGCTGGCTTTCTTGGCCACCTGTCAAACAGGTCCTTTTCCTCTGGGCAGCTTTCCAGCCATGCTTCTGCAATACAGTGCTGCAGGGGGTTGTTGTGACCCAAGAGCTGTGACCTGGCACTTCACCTTGCTGACCCTCATACGCTCACCCAGACCCTCTGTTTTTGTGGACAGGAAGGACAGCAGTCTTAATTTGCTGTAAATATTAGGGCAGCTTATGTGCTCCATTGACTGGCAGCCTGATGCCTTCTGTCAGGGCACCTGCTTTGCTTTTTGTATTAAATGTGAGGGCTGTGAAGGCAAACAGCCATGAATGAAGGTGATGCTGCAAGCAGCAAGGCCTCAAATGGAACCTAGAAGATGCAGCTTAGGAAAGCCCTTACCTACTAAGTCCCCATTTCAATCTCTCTTAAAAGGGCAGCACTCACCAGGCCTGAGTTCAAGAAAAGAGTTACATCCTCTATCTGGGTGTTGGTAACAAGTTCAAAGATAAAACATTCTCTGAGTAATCACTCTTGCCACTGGGCTCTGCTTAGACCAGCTCATAGGATTTGGGATAATATTTGAAGTGCTGAGTCCCTTTTGCGATTAAGGTTTTAAATCACACAAAGATTGATCAAAAGCTCAATGTTTCCTTCTTTGCCTTACCAGCCTACTGTCCTTTATCTCCTGAAACAAAGCAGCATTAACTTTTAAGATCCGATTCAATAACATTTTATGGATAATAATTATGACTGATATTAAGCCTTCAGCAACCAGTCTGTACGGAGACTTAATGTATTGAGGTTTATTACCAGTGTAACCTATCTTTTTACATTGGTTGTAAAGCAGGATCAACTATACTGATAAGAGGAAAGAGAAGCATCAATGAACTGTTTGCCTCTGCTTCTCTGCAGGGTGTTCATATTCTTGCCACTTAATATTGCTGGCACGGTGGGAGTTTGCTGGTGAAGAGTTTTTGTTTACAGAGTCTGTTTGCGAAATTGCGAATGAATGAATGAGAGAGTGTGTGAATGAGCTACAGCAATCCTGTGCTGGGGAAAGGAATCCATTACTGGATAGACCCTGGAGACCAATTGATGATACTTTCCTTTTTAATAATGAGTGTGAGAATGCAAAGTTTTTAGACATGAGCTCCACAGCTTTCTTTGAGGCTTATCCCAATAATGGAAGCTCTTAACTACATAAAACTTCTTTAGACACCCCATATTAGTGACTTTTTCCCCAGAAATTTCCCAGTTTCCTTGATCTCATCAGGATACAGTTGTATGTACATATCATAGCAATGAATGGAGATGATCCCTAAACCAAACCGAAGACCAGGCTGAGCTAAAGAAAACTCTGGTTTCTAGGTCTTTAAATGCTGTGCACAGTGGTCTAAATATAAATTACAATATGAGAAAGGAAATTCACCTTAGTTTCCATATGGGGTCTTCAAGGAAAGTTCTCCTGTTGTACTGGCACTGAAAAAGTCACCTGAAGGACCCAGGACTGGGTCCTTGCTCAGCTGAACTTTGTGATGTTCATGCATCATTAACTGTAGCTGTATTACGTAGTTGCCTTTTTTGCCTTGCTTCTCCTCATAACTTTCTGTATAAGGAAATCTACCTCCCTGGTAAGTTCAAAGAAGATTCTGTCTGCTTTTGTCCTCTTTGCCTTTTTTGATGGGAAAGCAGAAGGGAATTCTAAAGTGCTCTGGGAGCTACATGGAAGCCTTGCTTTGACATCTCTAAATATGTGAGTAATAGGGTGCTTAGAACTGATTTTACGTGTGATGGATGCTCAACAATAAGGAATCACAAATTGCGAGCAGCAGAGCTTGGAGAGGAGAGCTGCTCAACAAGATTAATGGGAAGGGAGACCTTTAGTGTAATGAAAGACATAGTTCCAGCTTGAAAACAGACAATGCCACACTAGATTGAGTCTTGAGGAATTGGACAGTCAGGTTCTCTCTGTGCATTTGTAGAGCCCCTTCCTAGGCAGGGAACACTGAAGAGCTGCAAGAAAAGTGCACTGTAGTTCCCACTTCACCTGCAAGTGAGTACACTGGAACACCAAGGGAGCAGATTGTCCAAGGGCTGTCTGTCAAGCTGGAGATAGGGGTGTTGAAGGAAAACTAGGAATTTCTTTTTGTTCTAAGAAGTCCAAGCCAATAAGAAAAGCAGGATAAGACTGCAGTAGAATGTAGCTGGGTCTGAGAACTGCAGGGTTTATTTTACAACCATTTTCCTGTGGAGAAATGACCTTAGACAAATCATGCAAGTGGAACCTAGTTGGAAAAGACTCAACAACTTGTGTCTACGTTCAATTAGATAGCAATTATCTTATTATTAGGAGAAATATCAAGTTTAAAAGAAAAAAAATATCTCCGTACTCAAATAATAAAAACCCCTCAACAGGTGAAAGTGTAGCTCATCCGTCCCTTCCATTGTAAGTTGAAAGCTGCTATTAACTCTGAATATCCTGACTAAAGGAGTATGAACAGGGAGCAGAATTAGCAAAATGTTAGTGGAGCTGGCTACAGGATCATTGTTATGGCTGCAACTGTGATTCTCTGTCTCTGACAAGGATAATAGTGTGTGGAAATGGAGCCAGCAAACATGTAAAATACATCTAAATATAGAGGACAAACAGCAAATAATAACTGGACTGGTAATCAGATGCCGAAGGCCTTATCTGTTAGTACAGTGGCTTGAAAGATGGCAGTGCTGGTAGATAAACATTAAGAGGACTATGAAGCTGAGGATAAATAGAGCAATATCCTCTAAACAGTAAAGAGCTGAAGCATAAGACCCTGGAAAGACATTCAGGACTTATTGCTCGAGAAAGATCCCTAAAGCTGTCAAGCAGATGTGCAGCTGGTAAGTAGTGACTCGCTGGGACGTTGACTGAAATGGTAGAAGGAATAAATCAGAGGGGATTGCATTAGTGTAACTGAAGGTAGTACATTACTTTGCTTTGAAGTATAGTGTCCTGTGGAGAAAGCAATGACTGTCATCCCATAAGAGTGATCAAACTGAGTGGAGACATGTCCCAGATTTAGGCTGTAGCATAGTCAGGGGTTTCTCTTCCGAGCACTCATAATTTTCAGGTTTTCTTGAAGGCTTTGGACTAGAGTTTGATGGGAGGCATAAGGGGCTGATCCTGAGCCTACTGAAGCCAATGACATCTCCCTATTGTACATCTGCTCCCCTCTCCTGCTCAGGTACAGACAGACTGGGCAAGAACCACCTTTTCTGCTCTTTGCTATTGGGCCATCTGCTGTGAGTGCACAGGGAGATGCAGCACACCTCGTATTTTGTGTCAGAAGATAAAAAATAGAACTTATTTTCAACCTGGCATTTTTTGGAAATGCAAAAGAAGGCCTTGGTGCTAAGTTTAGTGACTGGAACAGTATTGTCTGTGCTGTCTTTACACAGGTCAAATGAGTATAGGAGATGCTAAGAACTCTTGTTCTTGAATTCTTATGATTTTGTGGAAGGGGCTTTTGAGCAAAACTGTTGCCTGTAGCGTGTGTGTTAGCCATTAAACATCAAACTTCCTGCTGTAGCCCACTCTTAGACCTTTGGCATCGTATGTCTGGGTTTTGAGTTAAATTAAAACAAGGGAAGCATCAACCCAATAAGGGGAATGATGGTGTGAGGGCATCCTAGGGCAAGCAAATGGGAAAACAGCTCTCCAGAGTTCAGTGACAGGAGGAAGGTGCTTGTCAGGCTGACCAGAATATGCCTAAAGAAATGGAAGCTCTGATAGTCACCTCTTAAATTGTTTACATCCACTGTTTATTGAGCATAACATCCCTGAAGACCTAGTTTCAAGTTCTTTACCTTTATTAAAATGAAATTATGTTTGATTTACCCCAAGGTACAGAACAAACAGACCAGGCAGGTCTGCAAACTGAAGGTGAGCACCCTTCCCCTTTTTCACTCTGCCTATGCTACTGTGGTCATGCCTTCATGGTAAGGCACTTTCTGCATGGTATCCTAGACTTGAAATTGAAAAGGTTAATGAATTTGCCCTTTCTGCCCCATGAAAAAGTTCTCAGTATATGATGCTAAAATGATTTCAAATACACTTTTGTCACTTAAAAGTTTGTAAGTAAGTTATTTTTTAAAATAGGGATTGGAAAGGGGGAAATGAGGCAATATCCTCTCTGAAAAGAAAAAGCCTCAACTGAATTGAGATGTCCATCTGAAAGGAGAACGTGACTTTTTACTCCAGAAGGGATAGAAAATGCCTTGTTCCTACCTCTAAAATCCTTTCCAATGTAGCTGTGATAGTCAAACCCATCTGCAAAGATAAAGAGCTGAAGTATGATCTTGTCTCTTAATATGTCTTTTATCATCACTCTCGTCTCTTTCCCCAGAAGCACTTGAGAATTGTAGAATGGGGTCCAGATTAAAACGCTCAAGGGAAGGAAAAATAATAGGAAGGTCAGCTTAGATTGTATTAAAGTCACATCAGCAGAATTACCAGAATGAAGAACAGACAAAGTACCTAAATGAAAACTCTTATCCAAACCAAACTAGGTTACAACTAACATAAAAGTGTCTTTTAATCTCCTGTGTTAGTTCAAACTAGAATAATTCAGAACTTTTCTTTCCTAGTCTCTAAACTGGTCCATTGATTGTTCCTGTAGGGTAACATCCTGGGACACATCTGTTTTGGTCATAATTTTGCTTTAATGGCAAGACCAAGACTTCTTTCTCATGGGTGCCCTGTGAGCCATCTTAATATAAACTCGGATTCTGTCTCGGGATTGCCATAAGAAGGTAAGTTTTATGTGGCAACTTTTGAGCTGCTCCATGCACGTCTCTAGCCTAGCAATGAAAGCCTGGCTTTCAGGGTGGCTTTGAGACCACGGTACTGTCTAAAGCCTTATCATTGACCTCCCAACCCTGGTCACTGCTTCACTAAAACGTCTCTCCAGACCCTCATGGGCACTTCCATAATCCTGAAACGATAATTGTGTCTCTTGAGAACAGAGTCCTGCAAGGTCCGGAAGCAGTTCTGTTTTCTCTGGGCAAAACACAGGTATCTCTTGCCTCTCTGTAGCATCTATTGTTGGTACAGATTGCTGGGGTCACACACAGAGGGTTTCAGATGTTCCTTTCAGTTCCATGCCCAAGGACAGGGAAGGTGCTTGACTTCTGGAGCTGCAATTCTATGAAGGCTCAGTTTTGCAATTCACATCTGTGAAAAGTCACAGGTAAAAGCCTCCTGGATTAGAGCCAAAGCTGGAGCAAGTGCAGCAGAGGGGTGAGTTCAGTGCTAATGACCTGAATCTCAAATGCCTTAAATGCAGAGACCAGATGAGCTTTATTTTCCAGGAAAATTCATTTGTTTGTTTTTGCCATAAGCTTCTCTGTTAAGGCCTTTTTTTTTCCTATCTGAGCAAGCTAGGTTCTATGTTATGGTTCTGTACTACAGCAAACAGGAATCCTTTCCCAAAACAGCCTCTTCCTCCAAAAAGGCTGATTATAGTGGAAGTTGTGCGTTGCTGTGACTGACAGTGTCATGACTTGATCCTACACAGATCTGCCTTGATGTGACTTCCGCTACAGGTTCCTTCCCAAATCCTATTTTTTATATTGTATCCTGAACAAGTAACTCCTCTCATAAAGGCACTTCACAAAAGCGGTGTGTGCAGCTCCTCTGAGTAGCACTAAATCTGTGACAAACCTAAGGGAGGTTCCACAGCAAGGTGATAAAGTGCTGACTTGTCAACTATTTCGCTGGCTAAATGGGAAATGCAGCCGGCAGCTTTACCCTTTAAAGTGGAGAGAGATAAGGGCAGTTTCACTGTTTCACAGTCAGCCACAATCATACGTAAAATGAAGAGTTACTTTGTTTTTTTAAACTGATGTTTCAGTAGTGAAGGACTCAATTTTTCACTAGTATTCAAGCTTATTCATGTGCTATTCAATAACTGAAGATATTCACGAATGAATTAAACAACTAAGATCTCACCTGTTAACCATCTTCCTTGAAATACAGTTTTTAAAAGTGTTTATATTTGGAGCTGCTGAGGAGGTCAACAGAAGTAAGACTGACACCCAAGAAAATGACAAATTGTTAGAGTTGAGAGATGTGAAAAGTGAAGTTTTGTAGCAGTTCTTTCATGATTCTTGTTTTTCAATAAAATAATGACATCGATGAACCTTGTGATGTTGCTGAAGGAAGAAGGGACTAGAAGTGAATTTAGCTTTCTCCTGAGGCATTGTGCTGAATAGGTCGTGCTGTAATCTGAGTCATTGGGAAGCATCTCTGATACTGCAGGGAAGATGAGAGATTCTGACCTCCTCTTCTTTGATCATGGAGTTCACTTTGTTCTTTTCTTCCCCGTTTGGTGTCTGATGTGATTTACTTGTTAGTGCTGATGAATGCGTGCTGCTACCCCAGTGAAACCCAGCAGTGAGTCACAGCCTGGTGCCTGCCAGGTCAGCGCTTGGCCGTGGGTGACAATGGGTGGCAGTGAGCTTCCCTAGGTCACTGCAGCCCTCGGGCCTCAGTCACAACTCTGTGTGTCTGTAATAGAGTGTCAGCTGAGCAGGGCCTGAGCATCATGGCTGTCCGCCCTACCGAGATGAGAAAGGTGAAGTGCAGATATCTGTACCATTGCAGTTTGATTAGGAGCTGCAGAGCAGCTTCTTGGCACACCAAAAACTTTAAAAAGTTTTGTCTTCGCAATTCCTGAACGGGTTCAGAACTCCCTTCCACCCTCAGCCGTTCTGTGGTTCTGTGATGCAGACATCATCAAATAGAATTTGGCTGGGCTTTTTTAGCCCAGCTTGAGCTGTGCTGTGCTACCCTGCGATACGTGTTCTTAGCTATATTATTCTGTCGTTTTGTGAATGCCAGCAAACCGAGGATATCTGCTTGGAATATTATGCTCAGATTTATGGTACTCTGCATACGTGATTGCTCACCACGCACATCAGCAGAATAAAGCAGCGCCTCTCATTAGGGAGCTGACAGATTTTTGACAAGATTGTCAAATCCCAAGTCATGCATGAGTTCCCTAACTGCTTTTGGGCACAGCCTGGGTGTCGGCTTGTTACACAGGACTAGTATTTGGCTCACTCAACAGACAGCAGGTCATCCCATTGACACCTGCCCGCTCTGTTAACAGATCAGTGAACCTACTGCTGTCTAATATTTGTATGATAATGCAACACAGTTGAGAATTGATTTATAAAATGCAGGTCACTCAGTAGATGCAGCAGTCAGTGAGGGAGCACAAGGTGACAATGGAACAATTTGGATTAGCAAGTGAGGGCATTGCAGCTGCTTGTGCTCTAATTGCATCTCTCCAGATGTTCCTGTGATGTGCAGAAGATGCCAAGCAGTCTCTAGGCATAACTGTATTTCACTGTTCAGCTTTCCAAACACTCTTCTGTGGTCTGTAGAGAAGAGAGGATTTAAGGACCCAAGCCTTTTCATCTTCTGTGCTGTCAAATAAACTCTGTCATTCTGAAGTAATATTTCCCGGGAATATTTTTTTTCATAGATTTCTTTTCACATTAAGATCAGCAAAAGCTGTTTCTGGGAAGCCTGATTAAAAATGCAGTTCCTCCCAGGAAAGAAAAGAAAATAACATTTTCAGCATCAAAAGAGATCACAAAATTATCATGAAAAAATGAAATGAATTTTGAAGATTATGTATTGCAGGAAAGTAGGTAGAAGTGACCTCCGGGCTTTCTGCTGTTTGTAAAATAGTTTGTGGGTTTTTTGAATAGACATCTGCAAAGAGTATAGGTGACAAAGGCTCTCAGAGACAAGAAATGTCCTCTATTTGGATTAGCTTCAAGAAATTGATGAAGATAGCTAATTTCTTTGTGAAATTTACTCGTCTGGACGCTAAAAACAAACCAGCATGCAAAAAATCCCCACATAAAACCCAAACAAAACTCTACAACAAAAACCCTAAGAAACTGCTGTTTCTCTTCAGCTACATGGTGTTAGCGTTGCTGGGAATGCAAACATAGGTGGCTTCCAGCTCTGCTGCAGACCTTTGCCTCTTAGGATCAGAGTGGGGCATTAGCAAGTCAGGGTGTAGAAGTACAAGCACTGCTTTCCTATTTTCCTCTTTTGAGCTGGGTTGTTTTCCTCTGAGGTGGTACGATTAACCATGTAACTGCCTGCATTCTACTTGGGCCTTGACTCTATTAAGAAAAGAGAGAGAATCTCAGGAAAATAAGTAATTTCTGCTTTGGCCTTTTTGATATTGTACAGAGGGTTTGGAAGAGAGGATTCCAGTGGCTTCTGATGTTACCTTCTATATTGCATATGACCAAAATCTTTTCAAACAGTGTCCTTTTTATAAATATGTTTCCAGTCCAGAACAAGAAAGATGGAGAGAGACTATTTACAAGAGCATGTACATGATAAGGAGGAATGGCTTCAAACTGAAAAAGAGTAGGTTTAGGTCAGATATTAGGAAGAAATTCCAGTGGTGAGGCACTGGCCCAGGTTGCCGTGTGCCAGAGAAGCTGTGGATGCCCCATCCCTGGAAGTGTTCAAGGCCAGGCTGGATGGAGCTCTGAGCAACCTGGTCTAGTGGAAGGTGTCCCCGCCCATGGCAGGGGGTTGGAACAAGATGATCTTCCAACCAAGCCAGTCTATTATTTTCTGATCTTTAGAGAAAAATTAATCAAGTAAGATGTATATCATTGAGTTTTGACAGCCTGAATTCTTTCTAACACCAGATAATTGAATGCTTCTCCAACTTGTGCAACCTTCATCTGTAACCAACCCCTCTCACGTTTCCTCCTCAAACATCCTTTCAGGTACACATACATTTCACAGGAATAGAATATGTGTATTGTTATTAGCAAAAAATAATGGAGCTTCCCTGAGGCCCATGCTTTATCAATAACTTTTATAAAGTGTGTTTTGCATCCTGAGATGTGTCTAGCATTCCAGCTTGGAGCAACGTATTGCATACCTGGAAGGCAACGGTGACTGTCTTTCCAGTGTCTTTCATCAATCATTTATGATGAGTTGTGTAAAATCCAACTGACCCTTCTATAATAACTAGGGGAAAATAGCTTTGAATTGTCATTTTGATAAATTCTGGAGTATTGGCAGTGTTCTGGGCTAAGGAGCCAGGCATGCAAGCCTTTCATCTGTCAGTGTCATTATGAAATATCTTAAAAGAACAGGGGGAATAGTGATTCGATAAATCTTATCTCCATGAATGAGTGGATTTTGCATGGTTTCATAATCTACTGAACTCTAATAGCCTATATCCTTTGCTTCAAAAATAGCTGATAGAACAAGGTGTTTGATGAGTCTGTGTACTGTTTTCCTGCAACCCCTTAGATTTGTTCATGTCAATGAATGACTTTCAGTGGTGAATACCATAGGAAATATTTGCCTATGTGGTGCATGCATGGTTTTAAATATTTATTGTGTGATAAAACCAAATCTTTTACTCTTCCCCATGTTTCTCTGTAGGGTAGAATACCAAAGGCAGGTGGAACACCCTTCACAGCAGCATTCCAAGAAAAAATTTAAAACTAGGTGAAATAATTTTTGTTACATGTGGTACCAAATAAAATGCTGGTTTTAGTATCCTATGTAATGTCTACTACATGGGGCCTATAATGATAATTTAGTGCAGTCTGAGGACCTATTGTGTTTTACTGCATTCAGCCTTGACTATATGTCAGTTTTAATACAAATTAGAAGTTGAGTTCATAGCTTCACACGTAGTTTAAATGAAACACAAATAACAATGGTATTTGGAATTAAAATAAACTTCCATGATAAGAAGGGACAAAACTTCCATTTTGCCACTCGTGTTACCATTTCTTTTTTGGGGAGAAGGCAGAAGAGGAGAAGAAGAGTGGAAAAAAGAGGAGAGAAGGTAGCAGTGCTGTCTTGCTGTTAGTAAGAACCAGACTGTCATGCAAGTTCATCTCCCAAATTCTGGCAAAATAGCATGGGCAGTTCTGCAAATACCAAAACCCCCAAGGCCATACATAGAAATTCCACGTGGAAAGACCCTGGCTTCTGGCTAAATGATTTATAGGGTGTCCCATTAAGAAACAGACCATTATTTGAATTATCTTAGGCATATCTAACTCTTCCAGACTATTAAGCATTCTCCACAGTTTCATGTTGAGTCATCACGACCACTCTTCATACCGAGGCCAGGAGAGCAGTGTCTCTATGAGATATGTTGTCCCAAAGAAGCTGCAGGCAGCAGCCCTTGCTCAGTGAACAATGCAAGCATCTATGTAAAGACACTGGGAACATATATAGTAGCAGAGGACTGACTTGCTGGGCTGCCAGTTGGGAATGAGAGTGTCTATCTCAGTTTTTGTTTCTTTTCTGTTTGGTGGACATGATAGAGCCAGGATTTATTAGAACAGATTTACCATGCTTGTATTTTATGGCTGTGATATGTCCTTGTGCTGTGGATGGCAGAGTTTTCCAGGTGGTACCTTGTATTGAGGAATGATCCTGATTTTCCTGAGCATCTCCACATAGCACCGGCAAAACAGGATTATTATTTTTTACCAAACCTACGGTTTCCCCATGCTCTGAATGTCTGGACAAACATAGCATTTCCTCAATTTGCGTTCGGACAAAGCATTATAAAAATTATAATCTTTGCCAGGAAGGAAAAAGAAAGTGCAACAGTGTCATTTGAGAGGAGATTCAAGCTGAGTTTTAGTATATAATTATTTAATTTAATTCATATAAACACAACTGTGATTATTTTTTTCACTAATTCAGCTTGTTTTTAACTGCCAGCTTACATTTGTGTGACTGTGTTCTCAAAAACGAGGCAGCTTAGTTTGCTGGTGAATGAGAAGTCCATAGAGTAACTTGGTAGAAAAGAGCAAATCGACCTGGTGTTTTGAACACAGTGCAAAGAGAGTCTCGACATGAGAGAAATATGAAGAGGCAGCAGCCGTGTCCTGACAGTGCTGATGAATGGCAGGTGGCCACAAGCCTGACTGCTTCTCTTTGGTTGCCGCTGGTGATTCGCAGGCAGGTGGGTGAGAATGTTAAAGGCCTGACACATGGAGTGACAGATACCCTTAGTGCTCGTGTGCACAGCGCACTGGCATGGCTTAAAATAGAGCCAGCTGCATGCATAATTAAGGAGAAATAATTGCAATGCGCTTATGTAAATTATCTTGTGTTTCTTCTCCCCCCACCCTCCCACCCCGCTCAGTGTTTTCATCAGGAAGGTCCCATAGTCAAAGATTCACCCGATCAGTGCAAAACACTAAAATATTACATTTGGAGCAACAAAAAATCAGTAGTTTTCTGCAACAGAATAAGAACATTGTAATACAGAAGTATGTGGCTCCAAAGTATGTAAGAGTCGATGTTGGCAATCCGGCAGTTCGTTCTACAAACAAAAATTAATTTTAGAAACCTGCATGTGAATTTAGTAGTTCTGTCATTCTTGCTGTCTTGTAACTCAGATAAATATCTTATATTTTCTGCTAGCTGAAATTCTGCCTACATAAGCTTTTCCATTCAGCTTGTTAGAATCATTCTGACAATATATGACTGTGAATTTAACCTCGTTTTTGTTTGTACTAATTATAAGTTATATTGTATTTTTACTTTCTTTGGGAGAAACACAAAAACTCTATTCCATATGTAATGGTTTTATATATCTCCCGGATGACTGTTCTGGATGCATCTGGAGCATTGTTTTCAATAAAATATTCTTTCACTCCCCTTTGCTCATATTCCCCTTTCTTTATAAATTGAATAAAACTCTGCATATAGTTCTAACAAATTATTGTATTTCCAGATCACTGGTGACTGCGTGCATCAGATTCAAAAACAGTAGTCCAGAAAGTAGGGGGTATATTTCATTGCTTGGGAAGTTTGTAAAACGCTCATGTTGGCCATTCAGTTTTCTCAGGACGATTGATCACATAGCACAGAAGATAACTTTCAAAAGCTCTGATGCAGTCTGAGTTCCTAAATCCTGGACTCGATTTCCAGAGCTGTAACACAAATGGTGGTATGACCAGCTCCTGTGTCTGAGACCTCATTCTTGCTTTTATAGGGCTATTTTTAGGAGCAGCAAGGAACTGAGTCACCCGTAGCTCACACAGTCGCTGAACCGTGCTGAGACTGCTCTGGAGAGTGCAAGCCGTGGTGTGATGGTCTTGGGGGAACAATTGCCTGTTACACTTTTCACTCAGCCTGTGTTACATACTGAGTACACCACTTGGCCACTATCAGAGGTCGATTGGTCGTAATTATCCTGGATCTAGTCTGGACTTAAGCTCATACCATGCAGGTTTTTTCCTGACTTTAATTATTTTTCTGGAACACAAGAAGTGTGCAGCAAAAAAGAAACATAGTGACCGCACCACCTCCCTGCAGAAATTCATCTGCTTTCCCCTAGGATGGAATGCAGGAGGTAAAGAAACAGGGAAGGCAGCAAAGCAGAAAAAGTAGCGTAAAGCAGGAGATGCACATCTGCTCATTCTGTGCTACATTCTATAATCAAAGCCCTGGAAAAAGTAAAACATCAAGTAGTATATGAAGCATGACCATTGATTTCTATTTCGTAGTCTCTACCTTTTTCGCCCTTAGGGACAGCCGAATTCAAAATATTTATGGTTGGCTGTACAGCAAATGCTGGAATAAGCCTTTCCCTGCTCCTTTTGTGTTGCAATGTCCTAACATGCAGAGCTTGTGAAACTTCAGAATGCATTTGAAAAAAATATAAGATGTGGTGCAATCATGTGAAACTCTGAGGTGGGAAGAGTTCCTCTCATGCAGCAATCATCAGTAAATCTATACAGTGGTTCATCGACCTCACTTTAAAGTTGATTATCTCCCCTTGGAGCTGCTGGTGGTGGTCTGTACAACTGTTTTTGAATAGTAGGTCCAAGGGAAGACACTTTCCCTTGAAAGCTGGCAATATGTTGATATAGTTGAGGCTCTGTGTAAGTGCCCAATGCCATATCCATATTGTGGATATGCTGTAATAAGTCCTGAATTAACTCCAAGCATGGAACCGCTGATCCCACATCTGAGTACATGGGATGGTGTAGAACGTATCACATACTAAAAAGACGTGTAAAAGCTACCGAAAGGATTAATTTAGATGCAGTGTTTTGAAGAGGCATCTCACAGCACTCTAGTATTATTGGAGCCCAGATCACAGTGCCTATAGAAAATGTTGCGCAAAACTTTCCATTTTTAATTTCCTTTGATTGCTTATAATTTTCAGCCTTTAAAGCATAAGAAAAAGAGAATTCTCCATGCTGATCATCTGCCAAAAAACTCTTTTCGAGTAGTGTTTCAGCTAGGACATCTTATCCTCTCTCTCAAAAAAAAAAGCATATTAAGGTATTTTATTATGGGAAAACTTGAATTCTAAAGAAATTGATAACCAAGTCCCTGTACTCTCTTTGAATTGGGAAAGATGGAGCTACTGTTGCAACAGAAGGACTGCTGGGCAGTGTCAGCAATAGCAAAATCTCACTACTTGCAAGATAGAAATGAAACACTAGGAAACGTTTTGCCACCTTTGGTCTTCCAAAAGGTTGGCAGCAATTTTAAATCAATGTATTGGTTAAATGGAATTGCTTGTTCAACAACAAGTAAAATCTGAAAAACTCACATAAACAATACGCCAAATTTCCTCATCACATATCAAGTGTTAGATATTCAAAAGTAGTTGATCTTTATCTAATTTAGGAAAATATAATTGAGATGGAGCCAATTAATGTGACAGCATCAATTTAATCAATCCATAATATTTGCCTTGTTTTTTGTGTGTGTATGTTTTACATGAATGAAGTGAGAGTGCAAAACCCATCTCTTTTAAGGACATCTGCAAATAATGAGATTAAAATCAATCAAAGTCTGGTTTAGAAAAAGAAGCCAGGCTTCCATCTGACAGAGTTTTCTGAAAATTGCAACCTTGAACTGCAGTGACATAACCAGTTTCCTCAGAAGTAATTTTTATTTGTATTGCCCACATGCCAGGGTGAACTGCATGTAACTCTTACGCAGAGTGCTGCTTTTCCCCCTCCATTTTTGTTGGGTTAGATCTGACACTGCATTTGCCACAAGAATATGGACAGCTTCTGTCGTGTTTAAGAGCAGAGATCTGAAAGGTCACTGCAGCCATGGATGTTGCTTTTTCCTATTTCACATAACATTAATCCATTTGGGGAAGTCAAAGCTTTATGAATTGCTTATTAGGACCTTTATGTCTGTAGTTCTTAGTTTACCATTTGAAGTCTGACTTATGCTGTAATCTCCATTTTATATAGATAATCTATTAAACAGCCCTAAAACCTGAAACATCTGAAAGTTTCTGTCCTCACAGTCCCATTGCCTGTTCATGTACTGAATTTGTCTTTAAGAAAATTGGAGCCCTAAGCTAGATACTAGTAAATTAACCCAGTTTCTAATCTTCCTACGTGCTTTTAAATAATATATTAGTCCAGAAATTATTTGGGCATAAGTATTAGGCGTTAATGTATAAATTCAGTGTATAATTCATTAATCAGATGAATAATTTCCAAAGTATCAACAGAAGTAAAGAAATTCTTAAGGGATGTGTATTTATATGCATATGGACATCATAATGTATAAAATTATCATCCTAATATCCTATTGTGGCTTGTGTTTGATACAAATACTGCACAGAATGCAACCAAACATTTGCCTCTGCTCTCTGTTGCCTTTTTTTTTTTAATTGAAGCACATATACATGGCCTAAAATAGGTTGAAGTCTCTAGAGGTTGGAATTAACAGCCATTTAAGATAAACTTTTACAGATCTTCTTGAAGTCAAGGCTAAGTCTGTCTCCCAAAAGGAGACTCTTCCTTTTGGGTGTCCTTGTTTTAGTTTGTTTATTTATTTAGCCTGGCTTGCATAACTTGTTTTGGGGTTTTTTTTCTGAACCCTCTGAAATGTTCTTTATTCATGAAAAAGGGATACATATTTCTCATTCGATATATATTTGGACATCCTGGAAGTTCTGTGATGTTCCAAATGACGATGAATGTTTCCGTATAATTTCTTTTTCTCCTTCTTCGGTGAAATCGCCTTTTTCAAATACCACCTCTACCTCTGGAAAAAGATGAACAAATGCTGGCCCTGGAATGGGCACACTGTCTTCTTTATTACTTAAACAGCTTCTGAATGAGGCCCCTCATTCTACATGTGGAAGAGACCTAATTGTACTGGTAGGTAGTTGCATTCTTGAATCATCTACTGAGGTCTTCTTGATTTTGTGACGATTTGGTGATCATTTTTGAAGGTCAGGCCAGAAAAAGAAATATCTGGTCAGGTCTTGTGTAATTTTCTTAAAGAAAGGCCTACGAGTCGGCAACTGCCCTGTGGTATGCTTGTAAGTAAGCCATCAAAAGGCCCTGTGTCCCACTGTCCCTGGTGGCTATAAAATGGTAATTTTTTGAAGTGTTGTGAGATTTTTGTCAAGGTAAACAGAATTACAGAAAAAATTGACTCCATGCAGTACAGAGTAAAAGGTATTGAGGATTATGTATGGCTAGCCAGAGGATGGCTGAGAATCCCCAGATGAAGGAAAAGTCCATAGAGATATCTATATAACATTTCAACATGAAGGAAAAAATCCCCTAAGCAGTTGAAATGAAAACTGGCTTCTCACAGTCTCATGTACGGATCATATATCCTTTTTTCTGTTTGCACATCTATACTGTGATCCCAGCCTAAACTGAGATTAAGGAGACATGAAGAATTTGGTTCTGTATGATTTATTACAAAAAAGAAAAATGAAGTTGTGCCAACAAAAGACGTAAGGGCAAGCCAGGCTCCCTGTGCATGCAAAGATAAGCAGCATATGCAGGTGCTTGGATGTGTGTTCCAGCGTGAGTGTTTCAGCTCTGCTTTTTGCAAGCGCCTCCAAAGGCATTATTTCCATCCCGTCATCCTGGTTACATGGAGAGGTGGAGTTTAGCACTACCGGGTTGTTATTCTGTGCCACCCACATCATCGAGGGGGTGTGTGGTTTCAGCAGGAAAAGCTGGGGGACCCTTTCGGAATTTGGCTATTTTGCCTTGTTCCGGGAAGGTGTCAGCATCAACCCTTGCAGACTCGGTGCCTCTGCTGCCCCACTGTTTCCCCCTCTCCCGTTCTCTCTGGAGCACAACCACGGACCTTTGCTGCTGAAACAGACAGCAGTGAAAACATGCTCAACCCTAGTGCTGAAACAACAGTGCCAGCAGGGAAGCTGCTGGCAGGAAATGGACTGGTAGAGGGGGCAAGTGCAGCTGAGCCAAGCTGAAAAGAGCACAGTGGAGCAGTAGGAAAAGTGGCAGAACCTGCCGGTGACAGAGCTCAAAGCAGCAGCACAAGCATGTGCGCAGAGCTGGGCTCGGAGGGGCTGCAGCACCACCCCTATCCGGACAATCTAACTTCTAGGAGGGTTGTTTATCACTGTTCTTCATTATTTTGGGCTGAGGGGAGGAAAACTGTCTGTGGGAGCTCCCCTGCTATATTGCCTTTGTTCCCATATTCCCTCTTCATGCAGGAGCAGTGTCCACATTGTCTTTATCTGGGAAAACCCCATGGACGTGACCTGCAGGGAACATTCACCTCTTTGTTCCCAGTGGGGAATACTTTTTTGTGGTAAAACACCTTCTCTTTCTGTATACTTCTGCTATTAATATCACTTTTGTGCACATCTTACTCCATTGCTCGGAGCTTTTAGTAAATCGTTATCTCAACCCATAATCTCCCTTTAGTCCCTGCTTTACCAGATGGGGCGGGGGAAAGGGAGTGGCTTATTTGGAGTTTAATTTCCTCCTGGTGTGAAAACCAGCACACCAGTCTACTGTTTTAGGGACCTTAGCTGTCATGTGAGGAACTTACGCATTTTTCTCAACAGATAAGTTTCTTTTCATTTGCATATGAGTCAAAATTTAGATTAGGAATTTACCAGAAAAAGGGGTGTACTGAAGTTCTGTTAGATATTTGGGGGGAATTGAACAAATAATTTTCTTAAATTCTTCTACAATTTTATATTGAAAGCTACTTCTGAAAAGCAATACATAAAACCAAAATTTGAGAAAGGTGGGACAGAGGTCTTTTTCCATGCCCAGAGTGACCAAGATTTTGGTAGAAGGAAATTACAAGGGCTTCCAAAAACCATGAAGGGAAATAATTAAAAGTCAGGTCTGTGTCACAAAAACATGCCAGATAATAAACTGCATAGAAATTGTCTTCAATCAAATCTGAGTTCAAACAGATTTTCTGTTTTCTGTTGAACTAATGCCAGGCCGTGGATAGCAAGTGGAATCTTAATATGTCATAATCTGGCAGCCCAGTGACATTATCCATTTCAAATCAGTAGTGAGATCTTGGTCTTCATCCTCCTTTCCATTCTGGGCATGAAATAGTGTTCTGACGGGTGCTTGGCTTAAATACATCCAAGCAGTAACCCTGGAGAATAGTATGGTCTTGCAGAAAATAGCCTTAAATGGATTCTTCTAGTCTGAAGTATTTAGCATCAACAGATGTTATAAAATTTCACTAGAAGTGGCTTAGAATGGAGATGGAACCTGTCATTTTTCTCTCTCATTTCAGGTTGTATAAAATATGGCTGAAGTCCAGCTCTTCTGAGGTTGAATTGATTCATTCTCCTTCTGAGATTTGAATACTTCTCGGACTATTTGATTTGTTCGTGTCCTATGATTGCTCGCTTTTGAGCCAGTCTGGAATTAACAGGATTAAAGTACTGCAAGAAAAAGTTAGTGCTTTAATTCAAGGATCTCAAAACACTTGAAAAATTAATTAATCCTCATTGCAGTTCTATTAGGTAGGTGGATTTAATAAATGTGTAGACTATGGCTAAGTGATTTACCTCGGATTACTTGGTGAGGCTTTGTAAAGATGGCTTTCCTGTCATTACTCTTAATTGCATCACGTTGTCATCTGATTTCATGGGTTCTGTGGTTCTGCCAGAATTTGGTGGGGGAGGTAGGGTGATGAAATTCACCAGCGAGGTTCTACTGCCCCTTCTGCTGAGAGGTGACTGAGGGAAAATCTGAATGAGAGGCTCTTGGAGCTGGCCTGAACTTCCAAGCCCACTGCAGTTCAGAAAATAGTGTTTTGATTATTTAGCAAAAATTCAAAAGGCACAGAACACCTTGGATGTTAAGAAGGAAATGTCGATGAAATTAGAACCTGTACATTTACATCTGATTTTCTTTCCTCTTTTTTTTTTTTTTTTAATGGAATAGGGATTAATTCTTGTTATCTCTTCAGAAAAATGTTTTTTCTCCGTTCATGCACTCTTGTCTTGCCTGATTCTGAAATGCACTAACTAATTGCTTGGATCTCTTACGCTAATTCTCCTGAAAGTTCAAGGATGTTGTGCTTGGATGTCTGCTAATTAATTAAAGGTTATGAGTTGGCTCTTAATCAAGGATTTGTTCTGAAATTCCAAGCCCCAATAAGTGCATAATGTTCCTGGTTGAAATGGACAGGTAATGAGACTATTAGCACATTAAAATGCATCTCCATGAATCTCTGTCTCTGTGATCCAGTGGATGAAATCTGGTACAAATGTGTACAAAATTGCTTATCAGTGTGCAAAGCAAAGCTTTGTCATGTGGCCCACACCTGGATACCATTTTGCTTTGCGTGGGTGTTCGCACAGTCAAACAGCACGGCTTCAGGAGACTGCTGGGGTGACTCTGGACACTGCTGCTCTGGCACACAGCCATGGCAATCCAAATACTGGAGCAGACAGTGTTGTGTGTGTGTCAGATATATGATACATGATGTGGAGCTGGCTTTCTTCCCTGAACTAGATTAAGCTACCTTTGTGTATGTTCATGCCAGCAAAATGGCCGCTACTGGAAAAGCATTGGTTGTTTAGTGCTGATGTATTTAGAGAATGAAAAACTTCTTATTGCAAATAATATGTCAGATATCATAAATTAGATCCAGACCCATATGCTGCAGGTTGTAGCAGATCTGTACACAGGCATCATGAAGGAGCAGGGCAGGCACCAAGTGAGGAACATGCCCCAAGAACAGGGAAAGCATGGGGCTGTGAAACAACAAACCACAAAAACTTAGAGTCCTTTGACAGATCAAAGGCCTGGACTCACCTACAAGAAGTAATTTGGACAGTAGACCTGTATTTATTTTTCTCATCTGTATGTTTTCCCCCCTTTATGTACTGAGTTTAAATAACAGCATAGCTGAATTTCTTGTTCCCTGAGTCCCAGTTGTTTTTTAATAAAATAAAAGCAATTATGTCAGGTGTTATTTATTGCTGTCTCCTCTGAGGACTATATTTTCCTGGTAGTCTAATACTCATTTTTTCCCCCCTTTCCTTTCTCTGGTTTTCTTTCTGGCATAGGAAATGAATGGGTAGAAATTTGCAAAGGAGCACAGAAGGAAAGTGAGGGGGCGAATTGTCCCCTCTTGTCTCCCATGAGCTGCCCCTCACCTTGAACATAAGATTTTCTTCAGCCCTGTCTCCTGATTCCACTGATGACTCACTTGACAGTTGAACTGTTCAGTCTGAAGTCCGAGTGGTTGGAAACTGGCTCAGAAGATGCTTTTCTATTTACGTGTCTATTTTTGTCTAGGTACAGATTATTAATGGGCTCTTTTCAGTTATACTCACTAGGATGTAAATTATTTAAATTTAAAACAAAATAGCAAGAGCAGGCATCTAGTATTACCTTCCAGCAGAAGTTCAGCCCTGAGGATTGCTATCACTAAACCAGTCCCATTTGCTGCTGACCAGAAATGAAACCTGCCCAGCAGGTACGGTTTCAGAACATATGACACAGGTTAGTACATTAATATGGCAGATTTCCTCCAAGGAGTCAAAGCCAAGATCAGGAAACAGAGATCTGTTTCCCTAGGATGGTATTTCTCATTCAAAGGTAATCAGAACCAGGTTACAGGAGCTCTCCAGTGTATTGAAAGCATTTATAGGAGTGGAGTGAGCATTTGTTTATACAGGTATCAGACAGCTACACAGATTTATTAGGTACTAGTCAGTCATGATCACTACTTTCATCCCTACTTAATTATTCCTTAGAAAGGTAAAGTACTTGTTCTCTCCCCCCTTGAGGAATACAAAGAATGTTAGACCAACCTTTAAAATTGCTTGGTCAGTGGTTCTCAATATCTCATATTTCTCCAGCTGCCAAGACTCTGTAATTAGGATATTAAGACGTGCTCTTGATTAGATAGATACATCTCATTGTAATTCAGATCCTACTTTCTAGGAATCTGAATGTGCTGTAGTACCTGCTCTTCTTGTGTGCTCAAAGAGAATCAAAGCTCTCTGCAACTAAGCCATAAAATCCCAGGTGTCAACCAACTACACATCTGAATATATGGCTAAACCATGATACATTCTCTTCAAAGCTGATACTGACTAAAACAGATCTCAGCTTTGAACCATAGCTGTCTTACTTTTATCACATAGAGAAACAGCTTAATTGTGGTATTACTACCTTTATTTCATAAGAAAGCATTGCACTCTTGAAAATTTGCATAGATGGTATGCAAAAAATAAAAAAAGTGTCTTACAATGTCAAATCACAAAGATAGTTTATGTGCATACTAGATCTTCCCCATTCACTCCTGTAGTCCATACAGCTAAAATCTGCTGTTTTCTGGGCTGTTGCAGCACCAGTGCTCATGAGCAAAGATGGGCTATCACCATGTCAGTGCTGGAGATGCTGCCTTGGTATGAGGCCCCCAAATTGTCAGGCACTGGCGCTGCTGTTGCCTTTTGAGCCCTAAAATCAAGAGCCGAACAAGGTTAGGTGATGGAATGCGGTTACCATTTGATGAAGGGTCCTTCCAGGTGCACAACATGCCAAAATACACACTGAAGATGCACACATGACATAGGGCAAGTACAGTTTTATGAGTTTAGAGAATTAGCATAATTGACAAGAATCCCCAATTAGAAACACAGGTAATGAAGCAATCATTGGTTCAAGCAATCAATATTGGTTCAACCCCTTCTGAAGCCCCCCTCCTTGCTAGTTGTTTATGCCAATTACATGGAAAAGTGTCTTGGGAAGGTGTCTTGTCCTTGATTCCCATAAGAAGCAAGATTAGGACAGGCCTTCAGGAATTTGTCTAATAAGAAAAGTACTGAAGTTAGGAAACTACATAACTATAAAATAACAGAGCTACAAATATATGTGAAGAATATATGAAAGCAAAAATCATTTTGGCATCACTGCCAGTGAGGGTGGTGTGCTGCCTGCACTGCCTGGCCCTGCTCTGGCCCAAGGATGGGTGCTGGGGTGGCTGCTCTGTCGGCTTGTAGCTGATGGATGCCACCCATGTATAAATATTCTTCAACTTCACACAGAAGAGAATAACAGCCCTTTATAATTACAGCTGCACTTCTGCCAACTCCTGCAATTTTACAGCAAGCCTTACAGTATTTGCTATCTTTTCTTAAAAAAAATAAAACCAAAACCGCAGAACAACCCTCCACCCATGGAATCAACAGGACTGTTCAGTTTTTCTGGAAAAGCCATCTCTTCTTCATGTGGTGAGCTGGGAGGAAGGGAGCAAGTAAAGCAGAGCAAACCCAGCCTCCAATACTCAGGTTTAAAATCACAAGCTTTCGAAAATAATATGAACTTGAACGCTTGCCTGTGAATATTTGGAGAAGTGAATTCCCCTGTGGGGTTGGCATCAGCTCAGCTCCACTGTCCGTGGTGCATCTCAGCCAGGGATATCAACAGTCCGTGAGTTTGCCTGACCCAGGAGGTTTAGTGCACTGCAGGGGCTGGACTGCAGCAACGAGCAGCAGATTGACTTGCTTCAGCTGTTGTGGCTGTGAGCTGCTCTAGCAACGTTTCCAGGTTGGAATCACACCTGATTGAGCCAGATCTTTTAAAAAGAATTTTGATTTCCAGTTTTATATGAGGCAGTGGAAAATGTTCTTAACTCTTCCTACCTTTTTTTTTTCAGCCAGTTCCTTCCTGTCAAAGGGCAGGGGAAAAAATAAGGAGAGCAGTTGGCCCCTACTCAAAAATTGTTCTTAAGCATTCAGGGAAGTAAATAGTATTTTGAAGAAGAGGCTTTAGCTGCATACACACATGTATATTGTGGTCCCATGGTGCCTGAAAATGTTGCAGTATATCCTCTGTAAATTCCTAATATGCCATTAACAGGTTTCAGCATCTGCAATGAGCTGCCTATAGTTTTATCGTGCAGTTGCTCTATTTTTGTGTCAGTTGTGCTAGCAGCTTAGAGCTCAGCTAATGTACCATTGACAAATGGCCCCCTTTGAAAGGAGCCTGTATATATTATATAAATTCATTTACATTGTATATATTCATTTGGAAATGAAACGCACAAGAGAAAAATCAGTGCTTTTCAAATCAAATATGACAAATTCACCAGTGGAAGATATTTGATTTTCTAGCTTTTAAAAAGCAGACAAGATATTTACCATTCTGATGTATTTTGTTTTAAGTGTAAAAAGACTAAAATAGAGCTGAATTTGTTTGATTGAGAAAACTGTTCTAGTGGGCTTTCTTCTTTTTCTTTCTCTCTGATTTTCAAGATGAGTTTGAATTCGCAAGGCTTTGTTTTGAATACCTTGACTGAAATGCTGCAATTTCGATATCCTTTGAGTACTTCTGAGGCAGGAAGGAAGGAAGTACCTGAATGGGCAAATGCCTTCCACCTAGAAATGTAAACTCTCATACATTATTATTAATTTATGCTAATACAATTTAGAATTTTCTGGGCTTGGATCCACAAAGGTTCCCAGGCACCTACATTCCACATAAATCCCGCTGAGGCAATTCAGTTGAAGACTGAGAACCCCAAAACTGCTGTTTGGTAGATTGGGGACCATCTGTGCAGCACCGTGACACATCCTCTCAAGCGATTTGAGGCACCTCCAAGTGGGATGCTCGCAGAGGTCCCAGCCATTGGGGCTGGCACACATGTGAGCTGTGGTCACAGCACTTCATGGGGGCTGGGAGGGTCTCACAGTACCAGTTCCTGCTAAAAACGCTTCCTAGTGCCTTGTGCATTGATTGGGAGTTTTATCTGATAATGCTCTAATTGTTTGGGTGTAAAGCGATGAAATAAATTTTGTTAATTCCATTCTTCAAGGTTTTTCCTGAGGACAATACAAGCTCCCGACTCCACTGTTGTTCAGCATTGGGTAAACAGAACAGTTCATTCATCCTTGCCCCGGAGAAGTCAGTCAAGTGATACCTCACTGTTCTTCTTGGTTGCATGTCTGCAGAATAATTTCTTTGATGAAGAAAGAAATCTGTATTTTCTTGGAACTACTTACAAATTCTGGATGTATTAACTTATTAGTTGCAGTCGTAAAAATGTATCAAGAGTTAGGTTTATTAAAATGGCCGGTGGCTTTCTTTTGTGTATTTAACAAACTGGTTAGAGGGGTCGCCCAGGGCATAGAAATTCAGGTTTTAATTTCTTTCTCTGTCTGAAGGAGTTTGGACATGCAGCTCCCTCATCACAGAAGAGAACTAAGCCATCAAGTAGTGCTGCAGTCAGTGGGGGAGGCAGGACTGTCTGCATGTCTGTCAGATGCTGCTCCAGTCTGTGCAGAGGTCTTGAATATCGGTTTCAGCAAGAGCTGGCACTCCAGTGCTAGGTGAGATATATCTCCAGGAGGTCACTGCATCATCTTCTCTCCACTGGGCGAGCCACAAACCTTCAAACCTTTTGTACAAAAAGGAACAAATCCAGCAGGAGAAACAGAAGGCAACCCCCTGATAAGGCCTTGCAACTCTGTGGTTATAGGACACTTTCCTAGGAAGCAGGTCTCAGATGAGCTGTAGTCTTGGACCAGATAAAGGGATATCAGATGCAAAAAGATTGTGCCCTCTTTCCCACAGTGACTTCCCCTCCCTGCCATACACATGCTCTCCCAGTTCTGCAGCAGAACTGAGAATTCAGTTCCTCACATAACATTAATCTGAAGAGAGAAGAGATGTGCAAGTTAGGGCAGGGAACAGCAGAAAAAAACAGAATGAGAAAACAACAAATCTTTCTGGAGGGAGCAGTTCAGTGTTTTTTGTTGTTTGTTAAGAGCAAGCAGATGAGGTGGTAATAGAATGAGTGTATTCAGACTGATTTTTAGCTGTCTGTGACATTAAATGAGCCAATACTCTGCCTAGAAACAAGGGGGAAACACTGCTAGATATTTATAGGTGTTAGTTTTCTACAACTATTCTGTTAGACTGAATGAATTCTGCATAGAGTCTTGTCAAGCCTTTCATTTTCTCCCCCTTTGTGAAACCTAGTGCCTTCAAACTCTTTCAGAAAAGAATCACTTTTGAGAATCTCTGAAAGTAAACAAGTTAAAAAGGATCAATAATCCTTGCTGGTTGATACATGGAATTCATCACTGGATCAAACAACCAATGCTGATGCATGTTGGGCTGCGTATTGCTGGGAAGTGTCTGACTGGGTTAAAATGAGCGAGTGGAGGCCGTGCTTAGCTACGCAGTGTGAAAACCTCAGGCTGTTCTTGAGGTTATGGGCTGGCTCAGAGCAGGCAGCACAGTGCTGGTACAAGGCTGCTCACATGGCACCGGGTGGGCTTCAGAGACCATGTTTGAATGTGGTATTTGTAACAAGAACATCAATTAGGGGGTTTGCAAACACATGCTTCCCAAACTGTTAGTGAAGGATGCAAACACTGCTGTTCTAAATAATAAAACCTTTTAAAGGTAATTTAAAAAATAGTGAAAAAAGGAAAGCAATTGAAGTCTCCTTGTGATTATCTCTGAAGGTGGTAGCAGGGGACTGAACAATCTTCTGATGCCTTGTTAAAGTGCCATTTTGAGAATTGCTGTTCAACCCAGGGGTTCATGCAGGGCCTTTGCTAGTGCAGATACAGCTCACCATGCTCATCGGGGGGCTCCCAGTCAAGCGTGTCAGCAGCTGTGTGAGGGATGGTCAAACAAAGTGCAGATCATGAATTTTTCAGCTTGGCTTTATCTGAGTTCTAAATCTTTAATAGACAACACATAGTAAGATGTTTAACTTTACAGTTAATGATGAGACACCATAAAAAGAGCTGATGGAAATGAAGGTAAAGAATTTCTTGGTTATCATCCAGACTGGTATCAGGATCCAGCTTCACCATGTAGATAAAATACTCTGCTCAGTGGTATCAGTGGTGAGCAGATGAGATCATGCAGTCCCTTGTGCACATAACCCAAACCTATGACTAAGCTTGACTTCTTTACTCTGGCCAAAACTGCAGCTAAACTATGAGAGCCAGATGTGAGCTGGGAACCAAGGCTTGAGCTTTGCACACGGTGCAAATGGAGCATTTCTGCAGCAGAGAGGACCAGAAAAGTAATGTGCTGATGAAAACTGCATGGGATGAAGGTCTGCTGCTTCCATCTGAATTGTGGTTCAAGGCTCCAAGGGAGTATGTGAGGAGTACACACACTGGCATGAAACCTCCAGAGGGTACAAGGGTAGAGCTCTCTTTATCCCATGTTCTCTTTTTTCAGCCCTCTGTGAGTCTGAAACAGTCCCATTCCAGCTGTGCATCCAAGCAAACTGGTCCTCAACATCAGAGTCCCTTCACACAAAGCAGGACCCTTTCCTGCCTTTTTCTTTTTCCTCTTAGTTTTTATTTCCACTTTTACTCTGCTCATGAGGGTTTGCCATGAAGCAATTCATGCTGCTAAGCCAAGGTACAATGAAGGGGAGATCTTCCCCAGATCCTCTGAAGCTTGCTGCTTACAGCACTTACATCTCATTAAGCAGCAAGTGATTCTATAAATTGCCACGTAGATCAAAGTGTCATGCTTTTTTTAGGTATCTTAATCTTTGTTTCGTGATGTACAACTTGACTGCTTTACTTGTAGAAACTAAATTATTTTGAAGAGAAATTTCTTGAAATGAAAGCATGGTCTTTAGATTATTGATGCATCTGAGCCCACAAAGAAATTCCAAAACGCATGCCAATAGAGGAAGTGGTGGAGTGCTAATTGAGGTAAAAATTACAGTTCTGGTTAATCATAATGTGGCTCAGAGATCATTGTTTGATTGGAGTAGAGTTTTCTTCTGAGATGTGGAACCTATTTTTTCTTGTTCTCTGCACATTCAGGACTTGTTGTTGCTGCTTAAAGCACAGAGAGGCGTTGCATAAACATTTTAATATTGCATGAGGCTTCTGTAAGCCTGAATGATCTTATGAATGCTAAAACCATGACATACAAGCACAAATGAAAGCAAGCAGCAAAGATTGTGTAGCCTTATCAGCCAGATGAACTGATACATAAGCCAACACACTTTGGTGTCTTGTCATGTTTTGTTTTCTCTCCTGGGATAATTCAGCCACGAGCCTTAAAAATACCCTGCCTCCCATTTTTCTTATTTTCAGCATTCCCTGAATGTTTAACTTCACCTGGCAGAATAGCAGTTACACAGCTGCATATGCTGTGACTTTAAAAAAAGGATCCTGTGGGAATGGGGTTCTTTCATTTGGATAAATGTCATTGCACTCTCAGATCTTAGTCATTGTACGAGTAATGCTGGAGACTTCTTCAGTTGTTCTTGCTGATACATGTCGTATGGCTGGAGTAAAATAACCAAATATCTGAGTAATACCAATTCAGAAGTGAGATAAAGACTTTGGTAACCAGCTAAGGCAACAATCCACAAAGTAGTTGGTGACTTGTATGGTTTGCAGCCTTGTAACAACATCCTCCATGTAGTAGCTGTACTACAAATCTGACACTGAGGCAGAGGTTCGATGGTGTAGCTCTGTAACATTCGTTGGTTTTGTGGAATAAGTGAGTGTAATCATCCCTGCTAGCTCCCAAAAGTAGATGAAACCAGCGAAACACTGAATGTTTATACCAGATCAGACCAGGAACCTGTGACTCTGTCAATGATCATAACTTACCAAAAAAAAAAAAAAATATATATATATAATATGTATTTTAAAAGAGTGTAAGAACAGAGCACGTATAAAGTGGTTCATTCCTTGGTATTATTATGCCCAAATTTCCAGCAATTTGTAGCACAGGAACTTCTTGAGGTAGAAATCCCACCAGCATCATCTTGTTGAATAGCTTTTAATGGACTTTTCTTCTAAGGTTTTTTTTCCTCATTTCTTTTGGAACTTTTCTTTGTACTTCCATAGAATTTTTGGACCAAAGTGCCAGTATTTAATAACTGCATCATTTGAGAAACAGTTGTGGTTTAGAAGTTTTTGGATGACATTACTATAGACTTCTAGGGTTTGACTTATAAAAAATAATTATCATATATTCTCTGCAAGTCATAATTTCATATTCCCTTATGATAAACCACTTCAGTCATTTCTTTTCCAGGATGATGGATTCTAGCCTGTTTAAGTTCTCCAGGTGTGCCATTTGGCCGATCATTTTCCTTGGCTGTTGTTGCCTGAAACTTTCCTAGTTTCACTGGAACAGGCTCCCCATGGCAGCGGTCACAGCTCCAAGCATGTCTGAGTTCAAGAAGCATTTGGACACTGCTCTCAGGCACATGGTGTGATTCTTGGGGCGTTCTGTGCAGGGACAGGAATTGGACTCAATGATCCTTGTGTGTCCCTTCCAACTCAGCATATTCTGTGATTCTAGTTCTTTCCTGTCTGCGTTGAGAATGAGGGGAAGAGGTAGGCATCTCAGAGGTGAAAATGGGACGAGAATTGTAACACCATCACATTTCCTGCATGTTTACAAAAATATTTTCTGAAGTTGCGTTTTTGACTTCTGTTGAGCGTTGAGATGATATTTTCAGGGAACTATGAACAAGAAGTCCAAAATCTTTCTTCAGAGAAGCATGGTCTAATTTAGTCATTGTTGAATAAATATATTAGGGTTGTTGATCACAATCTAATTAAATTTTTCAGGAAGGAGTACTAATTCTTAAGCTGTCCTACTCAGCCTAATAAAACCTAGTGTTCGATGTTCTTTGTTGAAGAGGTTAACAGATACTGTCTGCTTCTTCTCAGTATTTCTCCTCGTTTCTCAGCCTGTATTTCATTGCAGGTGTGAAGGAATACAAGTAGGGACTGTGTGGTTGAGATCTTGTTTATTTCCTGCAATGGTAACTGCCTGAGCAAGCAGGAGTTGGTTGTGGGAGGATGGAAGGTACTGACGAGTAATGTGGATAATTAGAGTAGTTTAGTGTGCTTCAATTATCTCAGAGATCTACCTTTTTCATCTTGCTTTTCTCAGAAATGAAGTGGGCCTCGTGTAGTTCCTTCCGTTATCTAGCAATTATCAAGCATGTGTTCAAAAGGGTGACCAGCTTCTGTCACTCTTAAGTTATTAATAGTGTAACATCTGGGTACTTCACAATCTTTTCAGGTACTTACCCTTGCAGTAACCGTGTGGAACTAATGGTTGGTATTCCCATCTTCAAAACCTTAAGTAAAGATTAGAAAACTTCAGCCTGTGCCATGTGGCTGTCTGGACTCACAGAGTCCAGGGGCACATCAGATCCCTAACAAGTCCTATGGCAGAGAACTGAACCTTGGTCCACAAGGATGATATGGTATTTTCCCTTTTCTCAGCAAACAGCACACACTTTCTCTGGCTAATTTTTAAACCACAGCACAAACCCCATGTTTGTCCGGCGCTCCAGGGCTGCTGCTTTCCACAGAGCTGTGCACCAGCTTTGTCAGAGAGCCTCACCTGGGTTTCTGATGACAGCAGGAACAGTGACAGTGCTGGAACCTCCCTCTGTGATCTGTTTGTCCCTGTGCCATCCTGGCCATTGGACTGTGGCTCAGGTAGACACAAGTATTGTCTCCTCCCGCCGCGTGGTATTTTCTGATACATACCCTGAATCTGCCTCTTTGCAGCAACTTGTCCAGGACACCTCCTTCCTTCCCTGAATGCTTGAACAGATCCTGAGAGGCAACAGCTTTCAGCTGCTGCTGTGACCCTCGGTGCCGGCGAGACTGACCCTCAGAGCAGCAGTAGCACTCGGTTTCTTGTTTGCAGTTCCCTTACCAAGGAACTACTGAGCTGCTAAGAGCCAGGGGCTCTCTGGCTGTGCAGACAATTCTCTGTAGCCTTTGCTTGCTGGGACATTCATCTCTGTGCCATCTTAGAGTAGTTTCTCCCAATTTATGCTGGGCTAAAAACCCAATAATTTACAATTGATGCTTTCTGACAATTTCAATACAGGCTATTCTGGGTTTGGCTGGGCTAAAGTTAATTTTCTTCCCAGTGGCTGGTAGGGGGCTGTGTTTTGGATTTGTGCTGAACACAGTGATTATGATTGAGATGTTTTTGTTATTTCTGAGCAGGGCTTACACAGATCCAAGGTCTTTTCTCCTGTTTGTTCTGTCATGCTGGTGAGGAGACTGGGGTTCACAGAAGGAGACACAGCTGGGACAGGTGACCCCAACTGACCACAAAGATATTCCAAGCCATATGGCATCATGTCAGTATAAAAAGCTGGGAGAAGAAGGAAGGGGGGGACATTTGGAATGATGGCATTTGTCCTCCCAAGTCACCATTACATGTGAAGGGGCCCTACTCTCCTGGAGATGGCTGAACAGCTGCCTGCCCAGGGGAAACAGTGAACTAATCCCTTGTTTTGCTTTGCTTGTGTGTGTGGCTTTTGCTTTCTGTATTGAACCGTCTTTATCTCAACCCACAAGTCCTCCAGCTTTTACCCTTCCAACTCTCTCCCCAATCCAGCTGGTGGGGGAGTGGGCGAGCGGCTGTGTGGGGCTTGGGTGCTGACTGGGGCTAAGTCACAAGACATGCCCAGGGTTAACCTCATGTAATAATGATATTAACGTTTGACTGCATTTCCCCCAGATTTTCCTTCTTCCCTTTCACAACCTGGCAGGAAACTCAAAGTACTCTGCCACCTAGTTCACAATGGACAGGAATGACAGCACTTGAACTCTACTGGCTTCCTTTTGCTTGGTTTGCTATTTGGTTGCTTGTGTGTGCTCTTCTGTGCAGGTCCAAGTACATTTACAGCAATGCTAAATGCATTATGAAAGACCAAAAAGAAGGAAAAGATGTGCAGTGTCTGTTAGAGTTCACCAGGTGTGTACTGCATACATGGTGTTTCTCAGGGAGATGTACTTAAAGGAAGCTTCTTAGTAGAAGAGCCTTGCATCAATTACTCTGGATGATATTGACCTTCATGTGAACTGAAGGCTTCAGAACCTTCTAAAGACAGATTAGAAATGATAGGATTACAATTAACCATTTCAGTGGCCAAAGGGAACATTGCTAATACAGGACTCTAACCATCCTCTTGTCTTTCATGACAAAGAAGGGATGCTCTGTACAAAGACAAGAAAGGATTCTCCAGTTTGCAGAACTATGACAAAACTAATGTAGGAGGAATGGCATATACTGGGTCATCATGTTTGCTACCCCACAGTTTCAGTTGTAAAGATTTAAGATTTGAAAAAACCCTTTTAAAAGTAGCCAGGATTCCCTTCCTGCTTCCAATTATTACTGCAAAAAGGTTGCTGCTGAGCCTTGTTCCTCTGCTGTTCAGAAGCTTTGTTTTCATTTCCAGGTGTACTTTCTGAGCATCGATTTGTATTTGTTTGCTCATATGCCAATAACACTGCTTGGCTTTAATGACTGTTTTTCCCTGCTATTTATCTCCACACATATTAAAGACAGCACTCCTCTACCTTTTCACCCTGTATTTCTATTTGATATTTGATCCTCTTCCATTTTTCTGTCCACACTAATAGCCATGCATGTGATCCAAGCCAAACTCATCCTGCTGGAATGCACTAGAGAGACCTGTACTCAGACTGACAGCTCAGATGTGTCTTATGTTTCATTTTGGTTGATAATTATTGGCTGATAATTACTGTCACTCAGTAAACGTATGTCAATATGGGCACTTTCTCCGTAGTCTGGTACTTCGATCCAGGTATCCCATTTTTCATTTGAGGCTCTATGTTCCTCCTCCTCTTCCCAGAAGGGTGAGCTGCTGTCATTGTGAATAACATAGAAATAGTCCCTTTCTGTGTGCAGGTAGCTTCCCCAACACTCCCCACAGCTCTCTAATATATGTTTGTTTCAGTTTAGTCTGGAAATCAGCTACAGAAATTGCATCCAGCAATATTTGCAGGAATGGTCTGAAGACCTCTTGTTGTGAGTTCCCCTTTCAGGACAGCTGGTTATCACTGCTTTACTTTTAGCTACTCCCTTGTTTCTGTCTCAGCTTCCTCACTGACCTTCAGTTTTCCCAGTCTCATAGATTCCCTCCATGGTGATGTCTCAAATATTTTGGCTGTGCAGGGGGAATAAAAGGCTCTGCTCTTGTTTAGAAAACCAATTACCTTAGCAAATACCTGTATAGGATCCGCCAGCTTTTGCTAAACCCAAGACACCTTTCAACCCTTTTTCTATTCCTCCCTTTTATCCCCATCCAAAATCTTTTACACTTCAGGACATGTTCAGCCTTGAGTTCTGGCAGGGTAAGGCTAACAGGTCTGTATGTCTGGATCACCCAACTCTTTACTAAATATAAGTGCTGTATCTCTGGTCATATGGTGCCATCACTGACTTAATAGATTTATTTAAAAAAAAAATGTTTGCTGCCGACTTGCAATTACATGTGCCTTGTGGCAGAGAGCAGGCCAGGAACAGGCTGTAATGAATATAGAGCAGACTCTCAGCAGAGAGATTTCTGGACAGAAACAAAATTCTGTGTTTTGTTTCCAGTTCAAGACTCAAACAGCCTCTATAGTATCTAATGGCATAATTTAGAGGTATCAGGAAATTGTTTTCTGTTTTTCACATGAAATCTCAGTGAAAAAAAGCAATTCACTTTCATTAGGAAAATAGTACTGAAAATTGTCACTCCATGAAAACCTTGTTTTTTCAGAAGAAAAACAATGCCTTCATTGTTCTAACCAGAAGCTTGCAATAAATGATGGTGTAGGCTTAGAAAGGGATGATGGAAAGATTTAGGAAGGAATGGTGGAAAGACTGGACCACAGTTCTACACCTTGGTGCTTCTGATTTCCACTTTAAAAGCTTTGTGGTTTTTCTTTGTTCTGCCTAATTCATGAAGGAAGCAATAGCACTAATCTTGGGTTTTGAGGGAAGCTAGATTATACAGAAGAAACAAGGCAAATTAGGAGAGAAAAATGTCATTCAAGATGATCCTAAATGGCGTGAGGGCTCTGCACTCTCACAAAATCTGCAATTTGCAGGCTGATAGACATGGACCAGTTTGCCTACCCCCTCTGCCTGTAAACTGGGACTGAGGGTAAAACCTACCTTTTTAACTAAAGTGGTTTGAAATCCTTTAATGAAAAGTAGTCAATATTAAAAATACTTACATCTTCAATTCAAGTTTAGTGACTGTTCTCACTCTATGGATTATGTATTTCCTGTACCTGGCTCTTGAAAGTGCAGTGAGAAGTGCAGGAAGTTTCATGAGCTCAGGGTTGGAGAGGGGTAGAGTGTATTCCTGGCGGTTTCTGGGCTATTTTCTTGTTGTGGCCTGAATCCTGCAGCACTGGCTCTGCACTTCTGTATGTGACGTACTACGGTGCCTTCAAACCCTGGGCATGGAAGCTCTCATGGACCTCAGAAGATGTGTAAAAATATAGTTTTCAGCATAGCATCCACATGCTGCATATAATATGTTGTTTTGTATTCCATTTATTGCTGTTGGGTGTAAATTCAATGAGGTTTCCCTCTCTAAGAAGGAAATCTTATCTTCTTTCTTTCTTTCTGGAAGGTGTAAGGGAGATTCAGTATTTGGGCCACCAGCAAATTCTCACATTCTGAGGCTGGAAGTGTCAGGAACTGTTCTGACTGTTTCCCCAGGTACTGTGCTCCTGTTAGCAGCTGTTTAGCTCACTCAGCACCCCAGTTTTGTTGCATGTGGACAGAAGACAGAAAGAATAAGGTGACAAGTAGTTGATCATGTTAGTGACACCTGGTTGAAGAGCACTGACATTTGGAATAGCATGACTGTTTAGGCAGTATTCCCTTATTAATGTCCAGCTCTCCATAGATATAACTTCTGTCTCTAAAGACAAAACATAGTTCTTCTACTATTGCTTTCCAAATCCTACTTGGGGACATTTTGTGTGTTGAACATATGAAGGACAACCACTAACATGTTATTTGCTTTCATCAGGAGTACATGGATTGGCAGGACAATAGGATAAAGAAATGTCTCAGACAAGACTCATATGATATTTTTATTCAAATGCATGCATGTGCCTAAGTACTGAGGCAGCTGGGCACATCAGAGTCTTGTTTCTTTAAGAACACCACCAGAGAGCTACCTTCTGAATGATGACATTTATATATTTTAATATAATTCATTGTGGTCAGAGAAATGTCCAATACAGTAATTTGGTGCTCTGTATCAGTTCTCAGTGAGTGACTAATCCATCAAATTTGTTCAGCACTACAAGTCAGTACAAGATTTCTTTTCTAGCTGCCGATGTGGCTAGCTCATGCAGCTTTTAGAAAAATCAAGTTGTGGGTTTTTTCCATCCTATATATCATCATCTCTGTCCACAGTAAAGAATTTAGAATCAGGGCTTGACTGACTGGCTGTTTTTCTCAGAGTCGCATGAGGCAAAGCAGTGTACAGCTTACTCATCCAAACCTATTCAGTGTTTGAAGGTACCCTGTGATACAAATTTACTGAGCAGATAAGAAAACTTGGAAGGCACAAATGGGGCAGATAAGGACGACTGCAAAATCCCATGGATCCTTTCAGAATTGGTTTGAGAGTTTTTGGTGTTTTGCTTTGTTGTCTTTTTCTGGCATTGGTGCAGTGCATTTTTGACAAGCCTCAGCAGTTTTAGAAAAGCATTCAGAAGTTTTTGATGCTCATCTGAACCAATTCCATCTAATCAGAACAAGAGCTGAATGTTACTATTCTCAGGAAGCAATTGTATTCACAGAATTTCATCTTTTCTGATGTCCTCAATTTGTCCTCTGACAGAAGCAACTTTTATTAATCTGTCCTTTCACTGTTATTGATTGGCCACTTATTATGCCAATGCATCCAGCTTATGTTTGCACATAAGCTGTGCAGTGAATCCAGTTGACGGCCGTAATTTGAAACTCACTAGATTGAATGAAAGCAACTGTCATATTCCTGTCACTTGCCATATTCCATCTCCCAGGGGTGATGGGACAGACTTGTGATTTCAAATGGTAGAGTTCTTTGAGTTGTCAGAGTGTTCCTCTCACATTGCTGCTTTGGGAAGTCCCGTGTTAGTACCTTGTACCTTGCCCTTCAGGTGGGCTTTGCAGCATGTGGTGGTTGGATACTGAGAGCTGCTTTGAAGCCAGCACAGTGTGTATGTGCCTTAGCCTGTGGCTGTTGTGGTACCTGCAGATTCCACACACTGTGACTGGGAGTTCACTAATGAATGCTGAAGTACTGCAATATTTACCCAAAGCTCAGTAAGGTTGATTGTTAATGCCAGTCTGGGCTAAAATTGCCAGAGTAGTTGGCTTCTTCCTTTCTACTTGAAGCCGAGCCAGGTGTAAGAGCAGCTCTCACCGTGTTACGTGTATACCATGTGTGTAAATGGCAAAAGGCAACGTGCAACCAGACATTCCTTCAGCTCATTTTGGATCAGCAGCATGATGAAGCATGGAATTCAGCGGCACTTTGCTCTGAACAGGCACTGCAGGTGGTCTTTCCTGCAGGTCCTCTTTTCCTTCATGAGAAATGGGACTGTGTGCTCTCAGCAAATCAGAGGAGTGACTGCCAAACTAATACCCACAGCAGTAGTCCCTCAAATCACCAGGCTTTAAGTGAATGCACTGCCAACTTATTGTCTGTTTGCACCACGTGACGTGGCTTAGCAAAAGTCACTGAGAACACGGCTCTGCTGTGTAAGTAGTGCTGCAGTTTTCCCTGCACATTGCATTTCGCTGGTCTTTGTCATAATTCCTCCCCTCACTACTAAGCTGTTGGCCAGCTCTGCCATTTCTCAAGCTGGTTGCAGTTGATTTGCTTTTCTCTTCAAGGCTTGGCACCAGTGCTGGAGGTGCCTGCTGGTCCCTCCAAAAGCTCATTGATACCCGTTTCTCTCATGTGGAGGAGTAGGGAGGGCAATGCCAGGCACTTGTTCATAGATGCCGTGCAGAAGTTGTCACCTGGCGGTGGTTGCATTGGACCTGCTACCAGGAAGCTCTGCTTGTGCCATGGGGAGCTCTCTGATCACTGCTTTGCCCAGTGTTCCTAGCACAAGCTATTGAGTGCTGCTGCTGATGACACACGATTGGAAAGAGCCCAGGGCTTGTCCATGGGTTTGCGAGGGGAAAATGGCAGTTTATCCAAGAATCAAGCAGATGTAGATTTGAAACTGGTGAAGTGTCGAGACTGGGGAACCCAGTGATACCATTTCTCCAAGCACAGTTTTGTTAGGTTAAAAATCACAATTTATGTGGCTTCAGCAAGTGCATATGAGGTTTTCAAAAAACTGCTTTTATTCTTTTTGAATGAACATTTTCCCCTCTGGTTGTCTCTTCATTTCACTGCCTCAGTGTAAAGGTAAAGCTCTTTGATTTCACAGTGGGATTGTCATTTTCCTGTTGATCTCTAGTTTCCTGAGTACCTCATCATAATATCAAATCCAGCTTTGTCTCTGGGTGGTTCCATCACATTTCCCTCTAAGTAATTTCTTAGCAATTCTGAGGTGGGCTGGCAGAGGGACACTGATACAAGCCCTCATTGCAAAGCCTAATAGCTGGGAGAAGGTAAAGGTACATCTCATACCCCGATGCGTTAGTTGTGTTTGGCTGGCAGACGTTTTCTTCTTGGGGAGTTTGTGCTTATGAGGTTGTTTGCTGAGAGGTTACCTGCAGGGCCCGATGGCAGCTCTTGCAAGGGTGGTAAATTAATACTTTGCACGCTAATCTCAGAACAGCTACTTGCAAAGCGCTCATCAACAAGGGAGAAGTTGGCTGCAGTGTACGGCTTAGTTAGTTGGGGAGGAAAACAAGACTTGCAATGTATTCTTTCCTGTAGGCTCGGGACTAGGTATCTATGTTTCTGTGGACCAGCTTTATTAAGTGGGGCTGGCCCTGCAAGGGAGTGCTAAATAAATCCTGGAGTTGAGTTATTAATGCCACTCTGGAGGCTGCATTTGAGGGAGGCAGGACATAATGCTTCACTTGATGAAGCCCTGAGGTGAGGCATGAGCTCTGGAAGAACCCAAAGATGAGGAGACTGCTTGGGCCAAACCTTCTTTATTCTCGTTTTAGTTGGTTTTGTGGTTTTGTTTGTTTGTTTTTTCCTAATGAAATCAAATTTGGGGAAAGCTGAAGAGAGGTTGGTGTGGAGGAAAGAAGGCACGAGAGGAGGTTAGAGTTGTTATATGGAGCAGATTTGGAAAATTTGGAAAACCATGAGACTGCATCATATTTGGGCATTTCTAGGATGTGACAACGGTTGTGAATAGCCTTACTGTGGCATCATCTGTTGGCCTTTATTATCGTCATTTGCTGATGACATTCCTATTAGTCCTTGAAACATGCTGGGCATTCCTCCATTTCCTTTTGGTTAGCTCCCCAGCATGCTTTGTCTAAACCCTGGTATTACAGCCAGAGCCAGGAGATACGCAGTTACAATTCTGCTTGAAAATACATTTTGAATAATGCTGCATATATTTTACAGATTTTATATCCATTCTGTAATATTCTAACTGCCTCCTTCGCTGATATACAGCCACTAGATTTTGTCCTATAGTAATGGGAAAAAATACTATATTACTTCCTGGCTCTTCTCATTCTCCAATTCTCTCTTTCCTTGAAATATGATCTATTTTGTTCTTTCTATTTCTGTTCCAAACATACATTATACATCTGGATCCCCATATGCACTTGCTATTACTGGTTAGTACTTAATTCAGGGTTATTTGACTTGACTGAAGCTAGCTGGCTAGCTTAGCTCACTTTGTGTCCCCCTTCGTTCCCCCCTTTCACCCCATTCCTGTCTCTCCTTCTCTCTCTCCCTCCCTCCTTTTCTCACAGAATCACAGAATATTCTGAGCTGGAAGGTACTCACAAGGATCACTGAGTCCAGCTCTTAAGTGAATGGTTCATATTCTCACCATCTATTCATAGAAACACAGAATCATAAAATGGTCTGCATTGGAAAGGACCTTGAAGATCATCTCGTTCCAAGCCCCCCACAACAGGCAGGGACACCTTCCACTAGACCAGGTTGCTCAGGGTCCCATCCCATTCATCTGCCTGTCTTTGCCTGTTTATTTTATTTGCGTGGAATGCTCTCAAGATAAAAATAATATATTTATGAGAAAAGCCTTCTTTCATACTCACTAAAACAACATGACCAAATATCAGCTGTGCAAGTGTTTTCAAAGTCTAGTTTCTGGGTTTTTTTGGGGGGAAATGGGTGTCTTTAAGCACTGTGCTATGTAAGTATAATTACTTTTAACCATCTATTTTGTGTATTACGTCATCATTTATTTCCCCAGTGAAATAAGACAAGTGAGTTTTGCTTTTTTCTTCTGTCAATCCTGGTTTGCATGCTGGTATCTTGGTTAGATGCTGAGTTTACAAGAACTGCAGAGGATATTTGATTGCTTTGTTCCTTTTCATTGAAAGGAATGAAAGATAAAATGCTAAGAAAGTGAAATTTCAATATCTCTTCTTCTGTGTAGCTCCTCATCTGTCACTGGAAAAGAAGAAATTTTTTTAACAGATATTTGATTGTTTATGTTTCTATTTCAAAGCAAGATTTGGGAGTATCAGTTCTAGAAACCATTTCTGGGGAGAGAGACCTGTATCGTTCCTCCACACTGAGGATAGGAATGGATAGGACATTTCCCACACTTTTTCTTTTTTTTTCTTTAAATTTGTTAGAAAGTGGGAGGCAACAAAGACAGCATCCAGCCCCTTTGCCTGGTAAGAAACAAGGGCTGGTCTCAGCACGGTGCTGGTCACGTAACAGGAATTCAGCTGGTAAACCTGTGCCCGGAGGTTGGCCTTGGAGAGGGATCAACTCAACATGGAAATAGCTTGGGTTTTTGGTTTTTTTTTTAATTGTACCTGTATCGCTGCCCTTGGAGATGATACTCTTCAGATACTGGTTCTGCAGACCCTGACTTTTGTGTAGGTGTCAGTGGACGCTTTCCCAAACAGCTCTTTTAAATCAGTGGGCATTTTGTCCCACCAGCGTTGTTTCTAACCAGCTAGAGAATCAGCAGAGAGGCTCTGAGATTTGGTTCTCCTGCAAAATCTCAGCTTGCATCTCCCATGTCCCTTTTCCAGAAGGTCACTCCTGCTCTTAACTCTGGAATTCTTCCTTTCAGTGTGGCTGCAAAACGTGCAGGCATCTCCCCTGTAGGGGATCTGAGTACCTGCAGACAGACACCTTGCACCAGACAAATACTGCCTGCCTGCAAGATGTCTTTGATATACTTTTAAAAAGCAATATCCATTTCCTTCAAAAAGGCTGACCTGTCCCATTTGTGATGTACTTTCACTTGCATATAACTTACTGAAACAATAATCAGCTTCTTTAAAATTCTGCTCTCTGCTCAGTTCTAACCACTTGAATATTTTACTCTCTCCAGGATTCGAGTAGCTCGCTCCTGTGCCGGCTTTAATTTTTTTTAAAAATAACTGAGAAGTTTTCATGAACAATGAGCTCATTGAAGCAAAGAGAATTATTTGGCCAAAAATTCCATCTTTCTATGAACTGACAATATTACAGATTATCTGCTGAGCTATCCAACTGTAATTCAGAGAAATGCATGACTTGTCTGGCTTTATTACTGCATTTTGTGTGGCTGAGCCAATCCTACTCCCCTGCATTCCACAAGTCTTGCTGTTCTCCTCATGTTGACTAACATTTTGTACTGCTAAACAGTGTTTTGGTTCCCTCTTTAGGTGTGTTTGATGGCCTCACTGTCTTAAGTAGTGGCTGGAACAAAAATTGTGACTTTCTGGTTCAGAACTTCTGGAAAAACCCATCTTGTTCCCATTTGAGAAGCACTTGTGAACGTCTCTGACCTGCTGTTACAGATAAGTGGAGAATATAGGCCCATTCTGGTGACTTGTTCTCCAAGAGATTTTCTTTAATAGCCAGCCTGAGATGGCCAAGACTATCATGCTTTCAGGGTGTCATCCCATTAATTCTAAGGAGAAAGCAGTACTCTGACAAGGGTTTTCCATTTAGTCTCCTGCCTGCTGCTGCTCTGAGCCTTCTTATCAGTTGGACTTTGGGTTTTCCTTCCACATGCAATGGTGACAATGACTTGCTGCTTATTTCATGTTGAGATTTACTAATTCATGGTGCTGTAGGAGCTAAATAGGAAAATGGAGAGGATCTACACAGGAGAAAAGCCTTGTATTGCTATTTCTTGCAAGTTCCCTTCAGTTCCAATGGTTTTTATTTCTAGAGAGATAAGTCTAGCTTCATTAATCTGAGACAGAAATTAAGATGTAATTTGTCAAACCTATCGAGAACATTGCATAAAGCCAATGAAATATCAGATTTACTTAGTGGCATGCAGTGGACCTGATCCTATGTGCAATGTGGGCTAGCACAACAGTGTGCACACCTAAGCATGGCACAAGAGTGATTTTAACTTTAAATAGTGTCTGATGCAACTTCTCTCTGATGCTGATCAGCAGATGGAGATGCTTGAAAAGGTTGTGAGCAGTGTTGTGGGTTATATGCCTCCAAATCCAACTGGCTCCTCTAGGAAACATTTTATTAGTGTTCAGATTCTGCCTCATCTTTCAATCTGATCCAACGGAGCTTTCTCTGAATTGCAATGTCTGGTGGATCATGCAGGCTGTGATCCAATATCCTGGCTTTATTTTCAATTTGGTAACAGCACAGTAAGTTCCTCCAAGTAACTGCACAGAATGGGGGAAAATAAAGCAATCCCAAAATGCTGAATAAATATGGACAGAACAGAATCCAGAACAGAAAAGTGCATACAGGGAGATTAGGGAAGATGGATGGCTCACACTTTGAGTGGCTGCTGTGGCAGGATTCCACCACAGTTCAGTCATGCATGGAGTCATCACCACTGCTTTCAGCAGCCTGCGTGTAACTGCTGCTCCACAGGTACCAGACACTGCCTTCTTGATTGTGATGGAAAAGCCCTGGTGTGACTGAATTGCCCGGGACTGTGAGTCCAGTAAAACAGAACTCAATCAAGTAGCTCCACAGGCCTGAATACACTTACCACGTATCATTTCAAAAAAGTAGTCACGTCTCCAGAATCTCAGCAAAAAATCACTGCCTGTTCCTTCTTTAACACTTGAACTATTTCCCTTCTACACTACCTTGTAATATTACTGTTAACAATAGATGATCTTACTTTTTTCTTCTTGGTACATCCTGGCCAAACAGTAGAAAAACTGAGCATGGCTACAGAGACTGAAAATAAAGATTTATTACATAGTCTTTAGTGTTGTATCAGTGCACAAGCAAAGTGTATGTCCTAATCCTTCATTCTTATGGCAAAGAAAAGATTATTGCATATTTAAAATGAAAATGGCATTGAATTAAAATGTTATTTTGTTGAAGGCCATTGTAAACCCAGGGCTTGCAGAGGGGAGACAAAACCAATTCATCCTTTTTATAATTGCAAGGCTCTGATCTTGTTTGCTTAGATGCTATGGTGATAGACTCAAAATTGGCTCTCGGTAAATACAACATACTTTTTGCATAATATTGGTTAAGCTGTTCCAGGAATTTTTCACCTCTGGGTGAAATTGCCTGCTAAAGCAATGTTGAAATTGGCGTTGGTTGTGTGGAAGCTTTGCCTGATGATTTTGTAATAGATCATGGTAAATTTGTTTCATGATCCTATTAAGAAAGAACTGAGGAGACTGAGCATTCGTCATTATAAAAATTGCTGTTTGTCTGAAGGTTCTTTCACAAGTGCAAATCTGCCTTGTTAATCTTCTGTTTCCTTTACCCTCATTGGTACCATTCCTCAAATTTTGTGCTAAGTGCAGATATACAGTTTAGCAAGTGTAGAAAAAGAAAGCCTTGAAACAATCAATTGTAGCTAAAAAGTCCCTTCTGATCTTCTGACAACTTTGCCAGGCATGAAAGCTTCACTCTGTGCTGTCTCTAGTGGCAAAAGCAGTTTGATTTTCACCATGTCCACTCATTCCTGTTTATGTCCTTCTGGCTCTCACCATAGCTGTATCAGCACACTTATTTGAGGCACTTGCCTGGAAGACCAAACAATTACATGAGCAGGGCTTAAAAATAAAGTCCATTGCTGCAGTAGTGTGCATGCTCTGCTTCATTTTCATTGAAGAGAATAGCTGCTTAGCCAAAAAACAGGTTTTCAGCTACTGAAGTTTTCGGTAGGGAGGAGAAGGGATGTTGATAAACAGTTCAATAAAATGAAAAATGAAATAAAAATGAAAAATGGTGGCCCATTGCATCTTGCTGTTGAGATTCACAAGATGTAGAAACCAAGGAGCTTTTCTTCTCCCTGGTATCAGCAGAGACATTCATCTAGTAGACCCATGTTCTGATCTCTGCTTGATCTGGGACACTTTTGCCTCTGACACACTCTTTCTGCCAGACTTCAGGGCGTATTTCAGCATTCCCTCCCTCCCTCCCTTCCTTCTCCTAAGTTGAGTTTATCATAAAATAATTGTGTATTGATTGAGATGGAGAGCAAATGTAAAGCTGCCCCAGTGGCTGGGCTGTGACAATCCCTGGGCCTTCCCATTTTTGAGCTGGGCAGCCTGGAGGTCACAGTCCATCTTCACACCATGTCTGAGAGCCCTCACCAGCAGCCTATAAATTACACCCTTACCAGGCACTTTTTGTAATGGTATACCCATGATCTGACCCCAAACAGATATTTATTTTCCCTTTGCCCACCTATCCTTGATCTTTTTCTTTTCCTTGCCAAACTGTGAAAATACAGATTGAACAGATTCAAATGACATTGCACTTGGCTCAGTGTAAGTCTTAGTCATAGATTCTCTAATGTCACAGAATTACTGTATTGATCCAGCACAGTTTAAGATGTGTTTGAGGTATTTTATTTTATCCAATATGATGTGTATGATAAAGCACTACATAATATTGTCCATATTAAGTAAATTAAGCACTTTGAGGTAACAAGATGTTGTACAAAGGAAATGTTTTTACACAGGATTTTCCATAAACTTCTTGCTGCCTAACCTTATATCGGAGATCTGGAGAAATCGTAAAATAATTGCAAATTTTGCAAATGAGACAAAGAGCAAGATAAGGGGAACAACAAGCTTAATGCTCCCAATGCATGAAGTAGATTCAAGCAGTAGCAAGGAGAGCTCTGTTAAGCAACGTGCACTGAAACACAGCCGGATGTAAACTCTGCTAAAGAAACAGGGCTGTGTGTCATTATCCCACGTAGGAAGAGAATGCAGCATTTTGCAAAGCCATGGCCTTGAAAAGGAAATTTCACCTCTGGGGTTCTATCCCTCAGAGCATTTCAGGTTTTTTTTATTGATGGGTGTTCAGCACAGCTAAGCCCCAGAGCAATTGTAAAGAGCTCAGTGTGAATCGAGTCATCTGACTTTTCAGCCCTTGACTTTGAATGCTGTGTTTGACTTTTACTCCAGTGAGGTTGCTGTGATGAGCCAAATGCAAGCAGGGCATATTGCTGACACTGCTCCTGTGAGCAGTAGGAGTTGAGCAAAACATAACATGCATATTTACTTTCCTCATTTAACGTGCAACAAATAATTTAAATAAATTAAAATGCTAACACCTTGGTGGGAAATCAATGAATCACTTAATGACAATAGATTCTGCTGTACCTTTTGTGTCTGCATTAATGCTGCATTAAATCAAATTACTTTCATTATGATGGATGTGAACTAACTCATTTAGCAACAGGACAACCAGCACTTTCTTGCCATTAGAATCTCCATGTTTCCATCAGAGACCTTGGTTCAGGGAAACATGACAGTTCAAGCTAGGTGTGAGTTTCTGTACTTCAAGTCTCTGCAGAAATACATTTTACAAGGAGAGCTGAGGTTGAGTGTGTGCCCAGTGTGCAGCAGATTACACAAAACCAATAAAAATGAATAGCTGAAATCCCACACAAATTCTTTTTCCTGAGTATTTTTGCTATCTAGAAAAAAGGCATGGATGGTTTTTGGGTTGGTCGTGTCATCTCTGTGTCCCTCCCCACCCTTATCACAAAATCGGCTATTCAAAAATCACAATATTAGCAACTTCAGAATAAAAAAATCTTGGCCAGCTAATTTTACTTGCAAATTTTTCCTCTTCACAGAAAAATGAAAGAGTTTATGTGCAAAACTGACCTGATCTTAGTGTTAACCAGAGATATTTAATTCCTGTTTTAAGACTCTGGGTCAGCCCTAAGGGATTGTTACCCACTTAAGGAAACCAAGGTCCCCACAACTTTTGTTGTTTACAGTAATCTTGAACAAAATTACCAGGAAATTCCCTGATCAGAAAAGACAGCTTAGCTACATGTTTCCCAGGCCATCTGCTTTTTCTGTTACAAGGATTATGCTATCATCATACATTTTATTAGGAGTGATTTTTGTTTCTAATGTGCCACGTGCCATTAGCTTGAGGTACAGTGCCCGTTCAAGAGACTTGAACCAGGACAACAGGACTGAAGAACCAGGCCTTTCCATTAGCTACAGAAACCATTCTGGCATGGAGGAGTGGCAGGTTCTTCAAGTTCCTCTGACCAGCTTCTGGAGAGGCGTAATGATGTGCCCTGGGTTCTGTATCCTGCATGTGAAACTGATGTTCAGGACATATCTACGTGGATGTGTTTAGATGGCGTTGTGGTTCAGGAATGGTACTCCCCAATTTAGTGCTCCTCGATTTAGGCTCCAAACCACGCTGCCGGCTGCATGCTCCCCATTCCCCTCTCCCTGCCCCACTGCACCAAGCTGGAGAGGAGAACTGAAGGCACAAAAGGCAAAGATCATGGGTTGAGGTAAGAGCAATTTACTGGAAACAGCAATGAGATAAGAAAACAAACAGTAACAGCAACAATATTAATAACAAAAGTGTACAAAAGGACTGATTCACATGCAAAAATGCTCACCACGGAGCTCGACCTGACCACAGCCACACCACCCTGACCAGTCTCACTAGCTTGGAACTGGCATCACCCAACCACTCCCTCTGGCTCAGGCCCAGTACCACTCTTACTCAACCAGAAGGAACCCCTTCTGCCTGGAAGAAAGTCCCTTTCCCCACCCCTGGCAATGACGTGAGGTGGTGTAGAATAATTTCCATGTCCTAGTCATGCCCCCTCCTGACCGCTGCAAAAAATTAACCCTGTCATGGCCAGAACCAGGAGAGACATCCTGGAACTAGCTCTGCCTGTATGTGGCATCACCTTATTGCAGCAGTGTGAGAAATCCGATGTATCCCACTGGAAGGGCATGCCCAGAAAGAGCAGACTGTTACCTGTTGTACTGCTGGATAAGACGTGCACAGGAATTCTGGAGTGGCTATTGCATTGTAAATCCACATGCTAGTTTATCCTCCCATACTACATCTGTCTAGTCAGACCCTTAAATTTATTAAATGAATTCTGGGTGAGAGCTGTTGTAGTATGTATAAGGACAATTGACTGTGTTAAAAAGTCCTGCATGAAATTCAGAGCGTAATACCTAACCTAAATTTGCATCAGTGGGACTTGGATGTAACTTTTTATTTGCATCTGAATCCTTACAGAGAGGTGAACTTCTGCTATGAGAAATGCTGATATTTACTGAACTTGCTTTTCACTTGTCTCTGTCACATTGCAAGCCACTTAAAAGACATCCTTTTTGCATTTCTGAGCATAGGAGCAAGTGCTGCAGCTTCATGCATTATTGAAAAGTGTGGCCTCGGCTCATACTATATAGCAGGGATCCAAATGATCTCCAGAAACAAGCTTTTTTATATACACACAGGCAGGTCAAAAATGAGGTTCCAGAAAAGTCTAAGAGTGAAAGGACTGAAAGCAAATGCAGAACATAAATAAAAACTTGGACTTATGCAAAAACGAACAAATTTTTACTGGGGAGGCAGCAGATGAAAAGACCAGGCTTTAGAAGTTCAAGTGACCTCTAAATCCATTTTTGTGATAATCTCAGCTGGCCAGGCACTTTCTCTCTCTCTCTCTCTCAACTTCTTCTCTGGAAGCTATTTTTCTCCGTGTATAACTACTGCATATTCTTTGAAGCAGAACCCCAGTAACCCATTTCCTGGTTGAATGCTCTCACCTGAAGGGTGTACTTAGTCATCCATTCCCTTCACCTAACCTGTACCATAATGAAGAAAAGCCTGAAAAGTTGTTTAATAGCCGATGGAAATGCTTTAGTGTGAGAGAATTGAAGTGCTTGGCCCCTTTAGGAAAAGATCAAGGTGTCACTGTGGTAGACTTTATGTCCTGTTTTTCTCCTTCTGGCACCAGTTATGGATGTTAATGCAAGAAAGTGGGGTAGGTAAAGGACCTGTGTGTGCAAAGTGACAAATCCCAATGTGAAACACAGATTTCTGTCAAGGGGAGGGAGTAATGAAGTGTTGAAACAAAGTGTAACAGCAAATCATTCCCCTTCAGGTCACGACGGGATGCCTTCTCTGGAAGTTCTGTTTTAAACAGAAGAAAAGTGGCTTAATAAAGGGGCAACTGGGTGAAATGTAGGGGCCAGTATTATGGAAGAGCTCAGATTAGATCAAAAGCTATCACTGAATTCATGACACAGTTTGCTTCCAGGTGATGGCAGGAGTTATTTCATGTCAGACAAGTGTGTGCATTTGAGATTTTGGAAGTCTTCTGTTTTCCTGAGCAGGAAAGGTTTTTTGAAAATTTATTTTTACTTTTCTCTTCTCATTAAGAACAAACAAACAAACAAACAAGCACCCAAACCCAGAACTAACTCTGGTCTACCGCAGCAGCTATACCAAGTTCTTTCCCTCTCCAAGATTTTCCAAATGTGTTCCCTCATGAGCTTCCCCCTTCTTGTGCATCAGCTTGAGCACTGATACAGCCACATCCTGTGCTGTTCGCTCATTTGTTGGCATATGATGTTCCCTGGGTTTGTGGTAACACAGGGGTCACTGAAAATTCTCTTCACAACTCCGTCTATTTGTCTTTCCATGTTTTTTTGCTAATTGGGCCTGGAAAAATACCATCTACAGGCATGCTGCTGTACACCTATGAAATATTCATACTAAGACTGGCAAGTCAGTGTACCTGGGACCTAAGTTAAGCCAGTAATACCCTTTTAAGACTCTGGTAAACATACCAGGGGCTTTTGTTATCTGCTTTGTGTTTTTTCAAGTGTTAGTTCTACGCACATATGAGATAGGTAAGCCAGAATTTTTGTTTAAGATGTGCTAAATTATTTTCATAAATCTTATATTGTTGGCTGTTTAAATTATTATGAGCCAAGGTCCCTGGCACTACAGGCTACAAAGTACAATGAAAGTGTTCATATTTTCTGTGTTTATGAATCTAAATTATGACAAGGTACTTTTTTTCTCTTCTGTCTCATGCTTTTTCTCCTCAGAGCACTCCACTGTGGATATTCACAGATGGGCTAATAACAATCACAATGGTTGCCTATTTGTCAGCCTGTCATGGGTGCCAGAGATTCTTTATTTGTGCTATTAAAAACATACAAATAAAAACCACCTTTTAGTTGTCTGATCGTCCTCCTTGAAGGCCTATTTACTTTCCAGAGAGGCATTGAAAAATCAAGTTTTTAATACTCATAAAGAATAAAGAGTGAGGAAGAAACTTCTTTCCTGCTTAATTGTAACTGATCGAGGTCTGCTTTCTGCAGACCTGCCACACATACCACTTACGCAGTGTTTCCTTCCTTTATCCAAAGGTAGGATATGAGGGAAGTTCGGATCACAACCAAGCAATGAAGAACAAGTGACACAATGTGCTCACCAGTTTGACAATAGCTTTATCTACATCACCTGTGTGTTACAGGATTTTCTCTTTTTGAGCTTTTTTAGAGCAAAAGTTTTTCCAACTTTTGTCAGCCAGGTGGCTTTGCCTTTTTTTCTTTCGTACATCTCCAGCAATTCACCTGCCACTTTCACCAGTGAAACAATGACTTTCAGGTCCTAAAATAGAAACTAGTTTCTAGTAGGAGGGTATGTGTACCCAGCCATCACAAGTTGAGGTGTAGTGTTGCATATGAAATCACAGGTAAAACCTGAGTATGTAGCCCCAGGCAGTTCTCCCAAGCAGGATTTACTTGGCAGCCTGTGCTTCACATCCTAGTTTTCTCAAAAACATCCTGAGAGGTTTTCACAGATTAGAAGTTATGAAAACTTTGCTCTCATACCGCTGGTGCTGATACACGTAGCAACACACTCATACATGTATTTGCTTGGCAAGTGTCTTCAAAATACCTGTGCAGCAGGATCCAGTTCCCTCCCTGCCAACACACGTTTCCTGTGGCTTTGTTCAGAGCTCAAAGTAAGTTTTTGGGGCAGGGAATATATTTCCCTTTGTTTTCAGACCACACATAGAAAAATGGAGCTGATCTTGGCTGGAGGTGATAGGTCAGGTCACAACAGAAGCAGGGAATGCTTGTAGTGGAAACCAGTGTAATTCTCCTCCCCTGTGGCTGGACGTTACAGAAAACTGCAAAGTTTTTCCACAGCGCCATCTTCTAGAATCCTAATAAATTATGCACACTTGCTGGAGTTGGCTATCTGATACTCTTCCTTCTGGTGCTCTCTCTTACAAAATTACTTCCTCTGGGAACTTTTAGTAGTGGAAGACATGGCCAAGATGAAGTGGGAGCTTACTAATTGGTGGTGATAGTCTACTGAAGCATTAAGTAAAGCAATCTTACTTTATACTGTTTTTCTCAGATCTCGCTTTTATCTAAACTTGCTGCTATGTCTCCAGCTGGAAAACAGAGCTCGTCCCAAAGAAGATGCACTTTTCCCACATTTTACAATTGATCACTCATTATAATAAATATATGCAGCACACTTTCAGAGTTCTGTCCCTGTTACAATCCCCTGTTCACGTTCACGCTAATGTGGCCATTTTGCTTAGGGTTTGCTGTGTGCAAGTGATAAAAGACTTTAATGTTTCCCTGGAGTAGCTAATGGGCTCTTTCATAATTTGCATGTCCCCTGCTGGCATTGGCTGACTTGTGGTCCAGGATGGGCACTTCTTCAGCTTCGCAAGAGGCATAATACTATTTCGCTAAATATAATGACACTAAGGGGACTGAGTTTCTTGGAGCTGAGATTCCACAGAATTATAAAATCTAATCACCAGTTAGAGATGTCAGTCCTGACATGTAAAAAAGGGCAGAAGACAGGTGAGCACCCTCAATCTTGCACAGGAAAGATCAAGTAGATAAATGTGGAGCATAGTCCTGTAGACTCGATCCTAGGCTGTTTCACGCTGCTGAACCAACCCAGCCGAAGAGCGGCTGTCCAGCCCTGCTGAGTGCTGCCCCCAGACCAGGGACACCCAGGAGGCCTCAGCTTGTACTGAAATGCTAGACTCTTATGTAGACCTGACAGACCTGAAAAATGAGGTGGCTGGTCCTCTGAGGATCAAAAAGCTATGGTTTCTTTTATAGACGTTAGTCACAGTTGTTCTGTTGCACGTGGTTAGTAAGTTCAGTAATAACAGACAAGTGGCTGATGTGTCCTGTGGTGGTTGTCCTTGGTATATATTTACTTTTGACATTCAGGGTAATCTTAAATGTCAAAAGAAGAGGTACCATGACACATCAAAGCAGTTCATCTATAGCTTAACTCTTTTATTAATTTCAAATGCTTTCATCCTACTGTAATAATCTTTTATTCACTTCATCTTACTTTTCTGTCCATCAGAAACCCCCTTTGCTTAGCAATGATTACTTTTATATGCTTGAAATTTCAGGTTTTGGCATCATTTGTGAGCTGCCCTATGTGGGCACAGCACTGAGTGTGTGTGCACATGTGAGCTGCTCTAGCTCAGGGAGACCATCAAATGGGAATAACTCAAAGTTAGTCGTGTACTGAAGGATGCAGCAGTTTCTGCTGGCTAATACAGCAGAAAGCTACTTGTAAGGCTTCCCTAAACCTCAGTGGGCCTAAGGAATCGCTGAGGGGTTATTGATGCCTTATCAGGCCTCTTAGACAGAGACTAGACAGAGTAAAGGAACAAAAGTAGGTATTTATTTGAAGGGCCTTCAAGGTACACCCTGGGGAGCCAGAGGCTATTGCCAAGATGGACCCCAAGATGGACGACAGGTCATGAGTTCTTCACACTTTTATAGGTTTGGTTCATCTGCATATCAGGGTCAATTCTCCAATTAAAGCCCCAGTTTAATGATATAATTCCACTTAGCTACCCCCCCTTCAGAGACTCCTTGGTTTACACCCCTTGGGCTCAGGATGGTCCAGGTGTCCTTGAAGAGCAGTCCGGAGAGGCTTTGTTGTGTCTAACTAGCATGAGAGAGCAGAAAGTAACAGGCTACAAGAAGCTTCAAAGTTGCACACTAAGCAGTACAGAATTTAAAAAAATATAAAAGTTAAAGCCTAAGGCATCATTATGAATTGCAGTGCAGTATTTCCCACCCAGTGTAATGTGCTTTCCTGCTTCTTGGCCTGCTGTTCTTCTTCAGCTTCCTTCCTCATGCTTTCTTGTCTGTCTTTTCAGTCAAGCTGGGTGTTTATTCTTCCTTGCTGCTCTCCAGCTCCCAAGATACTGTCTGTGTTTCCCTCCACAAGAGGCCTGGACAAAGGCTACAATGGGGTTTACATTTCTAAGGAGACTAGTTTATGAAAGCCTGTGCTGTAAAGATGCGTAGTCTCTACTGAAGCAATATGTGTGCCAGGGATAGGAGTAGTTTCTCTTGGGTGAGCAATATTGGGTGCAGCTGAGTTTTACTTTGTTAGCAATGAACTAGTATTTCTGTCACTTAACATTGTATAGTCTGTGATATTAGAAATTATACCACCCTTTAAGCCTTAAATTTGGAGGTTCAAGTGCAGAAGACTTTTTCTTTGCTGAAAAGAAACCCCTGACTGTTCTAGATTTAATGGTAAATAGCTTTTTGAACTTTGAATTGGCACTGGGGAAAGGTGGTGTGTTAAAGTCATCACAGTGTGGCCATTGTAAATGACCAGGGCAGCAAACAGTGGCAGGATCTCAGGCACCAAAAATATTCCAGTATCCACAATACTCGTCCAGCCACGTGCATGTCTCCCATGGGGAAAGTGGTGGTGCTGTCCTGAGGGCTCTCCTTGGCTTGCCCAGGCAGAATGATGGAGGAGGGCTCATGTCCTTATGGGCTGCATGGAGAATGTGGGAGTCACAGTGGTGTGTGGGGCAGACTGTCTTTGGAAGCCAGAGAGAGGGAAGGGGAGTATTGACCTCGTTGCAAGCTCCTACCAGCAGCAGGTCCCAGCACCCCAGGGGGATCAGATTGACTGGAAGGAAAGGTGAGAGAGAGAGAAAGAGAATTGCATCTTCCTGCAGCATACCAAAATCCGTGTCCTACAGACTAAATGGAGTTGTGGTATCTGGAGGAGGCACAGTCCAGGACCAGTCTGATGGTTTCACCAAGCAGTGGATGATGCTGTGTTCGACCCATTACTTTTCATTGTGGTTCTCACTGTGTGTTCAGAGATATTCACTAGGGGGAACAGCTTCTTGATGCACCATTGCTTTTTAGGGATGCTTCAGTGGGACTGAGACAGAATTCCTTGACTTATTCTACAGAGTTGTGTTTATGGCATAAGTAGGGAAGAAATGCCCATGAGACACTATTACACTCACCTTCCAGGTGATGGATTGGTTATTCCAGCCACAAGGCCCATTGAAGGGAGATCAGAAGATAATTGACTGTCAAGTTTTGAGCAATGTTAAGGTCAATTGCTGCAGAGGTCAGTTTATTTGAACAATGGACCCGTTTACAAAGGGTTACAGAATGCTAATAATAATTTTTGTTTTAATGGAAGTTCTAAGCATTGTCAAGGGAGAATTAACTTTTAAAAGTTAAACTTAAATATCCTTTTGAAATCTGAAGGCTCTTGGTCTAAGAACCCAGCTTAATTTTTTCTATTGCAATGAATGTGAAAGCTTTGAAAGAAATATTATCTGGAAAAATGCCAAAAGTCAATGCTTTGATTGCATGCCAAAAATAATTGATTTTTACCTACAGTCAGTCAGCTGAATTGCGAGTGTGTGTGTATATATATATATATATTACACACATATATGTATATTTATTTTCAAATTTCTCAAGGATTGAGAAAATAACTTGTTGGGAATCTGTGGAAACATGAGTGAGGGAAGTAGCATGACTGGGTTAATAGTGAGGAAAACAAATCTTAATTGTTAGTAAGCAGAAAAGAAGTTAAACTACTCAAATTCCTGAGGCTTCTGTCCTGAACAGCCATGAGATCTGAGGCTTGGGACACTGCTGGTCAGGCTCTGGAACAGAATGGAGCAGCTGTGCTCAGAATAAAACCTTAATTTTTTTTTTCCTGTGGGGTTCACTGTAGCTTAAAAAAAAAAAAAAAGAAAAGAAAAAAAATATTATTCCTTAAGTTATTCGTGCCCACTTCATGTATGTGTAATTAACAGGAAAGCTGTAAGACCACTGAGAACCAAACAGTTGTCTACTGCATATATTAGATGTTCATACAGCGTTTCTGTTTTCAAATCAAGCTTAGTGCTTAGTATCAGTGAGATTTCTGGTAAAAATCATCAAGATTTCAAGGTTGATCCATTTGTTATGTTCACAGAAAATCTTCTTTCTACCACTCGAAGTCATTAGAAAAATCTCACAGTCCTGCTCCCAGTAAAATGTTGGAAAGCACTAATTTTGGCACACACACACTTGCTGAGTCTCCTTACTTCTCTTACTAGTGGGAGTCTTTGGAAGGAGGAGGAAACCTCTTTAACACACACACAGAAATTAGTCTTCGTTTTTAATTTCTCTTTGTTTTTGTGTGTCTATAGAATGACACAGTGAAGCAGCACTGATGGGAGCTCCCATGTCTCTCAGCCCACCTGTTCTGCAAGGGGTCTTTCTTCTTTATCAGTTATTAATACATTTTGTTGAGGGCTCAACAAACCACTCAAACGTGGTTTTCAGGGAGCGCTGCCACCAGGACACCCCTTGGCTACACGTGAACTCAATTCTCAGGATGCCGGTTCCTTTTGTTACTGTGGCAATAGCTTTGAGTCTTCTGGGGCACTGGGGAGCATTGAGCCTGCATGCTCCTGTACCTTCTGTAGCCAAAACTGGACCTGTAGAAGGAAGAGAGATGCTCAAGAAACCTGAGGAAAATTGGCAGGTTTATTAGGAAGAAAACAAATCGGGTCTTGTACCTTTGGTGGACAGAGCTGAAGTCCAACAGAGCTTTGAGCAGCTTACAGAGGAGTGACTGTGGGACTGTGTCTGGTGGTAGGGAGTATGAGGTACCTTCAAGCAGGTCTCCATGACATTTTGCAGGCAGAGGGAGGGCATGTGCTGGTGTTCTTTACCTGCAGGTGGTTACAGGACCACAGGAAAGCCGTACCCATGCAGAGCTGCTGTGCCATGCTGGAAGAGGGAATATTCACCTGGCACGGCCCCAGCAGCTCAGCCTCTGTGTCAGTTCCTTCTCATCTGATGTGGGGCATGCAAGGCAAGATGGGCTTGCAGAGCAAGTTCACATCTCCTGCAAAACACCAGAAGACCAGATACTTGAATGGATCTTATCAGTTTAAGAGAGATACGAAAACCTCCCAGGCTTCTAGTCCTCTTCCACCATCTAAGTGGTTTAAAGAGGTGGTAAAACACATGAAAATCCCTTTCTTCTAATTAATCACTACGCTTGGAAACTAGAAGATTGAATTAGTTCCCTCATATCCCTGAGCAAAGGGAGCAATCTATAAACCTTTGATTTTTACATAAGTCTTCATTCTTTTCCTATCCTACACACTTCAGTTGGAGCATTCTGACCTACACACTTCAGTTTTATTGCTTTTCTTCCTTTGTGATATTTGTGCAAGCTAAAACAACTTTAGGAAGGTAAACAGTACCTCCGTATAACTGTTTTGTTTTCTGATTCTCATGTGCTAACATGCCCCTGAATGTTTGTGTTGCGTTTTCCTTAAAGGAAATCTTTACTGCTCAACTCCCAGTCCAAACAAGTGAAATCCTAAGAAACCTGGAGGTTTCCAGAAGAGCTTAGCTGTGTAAATGTAATTACAAGACTGGAGCAAATGTTCAAGTGCTACCTCTATGCCATATTTTTATGAAGAATCCTATATAACTGCTTCTGGGAACCTGGTGAGGAGCTGGCTGTGATCCCTTTCTGTATGAGTGCCACCCAAATAATAGCAATGAGAAGGAGAATGTGCCCAATGGATGTAAAGCATATGAGGACTAAGTCCATGTTAGTCACATGCTGAAACAGAAACACTGTACTATCCACTGCTTCCAGGGAATCTCTGTGGGATGTACAAAGCTAACTCTGCTTACATTCCTCTGAAAATCCACACCTCATCTGGAAAAAAAGCATGGCTCCCATTTGAATCCTGTTCTATGCAAGATTCCTGGGTAATCTGGAGTCCAAGTCTTCATGTGCAGTGAGAAGTGGTCAAGAGAAGGGGGAGGAAGAAACATCAAGAATATGCTGTAATGCAAATAATGCTGTGAGTTTGCTTAAAGCAGGAGCAGCATGTTGCTAAATGTTACTGCATCTGCTGCAGTTCATCCATCTCTACTTAATAGCCTTTTGGCTTGTGTCTGTTAATAGACTTATAAAATATTACTTATCTTATGATAATAAATGTCTGATTATTCTCTGTATGTTCAGATATTTTTATAACTTTTTCTATATTCTAGTTTCTAAATTAAGACATTATGGGCATATGCATATCAAGTAGCATAAGGAAAAAGTAGTTTTAGCATATCCTCTTTAGCTTTCACAAGCTTAAATGATGACACAAAATACCAAAAGAGAAACAAGGTTTAGATGGTTACATGATTTATAGAAGGTCACCACAGGCAGAAACAGAAGCAAAAGATAGAACTTGGGATATGATAAGCGCAGGAGTCTTGTTCCCAAGTCCTTAAGTAAGTTTGTCTAGGATGGGATGAGTTTACCTTGCCTAAGTTCTAAGTTCACATTGGAAGATACAGTAATTTTCTATCACATTTGTTGTATTTGGGGTTGGATTTTTTCTTTTCTCTTTTTTTTTTTTTTTTAATCAGGTTGTTAACTGTTGGTTTACTGTGTCTCCGGGTTTGGTGAACTATTGTCCATACCCTTAGGAGTAATGGATATCTTGTATACAGGGATGAGCAAACAACTGTAGCAGTGGCTGCTTACTTGCAGGCAGTCAAACATTATGATTCTTGTTTGCAGTACAAATACACAAGCCTGTTCATCACATTGCCCAGCGCTAATGCATTTATATGGCTACAAATTCCATTACTTTGTGCAACTGAAAGGACAGAGGACTTTGCCAGATAAGGGAGAAACCCCAGAGCACTCTTATTAAGAACCTGATGTCAGTCCAGAAAGGGATGGTATAGCTTGTTTAAAACATTCAACAAACTGAAGCTGAAAAAGAATCAAACTCGAGGTGGTTTAAGTTCTGCTTCTGGGCATAGGCAGACTGCCACATCTCTGAAACAGGCATAGCTTCTTCGAAAAATAATGATACGAAACTCAAGACTATTCTTCTACTCACTGAAGAATGAGAAGTCTTATATACTGCAGGAGGTTGTTCTAGAGGTAGTTTTATTGAAGATAAGCTTTCAAAATATTCCTATAATTTTTTTTTTAAAACAGTCAAGTGGAGCCTGGAATTTTTCTACAGTAGTATTCATTTTAAAATGTCACTAAAATCAGATTTGCCAGTCTCACAGTGTTCTGATGGCAGATGCTTAGCTGTGTTCAGTGTTTAGAGGAAAGGCTTTCCTAGAAGCCTCCTGTTCCAGAGGCTGATCCAATCCTGGCCACGACCAAGGGTGACTCCTACAGACTGTGGATGTGGAGGAGGCAGCTCTTTCACCTACCTGGAAGATCTCAGGTAGGGTAATACTGAGTCTAAAGGCAGCTGGATCTGAGCAGAATCAGTCAGCAACAGAGTCAGGAGGGCAGGAGCAGAGATCAGGAGCTCTGGAAAGGCAGTTTTAGGGATCTTTGTGCAGACAGTTTGCTGTAAGCAAAAGCTGGTGTCTCTCAACACGGTCACAGTGGTGCAGCTCTCACTATGCCAGCTAAAGGTCTGAGTTCCTCAGCCTGCCTTTTTCCAAGCTCTGCTGGGCACAAGCAGGGCCAGCAGGATATGCATGCAGGTGTAGTGTTTTGCAATTCCTCCAAATGACTCATGAGCCAGAGATGGGGTAGCGTGGGGGGAAAGGAGAATGAGGGAAGCAAGTTTAAAAAAAACCAGTAGCTTAGAATTGAGGGGGAGTTGTGTAACCAAAAATAGGGATCTTCTACTTTTTTTCCTGTTTCTCAACTAGAACATAATCACAACCCAGTGGACCTGAAGTTGTCAAAGCCTCTCTGAAAATGCCTCCCTCTGGGTACCCACTGCATCACTAGGTAATTAGTGACACCCAGGGACACTTTGGCACCTCTGCCTTGCTACAGATGACGTGGAGTCACTTTTGAAAAATCCCTTCGTTGTGAGTGAAAATAAAGACTAGGAGAGTGGTTTAATTTGTGTCTTTATTTTCCTGGTTGGTAAAGAGAAGCCTTGAAAGAGACTCGAGAGTGAAGCAGAATAATCAAGCAACTCATTGATCTAAAGTTAATCTGCTGCAACTGCCTCAGCAAATGCTAAAAATGGCCTCCTTTGCTCCTTTCTATAACTGAGGAAATGGCTTCTGCCAATATCTCTCTAACACCAGCAGCCCTTGGCGCTTTTGTCAAACACGCTCTGTGTTTGATCAGATCAAATGAAACTCATTTGTTGTTATTGTTTAAGATTAAGCTGTACTTATGGAATTACCATGGCATTATTAGGCCAGTTTCCTAGAACACAAAGAGAATGAAAAACAAAAATTAAAAAGAAGAGGAAATTCTGTTTATTTTTTGGTTTAGAACTCAGTACTGAGCTTTGAGTTTCTGCTGTTCTCAGTAGTGAATTATACAGCATTGTATTCTTCAAAGAAGCACCAAGAAGTTGTCTTAAAAACATTATAGCTGTTATACAGAGGTACTAGGTACTATACAAAGCATTCAAAATGTTTCCAAAATGCTTAGAAGGTGAGTTTCTGGTGAAAAATAAGAGCAAACCATGCCTTTTAGCTCTGGGCTCTGATATGGAATCTGTACAAGCATGAGCGGGTCACTTAAACGGACTATCTACTGCTCCATCTGCAAAACGAAGCTATTGAGTGCATCAAACTACCCAGGGAAGCCAGAAAAATATATCTGTAGGCAAAATGTTTGGTGCTGACCTGCTGGGATTTATGCAAGCTGAATTTTCTTTTGTGCTTTCACTGATGGAAAGCATTTCTGCCAAGCCATCAGAAGCCATAATTTTCTTAAATGAAAACTCATCAGTCCTCTAAGTCATCTTGAAAATGTGCTGTGGCTCAGAACTAGTGTTTTCATAGAATCTTAGAGCAATTCAGGTTGTAAGGGAGCATGGAAGGTCTCTAGTCCAGCTTCCTGCTTAAAGCAGGGCCAACAGTGAATTCAGAGCACGTTGCCCAGGGCCTTGTCCACTCTGAGATTGAAAACCTACACATCCTCTCTCAGCCCCTGTCCCACTGATGTGTCATTCCTACAGGGATTTCCCACCCCTCATACACACCTTATGTCCAGTCAGAGCCTTACCAGCTCCAATTTGTGCTCCTGTCTGTTGTTCTGCCACTGCACATTTCTGCCACAAGCTCATCTCCACCTCTCAGTCACTTTCCCCAAGGTTCTAGGGGCTGCTCTTAGGTCTCTCCAAGACACCCCTTCCCAGGGCTGAAGCACACCCAGTCCCACACCCTGTCCTTACAGAGCGAGTCCTCCTTCCCAGACCAGCTTGGAGGCCTCCTCTGAGCTCCCTCCAGTCAATTGCTGTTTTTCTTGTACTGGGTATGCCAGACTGGCCCCAGTGGACAAACAATTGTTGAGTAACAGGGACGAATCACTTCCCTGCGTCTGCTGTCTGTGACTGCCTGGATTCAGGGGTGGTGTCTGTGGTCCCTGCAGCCCAGGGTGTTGTCTGTGGTCTGTGCAGCCCTGCTGGCCCACGCCCAGCCTGCTGCGCCGCGGGGCCCTTTCAGCAGCGCTGCTGCCCAGCCGGGCAGTGCCCAGCCTGCCTCGCTCCAGGAGTGGCACTTCACGTTTGTCCCAGCTGGATATCACGAGATTCCCATTGGCCCATCTCCCTGGCCAGGCCTTGTCCCTCTGGATGGCAGCCCTGCCCGCTGGCATACCAGCTGCACCCCTCGGTTCACTGGCACCCACATTCTTGATTTTAAAACAAACCTAATTTTAAATTGAAAAATAAATCGAAGCACCAAGGACTTCTATTCATCCTTCCATGTAATTCCACTAATTTTGGTGAGTTTAACAAGACTTCAGAAATGTTTTGCAAGGAGAGTTTTCCTTGTTGAAGGAAATTGACTGGCCTGCAAACCTCTCCAGTCTTTTTGTTCAGCAGTGGGTAAACTTCTTTAGCTCCATTAGATCACGTATACCTGGAGATCAAAACTTTCTTCAGGTAAAAACAGAAAAGTAGAAAAATAGTACATTCCTCCCTACCCACTGCCATTTCAGTTTGAAGTTAAGTTCCAAAGAATATTTGTTGTAAAAAAAAAAAAAAGAGACACATCTGGAAAAATCAATACATTGACAGAGGAAACTTTGTTTCTCTGACTCTGCCAGAGGATTCTATTAGGTTGTATCCCACTTGGGTTTAGGTTTTTTGCTAGTTCTATATTGCCTGGAGGTTAGCCACTAGTAAGATACTGGTAGGGGTAATTCTTAAACCACACAGAAGATTTTCTTGTATTTCTTCAGTAAAGGATAACCCTGTTGCTTAGCCAGTGCAGGGGAGCTTTACGTATTAGCACAATCTTGGGTTTTGAGCCCACAATAGCCGTGGATTGTGCTGACTTTTGCTTCCACTTCAAACCAACCTTACCAACAGGTAAGTGTTGTAGGATATTTAGCTCTTACTGCAGGACCAGAGCACGCTAAAGTTGTGAATGCCAAAGCATCCTGATGAACTCCCCAAATGAATGTAATTCACTACCAATCTTAAAATGCTATTCTACTCTAGAGAATGACTATTCAAAAAAGGTCCTAATTTAATCAATAGAGTAACTCCCCGTGTGCATTCAGACACATATAAAATCTGTTAGTGACAACATGATGGGTTTTACTGCTTTTTACTTCTATTAGCATTGCAGAACCAATTCTGCTTTGAGCAAGCTGGAATCTCCACTCTCCTGTATTATATCCCCTGAAAATAATAGCTGGCACAGCACAGAGGCTCTCAGCACCTGAGTGCTATCAATACTGCTGCTGTTAACCCAGCTTCTGGTGAGCAACCTGCCCTGACCACTGAAAGCACTGGGACTGCACCAGTTGTACTGAGACCACGATTTTAGTTTACAGCGGGGTTGCTGCTGGGTGCATTCTACAAGGGCAGAAGAAACCTGTCTCAATTCTGACCCCAGGATGTCTTTGAAGGTTAGAAAATGATTGTATTTTTCATTGTCCATCTGAGTACTGTTCCTGCATTAATATGAATCCCCATTATAATATTTTTACACAGCTGACTCCTGTGCAGTAGAGTTATATTAAAAGTTGGGGGGGGTCTCATTCAATTTAGGTAAGGAAGCAATCATTTGAATACTGACCTCCAACACCTGCAAAACTGGGTGGAAAAAAAAAAAAGGAGAACATGTGTGCCTGCAGCATTCTGATCTGTTTCTGTGGCGGGTAAGAATACAGCTTGAATCTATATTACTGGAAAAGTAACGTTGCCTACAAGAGAGAAAAAAAATAAAAAAGCCACATTGTCTTAAAAAGTTGAGATGAAATTCTGAGCAATCTTACCTATTTCATCCCATATCGGTTCTGATTGTGCAGTGTCAAGTTTTCAAAAAAACAGACTTAAAAGTAGCGGTTTGAATTTTGATTACAGCACTGTGATTGACCTGTCAATGGTGATAGGTCTGCAATAAATCCTTTTTAGGCTACAACAGAACTGGCATCATACTCTGCAGTAACTGAATGTGAGGTGATACTGGTCCCTCCCAGCTAGGGTTCCAGGCTGGATTTTGATCCTGCACACCTCAACATCCAGGACTTAGTTTCACTTTTAGTGGATGCACTGTAGGAAGCTTCCCGCTCTAGCTGGTAATGATGGAAATGCAGGTTGGGTGCTGCTGTAGACACAGAGGCCAGTGCCCTGAGAAAGCAGGGCAGGCTGCATTTCAGGATAGAGAACAGAGGGGAAGGAGGGAAACCTCTTGATGTTCCCACATGCAGCCCAGGATGTGATGGTCAGAAAGCAGAAGAACTACGGGCAGATTAAAACCTAGAGCCATGAAAGTGAATTTGCAGCTCAGGCAGTCTGTACAAGGAGATAATGATGTTAATTCCTGTGAGTAGTGAGCTGGATTCTGATCAACCCTGTGTAAGCAGGTGTACTCCAGAGATAGCGAGGAGCAGAAAAACAGGTTGATTACTATTTTTAGCAATATAATAAGGACAGACTGGGCAAGTGAGCACTATTTCCCTGATAAATATTAGATTGTGGGTGCTCAGGGAGCACAAGCATCTGAGATGGTGACTACTAATAGAAAACTCTGCAGGAGCTGAGCAGAGGCAGGTTTCGTCCACAGAAGAACATACTCAGCTCCTCACTGTGAGAATCAGTCCGCTCCCATACCCTGCCATCCCTTCAGTGTCCTTCAGGTGCTCCAGAGCAATACTTGCCCTGGTGAGAGGCACCTGGATGTAAAATGCCAGGGAAGACCTCCCCTCAGATCCAGTGCTACCTCTGGTACTCACTCCCAGAGCCAAGAAAGTAGTTACCTCTCAATGGCATGAGAAATCCTACGCCTCCTGAGCTCAGTCATGGGTCAGGAGCAGAGATACAGGAAAAAAAAAAAGAGGGCAGAGAGAGCTTGTTCCTCCTACTTTCCTCGAGTAGAGGAGGGAAGGGAAAGAAATAAGACAAAACTGAAGCAGATATACCCAGTTCTTGAAGACTGCTTCTAGCAGCCCAGCAGATTGGCTATAGGATATCAATGAGCAGGAAGACACAATGGCTTAGGGACACTTCAGGGGGTGACAGATATGCAATGAGGAGAGCCTGGGTGAGGGGCCTCAGTATTAACATGTGTGGGATAAGTGTCTTCAAGACAACAAGACCCTGACCACCGACTGAATTAGAGTTGTGGCCAGGCAGCGAAGTTAGTGAGCTGGTGGTACAAATCCCCTTTCCATGCTCTGTTCTTCTGCATCTTCTGGTCACCTCTGTATAATTCAGAAGCTATTAAAAATCATTCATTTCCTCACTTTGCACCTTGCAATGCATCTGGAGGATGGTGATGTCTTTCTCTAGTACCTATTTGTCTTTACAGACTTAAGACACCCAGCTGAACCAGGGTCTTTCCTGAGATCAAGTTATCATGGGAGAAAAGCATGCTCCCTGTTTTTCTTTTTGCCTGGATTTCTGTTAGTAAATGGGAAAGAAAGAAGGCTGCTTATCTTCACAAAGTACTTCTTTGCTTAGGGAGAAATAAATACAGCTTTGTGACTCTTAACACATCATCTGAGTGGGTTGAGTCTGAGGTGCCTTTTGCCATGTGCAATTCAGGGCAACCTCAGTTCATGTCTAGAGCCCACACAGTCACCTCCACAGCTCACAGATTAGCGGGGGGAGGATGCTCTGAGACAGTCTTGTGGCAAATATTTTAAGGCAGGATAACTCTCTACAAGAGAATTTAATGACAAGTTACTTAGTACAGGTGCTTTATTCCTCATGTAATTTTATAGTTTCCCAGAATGTCTCAAGCTGTAGTCCTAGCTAATGCATAGTCAGTTCAATAGTAAGCTCTGGAGGGCCAACTGCTGAGGTGATACTGATGCCTTTTCTTAGTCTTAAAATCAAGAATCAAACACAGTTAGAAGGGAAAAAGGGGTTTTAACTTTGTATTTATTTTAAGGATCTTTAGGTGCACTATGTCCAGGTCGAATGCACCTCAATGCACACCGCAATGCACACCCCCAAAAGATCTGGTATAACATTATAGGTCTTACTAATTGGCATATCTATAATAAATTCCCGAATGAGAGGCTCGAGTGAGCCCCCCTCCCCAAGGAACCTTCCCCTGGATGGTTCTATCTTAGTTTACAAAATGTGTTCTGGAGAGGACCTTGGTGTCTGGGGCATTCTGATCCCTAACTACGAAGCTTCTAAAATGTTGAGTCTCCTAGCTTGACAAACAAGTCCAAGAATGTAGGCTGAAAAACCTAAGAATACAGAAGCTATAAAAAGGTATAAAAGGGGTATAAAAGAAATGGCAAAAAATCATCATGGCATCAATACTGGCTCCTGTTTATTTCTGCTTGCTAAGCTGTATGACAAGAACCTTTAAAATACCCCAAATCCTCACCTGATGGTTTCTGTGCTTGCTTATACTGCCATTGACAGAGGGATGTTAGGCAGGCCTCGGAAGAAGTTTGGAAAACTGATTGTTTCAAAAGACTTCTAATTGGAAACCGGTAATTATAAAAGTCTGAATGCTCTTGCCTCCCTGATGGGATTCCAATGTACAGAGAGGCTCTCTGCAGCCCCACACTGCCAGTTCAGCTTAATGCCCTCAGTGATGGATCAGCTGCTGGCACTGCGAGACAGCCAAAGGTGTGACTGCGACTGCAGGCGTGGGCAGCTTGTAAACAGAAAGGCCAGTCTTTTTTTTGTAAAGGAGAGGAGGATGTGTGTTTTCCATCCTGAAACTGCCTGACAGTGTTATTAGAGCAGGGTATGGATATGAGGAACAGTGCATCATTCTGGTGGGGATTCAGTCTGTTGTTGTAATTCCCACAGTGTGTTGTGCTGCCTCTGACGTGTAGTTCCCTCTCTGTCAATAAAAATAAGTATCTGCCTGAAGTTTGTTGCCAATAGAGATTTTTTAAAATTTGAATTTCTTATGAGTTTACCACAGCTGTGCTCATTCTGTTTTGCTCTTTACTAAATTTTCTAAAAGACCTTGTTGACTCTCCATGAGTGTTTTTCTGAGTGGCTTTTTCAGTTCAAGGTCCCTATCAGAGGACTCTCAGAGAGATGCACTGGCAGCAGAAGAGCAAACTCTTATCATGTCAGATGCATAAGAATTAGATTTACTTAAATTGTTTTCTAATGGCAGATTTTCCATCAAGAAATATCATTTTGAAAACTAGACTTCCTATGGGAATATGTCAATTTACACAAAATGCCAAGGTCTTTTTCAGTCTGGGAGAAAATCAAAATGAAGTATTTTGGCCTTACTATGATGAAGCAGTGCTATAATTTACTTCATTTGCAACTATACTATGGTATACTTTACTGTAAAATTGACATGAAACACTTTAATTTTAATTCCTTTACACAGAAGCATTTTCTCCCCAGCTGTTTTCCTATATAAGATTTTATTTCAAGGAAACTTCAGTTTTATTCTCCTTCATTCCAACACATGGAATGGAAAGAAAAAGAAGTCATGGAGTTTCCTGCAAAGCAGAAATTTGTAATGCTGTTCGGATCCAGCACCTATTGTGTACCACGGGCATTTGAAAGACCAACTGGTGCATGACTGGAGTACCACACAAAGCAAACAAACAAAAAACCCCAAGGGCTGAAATCTGTTCCCAGTAAATATTTGAGTAATTTCATAGTATTCATCAACTGCATTCTGCCCACGAACAATTTGCAAACAGCCAACAAGTGCCAGATTTCACAGGCAAACTGTTCACTGCAAAGAGTTTGCCTCTTCACTGTGACAGAGATGTGTGTTACTGAGAAGCCAACTGTGCTTCTCACACAGGCTTTTAACCATAGCCATAGTAAAAGCTGTATGTGTGATGAGCGGGACAACAGAGTTGTAGGGAAATTATATTTTGAAAACCTTGCTTAAGTATTTCTTCATAAAAATATTTACTGCCTTTTATGCAAAGATTTCCAAACCCAGTGAGCATCATTACTTCCATTTTAGTAGCAGAATAAAAAGGCAAAAGGAGAAACTACACAGTTTATCTTAGATCCCATTGCAGATAAGATGAGGTGGGAATGGAATTAGCTCTTGAGATCCAGTTCACAAAACAGTAACTATGAAAGGATAAGTTGGCCTTTATTTATAATGGGTGTTAGTGTGGCATTCATCACAGAAGGTGTTCATCACTGTGTAACTCAAATAAATTCAGCTTAGCAGTTTCCATAGCAGATGTACAACAGAGCATATACTCTTTCTTTTCTAGATGTGGAAAATGAGGCATAGATTACAAATTGTTTTGCAGCATTTGGGGCTGGCAGTGGAAAAGTAGCAGGAGGCTCACAGTGCTGCCTCAGCCTTTTCAGGCCTCCTGTCTCTTAATTTGTCTCTCTTATCATCATCTCTAAATTCACCTTTAGAGCGACTGCCAAAACTACTTTGATTTCAATACGTGCACACAGATAAAACATTCCACACTCAGAGACTAATGGTAAAACTGAAAAAAAAACCCCAAAAAACACAAACCCCATCATGGAAGCAGCTCATGAGGGCAGCTGGTGATGATTCCTCCTTGATTATTGCTTAAGGACCACTGTTTGCAAGCACCTCATCCCAGGAGACTTTCTTGGGGAAAAGTCATGGGAGGAAGTCTTCCTGAAGAGGTGTCATCTGTCATGACAAGTTGCCTGTCCTGATGAGCCTGGTCCTGAGATCGCATTATGATGACTGATGAGGCCGTCTGTAGCAGTTAACTCAGCCATTTGTAATCATTTCTCTTACAGGCCTTTTGGTAATCACTTTGGGAAATTCTTATTTGAACAGTGCAGGTTCTAGGGGGAAGAACAGCAAAGCTATGTCTCTGTTGCAGGGAAGGATTTAGATAGACATAAACTTGGGGAGAAATGAAAGAAAATCGGCATGAAGTATCTTTTCTGTCCTAGATATTTCTGCAAAGCTATTTTGGGGGGTTTTTTTGTGTAGCTCAAAGCCCCATCCACACACTGGCTCTGTTCCAAATGCTCAGAATTCCCCTTTCACAAGGTAGGGTGAAGTTGTTTGACAAAGACAGGGCAGGACCACCAGAAGCAGGGACTTCTGGGAAGAAGGAAACAGTAAAAGTTGTTTTCTTTTCTGAATTCTACTGCTGCTTTGCAGTGTGAAATTGAGCAGGTCATTTAATCCAATGGTTTCTTATTATCCTTACACATAAGAGGTATGTAATTTATATGTCCATTTTTTTCCCATGTAGTTCATCTCTTCTCCTAGTTGTTTTACAGCTCCTTGTGGGCCAGCTTTACAGCCCAGCCCACCTCACCAGTTTTTCCCCCTCTGAGGAAGGCTGTAGCAGCATGTGGGAATATGTAAGAGAGAGACCAGAAAGCTCCTCCTCTGCATGGCAGGCAGATGATGATAACCTTCCTCTTCCTCCTCACCTTAGACTGCGTCTCGTTGGGTATTTGAATGGTTGCCTTTATACCAGAGGCCAAATACAAGTCTGAGTAGAACATTGCAGCAGCATAATTTGGATCAGCAGAGAGAACTTGGGCCATCCTGCCCCACACACAAAGTCATACCTTGAGCCAGAGCACCTTTTGTGTCACATAGCCGATCTGCCCTGGTGCCATCCAGCAGGGGATGGTGGTGGCTCGTGGCATCAGCTGCTTTACATCACTCACCTCTCTCTCGGGAATGCTGAGGAGTTAGCTCAGGTAACAGTACAGATATTTGGAAAGCAGCTACACAGAACAAAATTTTGCCAAAGAACCCAAAACATCCTACAGAGCTCAGGATGTCTTCAGAGATACTGCTTTCTTATTTTAATTCAGCACCTGAAAAACAGAATGACAAGCAATTTCCCTTTTACAATCTTTACTCATAGTCAATTTAGAGATGTCTGTGTGAGTGAAGACAGGAGTTTCTGATGCCTCGCTCAGATGCTTTATGGCCTTCATTTTGGCAGCACTTACAGAACTTCCTTGAGCAGTACTTTCACATCTAAATACCCCACAGTTGTAGTCAGAGATGCTGTCCTTTACCTTAAGCAAAATTAAATGTTGCAGTGAAAATAGACAATATAAGCACATTGGCATCCTTCCCAGTAAAGGGAATATGAAGTAGTTTTTATTGTTCCTGCCAAGACAGCTGTGTTTTAGATTGAAATAGTCATCACACCCTTTTTCTATTTCTAGAAATAATGCAGCTTGCCTACCAATAGCAAATGTCTTGTATTTTCTGTAGTAACAAAACACCCCACACTTTTGTTGCAACTCTGCAACACTATATCTTAACAGAAGTGCCTAATGCAGCAAATAAATGGGTTTAGCCATGCAAATGGCAGGAAATTCTTAACTGTCACTTCTTCACAGTTTGTGTCTGCTGTACACATGTAGGGCTTCTCCTGATTCCTCTGAGCATTCATTTTATGTTTTGATATGGTAGGCATATTTTTAAAAAAGTTTCTGCTTTTAAAATGCCATCTTTGGATTCCAAGATTTCAGAACTATTCCATCTACTAAAGGTGGACAAGGCCTCTGCAGCTGTAGTGACCTTTCTAAAGGTGTTCTCTCTGTCATCATGAAACAGTTGAGGCACAGTTTCTATGGGAAACATCACTTCATGATTTCTGCCTCTATTGTACAGGAAGTCTCCAGTTTTTACCTGAAGTTTCTGTATTTTATTTCCTTTGTGTGGGCTATTTTAAATGTGAAGGGGTGGGGATGTCTGATTAAAAAAAAAAAGACCCTGGGTTTGTATTTCTATATGAAGAGCCATTATTGAGTCTTTTGCCAACGTTAACTTGCACATGTACTTGTGCAGTAAGCAGAGAATTCCCCTCCTTTCACAGAAGCAATAATAGTAATAATGATAATAACACGGAAAAACAAGGCTGACTTATGCCACTGCTGTTGCTTTCTTCCAAATAACCAGAATTTACTGGCTGCTGTTTGCAGCTGGCATTGTTGAATGGTTCCAGGCAGCAAAACAAGGGCAGCTTGCACCTAAGGTGGGTTTATGCCCAGTGGTGGGTGAGAGACTGTTCTGGACATAGTCCCACGCTCTTTGAGGAAGAAGGATGGTGCACACCTTCAAAAAGCTTTTTTTTCTTTCCCAAAGAAAGAGGTATATGTAGCAGTATTATGGGATACAGGGAATGAGGGTTCCCAGGCAAATCCGGATAAATCAGGTGGAGCAAAGTAAAGACACTTCCCAAATTAACTCAGGCTAAACTTGGACCTTTAAACTGCAATGAATGAAAGTTTGATTTTCCCTTGATATGCAATAGGTGTGTGAAACTGAACTGTGTTTCCTCTCTCCCCACTATCCAAGCTCAATGCTGCAGTGCAGTCAAAGAGAGGGTTGTAAATGCTCAGGTTGTGTGTGACTGTAGCTGGCTTTGGCTGGGAATGGAGGCATTTAGATGCTGTATATGAAAGGAAAAATAAATGTTCCCTAAACTTCGTTACGAGTGTCTCCAGAGCCAGAGGTACTGACATGGCATGAAAGTGTGGGAGGAGAAGTGAATTACTACCTTTTCATCCTGATCAAAGAAGTCTTTAAAAGGTGATGCAGGCTGCCTGCTCTGAGGGTGAAAACCCTCCTGCAGACCACAAAGATTCAGATCTGCAAAACCTTCAAATACTCATTTCCCCAGCATTTAAATGTTTGGGGAATTTTTGCATGTGTTTTTGTCCACTGACAAAAAATACAGAGATGAAAATAAGTGAGCATTGAATGCCACATCTTAAAGCATAAGACACAGATTCAAAATGCAGATGTTGAGAAAAATATGAGCTTGTATTAAAATTTGCAGGGGCTGTGGGCCACTGAATATCTAAATATCTGCAGTTGTGTTAAAGTGATAACTGCTTAGTGGTGTAAGTTTGTGTGTGCATTCTGATTTAGAATGCAGTCAGCGTAGCACAAAAAAAGGCTTTACGTGTATAAAGAGCAGGGGGTTGTTTCTGGGTTTGTTTCTTTCTATTTCTTTAATCCCACTATTTAAAATTATGTAGGAAGTATGCAGATCTGATGAGACTCCAACTGGGTGTCTGTGTACCTATGCAGAAACCCAAGGTGAAGGCACTAAATGGTTTGAAGTCAGTGTGTGTAATGAATTATTAAAACACTGTCAAAACAACTATTTCTTTTGCTTGAAAGTCTGGCCACTGTGCTTCCAGAGGTTACGCTAGCTGGGTACAGAGTAGGGGAAGCTACAGAGTGCAGAGGGATAAGACGAGACATGCAAAGAGATGAACATCGACAATACGTGGGATCAGGACCCCAGCTCTGAAAGATGAGAACCATACTGGTATAGAAGATACACCAGCATAGTGATCATTTTGGTGCAGTCTGGTGTGTGTGTATATATACACATATATATTTATATCATCGTCATACTGTTAAGCAACTGCTCAGAAGTCCTTTGGATGAGGAACACTTAAAGGAGGGGGCCAGTGCAGCAGGCGCTGGAAGGGCTCCCAAGGACTGTGAATGGAGGAACTCTCTAATGTTGACACACGTACCAAGCATTAATTCCATCTCTCAGTTGTTCCTTTGGAAGTTTCTCTAAGCTACAGCACACAAATACCCCAGACAACAGTGGAAGGGTCGCTTTATTTCCACACGTACAGAAAAAATTCAGAACATCTGCAACCTGAAGTACTTTAGTGTGCCTGAGTAGAAAGCTTACCAATTCTCCAGACTTCTACCTGGCATTTTCCTACTGTCTGCAGTGTCTGGAGGTCTGTCCAGGTCCTGTGCTGTGGGAAACAGCTAGACATGATACCTTTTCGTTTTCACTGCATATCTGGGCAGTAATTTAGATGCATTTGTTATCAGTCCAAAGACAAGGACAAGTATTGCCCTCTGTTGAAATACCACAGCCCTACAAAATCGTGACTCCAATACTCCTTTTCCAGTTGTGACCCTAAAATGTCTAAAAGCTGATACAAAGCACAAGCATCCAAAATTCAGAAGATGTGTTTGTACATGGAGCTTTGCTGCTGCAGGGCTTTTCCCCCCTGTTTAGCTAAGCTGCAGGCTAGACAAGCTGGAGAAGCGCATCCCTTGATGCAGTCCTACCATCAGCCTCACCTTTTGAGGCTCTGAACCAGAGTTAAGAGCAGTTCAATTACTAACATTCAGTCCTTTGTTTCCTCTGTGTTGCCCACACAGGTGCTTAATTGTGCTGTAAAAGATTATTACTGCAAAACTCAGCCTGCAGTTGGATTTTTTAAAGGTTTCTTGTGCGCACACAGGTGAGTAACAACGTTAAGCCATTCCTAGCCTGGTCTGTAATTGAGGCCCTGAGCTCTTTATCAGTGAATCATGACTGTTTTGTGGTGTCTTACTGGGCAGGTCTTTGGCAGCTGCAGAGCACCTGAGATGCAGTAGTATGCTCTAGATGGCAGTACATTTTTAAACTGTATTAGTTATCATAAGCTTGGTCATCTTAATTGGTTTATTTTAATGCTCTTTGTATGGAAAATGTGGATTATTTCTTTGCCTGTAATGAGCAGCGGCACATTATATCTAGCTAATATTTCCCTACTGCAATGTCTTGATCAAATTGCAGTTTGTGTGTTTCGTGTTCCTCTTCCTCCAGATCCACTGATCAGACCACATCTCCCAGACTTAGCACAGACTCTCCTTGCATCAATAAATGTTTATGGGTTATGGTAGGTAGAGGAACTGCCTTGTCAGTAGAAAAAGAATGGAGCTGTGAAGTACTTACCTGCTGATTAATCAGTTATGATGCATTTGGGTTTTTGCAGTCAAAAGTAAATATTCCAATTGAAAAGGAGATGGGAAAAAGTACATAGCTGACAGATAGGGTTTAAAAGAAAACTTTAAACAAGGATTGCAAAGGAAAAAAAAAAGTAGTCAGGGTCAGAAGGATAACCCAGTGGTTGAGTTAATACAGTTTTGTTAGAGACACATGCTTTATGTACAGGAAGTGTATGCTATTCCCAGATTTGGTCATCAAGCACCTGCCAGTCAGCATTGTTGATCCCTCCTGTGCCTCATGCAGACTGAATTCACTATCCACAGGTCAGCTACAGCCCACTAAATGCAAATTCCCTCTCTGTAGCAATCCAGCGCAGTTTTTGTGACACACACACGCTATAGTTTATTTGCACTCATCAGGCTTTCAAAATGACATAAAATCATTGTAACATAATGCATTATTAAATATATTTTCCAGCTGAAAAAGATAAACTTGACAGACTGTCAGTGAACATTTTCATACTGTTGAAAAGGTTAGTGAAAAAAACCCCTGGAGTACATCCACCCATTAGTGTAAGAAGAGCTCACCAAGTACTCAGAGCAAGAAACTGCACAGAAAGAGCTTGCCCTCTGCCTTGTTCTCCATCAGGACCATAAACAGAATTTGAATTTTACTGCTAAATTTCATTTAGACAATGATTTATATGAGCATGGTTGAGTGTATGGATTATTCACAAAGCATTTACTTGGGCTGTTTGTTGGGTTTGGTGTTGCTTGGTCACCTCGATAAATGTGTTTTTTGCACTTTCATGGGTGACTGAGTGTTTGTAGATGGGAAGAGGGGAAAAATGGAAGCTGCTAAGTGGTGTGAGTGCTGTTAGTGTGATTGTGAGGATCAGTTGTGAAGCTGAGCTGGAATTCTCAGGAGATCTTTTCCCTCCAGTTTGCATACTGGAGGGTAGTGAGGGCTGGAAGGATACCCTCCAAAAAACAGAAACCAAGAACTTCTGTGGAGCTAGGAGCTCAGCAATTGTTTATGAAGGCCTCTGGAGTTTACACTTTCAGCTGGAGAGAGGCAAGCCTGAACACCCTGCTGCTCACAGCCAGCCAAGGCTTCATAAAGGCAGGGTCCTGAGAGCTCTTTTGCAAGATCAAGGTGTTTGGCTTCAGGATCCTGCAGTGTTGGATCTGCCTCCACCCAAGGATGCCTTTGGCCTGCCTCTGGTTCATAGAAGAAGTCTACAGAGGTTTCCTTACCTGGGGCAGTCAGCTCTCTCTGAGATTTTTTTTGTTTTAATGAAATAAAGTTGCCTTGGTTCTGAGCAGGTTAGTCCTTCTTTTTCTTAATAGTGGAAAGATAACTGCTTATTATCCTTCCTGTGGAAAATTGCTACCTTTTACTTAGAACTGGAATAACCTTTTCTGAAATGTCAGGCTTTCCCAGAGACTGGAAAATCCAGATCTTAATGTCGTAATATCCTTTCTGTGGAAAATCGCTACCTTTTCCTTAGAACTGGAATAACCTTTTCTGAAATGTCAGGCTTTCCCAGGGACTGGAAAATCCGGATCTTAATGGTGGCTGTTTCTAAACAGGTTATTGTAATAATTACTAATAACTACTCTATTCATGGTTCTTATAAATCAGAGCCACAAATACTACTAATGTTGACTTTTGATTTCCACACAAACAAACATGAGTGATTTTGAGATATTTTTTGAATGTAGATGTAACTGAAAGTTGATCTCAGTTATTATCTTACACTGTTGCAACTCTGAAATCTAGAGGACAGGTACATGCTGGTCTGTTACCTCAGATTTACCACTGAGAAACTGCAAATAATACACCTCAGCACAGTGAGAGAGCTGAGTAATCAAGCAATATCCAAAGGTAGTAATAAGCAATATTTGGTTACATGGAGGAGCATTTTTTGGTTAAAGAAGGCTTGAGTGTTTTGTTAAAAATTCATTTACATTTCTGCACTACATGAACCTTTAGAAAATTACATATGTTAATTACTGGGGATATTTCTTCCTTCTCCCAGAAAAGACAAAAAAGGGAGGAAATCTGTTTGTCTAGAAATTACCCACGTAGAAAGCTTTTCTTGTTGTTCCATTTTTATGTGAGCATGCAGGGTTGTTCTGTTAAAGAGGTATTTTTCATTAAAATAATACATAAATATTTTATTTAATGAATTTGTAGCCTTAAGGCTTGACTTCAGTACACGAGCCATTTTCTTTTTTTTTTTTTAACCGAAACTCCTGGTGAACTGAATGAATTTCACATCCCTTAAGGAGATACCTTCACACAAGTTTAAAAAACAGAAATGTCAAATGTTCTCTGCAGGTGCCTGTTTCTTGCTGTGATGGAGCACCTTAGGCCAGGATTTGGCCCTGGATATGTCTTCAGGCGGGAATATCAAAGAAACCTCTCTTGTACCTCGCCATACATCTGGCTACTAAAAATGGAGTTGTCAGCTTCCAGTTGCCAATCCATTAATTTTTTTTTAAAGGTTAGGGTTACTTTTGACAAGTGACAGAGTACCCTGACACAAACAATTGAAATTGGAGGTCAGCATATCTAAAAAGAAGGAGACACGTTTTCTCAGTGCCTTTTGGCTTAAATTGAATTATTTTGGAGAGGGAAAAACCCCTTTATTTTGTGAAAGGGTTAGAATGTGGTCTACGTTTGCATTACCCTTGCTGCCCAAGAAGCATTTATTTAGCTGAAATGGTCTCCTATTATTATCTTTCTGGACCTAAAATGCCCTGAAGGTGGAAGAGGAAAGGTCTCTCCTTTTCCTAACCTACAGCTGATGCTTAAATCAAATCATTCCTCACTGTGAAGAGTAGCCTCTTGGCTATACAAAAACCTTTTACCCAGCATCTTTCTTGGAAGATAACTTAATAGGGAAAGATTCATAACTTCTGATACAATCTTCTTGTCTTCAAGTTCAGACCAATAGCCCAAGCAAATCATTTGAGATGAAGTTCCAAAATTAACCTTATAGAATAAGGGAAAAAATAGTTCTAAGGTTAAAATGAATTGAATCCATTCCATTCTTTAAAAAATAGACTAAAAATTTCCAATTTTTTGTGTTATCTCCTATTGACCCCTTGCTGCTGAGGGGAGGTTCAGGTGCCTGGACTGCCTTGTCTTCTCTGCTCAGATGTTCAACCTCATTTTTTTATGTCAATTTACTGCATATATTGGTGCCAGAGGGAACATATGCACTTAGCTGAGGCTGAAGGTAGGCAGGATTTCTGAAGAATGCAATATGGAGAGGCATTTTTTGGAATGTGAGAAGTGCCAGGGAATTTGGAGTACTGCAGCCAATTGCTGTGGTGCTGATTCCCGTGGCAGTGATTCCCAGGTAAGGCTGGTCAGGGTAGCTGAAGAGATTTAATTTTAAGTTCTGTGACTGAAGCATTAGGGAGAGAAATGCACCTCAGTGACTCTCAGATTATTTTGCCATGGGAACAGAGGTGGGAAGCAGGTCAGTTTTTAAGGTTTTTGTGAAGTTTTCACAGGATTGCAACACAAGGTCTTGGCTCTCTGGTAATATCAAATGAGTGACATCTGCATGCATTTGGGTCTGTTTGGGGTAAAGGAGCCCCAGAGTTCTTGTCTGGGGGGGATTCATGATCTGGGATCAGGATATTAAATCATTCCCCCTTTTGGAGAGTCACTGGGTACAGATGTTACATAACGGGGATATTGATACTGGTCAGACATCTCACATCAGGCAAAACACATGGCTCTGAAAACCAGTTTATTTCAAGGGCTGATATTTTATTAATATCCTTCTTTTATTTATTATTTTATAGTAGCATCAAAGTGAAGCACATTTTTAGGGAAAAAAAATTCTGCTTTTAGCAGCTATTGTAACTGTTGTAATGAAACCTGACATTATTTTCCACAACCAGCTTTGTCAGGGACTACCGAAAGACGTGTCTTGATGTTAGGGAGGAAAAGCTGATATAAGGATTATACCATGGTTACCTATCACTTCATCAATGACAGCTGCAGGCAGGACACCAGGTTTGCTACTTTCCCTCACAAATCACTGGCCTGATCTTCTGTGTTGCCACATTCTAGACAACAATGGGGGTATTTAGTTATTGCACTGTAACTTAGTATAGAGACCAGGTTTAATTGAGCCATTAGGGATATTCATTTTTTGCCACTCAAGAATGTCTTACAATACAGTGTGAAGTCCATTTTTATCTTGAAGATTATTGCTCTAAGCAAGGACCGAGAGTTACAGCTCTTACATAAGAGTGGTTATTTTTCTCTTGGTTGTGCTGTAGTTGCTCAGTTACAAGAGCGTGCTGAAAATGAGATTGCACTGAGAACGAGATAGGGCACAACTAACATCTGATGTTTCAGCTTCTGACAAGCCCCTCTGAAATCTTCCGGTTTTTCTTTGGTGGGAGTGGGAAGAAGGGCTAAGCAGAGCTTTTACAAAATCAAAGCAGTGTTTTCCCCAAGACTTCAGCCATTTACCTTGTTTATTATTATTCCCTTAAATGTGTCATTTTTTTATGGCTTCCGCAGAGAAATCAGAAACCCAGAGGTTTATTTTTTTTTTCATCAATCAAATTTCCCAAACACGAGTTTTTCCTGCCTGTATTCCTACACAGTTAATCCTACCTTTCCTCTGATGATCTCGAAAAATGAGACCAAGATCCTGATATCTTCAGAAAACCCAGCTCAAACATTCACAGGGAAAATTTGTGCTTTCAAAGCTTGCAGTATCCCACTTTGCTCATTGACCTTGTGTGTTATTTCAGACACTGCTTCTCTTTACACCTCTAATGTCATCGTGGTCTTGCAGAGTTAGTGCAGGTGTGTACAGATCTCGCCTGTTCCGGGTCACTGTAGTATTTGAATCACCGAAAGCATCTTTGAGATGCGTTGGGTTGTTGAACACAAGTTGGGTACATGTTTGCCTGTTCATGTACGAGATCTCCTTACGCTAGCAGAACTTAAAAAAAAACCAAACTGGGGGACTGAAAGGTCAAAGAGAACTTAGAATCAGTGTGAGATGAAACTTGACAATTTTTCTAGGTGATGATAATTTTGCACTGTAAAGCAATGACTCTCCTGTGTTCCTGTGCATGCACGTATCAGGAAGGAAGAACCAACCAAGAAGTAGTTGAAAATTGGTGCTTATTGCATATGGTTAATAAAGCTGCTTAAGTTCTTTGCACTTGATGTGTGGCGTGCAAACAGCTACATTATACTTAATGGGCTTTTCTTTCTTGGCTTTCTTTTTTTTAATGAAAGGTCTGAGCCCTTCGGATCACCCAGCAAGGAGCCCTTCTCTTCCTCCTGGTTACTCTGCTTGGAACTTGACCTGGGTCATGAGAGATACATCCCCTTTCTTCTCCCACAGAGGACGACACAGTGAGTAGCATGAATATGTTATCCTCAAGAGGCTGCAACTACCTGCCTAAGGTTTTGGTGTAATACTGGAGTAAAGCAACACAACTCAAATGTTTCATGGTAAAATATCCATACTGGCAGCATCTGAGGGCACTAGTAAGCCTTGGTGTCCCTTACCAGCTGCCCCTGGGTGTTCCCCCACCATGCCCAAGGGCCCAGGAGTCCCATTTCAGCCCAGCCCAGCCTGAGGTCATTGCCATCTCTATGGAGGTGCCTGGTGACCTGGACTGCCCCAGCCTGCCCTGCTCCCTCAAAAACAAGGTCCCAGACTGTAACATTTGAATGGTATGTTGAAATTCACCAATATTATAAAGAGATGAGCTGTGTACTGGGCTTTTTGCTTTCCATGTCCTTTTCTAACACCCATCCCTTCCAAAATCTGGGAATGTGTTTTCATCTGTTCCCTGGTATGACCTGTTTATTGGCTATCCACGGCCATTCCACTGGGAAGTACGATGGCCGTAGTTTGGGCTGGACTGCACAAGGCAATATCTAACGTGCAATCCAGAAAGTGACTGCAGCAGAATATATCTACTATATATCTACTACCAGTCTCTATGTGGGGAGATAAGGTGCTGAGAGGCTAATAAGATTTACTCACCCCAAGCCTGTAATTATCTGCTTGAGGGAAAAGTTTGACCTACCTATATGAAGGAGCCCCATATTTCTTCAAATTTATGTTGCAGCCTTTTATGTGTGCAATATATATTCTTTCCACTGGCATACAATATCTGCTCCTAGCTGTTGTATCTGCTTGAGTGATGAGGACACACCAATTTCATTTTGGAAGCAACAGTAGTACAATCTTTTTTCCCTTACTTGGTTTTCTCAGAAGTTGCAAGAATGATTTTTAATTTATCCTTTATTACCTCTTCCTAAACTCTTTCAGTTTCTCAGTAATACTATTCTAAGGGAAGGCTTTGTTCTTAAAACCTAAGAGCACTGATTCCATCTGACAGCATCACATGGAGATAAATGTACTGCATCTCAGCCGAAATGATTTATGATGATTTTAGCTGATTGCACAAGACCAAATTCTACCATATTCCAACCATCTGTTTTGCAAGGAAAGGCAGGAGTTTGATGAGGTGTTATACAAAATACAATCTTCACTCAGGACAAGTCTAATTTGTTTTCTTCTTCAAGAGGTGTAATTCAGTATATGCACCTTGAAATTTCTGGAAAATCTTGAAGAGAGGCAGGGGGATTTTGTTTTTTCTAGCTTTGCAATTTAACATTTACAAAAATTTAAATTAAAGGATCCTGGAAGCCCTGGAAGCCACACATTTCAGGCTGGAACATGCCATAGCATCACTGTGCAGACACTTCCTGCCACTTGTGATTTGCAGTACACAGAGGACTGATGTGTGTCTGTGCAGCAGAACCTGTAGGCGTAGCCCAAGACTAAGAGGACACTTCTTACCTAAAACTTTTACTCTTCTGCATACCTTCAGCTTATAGCCACTGGAATGTTTATTATTAAACTTCCCAGGGTGCTGGATTTCTGTTCAGAGCTGCTCTGTGCATGACAGGGTGGACAGTTCCTTTCAGTGGCTGATTACTGGCCCTGGATCTACATGGTTCTATGAGGGTCATGCAGGGACTCAGCAGAGTGAGGAAGAAGACAAGGTTAGACCATCCAAGCTCTAGGCAAGTACTCGTGTCCCAGGACCCAGCCTTCTGATTAGTGGTTAATCCAAAATCACGCAATAAATCATAAGCAGAAATAAAACCCAGCAGCCTTTTACTACTACAGTGATTTCTTTTTCTGTCAGCTTTCCTTACTGCTCCCAGCGTGACTGATTACAGAGTGCTCAGTAAAACTTCTATCAGAACTTTGTTTGCCTAATCATCTGATGGGACCCATCTAATTAACTGGCTGACATTGCTGGAGTGGGGCAGTATTAGTTGCCTTAATTACACTTTCTCTGTGTTCTGCTGTTGGAGAAATCTCTGAAAGAGTGAGTAAATTGATATGTGGTGTCCTTCTTCCTCTGCCAAACTAAGTTCTCTTCTCTTTTGCTCAGAATTAAAAATTCTGACTGACTCTCTCTGGTAGTTCTGGCAGGAAGAGTGCCTCATGATATCTTTGAAACCATATGCAGCAATCCCAAAAGATAATCACTGGCACCACAAATACTTGAGTGGTGCATTCACAAGACTTTTTTTCTATTTTGTCTAGAGATTTTTTAGATTTGTCTCAATCCTAGCACTGACTAACCATCAGTCATCTCAGAGATGCAAAATCCACCTGCCTTTCAGGAAATAGAGTAAAAATTGCATGTGAAGTCAAAATTATCTGGGAATTCAACCTGTGAGGCAGGAAGAGACTTTAAATCTCCAAATTTTTTATATCCTTTTGTTCTCATGAGGTACGCTCAGACTGTTTCCTGTGGCTAGAAAAAACTTTTAATGCATTCTGCATATGTGGACTTATGGTAGCGCATTAATCTCCCATTTGCAGATCTGATGGATCTCTGTCCTGAGGCTTACATGAGTAACTGCACCCAGCCACATATTTCATTTCTTGTCCTGGCTGGTTGAATGTTAATTTTCTCTTCTGTGCAGGTATTCCATAAGAAATCAATTGTCCACTGCATAAAATCTTACAAGCTTGTGTAACAGGGGTTCCAGATGACAGCCGCCCCTCTGGACCTTCATGCAGTTAACACACCCCTCTGTGCCCCATCCTCTCCATCTCCCTGGGCCAGCCAACAACTCTGCATCTGGAGCTTGATCCTGGCAGGGTGTGGCAGCTGTGGAAAGTGCTACTGGTTGGAGCAAAAATCAAATGCAGTTCAACCCACCTAAACTCTGCTTTGAAAGAGGAACACATTTCTTGAGAATAACAGGCCTAAGGGTTGCTCTGTTGGACCACTTAGGAAACAGGAGATGGCTTTTTCTTTTTAGCTCTTCGTATATTACTGTGCTGGCTTTGTGTCCTGTGTCACGTTGTCCAGTGGCAGCTGAACTCCTTGGCTGCTCTGAAGCAGCACTGGGCAAAGTACTGAAGTACCTCTCCCAGGTAATGTAGTTTACAGATTTTTTTTTTTTTTTTTTGCCTCGCTAAAGTTTAGGAAATAGTGGTGTTTTGGATGGCAAAGTCAACTGGGACTAAAATTCAGGATGAGAGCAAATTTGGCTACCTAGTCACTATTGTGCTTAAAAACATCTAGAAAAGGTGAGTTCAGCAGAGGAGGAACACACACCTACACGAATGCATAATTATTCACAGCTTTGATTTAATAGGTACTAAAAGCCTAATCCACAGGATGGCCTCTATTAACAGCTCATTAATAATTTCACTCAACACTATGTCTTCAGGAAACTAATTTGACAGGGTTGTTGGGGTTTTTTTTTACACTTTCTAATGGAATGTTGTCTGTGATGAGTTCCTAATTTCATGAATTGGGTTTGCTGACTAAAAAATAAAAATGCTTCGGACTAATTTTACTGTGGGATAATTTGGGGTCATTCTCACTGCGTATTTGATGCTCAGTGGCACGACAGTTGCTCAGCAAGGTGTCAGATGATTAAATTTTTTTCTCTGGTAGGTCCAGAGATTTCTCTGGTATCCACTATTTCATTCATATCAGTTAGGTACCAGATAGCCACGAAACTCAGTGAGTGTGAACATCAAACGAAAGGGAAGATGGAGAGAGAGCACCAGCCAGATGAATTCTTGTTACAGTTAGCTTCCTATGACTACTTGTTTGATAATTCTACAACAATTCAGACTATTACTGACATCTTCAGAATGATAAAGCTGTTGTGATTCTTGGCTCAGCGTGGCATAGTGAGATGTATGGATACAAACTGATTGTTACAGCAAGATCCTGTTTGGAGGTGAGATAAAGTCAGGAGAGGAACAAGGAGAATGCTACTTCATCCCAGAGGAAAACTGAATCAATGCTTTCTTAGTAAAGGTATTGGGAAAGTGATGTATCATTTTAATTCAAACACATCCTTTTTGCAATCTTAGAAGTGTTCTGACGTAGTTTGGAAATAGCATTATGAATGGTATAGGGCAAGACTTCAATTAACAGCAGTTACTCACACCACATTAATAGAATTGCTCCATATAAAATAGCAGATGCTGTGACCCTGTATACATTTGCAGGAATTCTTGTTTAACAATTAGCTGGTATTTTGGCCATGTGCAGTGGTGTTGAAATCCAAAGGGAGGAAAGTCAGGAAAAGCAGCATCTGCCTAGCTAAACTGAAGGCTGTGTTAAGCAAGAAGGAGTATTAGGGAGAAATTTTAGCTTTCTTTTCCTTATATCGTCTTTCATCTGCAGATAATATGTCTATGACAGCTCAACATTTTTCAATAATAAAATAACACACAGTAAGACAACAAATGTCTTTTCTTCCCATCTCTCAAGTATTCATTTTCTCTAGAGATCTTTTGAAATTCATGCAAGAGGTTCCTTGTATGAATTGTCAAAATATGACAGTTCATCCAACTACTGTTTTGTGCCAACTGGAGCATGTTTTCTAACAACTGCTGTTAGTCAGTACTTCTTTTTTTTTGGCTAGAACTGGTGTTAGAAATGCACTTTCATATATTGTTTTTGCTGCATGCATGGGAGACTTGGTGGACAAATATTTCTTGTGTGGAGAATAAGCTCTGACACTTCTTGGAGCAGGAAGAAAGAAAACGAGAGCTATTGCTAGTTGTTCTCCCAACACCCCTTCCTCACACCTCTCTCTGTAGCTGTCTTGAAAGACTGTGCTTATAATTGATTGATGAAGGAGTCCTGGCCCTTTCTTTGTAGTTTGATTTCCACTGAACAAAGCAGCTGTCAGAGATTTTGGTGATTCAGTCCCTGGTGCACGCTGAGGAGCTGGGTGGATATAAAGTAGATGCTGTCATTTTTACAGTTCTCTTAACAAATAAATGAATAGCTGCATTATTGCTGTTTTCTCTGAGCAGTGGCCCATCAGCTGTGGCTCACTCCCCAGAGGATTCATTTATATGCATCTGGCATGAGGAGAGCTCTAGGCTCCACAGGGAGGCAGGCAGCTCGCTCTGTGCTGGGCATCAAGGCCCAAGCACCCTTCCCAGGGTGTTGCTGGGATATTCCCTGGGGTCTTGCTCCTCTAAAACCTTTTCTTCAGAATGCAATCTAACCTTAAAGCTGCTTTCAAAGGAAACCTGAATGGTTTTCCTTCAAGGTGGGCATTGAAGGGATGAGCAGCTCTCTGCTGTGCTACCAGCCTTGACCCTGTCCAGCAGGCACTCCCCTGGGTGCTGGGGAGAAACTGGCCCCACTGAACTCTTCCTTGCAGGCAGCAAACTCTGAGGAGCCCTTGAAGCCCTGCGAGGGTAGAGCAGCAGCCCTGTCAGTAATTTCAAGGTCAGGGCACCGTGCTCAGAGACCTGCTGGTGCAGAGGAAGGACACAGAGAGCGATAAGCTAACTTGTGCTAAGTAGCTTGAAATTAAAAGGAAGTCCCTGGTGAGCACAGGCTGCGTCTCAGGGCAGGGAGAGGAGCTGGCGTGGTGCCCAGCAGTTCTCCTCACTGCTGATCCCGCAGGTGACTGAGGTTCATCAGATGGGATGGCCCCCAAAGCTGTGCTGAACGGAGCGATGCCGGGGGGCTCCTCCAGTGCCGCCCCAGTTCCCCACGTCCCCTCTTGGGCCACGCTGCTGCTCTCACGTTTGTCAGCTCCTGGAGCAGCAGCCCAAGGAGCAGGAGGTGATTGTTGGCACAGGCATTTGCTAAGGGCGGTAAGACCCAGGGTGCCTGGCAGGGATACATGGCACATAAGCACCCCTTAAAATGTGCAGTTTGCCGTTTCTCAGGGCTAGGCAATGGAAGGAAATAGGTGAAAGTGTCCCTTCAGATCTGCTTGCTCAGCAGGAACAAGGCAGTTAAGCCCTGCAATTGTTTTTGCTATTGAATTTGTGTGGCTGCCAACACCTTTTCCCTCTCCCTTTGGGCCATTTTTCCTGTGCCCTTCCATGCTGTGGTGGATTCCCTCATTTAAAATTGCTGCTGTACCTCCAGTTACATGGCTGAAATATAGCACCAGAAATTCCTTTGCAAGAATTCACCTCTTCTTTGCGCCAGTAAGACAACGCTCACTTCCAAGCACCTGGCCTGTATTTAGGTCCTCCTGGGTGTTCAGCAGGCAGGTGAGCTGACAGCCAGAGAGCGCAGCATCTCCTATTTATGTTCTGTTTTCAGGGAGAAATACTTATTGCTGCAGGCTTCTTTGTGGCACCCCACATGTGCACCCTGGTTTGGTGAACAGAAATTCAGAAAGGCCTGGTGCAGCAATTGAAACCCTTAGATTGAATGCCCTGTGCCCTTTTGTACTCAGAGGGAATGGGAAGGCTTTAGGAACTGGCTCTGTCACTAGGATTAATAGTTGGAAAATCAATTTGTCATTTCCCTGTCATAAATTAAAAGCTTATAGGCCTTATAACATGAGTAAAATAGAAGTTAGTGGGTATTGATGGAGGTCTCAAAGCTCACTCAGCAGAGCAGATCTCTACTACACAATTTAAATTATGTCTCTTCCACAAGGAATATCTGTCAATATTTGTATTGAAAAAAAGACATCCCATGCAAGAATATTTTATCTGTTTCTACACTGCTGCTGCGATTGTTGCTGCTGAAAGAGTTCTTGAGGGAGACTGTGGTCCTGACTGGATCGGTGTAAGTGACCTTTACATTGTGCATTTGTCTGTAGATGCAGTATAAATTAGTCATGTGTGAGCTGATGAGGTGCCAGTGAGGTTGTGCCTCACTAAGCTGGTCCTGCTGAGAACAGAGAACCTGTCCCTGCTCCCTTGGCTGTGGCAGTGTGGTGAGAAACCAGCCACACCCTTCCAAAGGGGTGCCCAGCTGAGAGCGATTCAGGAGTGATTTGTAGGAGTCAGCTGACCAGGAGGGACAAGGATCTTTTAAAGTCAGACACACGTAGAGCTAGAAAGGAGCAGTCTAAGAGGAAGCTACCTGCTGGTAAGATTTTTGTGATTGAAAAGGTGGTTTAGACCAAATAAACCTAATCTTTTGTTGTGCAACTGAAGAAAGGATAATCAGAATAGTTTCTTAACAAGAACAGGTTTTTTTTTTATCTACCTCTCTAAATTAGGTTATTTTTGTTCTAAATAAGGTATGTTTCTGTGATGTGTGGTTACACAAATGATCCCAGATGACCCAGAAATGAGTGATCTGTAATTTGATGTGCTGGAATGTAAAAGGGTACTTCCCACAGATTACTGTGTTTTGATGTATTACTTATACTACTATTTTAAGACATCTGTTTATTAGAAAACTCTAATCAGTTTAATTGAAACAGATGTGGTTGCCAGATATTTTAGTTATCTGTGCACAAATTATTGTTGTTAGGTATGTTGATAAAAAATAAATAAATTGACACACTCACAAGACTCTAACATAATCAGACAAACACAGATTCCAGTGTCTTTTCAACTGAATAGTAGCTTAATTGGCTTTTCAGTCTGTAGTTAATATTCTGTATCTTTTTACATACCAAAAGCTGAACTGATTTATATCTACAGCCTTTCTTAAACAGGTTTTTATCTTATTTTGATTATAAGCATCACTTTTGTTTCCTCTTTAAAGGCATAATGATGATGAAATAGACTTCTAATAAATTATCTGTTCTGCCTCTCTCAAGCCCGGCAGTTGCAGATAAAAGAGGCTGTTGGACAAAGAGTTGTTTGTTCTGTTTGGGAGGGTTTTTTTTATTATTTAAAAAGAGACTTTGATTTTTTTTTTCTGTAAGGAACTTAAATTCCTAAGAGCATTTAGGATCTGTAGTGTCAATATAGCTCTGACATAAATGCCTGTACTTGGTTTAAATCTCTGTGACATCTCTTTAAGAAAATCATCAGAAATCACAAAAAAATCACCCCACTTTACTGACTAGGCACAGTATTCAAGTCCAAAAGCTCTGTATCTAGTCAATTTATATTGATAGTGGGTTTAAAAAATAATTACTAGAAGTTGTGTTAGTTTTAATTGCCTTTCCTCCAGTGTTTGGCTTTTCAGTAAAAGGCAAAATGGCCTTTATCCCGCTTCCAAGGGCACATGGCTACTGCTTTCTGGGCTTAACTGGGCAAGAAAACAATAAACTTGGTGTAGCCTTTAAATGTTAAGACAGAAGTAAAAAAGGAAGGAGAAATGCTATTTTTTTATGCAGAGGTGTAAAAAATGGCAGGTGATTTGTGGCAGCAATTCAAGTATTATGAAGGTTTTGTATTTGCAAGTGTGGCTTATGTGGTCTTGTAATAGCTAAGACCAGCTTCTCAGTGAAAAAAAAAGTATGTCATTCTTTTTTATGAAGTATATTACATTGTTGATAGTGAAAGACATTGTGAAAGAAGGAAAGCCTGAGGGTGGGAACTTAATGTTAGCCTTGGAAGACTGGATGCTGTTTGCATAGATTTTTCTGTGTTGCATCAGATAGCATTTCTTTGTCATCATTTCTTTGTGCTGAATAGGATAATGGCACTGAAATTTGCGTCTGATACAGGGCTAATTTAAATAAGAGCTTATGAAAAGTACCGATATTCTGGTGATGTGAGGGGACTGTTGAATCCTGTGGAAGTTGCAAGTGTGTTTCCACTGAATCACAGACACTGTGGGATGTGTGAGCCACGTAGCCTCCCTCTCTTCCAAGGAACAACCTGTTGCAGAGTACACTCAGTGTGACCACAGTCAGTGTGTTAGAGCATGTCCACTTCTCTGTAGGCTATTCATTGCAAGGGAAGGAAATGGCATTGCTGCTTGCCTTTTCTTCCTTTACTTTCCCCGCTTCAGGCACAGGCTTTAGCTGTCTGCAGGGGTCATAACACTGAATGTGGTGACTGTTACTTAATCACTTACCCCAATTAAGTTGTACCAGTTGTAGGTCAGAGGCCTGCTGTGTTAAGGGCTCCACAACTCTTGACAGCTCTCTTTTGAGATGGGGATTCTGGAAAGTGAGACCCAAGTGGGGAGCAGAGCTGGCTATTGAGTGCTTGTGGCACCACATCAGACTGTCAGGGAGACTGGAGGAGGAGAATGAGAGCTCCTTGAGGATATCCATGAAGGGCCTTTCTGCTTGGGTCAAGAGGGTTAGAGAGCACAAAGGCTTCTGTTCCGAGCAGCTGGGCAGGAGAGGAGGGGAAGCAAGCAGCAACTGCTGGAAAGATGAAGAAAATATGAGATTGATCGGGACGAGAAATGCACAAAGAATGAAATAGTTGATTTGAAATGATTGTTCTTGCCGTGTGTGGTCCTTGGCCTGGGCTTTCCCATTTGTCATCCAGTGACAAATGTTTCTCTCCTCCATTTTTTTTTTTGGCAATGCCTTAAAACACATACTGCTCAAGGTGTTCCCTGTGACTAGTAAAGATAATATATGTTCTGTTACCTGTAGTTGAGTGTTTGGTTGCTCTTTTGTGCATCTGGGCTTAGGTACAAAGTTTAACAGACTCCTAACACTTAACAGAGTTTAAAAAGTGTTGGGTTTGGTTTTTGTTTTGGTTTTGTTTTTTTAAAGACCATCTAAGGGACTAGAAATAAGTGGTCTGAGGTTTGGATGTGATATTGCAGTAATAAACTGCATGAATATATCCACAGTTCCTTGCTGCCTAAATTGAAGTGTGCTTCATGTATCATGAAATTTATATTGATAACTTAGAGGCCTGAAGAGAGTAGGGGCTTGTGCATTTGGATTTAAGGAAATGTGTGTATTCCTTGTTACTCCCATTTGTGGTGTGAATGGACTCCTTATGTTATAGTTTCCCTGGTGTTGTGAAGTATTTAAAATGCTGAGTGAATGATAAAGCACCTGATTAAGAAAATCAAATATAAACTGGAAAAAAGACTGTTCCAGCTTGCTGTTAAAAAGGCAAATTAGCTGGGAAAAGTATAGCAAGAGGGCAACAGTATTAACCTTCAGATTAGAAAATATTTTATCACCAGGAGAATAGGCTGAACCACATAAATCTGTGCTCACAAAGAAGAAATTAGATGTTTAATAGAGAATGTAATTGAAGTTTAAAAAAAATCAGTTAATTTCACTAATTCAGATTATTTGTTTCACCTGCCTAGCATGGCAGGACAGAAAGACAGCGTAAAAGACTCCAAAAGCAGCTGTATTTTTTTCCTTGGGTTTTTTTAAAATGGATCTAGCCTGTTCAGAAACACTGAGTTAGTTCAGAAATAATTTCTTTCTCTTACTGCTTATTGTGTTAAGTGCTGACTGTGGTGACAAAAGCAAATATATACAGGGCATTCCAGAAAATTAATGATCCTGACAATTAAAAATAAAATCCTTGCAGGTTGTCCCTGCATGTTGTGTTAAGCAACTTGAACTATGGTGTGATGGTAAACCAGGCACTGGGAAGTGAATCATAGTGGTACCAGCAGGGTAATGGGTTTCTGAAAGAGAAACATCTCAGAAAGAGAAATCTCTGTTGGAGGCAGTTGCTGGCTGTGCTGCCTGGAGGCTGAAGTTTTGCAGCAGCAAGTCAGGTTTCTGCTGCTTCTGTTGTCTCAGGAAACAGTTTCAAACCCGGGGGTCGGAATGTCACCTCCCAGGGTACAGTCCCTATGGCTTCCAGCACATTCCATATGCCCAGGATATATGACTCTCTTTGTAGAGACCTGTGCTCACCGAGGTGGAACATGGGCATGAATCACGTTAGGAGTCTTTGCACTCTAATGGTCCTGGCTGAATTTGAAGCAGCATCTCGGAAGAGATTGGCTTTCTGTCCCATTTCATCCATTGACTAAGCTATTTTCCGTTCAGTCCAGATGATGATTTCCCCACTTCAGCCTGAGCTGCCCTTTGACCTGTCCTGAAGGGGAATTACTGGCTCTTGGGCATTCCTTTTGATTTACTGCTGCCTCCTCCATAATGAACCTCTCTGTGTGGCCCATTTCAGGCCCATTTTTGCCTGTCTGTTCATGGAATTCCCTATTTCTTTCTACCTCATTATGGAAAAAAACAAGCCCTAACTTACTGAAGTATAAAATGAGCGTGCATACACCTGTGTATGTGTACATACCTTCCAGCACAGAGGACACAGGATTTCATTAACCTCGTATGTTGCATGTTCGTTTTCTTTTTCCAGTATTTGACTGCAACTTTGAATCTCCTTGTGAGCTGGAATATTCCTTTACCTCAAAAGATCGGGAAACCCCCAACAATGCCTGGGTCAGACTGAGTGCAGAGGAAATCTTGCAGCTAAACCTCCTCGATGGGCCAGAGAGAGATCACTCTGAGAGCACACCCAAAGGTAAGATGAATACAACTGTGTAATGCCATCAGTAGTGGTCAGTTTTAAAATGTAAACACCCTTGCTTCTCCCCTCCAAAACAACCCCAACAGAAAATCCCAAAACCCCACCCAAACAACCATGTCTTCCTGAAGTACTAAAGACAGCTATAATCCCTTTGCTTCAGCAGATAATGAGTGAAAACAAAGTGACAAACAAAAGGGGGGGTGTTCTGCACAGGAGAGATCTGTTTTCATCTAAAGGCAAACTTCATCATATATCTGACCAGTAAAGTATCAAATATAGTCTTGTGTAGTATCTGACTTGGGCTGGCCCACGCCACGGATGATACTTGGATGAGAACTGTACTATGGTGCCTGTGTTTAAGGTCATTCAGTGTTTGGAAGAGTCTGGCCTTATCTTTGCTCTAGGTCCTGTTTACCACTTGTGTGTTTGCAGACCGTTTTAGGCACTATCCTTTTGTCCAGGGCTTAGGTTGTCTGTTTGGTAAGAAAACAAAAGATGGGCTTTGTCCTTAATATAAGAAAAAAGAACCTGTCTCTAAAGAGAGCTAGGAGGTCTCAAAAGATGGGAGTGCAGCAGACTTTTTTCTTTTCTTGGAAAAAGATTTGTTTTGTTGGAATTACTTTTCCTGCTTATGACCATATCTGTGAACAGCAGCATATTTCATTAAGATTGTAAGTTCTGAAAAGATTTTTAGGTGTATTTGTGTTCTTCTAATCCTGGGAAAGCAGAAAAATTCTTAATGTCCTTTCAGCTTAATGACACCTGCTTGGAACCTCTCTCTAGAAGCTGGTGTTGATGAGAATGGACCTACAAAAATGGAAACGGGGGAGTTAGAGCTACAGACTTTATCCAGGAAAACAAAGAGGTGTCAGGAAGGACAACAAAATTACAAGGGATATGGGACAGTTTCCATAGTAGGAAAAACTAAACAGACAAAGATACTCTATTCCCTCTGCAGTGGCAGGGGTTAGAGGTCTTTAAAATGCAGATTGAAGAGCATTGGAAAGCAGCTCTGAAGTGGTGGGTTCCAGGTTTAGAACAAGCAAGCAGAGACGTTATTCATGTAGTACCTGAATAAACGGTGCTAATAAAGTACATGAATTAATGTTATGGGGCCAGAAGTGCGCATAAGTTTAAAGAAAGTTCAGATGAATTCTTGCAGAATACATTCATCACTGGTTGTTTAATTCAATAGTCTGTTTAGAGTCAAGAAGCCTCTTGCACAGAAGGCTGCAAGTGGAATGATCCTTTTCTTAGAAGCCAGCATTAGAGACAGAATTTGACTTTGCAGAGCTTCAGTCTGGCTGCTTGTAACAGTGCTTATGTTCAGGCAAACGGTGAGGAAATTTTCTGTGCTGCTTTCATTCATATTCTGTTTTCTCATCCATACCAATAGTATAATACTTTTCCCCAGATAGCCATTGTAAATTAACTTTTAAGGCCCATTGATTCATCAGCAGACCAAGTCATTTTGGTGTGATCTGTGTCGTGTGTAAAGCAGATGGACCACATTTGTGCTGCATGCAAATATCTTCTAATTTCCACATCAACGAACATCCACACGCATGCTGAATTTCTTGCTACAAAGATACAGTTCAGGGGAAGTTTGAGGTAAATCAGAATGTCTGTTTTGTTCTTCTATTTCTTAAGTTCTAGTGCAAGCTGGCTGCCCCTGAAATTTAGGAGTTAAAACCTTGTTTTGAATTGAGAAGAATAGCTGTCACTTTTCTGGAGTGGGGAAAAAATGGGGAAAACCCACAAGGAAGTAAATGTATTGTTCCAGCTATAGAGCCTGGCCAGGTCCCCATGGTGCTACACATTGCTGATGTATGATTCTTTTGGATTCTTTTCAGTAAAGTTATACCTTTGTCTAACTCAGTTTTATATATCTGTCAAAGCAGAAGAAAGGGAGGCTGTTGGCTGGCCTTGTAGCCCAAAACCAAAGGTGGTATTGGTTGATGACTTCCAATTGCTTATTGGATTAAAATTCCATTTCTTACCCAAAGTTTGGAGGTTCTCATCTGGAATACAGGCAATTTAGGCTGAAACTTGTGTTCTGCTGTTTGCTTCTATTCTGAGGGGCAGGTAACCAGTGTCAAATTGATTAAGTGGATTTAGATTTGTGGGGCATGAGGGTGGATTATTTTGTGTGGTTTGTTTGCTTGTGTGTGTTTGTTTTTTTAAATTACCAGGCATGTTGGACATAGTGGTAATTTTTTCTCAGTAGAGCTGTAGGTCTGCAACTCTTCGATGACTGTAACTCTTGCATGTATAAAGACTCATTTGAAAATCAACACTTGGAGCTAGCATCTCTCTATTTTAAATCACTTTAATTACAGCTGTTTGGCGTAGATAGTTGTGTGGTCTGTTTCAATCTGAAATAATTAAGCACAGTAGTTCCAACCCCCACTGTTTCCTGCAAATTGTACTTGCAATTATCTCAATCTCATTTCATCTCCTTTGCAGGCAGTAATGCACAGAGATAAACAGATAGCTTAACTAGATTTTGGGATGGTTTAGCTCATCCTTGTCACTTGGTTATCAAGTCATGGCAAGACATTGATAGAGACAAGTGCCTCTGGTATGATTCATTAGGCTTCACACGAGTTTCTTTAAAGCACTCAGTAGAAAATCATTGGGAGATCTCCCAAAGAGAGAAATTGGAAGAATTTCTGTATTGTTTCCCCTGTCCCAGCAGCATGATACAGCTCAGTGTCAAGAAACCAGAAGAAGTCAGCATGGATTAAGGCTCCTAGAGTAGGAACAAACTTCTGGTGTCTCAGCATCTGGTTACGGTCACAGCTGAGCAATCCACTCACTTGGCATGTTCAGCGTGTAGTGTCACACAAATCATTGATCTTCTGGATAGGAATAGATGGTGAAGTGGCAGAGTTTGATACTAAATTATTCAGGGTAAAAGATTGAAGGTCTAGTTTGCAAGGAATTGAAAAGGGGTGCTTAACCAGCGAATAGTGGCAGGTGAAATTTAGTGCAGATTATTTGAATTGAGGTGGTGGGGGAGACAATCAGAGTTTGGCATATATGCAAGCAGATTCTCAGCTGGTTACCATCACTTAAGCTGATTTAGGGGTAAGAACAGAGCTGTGAAAGCATCACCTCAGTAGCAGTCCCAAAATAAATGTGACTTGGGGGGCTTACTGGGAAGGGAGTGGAAAATAGCAATGGTATGCTATAGTATAAATGTGTGGGGCAGCTGTATTTAGAACTCAGTCTCCTGTTCTAGATCCCATGCATCAAAAATCTTTTAGTGCAGCTGGGAAAGTTTTTGAAAGAATGGAAACAAAGATGATAAAGTATGTAGTGGCTGTCTTCTAGGAACACTTAAATTAACTAGTGCTATGCTGCCTGCAAGAGGCATCTAAAGGAATATATGCAGGGTTGTACAGAAATCACAGAAATTTATAAAATCTTTATAAAATATGTATAAAGGTTTGCAAACTCCCAAGGGCTTGTAAAGCACTGAAAGGATGAGTACAGAAGGAATATTCGATATTTCTTCTAACACAGTATTGGACAGCATCAAGCAAAATTAGTAGATGTCAGGCAAAACAAAAGGAGATCCTTCTGTATTTGACAGGGAAACTGTGGAACTTTCTTCCCGGGGTATTGTTGGTGCTGAAACCTTCTGCAGGTGTGCAAATTGACAGGATATACGCAGGGAAAAAAAAAAAACAATTACAGCTACTAAATTCTCTACAGAACCTTTTCTGTCTCAAGAAGTCTTTGTGTGACAGGCTCCTGAAAGTCAGGAGTGGTGAGGGACAGCTGTTTGCTCTCCCTGTTCATACATTCTTTCCAAGGTATTTCCACCTGTCTGTTTTCAGAGCCAGATGTTTAAAGTTAATGGATCTTTTGTCTGGTAGGGTTGGTGTGGTGGTTTGTCCCTCCCTCACCTCCCAGCCCAGGCTTAGGTTCTCTTTGAAAAAGGATAGAAATGCACTAGCAGTTTTAGACCAATTTAGAGTCAGAGAAGAGCTGCTATTTAAACATTTACTATTATTTGCTCTTCTGTTAAAGCCTTGGGAATGCTATCAAACCATGCAAAAATATTGAGTATTTGGTAAGAAGAACTGCAGGGCTGTTTGCCTATAGAAATGTAGATTAGGGAGGCTATCAAGGTTTTGATTTTTAAAATTTGTGCTAAAATGCTTCACTCTCCTCTGTTCCCCACATCTTGTAAGCAGACCAGCGAGGGACGGAATCACTGGTGTATCTGCCAGCTAGGCCCCTGGACATCTGCTGGAGTAACTCATATTTCCAAGTCTAGCTTATGTAACTTTCTGCAGGGTCAGAGATTTAAGGTTAAAGTTTCACTGATGTGCTAAAAATTGACAGGAAAACCTCCACTATTTGGATCTGAATTGGGCCTGTACATGCTGAAATGAGTAGGCAATCCATTGTGGATTACTAGACTTCTTTTAATTCATGAATAAGCAAAAAGTTGCTATAAAAAATTCAAGCATTCTGCATCACTGACTGCATTTATTTATTTTGACAAGTGTGATTAATTTTTAATTATTCATGATCCTTCATAATATATTATACCAGCAAATGCACTGCAGTCTATCGTCATGAAATATGAGGAAATGGAGATCTTGCAACTGTGGCAGTATTTCCTAAGGAGGCAGGTGAGACAACCCAGTCTGTGGTTAGAAGGAAGGAGTTTGTAGACCAAGGAAGCTGCACTTTCAGCTGTGTGGTGACGCCTTTTCCTGGTCTTAAAATCAAGAGTCAAACATGGTTAGAAGGGAAAAAGGGATTTTACCTTGGTATTTATTTTAAGGATCCTTAGGTGCACTACATCCAGCTACAATGCACCTCTATGCACACCGCAATGCACCCCCAAAAAGATCTGGTATAACATTATAGGTGTTACCAATTAGCATATCTATCAAAGATTCCCCAGTGAGAGGCTCGAATGAGCCCCCCTCCCCAAGGAACCTTCCCCTGGGTGGTCCTATCTTAGTTTACAAAATGTGTTCTGGAGAGCACCTTGGAGTCTGGGGCACACTGATCCCTAACTATGAAGCTTCTGAAATATTCAGTCTCCTAGCGTGACAAACAAGAATGTAGGCAAAAAGCACTAAGAATACAGAAGTTGTAAAAAGGTATAAAAGAAAAGGCAAATATCATCATGGCATCAGTGGATCTACGTGTTTGTCATGTTCTAGGTAGTCATTTGCCTCACTGATAAACCTGAAATGGGTCAAACCAGCCATAAATTCTATGCCTCTCAACTCTTGAGTCAAACCCAGGGTTTTATGTACTATGGGGGCCTCTAGGATACAGCACTGAGTTTGACATCCATCATGGATTATTTGACAGCCATCAGCAAGTGGGGCTTTTCAGAATTCACCTCTCCTGTTACCTTATTCCAGTGCTTGTATTTTCCTCCCTCCAGAGAAGCACTGGCTCAGCTTCCTGCAATGCTGTGTTGCCCAGGGACTTTGGCAGGCAGTAATTGTGGTTCCTGATCTGAGACCACAGTTGGGGCTTCATTCGGAGCCAAGTCTTACAAGGAAGAGAGAGAACTGCTAGTGCAAATTAATCCATTGTACTTAAGGAGGCAGGACCAGTAGCAGCTGGACCCAAAACAGCTGCACACAAACTGAGTCCAGGTGTGATCAAATGTAAGAGTGATCTGTTTCTTACCATAAATGCAGTTTTAGACTGGAAGGATTAGTCTTGACCATTCCTGACTATGGTTATGCAAGCAGGTTGCCTGCTCCTTTTTTAAATCTTGTGATTCTAGATCAAGCAAGTGAATTTCTGCTTCTGTGATTTGAAGATTTCAGGACCAGGAAAATATGCAGCTGCTTGATAAAACATTCAGATGAAGAGATAAGTTGTGGAGGTATGACCACCATTCCAAATAAAAACCAAAAAAGTAATAAGCCACCCTGCAAATGTGAACACCAGTTGAGACAACTTCCTAATGGAAAATGTAGATTAAACTTTCATGAAGGATGGCAGGGCAAGTGGGAGATGAATGAGGACAGTGCCTTAACCAGCCACTGATTAGTTGGAAAGCTCTTATGTAAGTTCTAAAACAAGAAGTATCTGCATATTTTGTTAATGTGGTTTTAATTTTTGTAATTATTACTAAAGAAATGGAGCAAGGCTAAGGCGCTGAGCATATTAGCAAATGGGAGATAATGAACTGCAGGATTATAAAATGGCTGCTGACTTTAATTTATGATTCCTCAGGCAAAGAAGAATGAGGCGGATAATAAAAGATAATAAATAATATTTTGTTTCAGATTATCACTTTATTAACAAAACAGTAGAGTATAAATCATTGTGGGCTTGCAAGAAATAAGTAGGTAAGAAGTTATTTTTCATGTAAAACTGAAGCAGGAAAAAATACTCATATCACTTAAAATTCCACAAAAAAAAAAAAGGGGGAAAAAATTCTCTTAGAAGAAGATAGCTATTTACCAGGGGAAAGAATAAAGAGTAAAGAGAGTAGCTGGACTCAGACTAGACAGACAGAAGTTTCCCCTTTACATTAATTCATGTACTGGTTTGAGGATATGCCTTGATCTCGTAGAATTGATCCAGCTTATGTGTCTTTTGAACAAGATACCACAGGTGTTTCTTATTTAGTAAATCATTACATGGAGTTTGAGATCTTGACACCTTAGGCCTGGAAAAAGAAACAACAAACCAAGAATTGTTATCTCAGGAGAATTTCTATTTGGAAGAAAAATGTTTTTGAACCTATCACAAGTTTTGACAAAACTTGCAGACCTGAATGTTTACTGCATCCGTCTCTTTAATGCTGGAGAAAAATGTGATCATCCTGGCCTGCAAAGGTTCAGTCCAGAGGGTTGAATCGTCCTTAAAAAGATACTGCTGTGATATGATGCCACCCTCGTTTTATTATTTATATGCCTTCAGATAAACTGCAGGTATCCCATGAAGATTTGTGAACATTTGTACTTTTGTACTTCCGTTGAGTTCAAGTGGGATTCTGTTTCCTGTTTTTTTCCTCTTTAAGATTTAGTCAGTGACTCAGTGGAAGTAATTGTTGTGTGTGAGTTGGAGGATCAGCTACATACCACAAGTGAAACAGTAGAAGAATTAAGTGAGGTCTGGAAGTAACGTAGACTGAAAATTGTTCATCAATCTTATTGCAAATGAGAGATTTATGGATTTGTAGGGATGACTATCAAGTTCTCTGTGTACAAAAAGGGGGTTTAGAATTAAAAATATTTACAGTGAATAGTTCTGGCTGTTCTAGATGAAATTTAGATTTTGATACTCGATTTGGCAACATAAGTATATCAAGTGTTACAACACGTACTCATAGGAATTTATGCAACATTAAGACACTAAATGCAAACCAAACTTGCTTCCAGAGTCCACTGGGCTGTGGAGAAGGAAAGACACAGCCTTGTTATAAGGATCAGATTCCAGCTCATGCACTGTCAGTACAAAAAAATGGACCAGGTGTTCCTAGCATTTTGCAGCTTGCTCTTCTCATTAGGACTACACTTGTGCTTTGTTATTGCAAAATTATTTCCTTATAATGAGCCTGCTCTAAAGAGGCAAATTATTGTCTCGCTGTAGGACAGCATGTTTGTTTATAGAGTAGGTATGTATTTATGCAGACTGTGGAGAAGCACGTAGGTTTGTTGGTTTTTAGAAATCTTGTTTGTTCATTCCTTAATTCAGTGAAGACTTGCATGCAACTCAACATCCAGCAGTCTCTTCCCCAAGCTGAAGAAGAAAAATTAATTTCAGTGTGCATCAGATGTTAGCATGCTCTAATGGCTTGCTGCATACCTGTGACTAATGTACTCCAACAAGTATATCCAGAAAAGGCAGAGACAATGAAGAATAAATGGGTTGTAAAATGGTCTCTTTCTCACTCCTAATGACAGTTTCTCCTTGGCAAGATGAGAGGCATATTAAAAGGACAGCTGGAGGGAAGTGTGTCCTGCTCTTGGCTGCGTTTGACCTTTTTATAGGAAAAGACTACTGGATTAACATGCATATGTAAATTTTTTCCCCCACACAATGCAGGGACAATGTCCTTTATCACCAAATGCTTGTGTATGTCCATGCACATGTTGTATTCAGGGGGTTTTCTAAATACAACTTTTTAAGCATCAAAAACTCACATCGACACAAAAAAATATTCAATGCATTAGTAAGTTATTTGGTAGTTTTGATTTCTTTCTGGCCTACCTGCTGCTTCTACTTTCTGAGTGTTTATTTGTTTACCGTGCAGTGACAGCTCACACATATGGCTCTGTACACAAAAATATAATGTATGGTAAAGAAGTATCAGCAAGACCCTGTGAGCCTGGCAGCCCCTTGGCTGCATTTTGGTGATCCTTACCGAGCACGGTCTAACTGTATCCATTGCCAAATACTGCAATAACCTGTGCTTCTTCAGCACTTCACCCAGGAGGCTCTGAGAATGCTCCACTAAATAAGGCACTTCGTACGGTTTTGAAGAGTTGGGAGAAGGGTTTCTGCCTGTTGTCAGAGAGAAAGCAAAGCCCAACGTGCTTAAATCAGCAACCCAAGGTGGGTTGTGTTCCCCACTGTGCCAAACTTGTGTCCCTTGCACCTTAAGCAGTACTAACAATTGTTGGGGCCTGTTGGTCCCCAGTGGTTTTTTTCATGCAGTTGGCTTGCTCCACTTTTAATGAATAGATGTTGTCATGTGGGATTTTCTACACAACTCTTCTGTGAGATTGTGTTAAAAGCTGACAAAAGCTGTCAAACTGACAAGAACTGGAATATTTTTGCTCTTATTCACATCAATGATAAAGTGTCTGTTGTATTACAGTAGGTATCTTACACACCTGTGCTTGGATGAATACATTAAAAGAGAGTCACAGAACTTTAAAAGATAAAAGGTTTTACTGCTGTGACTCTTGCCAAGAACAAAGTCCAGCTAATTAATCAGAGATAAGAAATTGTTAATTTGGAACCATGATGAAGAAAATATCATTTTCCTGACTGATTCAGTCAGGATCTTAGTGTGGATGAAACTAAACCCGAGTACGGTTTAACCATTTTGCCAGGTAAATTTGGGTAAAGAGAAGATTGATTTTTAGCATTTCCGTAATTGGTTTTCTGATGAAATTTGAGTTGTCTAGATGTAAGTATGTAAAGGATATGTTGGTACCAATGCTTTTGTCATATCTCATTTTTGGGAAGACACAATTATATGTACTAATTCAGAGGTGTTGCAAGAAGTATTCCCCTAGCTGTGTCTTCAGAGGTTAAATGTTACAGAAATTGGTAATGTTAAGGCTCACCAAAGTGGTTTTACCTTTACCTTGAAGGGGGTGGGACCTCTGAGCTTAGTTGTTTTCTTTTATAGTAGCTTAAACTCAGTCTGCTTATTTTATCCCAGTCAAAATAACCAAAGAAGATTGCAGAGTTAAAGACAGGATAGTGAATGAGAATTCTGTTTTCTATCTTTAAAAAATAAATTTCATAATACCATGCAATGCCTGTTTTGGCAGCCCCAAGCAACTTGCCTAGATTCTAATGAATAATCATCCTTTCAATTATGAGCTAGAAGCTATCCCTGAAGTTTCATCTGTTTTCTTTGTTTGCTTGTTTTGAGAGCACAGTGATTAAACAGATGGTGTAATGCATGAAGATGAGAATGGCCATACTGGGAGAGCAGGAGAGGGAAGAAAATTGATGGCTGGACTTCCCCAGATGTTCTCTCGCTCTTCAGACAGGCTGTGCCAGACACTGTGTGCTGAGGGGAGCAATAGAACATAGCTCTCCGTGTTATGTTGTAGCTCTGCTGGGGAACACACGACAGTATCTCCTTGCTGATTTGGGATCTCCAGTCCTAGACCCTGTTCCTATGTTGAGCAACACTTCCTTTCTGTGCAATAAATTACGTTGTGTGTCCCGCTCGTGGTAAGGAAATCACTTTCTCTAAGTCCCCGTGAGTCCCTTTAGTCTCAACAGCTCAGGCTTTCTCATCTATCAAATGCAAGCAATTTAGAAATGCTTGGCCTTCATCTTTCACCTTCCCCAATTTATTTATTTAAATAAAATTTAAATATGAGTGTCTATCTTTTGTTAAAATGAAAATACTGTGTTTTAAAAAAATAATTCGTAATTTGCATTAATGGTTCCCATCAGTTGTAAAGTCAGATGAAAGTCAGCTTTGTTAGCTGAATGCTCCAGTGTCACAACAGAGATGAGAGAAGCAAGGACCCCTTGCTTCTAAATGGCATTTCCTTAAGAATTCAAGAAATGTAACAGTGGGCTTTTAGCCATTGTTCTACATTTTTTCTTCTTTCTATTCTATGTCTGTGAGCAGATCTAACCACTCTTCTGGGAGAGGCTGTCTTTCTAAATTATCTGGTGTAAACATAAGTAAGAAAAGTGATGAGTAGATTTCTCCACATTTGAAAAGATGTTCAAACAGCAGAAGCAGAAGATTTATTACTTGCCATTGCCTGTGTTAAAAGGATAAACGTGATGAAGGACTGAACTACAATAATTCACTTTGTGTGCTGCTTTTAGTGGGGGGCATGTTGCTGCTTTCCTCTGCTTCCAGGGGGGAAGTGGAAAGGTCAGGCACTGAAGGGAAGCATTTTGCTGTGTACCACAGATAGGCATCTCTGGCAGTCATTTAGAACTTTGCAAGGCACATAAACAGCATAATAAAGGTTAGATCACAACTCCTTCTCACCTGTCGCAGTAGGTTTGTTTACCAGAGAAAAACCCAAGCTGCACAGCTCTGGTATTGATTTTGAGCAGAAGGTTCAAGGATGTTATGTTTTCAAGGTGTTTATTCAGAGCATGGAAGTAACAAAAAGCCCATGTTAAAACAACATTATGATGCAGGTTTAATTCCACTCTCTGTGTTTTTCGTGAAGGTGTGAAAGTATTTGAGGAGGAGACAGAGGATGTTTTATATTTGACTGCTCTGAAAAATGACAGCTTTTCAGACTACAAGTTATGGCTAGGATAAGCTCTGCCTGCCTGCCTGAGTTGATTCTACATGTCAACAAGGTCACTTTGAGGTGAAAGTTTGCTGTGACACACAGCTTGGAATTTTACATACTGAACTTTCTTAGACTGGGGGGAAGGAAGGTCGTTCTGGTGGCCTCGGTGCCCAATTGCACAGTAGGGAAAGCTATTTTACTTCTGTAGTCATGGGTTTACCTATCCAGCTGTCTAAGGCCAATATATTCAATGTTATCATGTTATTAACAAATCAAGATTTCTGAGGAACTAATAGCTTGGATAGTTAGTCTTTGTTTTATGATTAATTAAGGTTAAAAAGCAAGAATATGAGAAGGAGTTACAAAACATTGTATGACTTAATTCAGAAACCTTGGCTTACACCCAAAGTGATGACCTTGTCAATGACTAACCAAGGGAAAGGGGTATCTGTCAAGCAAGAATGGGTTCTAAAAGCAGCTACTTAGTAAAGATGCCAGGCCATTTGCTATTGGTGGCAACAGCTGAGTGAACAGCAGCAATTAATGTTTTCAGTGGCAAGTTTTTTTAAGGACATTTATTTAAGTATGACTACCAGGGTAGCATGTGTAGCTGGTTGTCTTATCCATCAATGGAGAAAGGTGAATAAGGTGTAGAAGAGTTTTATCTTTGAAGGATTTGATCACCTAATTAAAGAACTGAAAATCTGGATCCCAGTTACACTGAAAAAAATCCAGTGATAATTGTAATGGCTTTGAAGCAAGGGATGATTAAAATGTACTCCAGGCCTTTTCAAGGTTGGTGCTTGACTTGCTGCAGGCGAGTCTCTGTGGTCGCCTTGCAAAACAGGTGGTTAATGGCAGGTATTTGCTGTTCAAGAAGTGATTTTTGTTATATGTAAGGCTGAACTGAATATGGAGACTTCTGGAATATTTGGGGTGCTTGCATGGAGCAGTATTATTCCCAATTGCCTTAAAATTAAAGAATACTTAAGAAGTAAAAGTTAAAATGCTGACTATTTAGAAGCTGAGTGTTGGCTGCCATTAACACTACATCTGTTCTGTTGAACAGTGGGCTTTTGCCCTGACTTGGTGACAAGACTAAGGCTTGTTTCACTGCAGATGAAATGTTGGGAATTGGTGTTCAGGTTTTCTTTGCAATGAGGAGAAATACCCTTGCAAAATCGTGTAAGAGCTGATATGCTTCCAATAATATTGGTGTTGTGCATTTGCTTATGTGCTTAAGTGAATGTTTGTGTAATAGATGAGTGCTGTTTGAAGCTGAGAGCTTCCATCTTCCCAGATTTACAGGGGAAGGTGTCTGTCTGGACAGGTAAGGGCAGCCATAAGAATGTGCTGGAGTAGGGTCAGTGCTCGAGTGGTTGTTGACCTGTACTGTCATTACAGAGTGAGTGACAAGGTGTAATTGAAATAACTGAGCTCCAACCAGCTGAGGGACCTCACCTGGGTGTAAAGCACTGCTTAACTTGTGGGAAGAGCTTTTTTTGCATGGAGGAGTTTGGCTGGGATATCCTTGAATTAAGAGAGAGGAATTGGCTGCATGGAAAAGAGAAGACAATGCCTTTAACCACTCTCTACTGTGTTTTGGGTTTATTTTACCTGAATGAAACGAAACCTTTCAAAGTGCTTTGTGGGTGGGCAGGTGAAATGTGCTTCATTACAGCTACAAATTGATTGCTCTGTGCCTCAGTCAATGTTATGTCCATTAACACTTCTCAGGGGTGGGGCACCAAAACTGACCCTGAGCGCAAAGCTGGTAATGAGCATTGCATCGGGAATGACCTAAAGAACTTACAGAAGTTAATGAATTTGTTGGTTACTTAGTTGGTTACTTCGTTTACTACTTTTATCAGCAAACTAAACTTTTTAAAAATGAAACTGAGTTACTGAACAAGTTCTTGTTGTTAAAACTACTGGTAATACAAACTGAAGAAACGTGAGTGAACTACAGATTAGTCTCTTTCACTCCTTAATGTAATCAAAACCTTTATTATTTGTGTGTGGGTTGTGTTTTGCTGGGGGATTTTTTCTGGTTTTTTTTTGGTTGGTTTGTTTGTTTGTTTTGTTTTGTTTTTTTTATCTAAAAAGCACCTTCCTGCTCTGTTCCCCTCCTCCGATTGTTATCAGGTATTGTCCTTTGAAAGTATCTTTGGGATTGCTGGATGAAGGGGTGCAGAGTGCAGGAAGTGGCATTTTGCTAGCCCAGGTTTTTAATAAGCCTGTTTGTGAAATTGCTGAAGATGCTTCCAGTTTCTTATCTTCGGGCTAAACTCTGGGATGGTTTTTAAAGCCTGATACTGTCACAAGGTGATACAAACGTGCACTGCGTCACTGAAAGCCTTGCTGCAGGTATGAGAGCAAGCATAGCAGCAGCTGTTTCAGCTTGGTTTTTTTATTTTCTGGTGGTTTTTATTGCCATATTTGTTCTTTTTGTTTTGTGGGAGCTTTTTTGAACTTGGGGGTTTTTGTCTGGGTTTTTGGTGTGGTTTTTTTTGTTATTTTGGTTTTTTTAATTTGGTTTGGTGTGCCTTTGTGGTTTTTTTTTTTGTTGTTGTTGTTTATTTTTGGTTGGTTGGTTTATTTTAAACATGGGGTTAAATGCCTTTCTTACCTTAGAGATGCCAGTTGGGGTATCAGTGTCAGGAGTTAATGTTGTGCCACTTTTTCCTACCTCTGCATACTTCGTGTGCTTGAGGGAAATTAGTGTTTGTTAACTGTGGATGTTCTGCACTCACTGCATGGGATGGGGGACAGAGGAAAGGCCAGAGTGACATTTGTCTCTGCACAGAGCATTTCTGAGAGAGATCTGGGTGATCATCTTTGATCCCTTGCAGAGTTGGTATTAGACCAGCAACTTAGGTCAACAGCAACCTGTACTTCAAGCTTGTGAAACAGGTTTTTGAGGGAAGAAAGATATTTTATGAACTCTTTCGCCATTTGGAAAACTTCATTAAAGGGAGGTAGGACTCACAATTGTATTTCTCTTCAGAATTAAAATAAGAGTGTGTACCTGAGGGAGGGGAAAACCAGGAGAGCAGCAAAGGGGATGTGTCTTGTAGAAACAGCATATCTGGTTACTGGAAAAACTGCTGTAGGGTTTAGGTTGGGGAAGTCAAAGACCGATATCTGCTCTGTGACAATAAAACACGCAAAGAACTTCTCTGTTTCTTAGGACTGCTCAAATACTTACAGAGTGTGCTTAAAGAGTTGGTTGGATTGAAATGCAAGGCTTGTCTTTGCAGAATTGGGTCCATGTGGCCTCACACAAGGCTGTTTGTTCTCCTTTTCAGGAAAAGATAAGACCATAAGGATTTCTCTTCTGCACTCCCTTTAGTCTACCAAGTACTAGCACTGAGAACAGGAGATAATTTATCACCTTTTCCTTATTACCAGATGTCTCTTTAATTGATGGGAATCTTTTTACAATCACTTTAAAGAAAAAAAAATGTTTTTGAGGAATTTTTCCCTCAATTGACAGCAACTTAATGAGGGGTTGTGACTTTGTAATCAATTTTAATTATTGTGTAGTTAATACTGCTAAAAATAACAGCTTTAGCTTTGATACTGGATGATTGATTTGTGAAGCAACTTGTAAATAATTGATCTCTTGTTCCCTAATGGTTTTTCTTTTAAAGCTTTTTAAAGTAAAAAATAAAAAAAAAAGTCAGGCAAACATTTCAGTAGCTAACACAGAGATAATGTAATGTCGTAGTAACCACTGCTACCGTAACTGGAGTTTTATACACTGAGAACTGTGTGTTTTAATGGTTAAACCATGAAACAGAAAATTAGTATTTCTAGGTGCTTCTCCCATTCAATCACTGACTCTGTAGGAATGTGATCACATACAGCAGCCATTGCATCTTTCAGTTTGCCAACTTTAAAATAGTGAGCAGACTCTGTCACATCTTGTAATGCTAATTAGGATCAGTTCTGGTAAGGCTATTCTACAAAAGACAGCAAAACCCTGCATCATCCTGTTATTTCCAGAATATATGTGCTCAGTTTAGAGATGACAAGATGGCCCTTTTTCTCCTCTGGTAGCTGTCAGTCCAAAAGACCAGTTTCTTTTGGATTTTTCCATGCTGTCAGTACTAGAGGGCCTCTGACTAGACCTTCTGGCAGCCTTCTCCTCTGTTGTTAGTGAGAATTTTAATATTTGAAGTGAAGGAGCCCCATTCTTCATTTCCAGCAGTTGTCAGCCTTGTGGCATCGGGGATTTAAATGACCTGTTAGAACAAGGCTGTTTGCATGCACGTATTTTAAATGAGGTGAGGGACACCAACCTACTCAGGTCCTTGTTTAGAGTAGGACCACGTTCTGCATGTTTGCAAAGTACTCTGAGTTCCTTCAGAGGGAATGTGCTATCAGTGAATATTGCTGTTCTGTGTGCAAGTGACTGTGGGCCGTTGGCAGTAATGGGACAGTGAAAATGGATTATCATTAATGTCAGCAAATACAGTTTTAATCATGTTAAAACCATATCTTTGTGAAACTAAATGAGATTTCTCATAACACAGCTACTTATTTGTATTCACCATGCATTGCACAGACTACCTCACTATTCTTAAAGCAACTACCAATCACCACAAGGAGTCAAGCAGACGCTACATTCTCCATAATTACAAGCAATTTTCCAATTGAATTATCCCATGATTTAATTCCTTACCTTGCATCTGGAGAGCATCAGCAATGTGCAGCTGTTTTGGCTTTGAGAATTAATTGTTGCTAAATGCATTAAGAGTGGTCTTGCTGCAATGATTTCAGAAAAGAGTTAAATCCTAGCTCATTTCTGGATTAAACTTTTATTTCTTATTTCCCGTTCTCTTGACTCAAGATCATGATACAAGCCATGGCTTTACTAGCATTTGCCTTGGCTAGTTGTGAATCTTAATTCAAAATAAATACGTTTAGTCACTGAATTGAAATCATATTACAATGAGACACAAAGTTTAATAGAACATGCCAGAGTCAGTAAAGACTGGAGGGCGGGGGATTAATGATAAATAATGTTAGTGTATCCTGCTGGTATGACTGCATAGCTATAGCAAAACAAGAAGAGATGGTAACTTTGCAAAGTACAAAATACCCAGTGAAATAAGTACGATTCATCACATCACAGGGGTTTTTTAGATAGGCCAAGTACTTCAAATATAGGAAGAGTGTCTTAGTCATTTGTCCTTGAGGGAAGGATGGACAGGTAGTTAGACTGGGAGTAGCATGTGGTTTATTTCTGAAAGCAGAAAAAGAATTGGAAGAAATACTGAGTTTTGTGAGGTTGAGATTATCATTAGGGATTTCCAGAGTCCATTAGATTCCAGTGAGAATGGAATTTTTTTAACCTGGAGTCTCAAATTATCTTCTTTTCTTTTTTTTTTTTCCATTAGGTACAAAGACTGTAGCTAAGGGTCTTAGGAATCTTAAAATACAGAGGTGTATTTTCATAACTCTTGCAGGTTAATGAGAACATTCTTGAACTGTACTTAGTTAAATAATGATACAAAGATGCATTTACTGCTGGTTTTCCTTAACTGTAGCAAAGCGTGTTATGTTGAATCTGCAAAGAAATGGAGAGCCCAGGATTTTATCTTTTGTGCCTTGCAATAGAAGAAGGGGGTGCTAAGCCCCCTGCTATAAACACTGCGCTTTTCAAACACCTTACAATGATAAGAAAACAAGTAGGTTCTGATTATATCTGAAAAATATAAACACTATTGAGTTTGCCTAATGATTGTCTGGCTCGTGATTTCTCCTTCCAATGGGAATCATGTTGTGCGGCTTTAACGTAACCAGGGCACTAAGGCAACAAGCAATTGAATTAGCTGCTTCTTGCAAAACTTTCCTTTGTTCTCACCCAGAAAGCAGCTTTCTTGAAGGGCTTTTCTGCTAAAGAATTTCACACTGTTATTTTTGTTCCTTTAAGAAAGGTTTAATTTAGGAACATGGACAAGTAGCAAATGCCCTGAATTAGTTTCCTTCTCTTAAAAACCAAATCATTTTTATCAGTTCTGTTCTATAGCTGGAAATGTTTTATCTTGTTCCCGTACAAACAAATCGTAGTTGCCTTTGGAAAGCCTGTGTGGGCAACTGTGGATTCCTCACAAGCTGAAGAGAGAAACTCCTGAAGGAGGAGCAGTGAGAAAGGCATAGGATTGTTGGACCTACTGATGCAAGATTTATGAGTCATTGCCTCTAGACAGTGGAGGAAACACAGAAGCAGCGGAATAAATGTGACCACATAGGTTTGAAAGGCATTGCTAATATCGTAGTGGAATAAAGTAAGGAAGAATGTGATGCCTTTAGGACTGGAATCCTGGAGGCAATAACTGCAGCAGAAAATGAAAAATCTTGTACGTGGAGCACAGTAAGAATTTGTGTTCCAAGGAGGGATTATTGGCTGTAAGTAGAAGCTGTAAGAGAGAGTTGAGAGTGTCTGTTAATTGCCACAGCAGTCAGCTACATGACTGGTGAAGATTTTTCTGGAAGAGAGAAGAATATTCTGTTGCCATTGCATAAGACAGTTACAGAGCCTAATGCAGAGTGCTGCATACTAGTTTGCCTTGCTCTGTTTGAGAAAAAGAAAGTCTAAAATGGGAATAGCTGTTGAAAAGGGCTCCTAGAATGGATCTTGCCACAGCAGGTGAGATTGCAAAGTAGCCCTTTTTAGTCTCGTGACACGAGAAGTAGATGCTGATGTTTATAAATATGTTTGAAGAAAGAAAGGCAAGTGTTGGAGGTCTAGCTGAAGGAGAAGAAAGTGCTGACCAAGGAACATGTGAACAAATAAATACAGGCCACACATGCTTTTAGCATGGAAATAAGACAATGAAGTATCAGGGCTGTGAACTAGCCTTCCAGTGAAGGGAGCTGGTAATCTAGATAGTTTTGCTGTAGCACTTCATGTTGTCCATCAGCAGTTGAAAGAACTGGTGCTATTGTTATGTGCACCCCTTGGTGTAATGTGCCAACAATGGTAACTTCTGAATTACCCATAACACAGATATTAGGGCAGGGGAACACTGCACCTGTCCATTTATACTGTGATGTGCTGAAAACCTCTGTTGCTCAGACCATACAGATCCTGTACTAAGTTCCCAGCCTGCAACACCAGCCTGTGCCACTCCAGAGAGCTGTCAATTTGGGCAGCTGTGCTGTTTCCTACCAGTGTATGGGCTCTGACTTGCCGCTGTTGACAGGATGCTGGGTTTCCTCTGCCTTTCAGAAGTCCTGGGTTTGTGGTTTTATTTTCAAGTCGATTTGGATGTCCTGAAATACAGTCTCGTTGCTGAATTTCTGTTTACACCTCAGAGTGAAAGGGCTTCCTGCACCCCACAGGAGAACAGGGGCTCAGTAAGCCGCCTGTGCTGTTTGCTGTGCTCTGCTGTGAAGAAGGAAAAGCTGGCACTTGGCAGCTGCCTTGGTTCCCCCAAGTCCTCTGCCAGTCAAGCACTGCGTGCTGCACCGTTTACGTTTGGTAACTGAGCAATTAAGGATTTTGTATTCTAATTACCTGGCCAATTATGTGCAGTGCAAAATTCCCTGCTAGTACTGCTGTGATAGCCTGAACTGCAGACAGTCTTGTGATTAAACTGTCCCTCGATGATGAAGTCGATAATTAACAAGAAGGCATTTTGCTGAGTAGTGAACAAAGTCAAAGAAAGAACAGAATCGAGTTTTCAATGCTGTAATATGGCTTTAATGGTGCTCTTCTCAGGGACAAGAACTTCTCTGACCTCCCCTGAAATTAGAAATGCATACCCATGTGCAAAAATGTAGACCTAATTTCTTTACAAAGAGCATAATATCGATGATCAAAGGGCTGGAGAACCTACACTATGAGGGAAGACTGAAGGAGTTAGGACTTTTCTCCCAGGAGAAGAGAAGTTTCAGGGGGAACCTCACTGCAATATTCCAGTACTTACAGGGCAGCTACAAAGAGAACGCATTCCCTTCACAAGGAGCCACAAAAAAAGGGGCAGCAGATACAAGTTGCACTGCGAGAAGTTTCATCAAGATGCAAGCAAAATGATTTTTTATGGTAACAATCATTCACTGGCAGAACTTCCCCACTGCTGGGGGTTTTCAAGGTGAGACTGGACAGGGGGTTGGATAATCTCCTCTAGGCTCCTGTTTCCATGAAAGGTTGGACCAAAAGATCTTCTGAGGCCTCTCCCACTCTGGGCTGTTCTATGATTTGAATTTTAGCTGGGTAAAGTACCTTAACAACGTTTTTTTTCTGTGGTACTTTCATCACAGTAAAAACCTGTGCAGCCCATGCCAGCCCACTCTAAAAATGTTCATAGCTGAGTGTCCTAAGTGGAGTTCTATGCTTTCAGCTCTGAGTGTTTGAGTGTCACTTTCAAGTGGTAACTAGAGATGAAGTATTTATTGTTCATTCATCCTACAGTCCCAAAGTAATAGACATTTACTCCTCACAGTGTTAAGTGATGTATGAACAAGCAGTAAACAGGACAGAAAACCACACCGTTCGTCCGTGTCAGCCTGGTATGAGCTATGGGTCAGGCAGACAGAAAAAACTATTCAGTGTTACAGCATTTTACTTGAGCTGGTTTTTCTCTGAAGGTCTGCTTGAGCAGAAACTCATCCAAATTCTCTTTGGAATGTATTAGCTTTTATTGAGGGCTATCCACTTAAAAAATTTAATCCCTGTGAAGATGTCAGCTGAGAAAAACTGAAATACTCTAGCAAATGTATTTCTCTCCTTTAAAAAATTCAAGATGTTGACAGAAGTAATTATCCTGAGTGAGCAAATCTTACAATTACACGTCATCCTTAACATTGTGAACATAATTAAATTATGGGGACTGATTTATATGAAACAAACCTGGAATTTTTTTTAATTCTTGTTGAAAATTGTAGCAAGACAACTGAAAACTATAAATGAGCTTGTATAACCATCCTTTGGTCTGATAAAAGTTAATTTTGTATATGGAACAAGATATTTTCTTTAAAATAAACTTCTAAAAAAGAAGTTTATTTTTGAAGACAAGAACAAGTAAAATCAAGGGTTCTGTTCCTCCTGATATAGTTCATAAACCCAGCAATCATCACTTGGTAAATTAGCGCCTGAAAATGGGTTGACAAACATAGGAACCTGGCACCCACAGACCTCATGCAATAACTCCATTATACTTCCTATGTCATAGAGATTTTCAGCTAAATCAAATCTGAATAGTTTTGTTCCACTGTTTTTGTTGCTGGGTTTTTTTTTTTTCATTTTATGCTTAGATTCGGAAAGAGCTCCTCGTGATTAAACATGGTATCATCTTCTATAAAGGAGGAATGTGTCTTCTGGTGTGTTTTGAGCAATATTTGTCCTTAGAGCAAGTAGTTTGTGAGTTCTCGTGTGTAGAAGCTTGTACTTCACTGGTTTTAATGGTGTTAAAGGCACAGAAACTTGCATGGGATCTCTCTAAGGCAAGTCTTACTATGTCATGCGTCACGTTAATGAGATTAATGGAAATCACAAAGCTAAAGAGAGCTTCTCTGTTACAGCAGATATACTGGCAAGCTCAACTTTCCTTTAACCAAAAGAAAATAGCAGTAACTTCCCTTAACGGGTTTGGTGTTTGTTCATGTCAACCAACCACATTATGTGTGACATCAAAACTGAGCTGGACTTCTAAAAAGAATGCTCATCATGCAGTTTGCACTGTCAAATCTGGCTGCAAGTCCTGAAATGTGATAATGTGCTCCTGTTCAATTTCGTTTTCCTTTCCCGTTTTTAACTTGGGACAGGAACATGCAAATGTGAAATATATTAGCTCTGTTTGATAGGAATTCCTGCTTTTCTCTAGAAGCGTATGAAAATTTGGGGAAGAAATGAGCACTTCTTAAATTCTAGGAAATTTCTCTTATCTTACGGAATTTCATCAAAGCATAAAAAAATCTAAACTTGTTTTTATGTTTTCGTTGTTGTAAGAATATGTTTAGGTATCTGATAGAGAAGCTTTGTAAAATGACTTGTTTGCCCCTGCAAATTGTTAGGAACGAAACCAGAATCCCCTACAGGTGCTAATTTTTAAGAGGTTGCAGTTAATGATGGCCTCCAGTGGACTAACTCGTGGGGAGGACCTAATTTGGGAGTGACAATGATAACATTTCTAATTTTGTTTGTGACTGAAGGTGAATGCTCCCATGCCATGAAACCAGAATTTCAGCATGTCGTAGATATTGTTGCAGACACTGGTACTGTATCATACCCTTTGAGGGACTGGTGCAAGGAGCACTCTAATGTGTAGGTATGGATTAAGCACCTAAACCAACTTCCAGCCACATCCATGTTTTATCTCTATAAAAAGATGGGTATTTCCTTTTTTTAATTTTCTTGTTTCTTTTTTTTTTTGAATGCCAGCTTTAATTGCCTTCAATACTTTATTGCAATGAGTACCAGAAGCTAAGAGTGTGTTCTGTTAAAGGTTTTCCTTTTATCAGTTTTCAAACTGATACATTTAAATGGCTACACTTCACTTCATCCTAGTGTTAGTACTGATCTATTTAACATACAGGAAATTATCTTCTTGGTTTAAAAACAAAAAAAAAGGAATACTAGATAAGCTTTCAGAACCTAACACTCCTTTATCTCCATGGTATTGAGATACCTGGGTACTGTTATGTACTTAACAGCCTGTAAAAAAATCCATCTATAGCACATGTGTGCTATTTATTTATGGGTTTTCTTTAAACTTTGCCAGACTATAATTAGAATGTTTTATACAAATGGGGTTTTTTAATCTGGACAAGTAATTTCACTGATTTAGTGGTCTTCTTCCATAGTTTGCAAAGTGATTTATGCTTTCCTTTTGAATGAGACTTCTCAAGTCTCCTAAAATGTATTATTGTAATAGTTTAATGTATATGAATATACTTCAAATCTGTGGTTCTTGAGAAGCTTGTTATTGAAGTAGTGTGGCTTAATTCACTTCTCAGGTAAAATACCATTTTACTCTTAGATCATCTTTATTCATCATATTTCAAAGAGTACAGATAAAGACCATTAATTACGTTTTATCAACAGTGTGGGTTTAGCAGGTCACACTGATTATGCAACGGGTACGTCATGTTATAATTGACTGTATGTTTCTAACTGCTACACAAAACTCGTTTGTAATTGGTAAAGATCAGAGGCAAGTGTAAGGAGTTTTCAAGTCACGAAACAGCCTTGGGGAGCTGAGCTGCACGAAAGTTGAACAAGTGTCTTCCCATTATCCTGAAGAAAATGCAGTTGGAAGACTCTGATGAGAGGGGAGGGACAAGGAACTGCAGGCAAGGCTGCTGCTACATAGCTGTAGACAGAATCCCACTGGTGCAGTAATTCTGGCTTCACGACTTCAGGGTTTCTCCGTGGCTTAACAAAATGGGGAGATGGAAGGAGGGCTGACAAGATAAGTAATTATTTTGGCCTGATTATCTTATTTTCATCTTAGTGATTGAAAGGACATGCAAAGATTCTGAGGGATGCTTCTAAAGCAGAGACCTAGAGCTATGGTGGCATCAAGGTAAAACCAACTCCTGTGCCCAGCACTTGGGTATATTCTTTTCAGAATGTCAGGACTCACAAAACTTGGCATTCAGTTGCTATAATTTTATCTGGTGGTTAGGAGTAGACTCATTACAGTGGGACCACAGAGAGGAATGAATCAACAATGAGCCTTGTAAGAGACAAGTAACTAAGTTGCTGGGGAAACTGGGAATTGTTCCTAGTAATCTTGTTTACTAGTAAATGCTGTAGTTTGTAAAAGCAGAAATGTTTTCCTCTGCCAATAAAAATTCATTAGTTTGCAATTTACAGTCTAAGTTGATACAAAGCCAAATTCTACAAGAGCAAAGTTTTATCTGCAAAGAGACTGTGCTGTTGGTATAGTAGTCAATTGACTGGAAAATGTATTCTCTCCTTCCTTGAAATTTAGTTTAAAAACATAAATGCATGTGGATTTGTGTCTAAACAATAAGTTTCATAAATGATAAAAAGCAGAGAAGGTGGCAGCAGATTTCCTCACTCTAATGTGAGACCAAACTGTATTTCTCTAGAGCTGCTCAAGGAAAGGAGGAAGCCTGGAGAGCCGGAGGAGAGGGAGGTTGGTGGGACACACAACCTGTGGGCTGTTGTATCTGCTGCCAGGGCGTGGAGCAACATTGTCAGGGGGCTGAGCAGCTGTGGTGACACGGAGATTTATTGCAGGGGAAATGGCCTTTAGCGTAAGAGCTGTGGATTTGCAAAGGTCAGGGCAGTGCAAATGGAAAACGGGGCAAGCCCTCTCCCTTTAGTGGTATAAAATGAGGGTAGTGACTGCAAATGAACTCTTATCAGAACTCTTTCCTGAGAACCTTCACCGGTGTGCTTTAGGATACATACAAAGATGCACACATTTAGGCACACAACCTTGGACTACTGTCGTTCTGTACTTAAAATGTCTTAGGAATTATGTTGTTTTTTCAGTAAAACAGTATGCCAGGGCTTGGGGTTAGGGTGAAGAGACCCAGAGAATCTTAGATTCTAAAATCTGAAGTAAGAATGGCTGGTTTTGAAGCATTGTCTTTTCAGGAAATCAGTATAAAAAACAATTGGCATGAATGTTTGAGAGGGCTTAGGGTCTATACTTAGAACAGAAACGTTTAAAACCTCTGCTTGTGACTATTCTTACCTTTCATGTCTTTAGGTATCTCCTAAAAACACCACCTTGTAACTTCTGTGTATGATGTATAAACTTCAATGCTACAGCAAGAGAAGGTTTCTAAATTATTTTATATGAAATCAATATAAAATGGCAGAAACTTAACGAATTCTTTGTTGGAGATTCAAGACGATTTGTCAGTCACATTGATTTATTTTTGATGGAGGTGAAACTTGTTTAGGCAGTGCAATCTACATCCTGCAGACCAAATTGTTGGGGTTCTGTTTGTTTGTTTAATTCCACAAAGCATTCCTGTATTTTCCTTGCAGAAATATCCCTCAGGTTTTCACAGAAAAACCCTTTTCTCAGCATGGGTTTCATAGCAGTCACTGGTAGAAATGCCATTCACTGGTACCTTTCACAGGGTGTGGATTGACTTGTAGTCTGTCTTCACTAAAGAGATGTGTGTGATTAAACTATCCCAAAAGCAGAGGGGAGAAAAAAACCATTTCTCCCTTTTTTTTTTTTTTTTACTAGCAATCCCTTCCCTTGTAGAGAGGCCTTCTCAGTGAAACATTTAAGCATGGGAAGCACTCTGCTTTCCAAAAGATTGCATGTTTCGGTTGGCTTGAATAGTTTCATTGAAGGAGTGTGGATCTGTCCTGCTTTGGACTGCCCTGGGGCATCGTGGGCACTTCCAAGCAGTCTCCTGCTCAGTCTCTGCAGCTGGTTCTCTTTCTTCTGTAATGCATTCATCATTGTTCCTTTTTTTATACTCATAATAGCAATTGCCTCTTCTTGAGTAGAACTTATTTGCAGCTTAATAAAAATTTACAATAGTCTTTGATAGTTTAGATAACTGTATAGTTTCTGAGAGAAATGACAGTAAAATACTTTAAAAATTTATCTTTTTTACAAAAGAGAAGTGGTCTTTTCTTAAAGGATTCTGTATACTTTACTGTACTGAGGGAGTGCTATTAAAGGGAATGATTGGACATGTTTTTATTAATAATTCAGAAGGATACAATCCCACTTCTATTTGTAGTCCTGCCTAGCAAATCACAGTGTCAGATTTGTACTCTGTATTTCAGCTCGCTGTCCTCAAAGTACGAATGTATGTGCTGGCATAGTAGGGCTATTTCGAGACTAAACTTGGAAAAACAGCAAAAATCTTTTCATCAGCATTGCTTTAAGAAGCAGAGAGCTCATGTAATATTAATTTTTTTTCGGGAAATAATTGTATTGTTCCTTAACTTTCTCCATATTTTCTAATGGTTTCTTCTCAGTCTGGAAGTAGCACGCTTGTACTGACTTGCATTCTTATAAATCTGGGTAGTATTGCTTCAGAGTGTTCTTTTCCCAGATGTGGGGATTCTCTGGCAAGCTGTTGCCAGCCAGCACCCAGCCAGGCTTCACAGGGCTGGTGGGACTGCACAGAGTTTTAAATAAGACTGAGCTGTGAGACTTCTCTCCCATACTGTGCTGCTACAGATATGATCGTATAAAGAAATCAAACCGACACTGTGGTTTAAAATCTTTTGGGATGATTGTTAGGGTTTTCCTAATGAGGAGGACATTCTTCAAAGTTCCTTTTAGAGTGAATGCTATTTGTTGGGTTTCTTTGGTGGTGGTGGGTGTGTTGTTTTGTTGGTTTTGTTTGTTTTGTTGGTTTTGTTTGTTTTGTTGGTTTTGTTTGTTAGTTTTTATTTCCTTTCCCACAATACAGGTTTAACAATCACTTGCCTTTGTAGTCTCCCAGTCCCCTGTCTCCTTAGGCTGGGAGGTCCATAGAGCCTGAGAGCTGTGGTGGGGGCCTTACTCATTCCTGGAGGAGCACTTGCAGGATGTTCAAGTCAGCCTCCAGAGAGACTGCATTTGGAGGCAGTTGTTTTAAGCTTGGGAAAAGCTTTTGAGTGACATGATTGTCTTGACATTTGATTTAATGCATGAGATTCTTAAAAATGTTACAAGTAGTTAAAGATGGTGGATAGGATAAAATTAAATTAACCCCATCACTTGCAGCAGCAGTAGAGCAGCATTTCCCTACTCAGGTGTCTTCCCCTTCCCTTTCCTTGTGCAGGGTGGTAGACTGTGAAGACTCGTTCTTGGAGTCATGTTTGGTCATCTGTGGAAAACAAATTAGTTAATAGATTTTAAGGTCAAAGGAGACCATTAGATCATCTGACCTCCTGTGTACATAGTGGATAGAAATTGACCTAGCAATCTTTGTATTGATTCCAGTGAGCTATTTATTAAAAATGCACCTTGATGAGAGGTGGCTACCATTTACTTTGCTTGCTGTGTTGAGTGGCAGTGTGTAAAGGCACACTAAACTTTGTCAAAGTTTTTCATTGTTTCAATTGTTTGGAGAGAGAGGATGAAAATAACCAAGTTTCTGATAAAAGCAGTAGATACTACTTGTAATTTATGTGGGGATCTCAAGAGACTGAAATACAGGAAAAGCATTTTGAGGGTAGAAAGGTCATATTCAGTTTATTCTTTATACAGTGGTTATCCTGAAAATTCATTAGTTGGCTAAAAATGTTTAATTTTTTGCCTTATAACAGAATTGCTTTAAAAGATGCCAAGGTCAGGACTCTCTATAAAAGGCCTGTCTGGTTGTAGTCACACTTCTTCCGGGCTCTGCTTCCTTTCACGGCCTGACCCAAAGCCATGTCACTGGTACTGAGAGCTGTAGTCAGGTACCAGCCCTCTGAAACTTCTGCCTGTGCTCCAAGTCCAGTTCAGTTGTGATGTCAGAGCAGCACAGGCTGGGCCTCCCACCACAGCTGGTGGCAGTGCCTGACTGCAGTCCCAAGTTCAGTTGACCGTCTGATGCTACATCTGCATCCTTTTCCATGTCACTGCCAAAACAAGTGTCTTCATACAGCCACTATTGCCATGATTTTCTTCCTGCGTGCTGTTCAACACTGAGCTTTGTTACAGTATAGGCTGCTTGTACTATCCTTTCTATTTATCAACAACTTGACCTTTAATTTATGGTTGCATTACCTATATGACAGCTGAAGTCTTTGTTGCCTATTGTATTTTTCTCAGTGTATACTATATAGCAAGGCTCACTCTCCTCTCTCTTGTGAAAATATTTACTTAGTACTCAGCTCCTCTCTATTATGTTTTAAGACTCATTTCTCAGCTCTGAAGCCATTTAACTTGTCCCATGTTGATTCTCTAGGGTTCAGAATGTCAGGATCACCTCTTTAATCCTTTTAAAACACTGGTTTAATGCTGAGTTTCTCTTGGAAATTTGCTGTTATTCTAAGAGTTATTAAATATAAAACCTCTAATATTTTAGTTAACTCCTTTAGCCATGTCTTTCAGAATATGCCAGTGTTACCCCAGAGTAGGTCAATTGTGTTCAAAAGAACCCAAAAGGGACAAAAAAGGCAAGTGTTCAATGAACAGGGATTTGCTCAAAGCTGTTCAAAGTCACAAGTGTGGTCTGAATGTACAAATACAATATCTATGAATAATAAGCAGCCACTGGTGAGATGTTAAAACAGTTATAAACAATTAGCAAGCACTCTTTTTGTACCCCTTACACCTGTTTTGTCACCTTAAAAACCTGCTATGATTGCAGCTGCTACAGCTGTCTCTTGAATCAGCACTGAATGTGTCGGTTTCCCAGTGGCCAAGAAGCCAAAGGATGGAGTGTGTCTGAACAGGGCTTTTGGCCCACCACCATTCGAGTCAGTCAGCTGAACACTGTCTTGGCAAGAGGCTTCCGTTTTCAAAGTAGTCAAGACTATGATCAAGCAGTTCAGCTGTGACCAAGTGAAATGTGATCTGGGCCTCTGGCTGCTGTTTTGAACCAGAAATAGCTCAGCTGCTCATTTGAGTTGAATTTATTTTAATAATGTATTGTGCTTTTAAAATGCGTGACTGCAGTGGGTCAGTCTGAGCAGGAAAGGTGTTTCTACAGTGCTCAGCAGAACCTTAGTTGCACTCACGCTGGAGTGTCTTCTGATAGCAGAAACTCAGTTTTAAGTGATTGCAGAATACTTGGATAGACATCAAGTGAGTCTGCTCTTTAATTTCAGTTTGAAGGCATTAATGATTTATGTACAATTTTAGAGTAAATGGTGAGCGTGGAGTTTGGTTGGCCTAAACAATATTGTGATTTGTTTGTATGAGGTTCATGTATGACCCTAAAAGTAAATTACATTCATTTATACATCATTGAAGTCTAAGAGCAGAATTTTAATATTTTCAGTTATTTTATACTATTTCTAGCTTTAAGAAAACATCTGCTTCATAAAATATTAGTGTTAAATTCTTGTAGTATTTGTCTAGGGGTTTCACACACCATACTTTCAAGGTATGTTGCTAAGCCAACAGATATTCTTGTATTAATTATGATACTGTTCTTCCTTTTTTTCCTTCCTTCTTGCTTTATTCTGCTTCTTCCAGATCCATGGTGAAGGGTAGGATACTTCACTATTTCATCTGATGGAGTGAAATAAATGCTTTGTGAAAGCTTTCGGCATTTTAATTAAACATGCAGATAGCTGAGGAGCAGTATATATTACATTTTTTTATTAAAGACATGGATAAGCTACAACGTTAATCAGTGAAAAAGATCTTGCCCTTGCTTTTCTTAATGGATTATATTAGTCATTAGATCATTAGAATGAGTTCAAAGCGCTCCCTCTTCGTCTCATACTGTCACTTTGCTAATACCACTCTCTTATGAGTCACCTTCCCTTTTAGGCAGTAATAAATTTTACCTTTCCTCCTCTCTTCGTTTCTTCCCAGCACCCACTTATTTGATTTGTTGTGTAACTTTCAAGGAAAGGCCATGTTAACCTGGCTGAGGAGATTGAGAAAGATGCAACTGAAATGAAACAGTGAGGCAGTGAATTAGCTCTGCTGGTTCATATTCTGCTTTGATTTATATTCTTCCAAATGCTTTTGAAGCACAAAACATGTGCTGGTCTCTGGAAATGAGCCCTTCATTGCCTCCATCCCCTCCCCCCAAGGCTGACATTAGCTACTTATGCAAAATCTGATTTATGAAATGGGCCAAGGCTTCTGTTCGACGCCTTCATCACTTCCCAAGTGGGGAACTTGAAACAAAACAAAGTACTTGGAGAAGTGCTCTTTGCCCCCCTTCCAGCACAGGTGTGCTTGGAAACAGCAGGCTGCTAGGAACAGCTCTGTCTTCACGGCAATAGACAATGCCAGTGAGACAGGAGATTGGTAATGGGTGTGGGACCTTTTCAGACTTGGGTCACTGGTTCAAATTCAGCCAGTCACCGGGTGCTGGAAGTCATTGCTGTCTGCAGGGTGCTTGATGGTCAGCGGGAGGTGTGTTGGAGAACTCTGTCTGTTCCCTCAAAGCACTGTCCACAGGAGCTGTCACGAATTGGCCAGCCCTGTAGGTGGTTTCAGCAGCGAAACCAAAGATTCCGAGCCACCCTGTCAGTCAGTCCTTAGAGCGGATTCACATCGTGGTAGCAAGGTAGTATGTTGGGACACACACCTAAATTTTGACCTATATACTTGTTCTAAGAAAATCACTGATTTTTCATTCTTCAAGCTGGGAAATTGGCTGTGGATACTGCAATTATTCTAACCTCTTCCCAAAAAATACAGGACAACAGTTTTCAAAAACTTTGTCTTTTCCTTTGATGCAAGAGAAAAATGCATCAAGCCCCACCCACGCTGCTACTGTGCCCAAGAAACTGTGAGAGTAACAAACACTTGTAGCTCATAGCTGACTCATGGGACTAAATCCAGAGCAGATCATGGAGTGCTCTGTAGGAGAGGATCCTGGTAAGGAGGATTTTTAAGGAAAGCCTGCTGTGCAGGATCAGATGAGTATTTTGCACCCTGACTCTGGTAAAGAAGAGGTTTCCAGTAATAAGATGGCCATCATGTAAAGAGAAGTGTCTTACCTGAAGAATGTAGAATTGAATGCTTTTGCAAACACCATCTTAAGCATGTTGCTTGCTCATCTAAATAGTTCTATTTGAAATAGCTTATTTGTATTATGGCTTAATTGCCTCCTTCTCTTTGACTCTTCTTAGGAGTGAGCTGCATCTCTTATATTTTCTTGGTTAGCATAGAAGTGCTGCAGTCAGTCAGTCCTAGGAAGGAGTAAGAGTTAATGCTCATCCAGTCAGAGGGTGTGTTTGCATTTCAGTGCAAACATAAAAGTTCAAACAGTGAATTAAGAATGACTTCTCTAAAACACATACTTCCTAAGCAGTTGAAGAGCGATCTGTATTGCACACAAAGAACACTTCAAATAATTTCCAGGGGGGGAAAAAAGTGTTTGTAGAACTTTCCATCTGTTTGCAGATTATTCATGGTTAAATTAATAGAATATTCCTGCCTTATTTGGTTATGGCAATGTGCACCTTAGAAATGCCTTGATAAGGTGTGCTACAAAGACCAGCTGTATTTAGAACAGAACAAGACTCGCCTGATCTGGTGGTACATCAGAGGAATATTTCAGGATTCATATTATTTGTAATATAGTGGTTTCCAGGATCTGCATTTCTGTTAAAGGTAAGGTCATTTACAAGAACACGTCTGTTGTAGAAGATTAAATGAAAAAGGTTATCTCAAAGCTTCCTGAAACTAATGAGAAGACTACAAACCTGAGATGCTGGAATGGAAAATTTCAGTGCCCTTTGGATGAGGCCAAGTATTTATTTTTTTTTATTACAGGATTGCATTTATTTATCGATAAATACTCCTGATTGCCTTTCACTGGTTTCGTGTCTTATAAAGTTTTTAAAAGAAAGCCTAGTTCTGATTTTTACAAATTAAATATGGGGGCAAAAAGAAAAGTCTCACCAAAGACCACAAAGTGCTGGATGCAGAGGCCTGAACTGCATGGTAGCTGTACTTCCTCGAAGGTGGTGGTTGCTGCTGAGTCTCCTGTGCTGGTAGCCAGATCTTGTTTGAGTTATGGCCTTTGCTTCTACACACTTTATTGTGCATTTATTAGGCTTGTAGCATAGCTTGGTCCCAGAGATAAATTTGGGCAGTTGTCTGATATTTCATGATATTTTCTCTTTTTTTTCCCCGTTCAATTTCTCTCATTACAAGCAATGTAACATGCAGCTGCGATAAATTTAATCTGCTGACAATGTGTATGTCTGGTATCTGATTCATCTTTGATTTCATGGCTGAATCCCAAAGAAGGGAGAGAGGGGGGAAATTGGGGGATCATGGTGGCAAGCAGGATTTAGATGCTGGTAGAGATGACGAACTATCAGCAAGACTTGCTTAAGGAGAGAAGTAGCTAAAAAGAAACCAGTGTGCACAGGTGGAAAAACACTGAAACTGGAGATAAGAAAAATGCAAATTAAATATCAGTGATTTAAGAACAAATGTGTAAGGCCAACAAGAAAGCTGCTGTGTGCTTGTCACAAGAGCAGAGAGAGATACATACAGGAACTGACATTGATTGCAGGAATTCACCCATCCAGCTCCATCAGCAAAGTTCATTCAGTCATCCCCTCTACCTCTCCTAGACCACTTCACAGAATACAAATACCTTTGCTACTGCCACTGCTGAATGCTAAATAAATAAGTTAATCCTCTAATAAAATTTAGACATGAAATAAATAGGTCAATCCATTTATTCTCTAACTAGGGTTCAGAAGGATAATGAGGTTTGGCTGGAGGCGGCACGGTGCCCCTGGAAGCATGTTGCTGTTTAGCCTGCTAATGATTGCGGTATGCTTAATCCTAATTAATTTTAAGGCATTCTTTTGTTTAGGCTCTTAAAAATTTAACCTAAAAAACCACTGAAAAACAATATCTTTAGACATGAGCCCACCAACAGACAAAACTTTAGTGTCTTGTTCTTCTGCTTAGAATAAGTATAAATTTCTGTGGTCTTGGTCCTGTGTTGTTCTGTAGGTACTCACCTTGCATCCTCTCACCACTGCTTTACTACCTTTGTAATTTAGCTGAGCCAAGTCCTCAGAGAGGTTACGCGTTCATGTCTGTGTGCCAGACACTTCCATGTCTGTTCAGCTGCTCCACTGATTTTGTAGGTGGTCACATTTCTGAAGAACATCTCTAAGCAGTCACAGTAGTGCTTTCTGAATGATCAATGCAGTAACATTTTGTTTCATTTCCATCTTTCTCCCCAGGGCAAAAAGTGCCAGTCTGTAAGCCATTGTATGAGGTGTTTGCCATAATGAGGACATGATTCAAGGAGGTGGCCTGCCTTTAACAGCAAAATGGCAAATGCAAGGGTATTCCCCCTTTTTGAGGATTTGTAATCTAACTTTTATGAGAGTGCAAAAGAGTCTTGTTTCTTTTGCCTAAGCAGCAGACATATTCTGGTAAAAGATGGTTGTGAATACCAGCTGAGGTCTTGTGATGGTGCTATGCTCCTCTCTCTTTAGATGTGACTTGGTTGGATAATAGCTGCTTCATTTGTTATCCTATTTCATAGCGTTACCTGATACCATTAAAAGCCTGCTGGTCTTTTCTTAAAATGTGCTGCTGTTCTGGGCAAGTAAATTAAATCCCTACGTGACATTTGCTTACGTGAAAATTAATCTGTTATGAATTACATTTTAAAACTCAGATGAAAAGTGCTACAGAAACGCAAAATATTTATTATGTCTTTTATGAACAATTCTCTTGTCATGTATGCATATTCACTGCAAATTCATATTGGCATTTATTATCCAAAAATGTTCTGCCTTTTTTGCTGTTATTGTTGCAGGATTGATTTCAGTACAGTCTAGTTTTTGAGAGGCTTTCTTTTTTGAACTGTAATATGCAAATCACAGCAGTAGCAGAATCTTCAACTTCTTTTCCCTTTAATTGAATTTAGCAATTACAGTGCCATGGCACCTATGTGAACCACCATATGTTATTCATCTTTCTTATTGTTCTCAATTAGGGTGTTGTCTGGTGTAGGGTTTTTGGTCTGCTTCTTCTGCAGTGATTAATATAATAGAGTTATAATCTCACTTATAATCAAACTTTCAGGAAAGGTTATTGGATTTGAGGTGACTTGTATGCAAGCAATTTCCCAGCAGCCAAACCGAATGCTTGCAATTTATGGGTTGTCAAACCTTTATCATTTCATGGCCAGATTATTACTACATCTAATAGACAGGTTTCTGGATTGTTGGGTTTTGTTTTTTTGGTTTTCTTTCCGTTTTAGGGGCAGTATCTGAGCTTCGTTAACTACAGTGTAATTTTATAGGTGGCCATATTTTTCAGATACTTTGTAATTGGCTTGTTATCGAGGCAGCACAAAGCAATCCCCTGTCACCATGAGTGTTCCATGCATGGTGAGGTGTAAGCAGAGCTGACTGGAAAAAATTATTTGCCTTCATGAAAAACACAGATTTCTTCTTTCAAACTATATATCCTCTTATGTGTTATGAAGATTAAATTTATATATATATATATTTAGAAACTATCTTTGCAAGGAGCAGGAGAGGCACTCAGAGCAAGTACACACACATTCTCTGTGCGGGGTTTTCCTGTCCTCTCCTTGCAGTAAGTGCTATGTGCATATGAGGAGTGGTGTAGTCACTACGCTTGGTACTTTGCTAATGCTAAAAGAGGGAGAGGGAAAGTGTGGAATAGTTCCTTTGCTTGTAGAAGATAAAGATTGATTTTATTCATGACTGAAGTGGGTAATTTTCTAGCCATAGAAGAATAAATGTTGGGCTAAAAGTGTCTTTGTTTTCTCACTGTATAAAGGTTTTAGTTTCAACCGGACCATCATACTAAGGAACTATGACAGACATTAGAGAATTTTCCCCCAAAAATGACAGTTCTCTTATAATTGAGATCATTCTAAGTCTCACCTGATATGCTGAGTGCTAAGGCAGGACAGATCTTTCTAATCTATCTGAAATAATAACTGCAAAATTGAAGGAAGTGTCAGCACCCGTGAGAGGGTACATCATTGACAAAATGGAAAGGCAGATATGATTTGATTTTTTTGAAGCGGCTGGCTAGGGAGGGAAGGTACTACATTAAAAGTATCTGAATTATAAAGGCCAACATTTACCAGCTCCAAAGGTTTTAGGGTGATCTTCATGAAATAAATGGCATCTTCAACTCTGACTGGGTAGGTATCCACATGCCAGAAAGCCTCTGTCTATAAATCAATAGCCCTGCTGAAAGTCTAGAGGCCAAGGAACAAACTGTCACTATTATTTCTACGAAGCCAGGATTATTCTGTATGCTATAGTGTAGGTGGTGCTAGCTTTACCCAGTACTTAAGCCCCCTAGAAAATATGAAATATTTTGATTCTTTTGAGTGCTGTTATATTTCAGAATGGTTTATGTTCCAATTGTTTATGAATAATGATCTTTGATCAGCCTTCATCTTCCCCACACAAGGTATTAAAAACTGCAAATAGCAGGCTGTTATCAAACCCTTGAACACACTTTAATATTTCAAGTAATAGCATCAAGTTGTGTTTTCTGTGTATTGCTCTCTTCAAGGATTGCAGACTGAGCTATATAGGACCGTGGAGGTTGTTTTTATGGCTTTATGTACCATTTTTCACCACCCTATTGGATGTGGTTTGGGTCTCGTACACTTCATTTACTGCAAAGTAGATGCTCTTACCTTAATACAAGGTGCTATCTGATTTTCATCTACCTGTACCAAGTTAGTATTTTTTCAAAAGAGCGTTTTATTAGCTCTGTGGGCTGTGCAGTGATGTAAAATGGTTACCAAGCTCTAGTTGTCTGCTGCTTCCAAAGGAAGACAACCTTGCATTTAGAGGCATTCTGCAATTTGTATTTGAAACCTTCAAAAGTAGTAAAGCTTATACAGCATTTTAGAGGAGAAAAGCATATGTACAACATTATTCATGAGCAGGCTCTGGGAGACATTACAGCGGCCTCCCAGTTCTTAAAGGGGGCCTACAGAATAGCTGGGGATGACCTTTTCATGTAAAGTAGTGATAGGATGAGTGGTAATGCTTTTAAATTGGCCGAGGGCAGATGGAGATTATCTAGTAGGAAGAAATTCTTCCCTGTGAGGGTGGTGGGGCATTGGCACAGGCTGCCGACAGAAGCTGTGGATGCTCCATCCCTGGAAGTGTTCAAGGCCTGGCTGATTGGGATTTTGAGCACCCTGGCCTAGTGGAAGGTGTCTCTGCCCGTGGGAGGGGGGATGGAACTGGATGATCTTGAGGGTCCCTTCCAACACAGACCACTCTATGATTCTATGCTAATTGGTTTCAGAGTCACCCTTAAAGCATTTGTGGATTTGCATGAGTTTCTTTGCAAAAACAGTCAAATGTGCCATGCTATTTTTTCAAATAGTGCCTCTCACGCTCACTAGACAAGCTGTAATGAAAACTTTATGTACTGTTCAAACTTGACATCAGCAACCATCCTTAGAGTACCCACTGCATGTGAAAGCCTTTGTCTTACAAACAGTGCTAGAAAGGGATCCCAGGTAACGGTGACTGCAAAAAGAACTGTCAGAATTAGCAGGTTTTATTTAAACTTCCTAAATAGGAGATCCAGTGCTCATACTGACTTCGGTTATATTTTCTATGCAAATTGAAAAATTGTATGAAAACTGACTGACACGTTTGTAAGTGTTCAGTGTGGAAGGGACTAGTGTATAAAGGATAGCAAGAGATGGTCACTGTAAGTCAGGCCTGTTATTTTTGGCTTTCATATCAGGGTGTTTAGTTCCTGGCAGAGGTCTGAACGTCAGGTATCTCAAATCACAAGGGTCTGAAGATTCCACATCTCATTTGTCTGTGCTTGAGTGCTGAATTATAGCTTTGGAGAGAGGATGCTGGTTTCGTGCACCTCACCAACTTTCTTCTTGTCTCTATCTCCTTCTGTTCAGAGTTCCAAATCAACTAATTTTCCTACAAGAATGCCAAAAGCTGAAAGTGACTGCTGTACCTTTCCTCCCAATGTGAGAGTCATGTTGGTAGGTGTTTGATTACATTTAATGGGAAAAACAGGATTCCTCTGAACAACAGTAAATTCGGTAAAATTCAGTAGTTGTTCAGTGTTGAGGCCACCAAAAGAACACAGTTTTTCTGTTTCAGCAGTTCTGATTGGCTCCTTTTACACATTTCTCCTAAAGGAAAAAACCCATCAACCGTATCTAGAACAAGGGCTACAGCCATATTGAGACTTAACTAAATTAAATACGCTGATAGCTCATCTTCAAAGATGGAAATGGTTTGAAAGCTTCCCCAGTCTACAAGTCTTTGCCATGTTCCCTTCAGGATCAGTTCCACGTTTGTAAAATGTGGACAGAAAAGGCATGTTGTTCCCTTTTTTTTTTTTTTAAAAAAAAAAGCCAACCAGTTTAATAGAAAAGCCATTAAAACCTTACCAGTTGGGATGAAAAATGCTGCCTGCAGGAGCTGTGAAAGTGCATGCTGTCAGATATGACATATATGCACAAACACCTATGGGCTTATTAGAGCCTCCATAGTGACGTGCTGTCAGCGGTGTAGTTCTGCTGCATATGACCTTGCAATATTTATTTTTCTCTAAAAGGCAAAGAGGGAGGGAGCATTATTCAGTGAGGCTTGGGTATCTCCTGTAACCTTTATGGAGTCTCTGCCAACAACTTCATAACAGTCTATAGCACATTCACTGTGTGTAGGACTCGGGTTATTGAAAAGCCATAGCGGTATATCCTGTGTGGCTGGATGTCACTAGAAATGGGAGAACTCTCTGTTTTCTCCTCACTGTTGTGTTACAGCTTACATGTCTGCTGCCTCCACTAGCTTGTTCCTAGGGGAGTTTATTTTCCACCCTTAAAAGAAGGCTGCCAGGCTGATTTAAGGCCAGAGGTGATGCTTTCAAAAAAACATCGGTCTGTTGAACCTTGGATCATTTGACAGGTGGTCATAAGGTTTTGGTTGAAGTCAAAGAAAGCTGAATCTTGTCTGGCTTTAAATAACATCCCTTGCCACGAGATTGGGCAGCCTTGTGCTAATGCCTCCAATTAGGAAAGGAAGGCAGAACAGTCATGAAAAGAAAAGTGACCTGCAGGTGAAATGCAAAATGTAGGCAAATTATGTGAACGGTGTAAAAGTGAAATAACAGGTAAGATCTCTCCTCTCTTAGTAATATGGTGTTTTACAGTATGGGCTTTTAAAAGCAGCTTTATTAAAACTAAGTCCCAAGCATCTTTCCTTGCTGTCCTGTAGAACACCAGTGACCTTTGTGAATTTAAGGACAACATGGGTGGTTTCACAGAAGTACCTTAAATTCACTCAGCTTACTTTTGAATTCCATCCGTACCATGTTGCATAAAACACTGCACCAGTTACCATAATGCATCAGTTTGTGAAATGAAGTGTTTCCACTCATTCTTCGCCAGCAGGAAAGTCATCTGTCACCAGAGTGGGAAGTGGAGGGCAAGGATAGTTGTATTAAGGCAAGCTGTCCCCACTCATGTGCCAGATCTCTTTGGGCTCCTGAACCACTTCTGTACCTCCTGCACATGCTATCCGATGTACCTGCTCATTCCAAAAGTAACATCCACTGTAGTTTTGCTCCACAGGGATAAGCACTGGGAAGCGCTTAGGGCTTAGTGCAGATAGAATGAGACAGCACTGAGGTCAAAATTCACTGTGTGTCTGCAGTACAGGAGCCACGCAAGTTTCATTTACACCAGCTTACCACTGAGATGTCTCACTGTGGCGCTGATAATGGTAATGGCTTTGTGGTGGGGACTCACTGAAACCATCAGCTGCAATCACTCTGTCGGGCAGAGCCAGTTTCTAAACTCTTGAGTGTCATTCTGAGCTGTATAAAATCCATGTTTATGAGCCACAATCCATTTCCAATTCACCCTGCCATCCATTCCTTGTTCTGTTATCTCCAGGCTACAACTAGAGTAGAGAGATAGTCTTTTATTAATAAGACAGTAGCTCTTTCATTCTACAGCTAACAAAAACCAAATAAAATGGGATTTCTCATTTATACTGTATCTTATGGAAGTGAAAAGAGCATAGAATAATTGTAACCAAGATAAATACACAAGTCATAACCTTTCTAGCATAACTATGTCTGTTTCTAGAAAATTAGAATGTCAATGAGCTAAAGGTAATTTGTTCAGGATGCCAACAGAATGATAAGTCTGACTACTTGATTTTTTTTCTCATTAGATAGTTTCAGTAAGGCTGAAAAGTGAATGTAGTTGGTCAGAAGATCTTTGTACATCTTTGCAGATACACCTCGACCCACCTTTCCCCTGACAATCTATGTGACTTTCTCAGTTTGTTTTTTTGAGGCAGAAATGCTTAGCTAGGGCTGTGGTGACATTTCAGAGACATTTAAGTTTTCTTTTTGGAAGAAGAAAACTCATATGATGTATCATGGTTAGTCCTGTTTAATTGAATTTCATGTAACATTTCTCCATTATAGTTAGGCTTTGTGCTGTCGAAATTTGTTATTTTTTTAAGACAAACATTTCTCTCTTGGGACAAAGAATTGATTTGTAAGGCATGCTGAAGGTAGGATTGCAACATGTGAGATGATTGGCATGCCCTGTTCAGTGGGCAGATCCCCTGTGGCCGTGCTTTTTGTTTTTAGAGCAAAAGAGCTGTACAGTCTTTCATCCATAATGTGCATCGAGAGCTTGAACTTCCACAACTTGTACTCATGCGAAACCCACATTGAAGCCCCATGGGTATTTGCTTGCATGAAGAGTGGAGGCTTTTTCCAGCTCTTTCACTGCTGGAAAAAGTAGTGTCCTTATTATTTCAGTCAGTTCACAGTATTCAGAGCCCAAAAGTGTGATAGGCAGTTTGCAGAACAAGTAAAGAAAGAATGGCTCTTCCTCAGCAGAAATGGAATTTTCAAGCGAATCGCAGTGCAATCAAAATAAGAAAAGCAGACTGAGGAGACAAGGCACAGAAATTATGGTTTGGCATTGTAGCAAAAATATTTTGAGCTACGTGTGCTTCAGCGGTCGCTGTTGACATGGCTGAAGCTCCTCTTTGTTTCCATGTGTGCTGTTGTCACTGTCTGTCTCTTTGTAGCTGCCAGCTGTCTTTTCCCTCATTCTCCTGGACTCTGGTGCAGTGACTTTCTAAGGTACTCTCTGTAAAGAGGTCTGGTCTTCAATGAGTCTCCTAGGCCCTGTGGGGGAATAAAGTGTTTTAAATAATCCATTAGTCTTCCTTGGTACATGCTAAAGAAATTTTATCGACAGATGATACTGGGAACATGAATTTCAGTGAATTTCATTGCCTTTACAGGCCAAGACAACCCCCGGACCTCAGCATGTAACATCATGGGTTCAAGGAAAGGGCAGCAAAGAGTGAGAGAGTCAGTACTGGGGCTGCTAGTGCTCAGAATTCTCAGCCATGACCTAGAAAATGAGACACTGCTCAGATTTATAGATGATCCTCAACTGCAAGGAGAGGCTCTGTGCTGATGCAGTGAATGGCAAAACTTTGCTCCAGAGGGACCTTGGTAAACTTGGGGAACGGTTTAACAGGAGCCTTGTGGAGACACCAGAAGTAATAAAGCTCTGCTCTTGCACCAGGATCTGCTGGTGCAGCATCCATTCCCCAGGCTGGGAAGTGGTGGCCTTGAGAAGTCCTGCTGAAAAGGACCTGCAGGTTGTGGAGGACACAACTAATAACAAATAGGGTAGGCAGCCATCCAAAATAGGGTGGGAGGAAGACATCCAGCACTGAGAGAAGTTACTTATTCAGGACCGATCAGTGGTGGTGAGGCCACACCTGGGTTGTTGTGTCCGGTCTTGGCTCCCCTTCCCAGGTCAGGGGGTATGTGGGGAAACTGTCAGGGCCCAGTGGGGCTGCCGTGTGTTCAGGGGCCTGCAGGATGTACCCCCACAGAGATGGGCTTGCTTAGGCTGGGAAGAGGTGTCTGAGAGGTGAGCTGGAGGTGGCCACAATCACCCAGCAGGGAGATACAAAGAAGGCAAAGCCAAATGCTTCTCCGTCATAGCAGATGATACAATAGGTAGTGGCAACAGCCTCCCATTTGGGAGGTCCAGGTTGGATTTCACAGATTCACCAGGAGCGGGGTGCAGTGCTGGAACAGGTTGCCCATAAGGCTGTCAAATCTCCATGCGTGGAGGCTTTTGAGACTTGGCTGAAAAAAGTTGTAACTGCCCTCATTGAGTGTTGCTGATGGTCCTGCTCAGGGCAGGACATTGGATAGGGTCCTGTGGAAGGACCTTTCAGTTCCTGTGGTTCAGTGATCCCATTTTAAAACAGTGACAGCAGTGGACAAGCTGTTTGCTTCTTTGTGCTGGAAGGTCCTTGAGAGGCCAGAACCAAGACCAGATGACTGGAGTCCAGTCTACTGAGATCTGATCCCACCAGGACATGTAGCCTTCATCTGAACCACACTCCCTCCTTCACCTCTGCCACTGTCTCTAGAATAGAAAGGAGAATCTGTTTTATTTCACAGAAAAGGCACATTAGGTGGAGTTTTAATTAAAGAGTTAACAGCAAGAAGCAGATGAAACTAGCTCTTTCAAATAAATGTTGCTGTCATAAATAAGATTGTTGGCAATTGAGCAGTTCAGACTACTAATTCCATGTGATGTCTGATTTTACCTCATTAAGGAGGTAAAAGCCCCTCACTTTTGTATTGTCTTTTCCAATTGAAAAATGGATTTTTAGCATCCTGAGGTTTAATCATTTAGTATTTCTGCAATGTTTTGAATTTATAAAATGCTATCTAAGTGTGAAGTTTAACTGTGTTGTTGGAGAACACGTAAGTGATCGAAGGCCCGGGAAACAGAAACTGTGTAAGCTGGTGGAATCATCTTCTGTCACTGATTGCCTCAGCATTTTTCAGCATGTCTATCAACATCCAGAGAAGCTCTATAACTCATTGTCAGACCTAGGGGAAGGGTCATTGTCCCCTCGCTTTTCTTCTCATTGACAACTGGTATGTGGGTAAAGCTGACTTTTTTCTTATACATGAATGTCAAGTGGGGTTTTTGAGTGAGCAAGAGGAAAACCAGCAGCCAGTTCAGCTTTCACAGTGGAGCAGAAAGTCCTCAAAAGGTTGCTGCCATCTGCATTTCTTTCTGTCTCCTAACTGGTGTGCCAAGGCATTCTCCTCCCTTTTCATCCTTGCAGCGATGACTTAGGAAAGCACAGAAAGTATGAGGAAGCTCTAGGGCTAAAAGATGAGTGAAAAGGGGTCTGCCAAACAAAACTGGCATGCAGAACTGATACCCAGGTTACTGACAAGGCAGATGGATGGAAATGGTGTGGACTAGAGATGGAGGAAGGATGGCTGAACCTCAGGATGGGCAGGGATTTGATGACAGATGCTTTATGCCATGAGGCATTTAACAAGCTCTGGATAGGATCCTCACATTTCCCACTACTTACGGTGACAGTTGGCCAACTAATAGACTCCTGGCACTGTGTGCATGGATGTACATGCATGTATGTGGAGAAGACGATGACAACAACAAATTGAAATGTATGAGACATTAAAATGCATCATCTTGTCATGATTTATCTTATTTATGTTATCAGTGGACCAATTTCGTGATTCTCCAATGGTCTGAGTTATGACTCTCTTGCACTTAAAGCTGACGTGATGGCAGCTTCTGCGTGATGAGTTTAATCCTGACACAGAATGCAAAAGGAGGAGGGCTCCACCAGAGAGATTTAATGAGGTGCCTTCTCTTGTGGCTTCCTAGTTCTTCAGAGGGGTTCTAACTTCAAGTTAGAACTTGCAGTACTAACTACTTGTTTAACGTGGTCTCTGACGTTACTGAACTGTGAGTGGCTGCAATTCTGTTCTAGGCACATTTCTATCGGGGTACTTGTGCGTCACAGTATTGCTGAACTTCTTAATTTTTAAGCTTCCAGCCTCCTGAGTGTAATCGAATAAGCACACTCGAGGGCAAAACAGAAACTAGAGGAACAGCACTAGGCTTCCTTTCACACCCTCCCCTTAACTACTGCATACACTGAGTTCCTGAATGGGCATTCTGCCTCTCTGTTTTTACTGACAGGACCAGCTTCCTCTTAGCTTTCCCTTTAGGTCTGTCTTGCTTGAGATGACAGAAAATTCTCCCATCCTCTAGTCTCAGAACAGGCATCTCAAAAGCAACCTGCCATTCGCCTCTGTCAGCAGCAAAAGAGAAGATCCATATTGGTTAATCAGCTGTGCAAGGCTGAATTATTTAAAGATGCTTCTGTCATTCTCTAGGAAAGATTTTAATTTCAGCATTGAATTTTAAGTTTTTAATTAACTAACTGGTTTTTTTCAATTCAGTGCTTTTTAGCTGGGAGCAAATGCTGCTGAGTCATTTAGGAATTGGGCTGTAACAGCATCTGGCTCTAGCTCCTGTTACAGAAGGCAATACCTGGAGCTTTTGATTGTTTTCTTCTTCTTCCATCTGACTTTCCTTTTGAAAAGCTGGGTCTAAACTGCTTTGTGAGAAAAAGATCTTGTATTGTTGTCTGTCTGAAGAGTACTGTGATGATATCCAGCTTTTCCGTATGAATATGCCAGGGATTATTGGACTTTAACTGATAAATAGTAATAAATCTTTAAAGGGTGTTCATTTGGCCTTCAGCTCACGCACTACACCTGAGCATAGGGGGGAAGCAGGGGAAATCTGTGGAAGATTTGTGTGAAGGTCACTGCTAGGAGACTCCTCCCTCTGTGTGTAAGGCTTCAAAGTTGCCTCCAAGAGAAGAGTTAAAATAATAAAGAAAACTTCTGGGACTGGAGTGTGTGAAAAGGAAGGACTCCTGTCATTCCTAACTTCAAGTCACATTTCTGTAACACTGCTGCAGTTCCCAAGGGTGACAGTGAACTCTGGTTGTTTGAGGGACAAGGTTTTATATGAGTGAAGCCATTGAATTTAAGAGAAATCATATGGGGCAAATCAAATTTGCTTGATGCCTTAGTAACAGGACAAAATTTTACTTTATTTTGCTTTGATGGATTATTTGCCTTCCCCTTTATACTAAGGAAATGGAAAATACTTGAATAGGAGGTAATTTTTAAAGAGTTTTGACTTGCAGATCTCTGGTCTGATACCAATCTTGGCTGCATGCTGTTTGCAGTTGTTTAATGTCTGCCCTAACTTGTCCATTTGTAAAATGTATGACATGCCCACAAGAGTTAGCATGAATTCATTAGTGCTTCTGAATTGTGCTTGCATCATCCAGAGAAACATGCTCACACTCCTGCTCGGTATTAGAAGTGAAATCCCCCTTCTATTTCAGCTAATGGCAGGAACTCTGATCGACTTCCAAAGAGGTAAGACATCATCCAATTACCATAATTAGATTGTTAAGAATTGTTCAGCTCCAAATTTTGTCATAATTCAAAGGCTGTTACCTTCATGAATTTTAAGTCAGTATAGCTGCAAGTATAGCAGGTTGCAAATCTTCTGGTGCTTATGCAGTCACATTGCACTCAGCACTGGAGACCATTCACATTCTTCGCATTCAGCACATTTTGGAGCCTTGATGAGGCAATTAGAAAATCTGTATATATAAGCCCAGAAAAAGTATAACAGAATCTTTTCTTTAATGTTGTCACTCAGGTAGTGCCCAGTTCTTTCATGGCTTTTGCCAGCTACTGAGCTCCTGTTATGAGAGTTTTGCTTGAATAGTTAATTTGAAAGTCAAGTGTAAAATGAAGAATTCAAAGACCAGCTCTGTGGGATGTTTTGTGATACTAGTGGAAATGTTCTCTCCAGTCAGCATCTCTAAAGACTATAAAACTTGATTTAAATAATTTTTTTTCTACTGTACAGTCCCCAACAGACGTTGACTGTTAATAGTTTTTACAGCTCTAATTTAATCTGGTAGAGTATTGAACTTGTACGTGAAAGGTAATAAAATCCTTTTAGTAGGAAGATAGAGTTTATGTTCAGAATAACAATCTATCAGTTTTGCAAAGATTGTTAAATTGCTGCTTTATAAGTGTGATCAGATTAAGTCAGCCTAGCTGTATTTTGAGCCTTGCTTTTCACAGAATCACAGAATTGTTAGGGTTGGAAGAGACCTCAGGAAAGCAGCCAGCCCAACCCCTCTGCCAGGGTAGGGTCACCTGGAGCGGGTGACACAGCAACGTGTCCAGGTGGGGTTTGAATGTCTCCAGGGAGGGAGACTCCACAACTTCCCTGGGCAGCTGTGCCAGTGCTCTGCCACACTCAGTGTAAAGAAATTCTTCCTTGTGCTGAGGTGGAACTTCTTGTGTTTTAGTTTACAGCCATTGCTCCTTGTCCTAACACTGGGCACCACTGAGAAGAGTCTGGCGCCATCCCCTTGGCACTTTGGGATATTTATATGCATTGATGAGATCCCCTCTCAGTCTTCTCTTCTCCAAACTAAACAGGCTCAGCTCCTGCAGTTTCTTCTTGCAAGAGAGAGAAACCCCGAATCATCCTTGTGGCCTCTGCTGGACCTTCTCCAGTAGCTCCTTGTCTTGTACTAAGGAGCCCAGAACTGGACACAGAACTCCATATGTGGCCTCCCTAGGGCCAGGTAGAGAGGCAGGATCATCTCTATCGTCCTGCTGGCCACGCTCTTCCCAAAGTGTTCCAGGATCCCATTGGCCCTCCTGGCCTCAAGGACACACTGCTGGCTCACAGTCAACTTGTCACCCACCAAGACTCCCTGGTCCTTCTCCATAGAGCTGCTCTTTAGTAGGTCAGCCCCATCACATGCTGGAAATCCTAGACTTCAGCTGCAAGCTGGGCCGTTGCCTCCATGTATTTGTCCCAGAAGAGCTGGTGGCTGTTTTCTGTGGTGAACACTTTGCTGGGGACCCCTATTTCCCAGTGTGACTTCTCAGGCTGCTGTCTTTTTGGGCTGCACACATCTTTCCTGGGCTGCTGCCTCAGAAAGGTCCAAGGATACAATGGGGTTGCACTGACCTCGATGAGCATCACGAGGTTGCTGAGCAGAAGAACCTGACCTGGCTCTCTCTGTGGTTTTCCCCTCAAGACTGACCAGGAAGGATTTAGGATATGAGCAGTTAGCAGAGTGCATTAAAAGCTATTGGGTAGCTGTCAGATGACCAGCTTCTCAACGGGCTTGCAATAGGATTCCAAGTTTACCCCATTCCTAGGGCCAAAGGAATGGCTCTGTCTTGAGAACATCTCAGGCTTGCCTCAGCATTCACTGGCATGAGTTTCAGGTGGTTTGTGCATCCATATCAGATAAGGATGTTGGGCCAGAGATTGTGAGAATGCACTTCATTGCTAATGTGGGTTTAAGTTGTAGGCTTACCAGTTTATATTTCTTCATTTGAAAACGTTTTTGGACAGGTGCTTTGTTCATTGTGTGTGCATGCATAGAACTTTAACATCAGTTTTCTTGTCTATAAATAATCTGTTACCTTATTAGTCCTGAACAGTAGAACTTGAAGCTGTCTTCATCAACTCAAAAACATCTTGCTACTAAGCTGATAAACCATCCTTCCCTTTGTGTGACATGAATGTTAAAATGTTGTAAACAAGTTTCCAAAGGATCAACAGCAATTTTTCATGCAGGATACTTTAATTTGTCTTGTAATATTCCTTTTATGTCAACTGCAATAATCTACTGTGCTTAAAGCATAAATATCTTTTCATGTGTGTTTGTCTGAAGTGACAGCAAGTTGCCAGAGATGTTATCAGACACAACATATGAGGATGAGTAACACCATTGCCTTATGACTGCAGCTATTTAAAAGGCAGGGAAAAATTATCAGTAGAAGCTGAATATTATTGTAGGTTTGCCACACAGTATGTGAGTGTTTAGAGGGAATATGTAAAATAAACTATTTGCATTTAGACCAGCACTTTCTGGAACACCACAGAGCAGTATCACCTAGGAGGGTTCCTGTCATATAATGCAAACATGGGTGTATTGGGGGCAAAATACTGCCTGCTGTTCCCTTTGCCAACCCTGGGTGCCGTGTGATGATGGTGATGAATGAGCTCAGGACCCCAGAAGTGCTAAGTGCCTGGGTCCGTGGGTGTATATCTAGTTACAATTTGATTATTTTAACTGCATCTCTTCAATATCAGCATTGCCTTGTGCAGCCAGAGTCCAATTTAAAACCTGTTGCGAAAGGCTCCTGCAATGACTCACTGGCGAAGATCTTTGTGATTAGTAACAGACCCTTCAGAGCCCTGAGCAGCAGGATGTGACACTGGCAGCCTGTACCATGATGGGGCCTTCCATCTCAGCTTATGTCCCCTGATACCTAAATAGCAGCCGAAGTTTGGTGGAAGCTACCGTGCTTTTTCTAGCTATTCACCCAGGGGGATCCCAAGGGTCTTATTAGAGCTGCAAGCCAATAGGAGAAAATAAGTGCAAGGAAATTCTAGCTGGAACCTTAGAGTCTTACAGTCTACAGAATGATCTCAAAGCATGCCACATGGATTCCCGCTGGGGAGAAATACAAGCGAACAGGTAGCTTCTGGTTTTGCTGAGAAAGTCTCTTGCTGTGAAATAGAGCATTCTTGTATCCCTTGGCATGGATGTGGAATCGATCTCCAGGTGTTCTCTTAGCTCTAAGTAGCAGTCTCTAGGCTGATCCTGGCAATGGTGGTCATAGTGATCCTGTGGGGGGGCATCGCAGGAAACAGTGACAAGCAGTGCCTGAGAGATTGTGCTTTTGAGGGAAGGGAGAAGCATAGGGATTCTTGTTCAAAATGTATCGTTTCTCACATCAGGTACATTAATTATTCCTTTGTGGGTGCCATGGTTTAATCCCAGAATCTTCAAATTCTGCTGTATAAGAAAATGTCTGTGGTGTTAAAGCAAGTACCCCCATTTCAAATTTGGAAACTGTTCCCATAACACCAGAGCTAAATGAGGCTCTGATAGTTCCTTGCTTGGCACTTACAAACTAAAAGAGCAGTAAGAGCAAAAAAGAGAGCACTGCTGCAGACAAGGAAGTCACCCATGAGGTAGCTGAACTTTAAAAAACAAGAATGAAGTTGTGTCTCCTCTTTTAAAATAAAATAAACATGTTTACATAGAAAAATACAACCTCTCATAACTCTAGTATTTGCCCAGCTAGGTGATCTCTCCAAAAGTGTGCACTGGAAGGACATTTCTGACAAGATTGTGGTGGTGGTGGTGAGGCCAACACAGTGTAGTCCATTATGGAGCCATGGTTTCCTAGGCACCATTTCACAGAAGCTGGAGTGGGGCTGTTCCTCCTGGGAAGAGCATCCTGGGAGAGTGTGCTGGTGTAACCCCACCATGGCAAACTTGTACTCCTTTTAGCAATATAAATCAGTAGGTACAACTGGCCATGTGATGAGTAATAAGCCACAACTGCACAGTGTGAGCCCTGCAGACAGAGAGTAGAAATAAAAAAGTCAGAACAAAGAAGATTCATGACTATCTCACAAATTTGTTGTAGCAGCTACCCTGGTCTACTACTGGACTTCATTGATGTTTCAAACCTGGCCTCAAGTCATGGCATAAGAGGGACTATCCTTGGCAGCTCCCTTGATTTAGAACCACTGCAAGAAAAGAAGGAATGAGAGCTGCCTTTGTTATTTTTAAAATCTGACTCCCTGATGCAAGGCAGTAAGATGAGCAAATGGCTCTTGCACCTGGCAAGTTACCATCAGCAATTATTGCAACACTTAGTGTCTCTCTGCCACCAGCAGAAATCTCTTTGCTCCCTTTCATGTCAGAGATTTCATTGTTCTTATGGGGATGGTAATATTAAAGCCACAAGATTTACTGCTCTAATTCTCTTTTGTTTGCAACAAAAGGGAGAGACAGGGAAGGATGATACATGTGGCTGGATTGTGTTTTGTTGGGGTTTTTTCTCTTCTACTGACCAACAAAAATAACTGACAAAAACTGTTTAAACTCATCAAACAATTCCATTAGCAACTGTATTAAAGACTATTATTTAGATAAAGGAATCTTGTTATTAAGAAAAAAAGCTGTTACTGCATTTCACTCTTCTCTGTTTGCAAACCTCGACACCTGAGCAGGCTGTACTTTATGTATTTCTTCATGTTTCCCTCAGTACAGATGTTTTCTAGTTTTAGTTCTGTCATTAATGTGGTTTAAATGTCAAGAACACTGTTTTTGACAAATATGTCAAAAATGTTGTTTATGATAAATGGATGTATGGGAGGGCAACAGTGTTTGACAGGAATCCAGTTTTCATTTGTAGCCCTTCCATTATTGCCCTGTGTGTGACCTGGGGTGATTTGCCTAATCAGACTTTTTCAAAGGGGACGTCTGTGAACACGTGTGCAATTCCCATGTTCTAAACCAGCATCTGGCAGTGAGCTATTCAAATCCGAGCTCTTGACCTTCAGTTCAGTGGAGAGAAATGAGAACAATCGAATAAGGACAATTCACCAGATGCCTCGTGGATGGAGGCGAACTGCTGTGGCTGCTCAGAGTGGCTGCTTTGCACGTCATGGTCCACAGCTTACACACTGAGGTGGAAATGAGAAGGAGTCATTTGTAGCTCCTCAACGGTATTTCTTAGACACCCTGCATATCATGTGAGCCACGCTTAGTGATGTAGGAGATCATTTCTCTGAAGCTTCAACCTTGGCATTTTCAAAAACAAGCTTCTGCTCTGGTTAAAATTCATGCACATTTAAAAATAAGTTTCAATTACAACCCTGTTGAGCCTTAATTTCTCTCTCAATGAAATTAAACTCTTCATCAGACCTGCATGTTTTCAGTATTAACGGACAGGCTGTATTAATGGATGCTCCAGGTAATCAAGACAATGAGATTTCATTACCTGACCAGTCTTGTTAGAATTTGTGGAATATCATACTTTTTCTTGCTTCAAGGGTTGGTCCCTTTCATTTGCCAACTACAGGCCCCAGCGTGCTTGTTCTGTGGACAAATTGATAAATTAGTCAGCTGCCGAAAGGGAGTCATTTGACTCACCTGAAATGAGCAGCAATGGGATGAAAATACATTACCTCTGTCCCACTGGATAAGCCTCAGATTGTATTGAAATAGAATTAGGCCGAGGGAGTCAATGTACTGGATAATAATGAAATGTTTAATGTGGATTAGCTGCATATAAAATTAATACATTAGAATGAATTGCTGAAGAAATGAAACTGTGTCAGACCTTTATCCTGTCTCTAATATTAGACTTAAAAACGCTGTGGTCTTCTGTTTATAGAAGGGCAAAAGAAAAGCTGTTGAATTTGTGTTCTTTATTTGGGTAAGAGAACTAGATACAGTATAAAGTATTATAAATAAGCAAATATGTATATACCAGAGCTGTCAAACCAGGATCCCACTGAACCAATGTTAATATATTTGGATCTGGACCAGACCTGAGAGGTTACAGACAAGAATCTAAACCTAAAACACCTTAATCAGATGTGTGGGCTTTTTTCCTTCTGGGAGTTAAATCTAAATGTAATATTTGTTTTGGGCCATTCAAAGGTGAATTGAAGTGTTGCTTTATTCTTAATAGGTTTAACACAGAATGGGCAAACTTTCCAAACAAATTGGCAAATATAATCTTTGACTGTGAGGTATGGAAGGGCTGCAGAATGAGCTGAGACATGAAAATATTCATCTGTAACCTAGAAGGCTTTTGGGTTTTTCTGATTTTTAAGGCTTTCTTGTTGCATCCTCTGTTCTAGGTTCATTTCTGTTTCTCAATGCGTCAGAGAGGCCGAGCCCCACCATCCTGAGCCCTTGGCTGAGGAGCAACAGTGATCAATGTGTAGTTCAAGTGGCTGTGTACAAGTTTTACCAGCCGAGTGGAGAATATATTGCTCGTGTCCATCCCATTGATGAGAGCAGCAGTGAAATCCTATCAGAGCAGAGTCCAGAGAAACACGGGTAAGTCTCATCCCCTCGTTTGACTCACAGCTTGAATTGAGAAAAATCACTCGGTTGTGAAGCAATGTAGCCACAAAACGCATGCTGCACATCTGAGGGGAGCAGGACACCACACTGAGGAGATGCTTGTCTTGCATGGGTCTAAAATATCGTAAAAGGTGGAGATTGGTGGTTATTTTATTATACAAAGCATTAGCGAGCTTCTGGATCCATGTAACTGAGTCTCTAAGTCAATATCACATTTATTCTCAGTGCTTGCGTGTACAGATAGTGTGGATACTCATCCTAAGGTTAAAGCTTTTCTGCCTAATTCTCTCTGTCTGATTGCTTTTTACTACTTCTTAACCCATGTATAGTACTGGGCTTAGAAGATCTACTGAGTCTTTGCAGTTTCATGTGCCTGCATACATTTTAAGTTTTGTCTTCTCTTCTTTTTGCCAATAAAGCTGTTCAGAACTACTGGCAGGGGAGGAAAGCTTTTGATCTTTCAAGGGTGCAACTGTTTGAAATGTTTTATCCTCTTTATGCAATTAATCTTGATGATGTTTTAATTTGTCAGACTTCCTGTGTATTCTTTTAAATTTTTGTTAGCAGCAAAACAGCAGGAGATGAACACAGTAAATATTTCAAGATGCTGTAGGAGTAGAGTAACTCGGAATTTAATTTGGATATATGTGAGGCTAATGTTCTACCTGCTCTATATACTGACTTTTTAAAATTTTTATTTCTTACCTTTGTCGTGAAATGTGTTAAGAAGCCTAATTTTTACCAGACATCTCAAATGTTCTTTGTTTTGATGTGATAGATTAGAGAGTTTCTAATAGCAAATCCTGCTGGCTTGTGCTCATAACAAGATGTGATTATCTGATTACTGTCTACAGCAAATTCTGTATCTTCCAGTAGCAAAAGGAGAATGTGCAATAAAAAGCCTTGTAGGAGATAACCTAACTCATAGAAACAGTTTGAATAGTTGTAATTCTCATATAACACATGGCCTATAAAAGTGAGGAGGAGAGCTTGTGTGTGGATCTAGATCATACTTAGTTCCAGCAACATCATCCAAATTGTAAATTGCTGTTGATGTCTGGGGAGAGGTAATTAGAGGAGCCACAGCAGCTGTCTTCTTCCTTAGCTCTTTGCAAATGCTGTGCTCTGTGTCACAGCTAATAAACATGCTTTGTGCAAAGTGCCTCCTGCGCTGGCACTGCCGCTGCTCCCTGGCACTCACAGGGAATATTGCTGTGTGGAAAATGCTCTGGTCTGCTGCATGGAGGAGCTCCAGCTCAGATCTGTGGGCGGGCAGAACTCACCAGGAGCACAGGCAAGTGCCAAATGTAAGGAGCCTTGAAGGGAAGGGAAAGATCGCTTTACATATGATAACAAATTCCTACCTTTGCCATCTGCTGGAGATAACATGGATGGACTCAGCTGTGTGTTGCAGATGGAGATCCTCACCACAGTAAAGAGGGTTTGTGTTTTTACAGAAGGTGGCTTTGGTTATAGCCTGACTGGTCCCATATGCTTGCCAGAAGTGCAGCTTGCTCCCCAACAGCATCTCCGTGGTACATGGAGGGGTAAGGATGTGCCTGTGGCTTTCATGGATTTGTATGTCTGACTCCTTGGTACTCTGTGTGCTGTAAAACTCCAGTTGGAGCAACCAGCTGGTTCATTTTCCCCCTTCCTTTGGTTCTGTCCCTTCACTGTGAGAGGCAGTAGCTCTTCTCCCAGCTCAGCAATGCAGAAAAACTCTGATACTGTACCCACATAAACATCACATGGGGATAGTTAAATAACTTCTGGCAGACTACAGCCATAGATGAGAAGGTAGCAATTTGTCACCATTTGGCCTGAATCTTCATTCCAGAATTTGAGTGCCCCTCCTTTGTTTGGAGGGATATTAGCTATTCCATCTCTGATAGCAAAACACGTCAATCTCACTTTTTTTAAACATCTTTTTTCCTTTAAATAGGAATCCAGAATAGCTGATTGAAAGTCAAGAATAATTCAATGAAGTTCTTAAATGAACTAGCAATCCTACAGTGGAAATCTGTTCCGTTCAATATTTTATTTTGTCTTGGAAATTGCAAACAGTTGTGTTCTTTTATAATGAGTTCTTTGACCATGCTATAACCAAATAATTTCTAAAATTTTATAAGGATTTTAGCTCCAGGCACAAAGTAATTGAATTCCTCAATGATGAGCCTGTGCTAGAAATAAAAACACTTTAAAGTTTCGCAGCTGACACTTCTTTGGTTCTATATGCTTTATATATTGCTTTGCAAACAAGAGGTGTAAAGTGTGTGTAGCTGCCAGCGACTTTGTGTGTGCAGTAGTGAGTCCGTGCCATTGCTTGAAATCAAGGTCATAGCAGGAAGAATGTTTTATTGAAACAAGTGCATCTGAAGGGTGATAAAGCAGGAAGTTAATTCCAGGGTGGATTTTCTCATATCTTGAACTATGCACAGCACTAATATCTTCTTTACATTTTTTTTTCTTTTTGAATTGCATAACCCGAATTACATATATTAAGATCTTACAAGGTCTTCACCTACATTTACAACAGAAAAAAGCAGATGCTGTCAGGTATTACTATTTCATTCAGGGTGAAACCAGGCAAGCCAAGGTTTAGGTTGACAGCACCTGAAGCTGATTTTAAGTAGAATGTCTGTAAAGCTATGAAATTGTATTAGGTAAAGACAGCATGACACTCAATATTTATTTGTTACCAGAGTTCATCCGTGTTGTCTTTGTGTGTAAATTACCAGGTGTGATTATGCATAAAGACTCAAAGCAGAACTATGGATGTTCTGTTTGCTCCTCTGGTCTCATTCTCTAGGAAAAATATAGCCCCAGCCTGTGGACTAGAGTTGTACCAGTTCCATAATGAGCCAGAGGGATTACAGAAATCGTTGTGTGGAAGACGCCTGTTTGTTTTATTTTCTCACCTGACATATTTCACTGCAGCTGATGTATTGCATGCAGGAAGAAAGGTGGCTAAGTTAAGATGCACCACACTGCAGTAGGGTGGGGCAGATGGAACACACACCAGGAGCAGTATGATAGAAGGGATGGCTGGGAATGGTTCCTGAGGGATGAAACACCAGAGGCTGGCAAAGGGATACTTGTTTCGTGTTACACAGGAACTCTGCCAAATACAGTCATAACTATTACACATAATATTTACAGCAATGCTTGCTACTCAGAAGGTAACTATGTCCTTGTTTATCAGTTCAGCAGAATTGTATACCTTTTCTTAATTATTATTATTTTTAAAGAGCAGAAAGATCTTACTCGAATTTAACCTGTGGGTTTTGGAACACCTTTGTTTAGACCTTTTAATTTAGCTCTTAAGCAATCAGTAGGACTCCTCTATGGGGAACGATACATCACTGTGTTCTGATAGAGTTAGATTTGTTGCATGGAAATGTTTCTAGCTGCTCTGACCCTGTGGATGTGTTTTTGATGTGGTTAGTCTCTTCTGGCATCTCTTGCAATTCTGTTGGGTTTTTCAAGCACCTGCAGATGATACAGGAAGAACCAGTGCAGTGCTATTGATCCTTTGTAATGGCAAAAGAGTTGTTATAATTCCTGCCATGGAGCACAGCACTCTCTGATTTATCTCAAATGACACCAGATGTGGGTACTATCCTTTGCTGTTTTTCTGCTCCCATGGTGCTGTATACAATCCTTTCTTGCTATTTAACGGAGTTCCCATTTTCTGTTTCTGGAGGTGAGGAGACATCAAGTATGTTTATGTTGCCTATTGGTAGTTTAGCAAAGCAGAATTGCTGCCACAGTTTGAATGTCAACTTCTGGGTGCTTGTCAGACTGTCACTGTGGCCACTGATTTCATTTCACCTCTCATCTGTTTTCCCATGTGTTAAATTTATAATTACAAAGCAAGTAAGATTGTAAGTGTGCTTAGTAGAGTGGAGAAAACACAAAGGAAATTAAGGAAATGTTGCCAGCAAGGTTAGAGTTTGTAATAAAGGATTGATTTTTGTTTCTTTAGATCTGTGTATTTTGGAGAAATTAGAATTGGGCAAGGAAAAAAATTATCATGGTTCATTTTAATTATCGTTATTGTTTTACACCTCTACTTACACTATTAATGGTGAGTTGCAGTATTACATACTATATGTCAAACCAAACTTTTTATAAGAACATAGCAAATGACACCTAATTTCAATTTGGTCTTTTATTGTAGACCTCTCTCTCCACCAAGCTTGAGATTCATCTGAAGACTTTTGCGTAAATATGTGAAGTTGAAGGTGTTTCTTAAATAAAACATGAAATCCAAACATGCATATGTGAGAAAGGAGGTCATAAAACACTAATAACCAGTACTTCAGTGGGTACATGAATATTGGTGCACAGAGCACTTCCAACAGAGAAAGTTCACCTGGTTCTGAAGGTTGCTGCAAATCATGATAGGCTATTCCCTTTCTGGCATCTACAACTTCACTTAAGATTGATTGCATTGATAGATGTCAAGGAAAATATATGAAGGAATCAGTAGCGTCTGTCACTTTTGACCTTGGGGCTTGAAATCTGAAGGTTATTTCTTGTACTAGTCTTGTTCCTTTTCTTTCTTTCTTACCAGTAGCTTCAACAGCCTGTCTCAGAGACCAGGGGCTTAATATAAGGAATTTTTTTGTTTGTTTTATTCTTTTTGGGAGGATGGAGGATGTTTGTTTGGTTTTTTTTTTCTCCTTGAAAAACTTTACTAAATTCAAGCCTTTGTTTTGCAAATGCCTGGGCTAGGACATAAAAAGAATGAAGACCAAAGTGTATATTTGGGTCATTTAAACTTATTTTTAAGCATCAAAATATGTCTCAAAATTTACAGGACATTTTTACTCTTAGAGAATTCTAAATGAGGAGTTTAAGTGATTCAGTTCAAACTATGCATTTGAGAAATTCAGGTAATCCAGGAAAATAATTTGGATTTATGGATTCGTTAGAAACTAAGCTCTCTCACCCTGATGGCTAGGCACCGCTAATCTTTAATTTTAGAGAGATAACTTGAATTGTTCTAGACAGAAAATTAGCACTCAGCTTTTTCTGTGCTATTATCCACTAGCCAACTTTCAGTCCTTTTCAGTCTGTGAAATTAAGTGCAAAAGAAGGGAAAAAAGGAGAAAGAAAAGTAAAGACAAAGTTGGTGTTGCTTTTCCCCCTTCCCTTTTCAAAGGATATGGTACTCAATACCTAGGAAGAATCAGTCTCTTTGATAGCAAATGCTCATATGTGGAAAAAATATTTTCTTCAGCTAACAAACCTTTGGTTCTTCCAGGATCTCAAGTCTACACCTGAGGAAAGCTTTAACTGTGTGGGTCATGTCGTTGCTATTTAGTTTTCAGTTTGTGCAGCATCACAGAATCAATTAGGCTGTAAAAGACCTCTGAGATCCTGGAGTCCAGCCTTTGTCCAAACACCACCTTATGTGTCAACCAGACCAAGACACCAAGTGCCATGTCCAGTATTTAAGAAAACACCTCCAGAGATGGTGACTCCACCACTTCCCTGGGCAGCCCATTCCAGTGTCTAGTCACACTTTCTGTGAAGGAATTCCTCCTAATGTCCAGCCTTAGCCTCTCCTGGTGCAGCTTGAGGCTGTGTGCTCTCATCCCATCACTAGTTGCCTGGGAGAAGAGGCCAACCCCACCTGGCTACACCCTCCTTTCAGGGAGTTGTAGAGTGATAAGGTCACCCCTGAGCCTCCTTTGCTCCAGGCTAAACACCCCCAGCTCCCTTGGCTGCTCCACATAGGACTTGTGCTCCAGATCCTTCACCAGCCTTGTTGTCCTTCTCTAGATATGCTCCAGCACCTCCATGTGTTTCCTGTAGTGAGGGGCCCAGAGCTGGACACAGGATTTGAGGTGTGGCCTCACCTGTGTCAAGTACAGGAGAATGACACTGCCCTGGTCCTGCTGGCCACGCTCTCGCTGATCCAGGCCAGGGTGCCCCTGGCCACCTGGGCACAGCTGGCTCATGTTCAGCGCTGCCAGCCAGCACCCCCAGGTCCCTTTCTGCTGGGCAGTTTTCCAGCCACTCTGCCCCCAGCCCGCAGTGCTGAAGGGCATTGTTGTGGTCAAAGTGTGGGCCCCAGCACTCGGTCTTGTTTAGCCTCATGCCGCTGGGGAGATTTAAATTAAAGCCATTCAGGATGAGTAAGGTGAAATAGAGCACTTCAAAGTTTTAGGCAGTAGTATGAACCTGATATACAAGTGTCTGCACACGTGGAGAGACCATTTTCCCATTCCACTTGAGCACGATACTATGTGGCTCAAGTGGTCACTTTTGCACTGGAGTGAAGTTAACGCCTGTACACTTCTGTTTTAAGTGTCTTGGTGGTTTTGCTGGTGCTGAAGTGCTCTATTATTACTTGAGATAAACGTGTGTCCTTTTTGTAGATTTTTTTTTTGCTTTAAAGCATACCTTATTTTTCCATGTAGCCTTAAGTGCAACAAAGCAGTGGCTTCAAAGTGCTCCAGAAAGGTTTACTGTGTTGTCAGTTGAGATTGGGCTGTAGCACCTTATTTCTTCTTACATCTGTATGGAAGTGAACTATTTATTAGAGTTAATGATATATTAATATTACCAGAAACTGAATTTTGAGTGCCATTCACTATTGTGGCAGATCATATTGTGAAGGAACAATATTTTATAACCTCTTGGACCAACCAAAGCCAACTGATTAATTCAGTAGAGAGTAATTGCAATTACTTGTTATTTTTTTAGCAGTCGATTACAGTCCCAATCAAACTGATGGAAAATCAGTTTGGGGCAATGTGGGGGGAAAGTGCTCTTTGTTTTCTTGTAATATTTGTTATCAGACTGTTATGAGCTAGCAGTGCTGCCTTTTATCAATGTTTGCCAGATTCGTGCAAATGGGAAGACCAAAGTTGTGCAGTGTATCTCCAATTAAAATGATGAAAAAGGACAGGAGATGTAATTTTAAAGTAGAAAATGAGAAGTGCTTGTCAAACATGAAAATTTCGCTTACTATAGAAGCAAATTACTTACTATGTAGAGAATGCAAAAAAAATAAAAGAGAAGTGTATTGTTCAGGATAAGGGCTCACTTTTTACCAAGTGGAATAGCCTTTTCTGCTGCTTTGAAAATAGTGCTGAACACACTGTAGTGTAGGAGGACTGGAGTGGAGAGCTGGATGCCCAGTATGCCTTGGCATGAGGATCCTTGGGGCTTCCCAAATAATCACAGCACCTGTTGGTGACCTTCAGCTCTGGGAGCTACTTCTGTGCAAGAAACCCCAGAGTTGGGCACATCTGACTCTAGAAATGATGCCAAACCAACCACACTAACAGAGTTGAGGCACCCTTTGTTCTCCTGGTTTGGATATTTGTCCTTTTGAAACCAAAGTTTCCTTAATATAAATCATTTCTTACAGGCCTAAAACAATTTCTTCAGACCACTGTGAGCAACCAAATCCAACTTTATACTGTCCAAATCCTGAGTACAAAAATTTATCATCTTAAACTTTTACACCTTGTACCCTTCAGAATTATTTTCAGGTTCCTCTTCTCTGGTTGTTATGCTATTCTCACTTTCCAAAGTGTGGGCTGGCTTTTTTTTCCCCTCATTGTCTCATTTTTGTTTCCTTGTTTTATAGGTCTTGTGTTTTCTTCTCTACACAAAGGCTTCTACTTCAACTTTTAAAAGTCATCTTAAACTAATCTTCACAACCCCATGTTGGTGTTAGTCCATGCAGCACTTCCTATCAGTGTGGACATGTCAGCATGAATTCAGTTTTGATTAAAACCTAAACATGCAAACCACCTGCCACACATCCACACACCATCCAACCTCGTCTCCCCAAACCTGCACAAACACTTCAGTTTCATCTTTTTCTTTGTTTAGGCGTCCTTTCTGCTATATGGAATTGCAACAGTCTCTTTAGGATCCTTTACTACATCTAAGTATCCGTGCCCACAGCCAAATGCTTCTGACATTTGTTTCCAGAGACTAGGCAATTAATATTGCCAGCCTTGTTTCTAGTTATTTTTCCACTCGAGCTAAGCTCTGTGTCATTCTGCTGTTGGCCAAGTTTTATAACGAGCCTGTGGTGTAATTGCTTTCTGTATCTCCTACTTACTTTTGACCTTAAAATCCTTCTGAGTTCTATGCAACCTCCTCTGAGGCCGTCCCATTTTGGAGCATGTCTTTGTCATTGTGTGCAATTTCCTTGAGGCTTTGCCTGCTAATGCTTCAGAATCTCCTTCTTATCCAAGGCAAATCTACCCTGCTGTAGGAAGTACTGTAGAAGATTTACAAGGTAATATTCCTGCTTTCAATTTCAGAGAGAAATTAACTAGGTGCTGATAACTTTGCAAGACTTAAAAATCGTGTCCTTGACCCATCCAGCTGCTAAAAGCGTTCCTGTAGTGGGAATGCAGTTGCTTGTGCATTCTAAGTCAGGTTATTCTGCATTCTAAGTCAGGTTCTTGGCTATCCCCCTGAAATTCTCAGTGGTGTTCCATCACTTGCAGCACAGGGTTCAAGGTCAGTAGGGCAGCATTGCACCCTCCCTTTAAAGAGCACTGTCTGTATTGCTGCTCACTGAAAATGTTGCTTATTATTCCCAAGTGCTGGTAAATCACATGTTTTCCACACAAGAAAAAAGAGAGCTCTGATAAACTTGACTTCTAACTTACAATTTACTTCTGCATATTAAAAAAATCAAAGACTTATTCAACAGGAATTAGGAAGCTAATTCTCAATAAATTCCCACAGGGGAAATTGAATGAAGGCTTAGAAATTATTTAGATTCTGATGTGTGCTGCAGTGGCAGAGGCAGCAGCTTGAACTTCTTTTCAATGATTGAGGAAAGCACTGCATGACTTTCCACAGGGATACAGTGAGGACTGAGCTGTATGACACCAGCGTGAAGCACTTTGCAGAGCTTTTAATTTAAAACTCATGTACCGTATTTGTTAAATAGTATTGCTCCTGCCTGAAAGCATTTTTCTGTCAAACAGCTACCTTTGTTTTGTTTTGAATTTTGTTGTTTTCTATAGCACACATCTGGTACAGTAGAAATTATATTCCTTTAATAAAATACTTTTTCAAGGGCTCTTTTTTGTATTAGCGGAGCAAACCATTACTATCAGCAACTACTCTGGCAAAAACATGGGGTTTGGGTTGACACCAACACCAAAGGCACAGGTTTTAGACAGCCTTGTCAGATCTACTTTAAATAGTGATCGCATCAGTTTATTTCTTCACTTGTGCACTGTTGTAGAAGGCTTTCCCTGCACTGTGCTGATTGTTCTTCAGTATAGTGAAGCCATGAACATTCATGACTTGCACAGTAGCATTTTGGTATCTTGTCTAGAGAAATGAGCAGTCCTCCCCCTCACATTTGGAAGTACTGGGCTTTTCCCTTTTTTTTTATTTCTCTCCAAGGGTTGTGTTCATCTGTTTTACTTTATAGACATTGAGTTTTCTGAATCATCAAGAACAGTTGCCAGCTTTTTACAAACATCAATCCATATGGTATTCATTGTGTCTTAGATCAGGCTGACTAAATAAGATTTTCTGTTGGGAATAGCAGTAATGAATTTTGTCTACTGAATGTAATTGGAGCTTTTCCTGATCATCCCTGGCTTGGTGTGCCATTTGTGCTGATGGATTGAGGCCACAAAGATGCATATTGAATTTCCTTTGGACAAGGCAAAGATATTCCAAGCTTGAACCAGCAGCATGTCTGCCATCCTTGGTGAACTTCACATGAGGGTAAGATTGCAGAAGATTGGCACAAGTCTAAATTTTTCACAAGGCAATGAAGTTTTTATGACTCTGCTTTATCTAGTAAGGAATAGAAGCAGTAGAATAAATGAGACAAACTCAGCAGCCTCTCTTATTTAGATCAGTGACCAGTTATTATGATGCCTTTATAATAGAACAAAATTACACTAAGGGGGAGATTTTACCAAAATATTTGCATTGAAATGCTTTTTAATAAAGAAGCCAAGTAATCTGATTTTCTTCAGCTGAAGAAAATTCCAAAGTGTAGAAGTTTCCCTGTGCAGTGTTCTTGCTCAGAGATGTTAAGATAATTTTAGTTAGATAATTGTTGTCGGTACATTAAATGCGATGGACGACCTGATTATTTTTAGGATGTTAAACATCCTAAGAGTGCCTAGCTAAATTTACTGCCACAGCAGAAAATAAAACTATGAGATGATCTGTCTGGATATTGTCTTAGTTTAAATGTGTTCTCAAATTTTGCAACTGGGGGTTTTTTGCATCTCTGCCGCTTTCTTCTCTAAAGGCCTGTCTTTCAGGAGGCTGTGGTTTGGGAAGTGTGGGCTAATGCTTTTGACACCTCAGATCTGTCTCAAAACCATGGTGATTGCAATTTGTTATTATTTCATGTCAGATGAGCTGTTCAGAGGCTCATTTCTTAGAGATCTCTAGATTACATCTGACACAAGTTGATTTCCTTTTTTTATAAAGTCTGTTGTCTGGGAACCTGGGTTCCTTTCATTCCTTTAGGCAATTTCTGCAGGTCAGGGCTGGGACATGTGTGTGGACTGTTTGAAAGGGCATCGACTGCTCTTACTGTTTCTGTTTTAGATGGGGCATTTTGATTGCCGGTATCAAGGCAGTTACAGCTGTCAGTGAAACAGCTGCTCTCAAACAATGAAAGATACCGTCAGCTTCAACGTTTATCAGCAATCAGACCGCTATCAATATAATATTTCTTTCAAGAACATCTTGCTTTCTTTTTACTTATTGCCTTCCACAACTATTCTATTATGAAAGGGGAAAAAAATATCCTATAGAATTTTACTGACTTCTTTCCTTAATAATTCAAAATGGAGAGATTGGTGTTGTATTGGATGACAGAATTTTTGTCTTCCAATAAACTCTTTTATCTATTCTTGATATTGCCGGGGAACACTTCTCCCCTTTTCCCTCTGTCTCAGCACTCTTCCTTTCTAGTTTTGTATTCCAGGCTTTTCTTCTAAACAAGCTTTCCAAACCCTCAACAGGTCTCATTTTCTCTCTCATTTCATCTTCACTCCCTCTGTCTTGCTCCTGTCCTGTTTGTCTGTTACTTGGATATATTTCTTCATCACAAATTCTGGGTCCAAAAGCTGGGGGAGTATCATGGTTTAACTGTGAAGAAAATTAACTCTACCCCAGCCCAAACCAGCACAGGGAGGTGCTGAGAAGCTGATTTTGTGTGCCCAGCTCTGGTACTGCCTGTTGCAGCCCAGGGTGTGCACTGGACACCTTCCCTTGAGCAATTCAGCTGCTGCTTGTGTAGCAAAATCCCTGCCAGGAGAGCACAAACATCAGCTTCTTAGAGCTTGGCCTCGGTGAGGTGAATTTTCACAGCGAGGGCCATATAAATAAAGCAAGTGATTCTATAGCTCTCAGGCAATGCTTTCATCAAGTGATCTGAAGAACTCTTAATAACACTAAGACCCAGCTGAAGGAGGTGGCACTGTACAGGGGGACACAGTCAAGCATTAAAGAGGTTTTCTAGCAGATCATTAGTGAGGTTGGTATTCAGTAGATGTGTGACTGAGTGGCACTGCATTTATGGTATTTTTTACTAGAAGAGTGCAGGTTTTAATGGAGAGGGATAGTGTTGGTGTCTGGGTTTTCAGAGTCAAAGGAATTGATTCCAGTGTAGATGTTAATGTGTGTCTCCTGTGCCTGAGTGGCTTAGCACTGTTTGGAGAACGGGCATTAATTCTCTGCATTTCAGCATGCACGCAAAATCTAGATTTTGCATTTGTTGCAATGCAGAAACATTTGTAGGGGCAAAGTTAAGAGGAAGAAATAATTGTTCATAGGCTGGGACTATTCTAGCTCTGCATCTGCTCCTGAGTCCTCATCATGAGCAGCACTTGGCAGATGCATTTCTGCCCTCCATGGGACAGGCACTGCATGTACTCGTTCCATCTTCTCTTCCCCGTGCTCCTCTCAGCTCTCCTCAGTGTATTCATACTTCCCATTCCTGAGATATGGATGCCTGATTTGTGTCCGTCTAACTAAATTGTGAATGTTTTTTTCCACAAATTAATCACTACCCAATCCCAATTTCATGTGCCTTTGATGCCTGGTTTTAATTGCCTTAAAGTAGAAAGCTTCAATGAGCAGAAAAATTAAAATTGCAAAATCCTGATGGCTTTTTGTAGTTGAGTTATTTGCCTCCAACATCAACCTGAAGAGTATGGTTTTTTGCTTTTTTTTTTCTTTTTTTTCCTTAAGTGAGTGAATGTCTCATTAGTTTTCCATTTCTGACAGAGCCACAGGCTTAACTGCAACGGATAGACAACATTTTAGCTCTGGAACACAAAATGAGTTCTGCATTCCTAGATTCTGAAAGAGATCCCGCAAGTCAGTGAAAGAAGCTCTCCCCTTCTTTTGAAGCAGGACTTGACTTAGGAACAAAACTGCTATTTCTAAAGATTGAAACCCCTAATATATAGCAGAGTTTCAGGGATTTCATGAAGGGGATAAAAGTGGGAGTGAAGCACATTGTATCCAACTGAAAAACCAGAAATAATTTAGGACAAATGCACAATTTCTTTTATCCAGAAGAAATGTGTCTTCCATGAAATCAGGAATTTTCCCATGAAAAAGCTTGATGTTTTTCCCATGTTGGTTTCTTGGACTGACCCCAAACGCCTTCTTAGCTCTCTGCTCAGGATTAGAATGGCTGTCATTTTGCTGCCTGAGTTCACACTCAGCAAAGTTTGTCGTTTTTCACAGGGATTGTTCTTTATTCCTTTGAGACAGCACGTCTTCTCCAGCCGCTGTGTGGCATGTCATGGAAGTGACATGACTTGCAGAACATCATCAGGATTCTGCTGGGAAAACTCTTTACACAAGGAGTCATAGCACTGGAGTGACTTTCTATCAGTGCTGTACAGCAGCATGGCTTCATGAGAGAGCACAGTTGAATGATGAATCTACTCAGACGAATACTGCAGGTCACGTATATAAAGCAAAGTAAAGCATGCTGATAAATTAATATCCTTATTTTTGGTTGCCTTAAAAACGCAAAAAAATGTGCTGCTTCGTTACAAATTGTTTGGGTTTGTAGAACTTAATGAAGTGTAATAGCAGAGCCGAAGGGCTCCATGTTTTCTCAGACTGAAGAGTAAAGTTACTTGGTGGAGAAAAATCCCCCTGGTGTACAACAAGTTAATTAATTATTGAGTGGAAAAGAAGCTGTCTGTCACATTGCTAGATTTCAAAACTGAAATTTGTTGCCTTTTATCCACTTGGGGTTTTTCTGTAGAACAGATAGAACTGTTTCTCCCAGTATTGACTTTTTCTTAATCACATCTGCTTGTAGTCTTCTGTAATAATTTACACCACGATCATGCTCAGCTATTATCTGCTGACTGATAATAGAGTTTGTTTTACAAAGAGCATTCATTGTAACGTAACCGTTCAGTACGGGCACAGCAAGCCATGGTAATAAATTCTGCAGGTTAATGTCATTCTTTACTCAGCTTTTCCTCAGTTATCCATCAGAAAGTATTTTATTTTCTGTTCCTTGCCTGTGACAGCCCTAGTGAGAGTTGTTTGGGTTAGCAGTTTTTTTCAGAATTTAGGTGTAAAAGTAATTTTGATGCCTTTTTTCCTCTGAAATGTATTTTAAACATCCTATTGGAATGTTCAGGTGTTCTTGAGGGGCAAAGACAGCCTATATTGGCTGTCTTTTTATACAGTTACCCTTTTTGACCATAGTAGTTACTTAGAGTTGCAGATCTACAGGTTGCCTTTGGAAGGAAGAAAAGTTGGCAGTGATACCAAAGGTTTTGATCATCCTGTTGGTTTGAAAGTCTTGTGTTCCTGAAAATGGGGGACATCAAACACCACAAAAACCTGTTGTTCACAGCTCATGTACCCCAGAAGCCTTTTAATCTTTCTGGGCCACTCTCAGGTCTTACTAAGCTCTGTCTGATGTTTGCTCTTTTCTGAATGTGATATTCCTGGGTTTCTTACTTGTTGTGTCTCTCCCTCATATTTGCATTATACCATATACAAGAAGTAGACTTTTGTCTCCCGCTCCCTAAAAAATTACTTTTTTTTCCTCTCCTTTTGCTTGACTTTATGAAGAATGAGGGGGTTTTGGTTTATGTGCTGGGCATTGCTTGTGTAGGTAGTTTGTGTGTGTGTGAGAAAGAGAGACTTGCTGAGAGTGATACTGTATATTCTTCATCCTGGAATGACTGCTGAAGGGTGGCTTTGTGGATCCTTATTCCCTCTTGGAAAAGCCATCATTGTTATGCCAGTCTCATCCATCTTTTAGGGAATGCAGGTATAAAATTATTTGATGCATAAGCTCAATATGTTTTCTACCACAGAAGGACAAGGAAGGGAGGGAGTGTTCCTCCAGCTCATTAATCAGAATGAGAATGAGAAATTGTAACAACTTCCCAGTCATTTACTATTTGCTCCAAAGTAAATCTGTCTAAATATTAGTGCACTGGTGATAGTAAAAAAAAAAAAAAAAAGGGGGGGGGTGTGAGGGGGTGGGCAGGAAAAGAACCTTGTCATTAGCTTGTCACACGCTGTACATGGTAGAACAAAGATATATGTTCTGTGGCATCTCTGTAATGAAAACTTGAGCAATAAAAATAGTTTCTGCTATGTTCTGGAACAGGAACTCTCTGAGGAAACACATTAACAGTATTTCACATTACAAATTATTATTGCATGTTCAGCTATTGTTTCAAATGAGAATTGTGTGTATTACACGGCAAGGGAAGGAAGACAGAGTTAGTGTTTCTTCTGTAAGCAGAATTAAGATTTTATGCATCTGGCTATGTCAGTTCTGGCCTATAAATTTAAGTTAATACTTTACCAGAATAATGAGTTTGTTGTACCTAGGGTGCTTGATGGACTTATACATGTAGTTCAGGATCCACTGGTAGTGGCTGAATATGTGAATCTCTTCACTTTCACTGTGCCTAAACAGAAGAAGTATTGTAGTGTGAAAATTAGACTTGTTGGATGTATCTAGTAAGGAGTCATCTCCCATGTTGAATGTAAAGACCTCATGTTGCAGAGGTTGAATATTACCAAGTAACAGTATTTTGTGCAAATAGTGGTTTATCCGCCATGCCTAAAATTTTTTAATTAATTAAATGCTTTGTTTCATGCGCTCCCCTCTCTCCACTTAGGAGGGTGTGTGTTTGGAAAGCTGGTCATCTTCATTACCTGCTTATTTTCTAATTAATAGTATGACCTTCCACAGGAAATCATAGTTGTCGTCAAAATTTGGAAGAAATTTTAAAACATCACTGAGGGTTTCTATATTAACATGTTGCCAGCAGAAAGCTGGTTGTTATAATGCTGATTTTTCTCTTCCTTCAGCCTCCTTTCTAGAGGAAGAATGTTCCTACCTCTTCTACCCTTTACAATGCCAGGAAACAGCTCCCAGCCCTTCTCTCTGAGTAGTGTGTTGTTGGGTCTGACTGCATAGTTCAGCTTCCATTTTCTGATTTGTGAATGAAGTGATTGATACATACTTGCACTTTGAAATTTAACTCCAAGTATGTGTAAGAGTGTGAGAGAGAAAAATAATTTTCTTAGGGTGTATAAATTGACAAGTCTCAGAGGAAACAGTTGTTCCAGACATGGTGTGCAATCAGAGTTGGTAGTTCTTTGTTTGCCCTATCAAGCATCAGAAAACTGAATCTAGGGGAAACTGGATCCTATTTCCAATTTCTGCATTAGCTTATATAAAAGGCAGGAGAAAGAAGTGGGGTTTTATTTTAAGGTCCTTCAGTTTGCTGTGAAGCTGGCCTGAGATTAAATGGGGTGGAAGTAGCACCTGTAAACTTTGACAAATCACTCCAAACTTAGAGAAGACCCAGGCTGGTGTTAGCAGAAACCAAGAGAAGCAAACCAAAGTATGCAGCTAACATTGATTTAATTCTGCTGTTTTAATTACTGCTTTCTGGAGACACAGCAGTGTCTTACCTTGCTCACCTTTGTTGTGGCCTGGCAGGGTGGGGTGCTGGACACAGCTGCCTTGGAGAAGGCTCCAAAGGAGCATCGCATAAAGCTTACATTTTTAATCTCATGTACTGCTCATATTTGTGCCTTAATGATGCTGCATCAAGACAGTAGGATGTCTAATCCATACCAGCAATGCATTTATATTTACATTAAACTCATGCTAACAGTATCATTAACTTCTTAGTGATATTATAGCATAGCCTTATGAGTGTATTTTCAAAATGCTTCTTGTTGAAAGAGATTTGTGAAATACTTGATTGCTAGCCAGAAATGGTTCTAGCAAACCAGTGAAATGCTCTCTAATTAAATAAAATTAGTTAATTTTCCTTTTTCTTACATTGAGATTGCAAGCCACAGTGGCACCCACAGTAGGATTACTTCTGTAGTCAAAAGGACAGTGAGCTTTTTTCCTCTTCACAAGTGTCTGGCAGAGGATCTGAGCCACTCAATTTACTTGCAATCCCACATGCTGTCAGGATACAAGCCTGAAGAGTTCTGGGAGGTGAGAGTGAGGCACTGCTGCAGAACGAGTAACTGAAGTGTTGATTTGCCATGAAGTTGCCCATCTGAGGCAGGTTAATCTTGCAGCTCTGGTGTGAATGAGGGCATCTTAATTAACTCTGCACTCAAGACATACTGGGACAAAACTATGTAATTTTGTAGAGGAAACATGACTGGCCAATATATAATTTACAGCATGTTACACAGGTGCTTATCAGTGTCCAGCTGACCAGAAATAAAGCAGCTCAACTCAGAAGATAATATAAAAGGTTTCTGTATTTCCTCCTTTATTTCCTTCTCTATTTCTAGTGTTTAGAAGTTATGTTTTTCCTGTGGTGTTCATAATTCCTAAGAAACAAGAGAGGTCAAAGTGGGCTTGTTGTGAATACTGTGTTGTATCTTAATATTTCCCTTCCATGACCATTTGCAGTAGTAAATGTGTTTATAATGATATTTGCAGGAAACACATGTGGAGCAGGTACAGTCTGAATCAAACCAAACCGACTTTAAAAGATCAAATGGCTGCAGAAAACATCCTTGTTGCTTTCTTACATAGGTGAAAACCTGTCAAGTATGGGTGCTATAATGCTGGATTCAGCTGTGTGCGCAAAACACAGAGCTGGCAACTGGAAGAGTGTCATCAGGTGTGCATAGCAGCAATTAAGTGGAGCATGAGGGTCTTAATGTTTAGATAAATGGGTGTCTTATGGTGTGTGTCTTCAGCAAAGTAACATCAAGATTTCTCAGTGCCCATTTCAAGCCCTCTTGATCAGGAATCTGTCCACAGAGTTTAGTAGACTTTCAGTTACGTCTTAAATAAGCAGCCCGGAGTACAGCCATGTTTTAGATGTGATTTGTGTTTCTAATATGTTTTGAAATATTTCAAATCAGGGGCTGTATCTATGGAGTATTTTTACACCTTTCTGTTTTAACATATGCGATGTGTGGCACCTAAGTTTGGTGAAAGAAATATGTGAGAGTATCTCAGCAAGTAAATGTCACTCCCCTGACCCTCTTTTTTTTTTTTTTTTGTTAAGAGAAAGGGAAATTATGCCCAGATCTCCCTTGCAATTTGTATCTTCTGACTGAAATTTCAGAAAGCAAATTTCAATACATAGGTTTCAAGCAGCAACAGTCAGACGAGTAAATTGTGGATATAAATGTTGATTTTAAGTACTCTGAATGCTCACTACTAACAGACTTTATCTTGGATATTGGGGTAGAGAGTGTGAGCAGTTCCCTAAGGCAGAAAGACAAACTGCTAGAGGAACAAAGAATTTATGCTAATAATACATGTCGTGGTTTAGCCAAATATAATTTAATGCTTTGCCCTTCAGCAACACCTTTCAAGTAAAAATCTGCTAGACTTTATCAAATAATAAAGTCTTTTCTGTTGTCCCACAGATAGCTGACTGGAAGAAGTGTTAAGAGACTCATCACAACTCTGTATTCAGAACCCTGCAGTCTTGTGTCACAGTTGTGTGTGGTGGTGTTAGAATTCTTATGAAAATTGGGCTTATGTCCTGCTGAATGCTTGCTCTGAACCTTGAAGAATTTTTGTCACCACACTGTTTATACTGATCCTCTTTTTGGGGTTGTTTTGTTGTTGTTGTTCTCTGTGAGCACTGTTTCTTTATCACATAATTGGGCCATAATTGAGATCCCATCCCTCAGCTGTTGAAGTGCTAAAAGCAAAATTTTAGCAAGGGATTTTCATGGCTTTAGCCTGATAAAATAGAGTAATAGATGGAATCAATTCAGTGTTCAGGTTACGCTGTGGCCCAGAGCAGGTAAGATATCTTAAAATACCTCCCAGGGTTCACTGGAATATAGTAACAGAGACATTTATCTGTGTGTAATGAAACGTGCTCTAATTGTGCATGTTGGGCAAAGCTTGACATTTGGAGAGATAGCAAAATTTTCAATTCCTATAGAGGGAGTGTAGTACTCTATACCACCACCACCACTGAAGCTGGAGGTGTTTTCTGCCTTCATACAGGCTAGAAGAGGCTGAAAGACACAACCTGTGACAACTTCAAATTTCATTATTATTATCATCATTTCTCTTTCTTGCTATAGTGAGTGTAATCCTGTCAACAAACTATCAGTGGGTGGTGGTAGTGGTGGGCTCTTGCCAAGCCTAGCACTAGTTGCCAGCACCAGTCAGTGGTTAACATGGATAGAGTATTTTCCTATTGGTTGGAAAGGTTCACTTGACCTGCTGGGCAGAATGTTCCTGGCCTTGCACTGTTCATAATGTTTGCTCTTGCCTTGTATCAGAAGAAGGTAATTGTCAGATATTAAAATACCTGACAGTTTTGCAGCATGGGGGGTGGTTAGGTCAGACTGGAGACTACTGCTTAGCTCTGTGTCCCTGTTGTTCCCTTTTGTATTCCTCCTTCTCCTATCACAGGGAGTCTTTTTTTTCACTTCTCAGAATAGCAAAGTAAATTAGTATCTAAATTTAAGAGCCGATTCCTAAACATTCTGAGAGTAGAGTCTCCTGCTATGAAGATTCTAAGATTAACCCAAATCTCTACTTATTATAACAGCTATCAACATTCATCTCTCTCAGAAATTGTTAACATAAGTGTGAGATCAAACCAGGTTTTCTTGAGTAGGACAAGTGTCAGGGAAGCTCTGTTCTGGAAAGATAAGCAATGCCAGTGGTGCAGAGGTACAGTTGTAAAGAATGAAATTTTGGAATCTGCTGAGCTCTCTTTTTATTCTTTAGCTCTTCACACACCATTATCCACTTTCTAGTTCAGTGTGATACTTCAGCATAAGTTGAATCTTCACAGCACAGAGTGCTGGCGTTGAAAACTTTTGTGTCCTTAAGTTACATACAGTTTCATCAAATCTCAAGTGGTCTTTGAAAATTCATTCATTTCTTGCTCCTGACTGAATCGGTGGAGATGTGTTCACTTGGAATCTGCTAAATTAAGTATCCTTCCTTTTTACCGTTTCCTTTGTCATTTCTAGTGTATAGTGGACAGGTCTCCCCTGTCGCTGTTTTCCCCACGGACAAGTAGAGAAACGACACCAAGTCCAGGCTCAGGGATAAATGGAAGTGCTGTAATGAATTCTCAGAAGACTTTTATATGTTAGTTTGCAAAGTGTATTAAGTGGCATAAGGTAATTGGTTTTTTGCCATCCACCCCTTAAGGAGATTGGCCAAGTTCTAAGACACCCATCTCTGAGTGTTTTTCTAGTTAGAACCATAACAATTCGGCAAAACAACCTGCAGCTGCAAGACGTTTACAAAACTGTAACATTGTTTTGAGTTACTTGCATGGGAAAGACAGAACTCACAAAAATGCTGCAGAGAGCTGAAGAAATTCTCTGCTGGAGCTTTTTCAGCATCCATACTCTCCCATGGCATTCCATCAGAAATGCACACAGCAACTTGCAGGGCATTCAGCGTTCTGTATCACACTCTGCAGGCTGCTAACATCTTGTGATGGATCCAAGTACACAGGTGAAGGTTTGTGTTGATGTGTAACATGGCTTGCCTTGTTTTCCCATGGGGACTCGGAGAGCTGGCCAAACGTGATAGTTGACCCAAATATAAAAGCTGACTTTTGGCTTTGACAACTCTTAAGAGCACAGGATAGATCAGACCTTTCTTGGGCTAATATTCTGTTTCCAGGAGTGGAATAAGCTTTTCAAAAAACTTTACATTACGTTGATGCTAGATTATCTGCTTTTCTACATCTTAGATTTTATCCTATTTTTTTAATCTAGTATTTTTCTATAGCTAGAAACTGCTTTAGGCTTTGAAAGAATAGATTAATAAAAGAACACATTAGGAAGTTTTTTTGTCGTTAGTTCTTTTTTTACCTTTAACTGTTTTATGTTGTAAGAAAGTTAACACCTTTTCAAGGGGTGGGGTGTTTCCTTGTCCTCTTTTGTCCCACAGAACAGCCTGGAATATACACCCACACGGTAGACCCACAGCTTGGACTACTCGTTTCCCTATGAGTACAGCACTGTTCTGTCTGGCTCCTTGCTGGTGTTTTTCTATTGTGGTGGTGTTTGGGGTGAGGTGAGTATTGATCCCTCTTTCTGGGGAAACAGAATTTCCAGATGAAACCGAAATTCCACCATGAAATGAAAACTTTTTTGAGATAGAAATGTAACTAAGGTTGGTATATTTCTATCAATTTCTATCAATTTCTTTTTCCATTACATTTTCATTGTCAGATGGAAATACATTTAGCCAGAAATTGTCAAAGAATCATAGAATTATAGCACAGTTTGTGTTGGGACCTCATAGACCATCTAGTTCTAAGCCCACTGCCATGGGCAGGGACACCTTCCACTAGACCAAGTTGCTCCAAGCCCCATGCAGCCTGGCCTTGAACACTTCCAGGCATGGGGCATCTGCAGCTTCTTTGGGCAACCTGTGCCAGTGTCACACATCCCTCACAGTGAAGAATTTCTGTCTAAATCTACCCTCTGTCATTCTAAAGCCATTCCTGTTGTCCTGTCACTCCATACCTTTGTAAGTTTTCTTGTAGTCCCCTTCAGGAACTGGAAGGTGCTATTAAGGTCTCCCTTCTCCTCCAGGCTGAACGCTGCCAATTTTCTCTGCCTTTCCTCACAGAAGAGGTACTCCAGCCCTTTGATCATCTTAGTGACCTCTTCTGGATTCATTTCGACAGGTCCATGTCCTTCTCAGGTTGGGGTCCCAGAGCTGGATGCAGCATTCCTGATGGGGTCTCCCAAGGACAGGGTAGAGGGGCAGGATCCCTTCCCTTGCCCTGCTGGCCATGCTGCTTTTGGCACAGCCCAGGATCCAGGTGGATTCTGGACTGCAAGTGCACATTGCCAGGTCATGTCAAGTTGCTTGCAAGATTCCCAACATTGTCTTGTTAACAAATCCTTCTTAATAATTTTGACATTAGGTGCTATTACAAAGATCTAATCCTTTTCTGACCAGGTAGTTTGAATGCCATGTGTTACAACTGACAGCTTGTTCATTAGCATTACTTGCCTTGCAGCTTGTAATGTTTGGAAGTATGAATAATCATCATTACTGTGGAAGAAAGCTTTGACAACTATTTGTGACAACTATTATAGCTGTGTGCTGATTTTATGAGGAGTGAGTAAGTGTCTGCAAGTGAGTTAACAGCTTAATCTGCTCCCTTTCTCCCAACATGACTCACTAGAGCATTTCTATATGCACTGCTGCCACCTCTCTCCCCAGTTGCTGCTTGATTGACAATGATCTGATCTCTCCATACGTGTGTTACCCTCTCTGTGCCATACAACTTTTGTCACAGTGCTGATGCCACTGACTTTCAGATTCTCATGTGAGATTCCCCTGCAAGAGGATCTGACTCATAGGCTCCTCCTGAGATCTATTTAACACACTGAATTAAATTCAAGTAGCTCTTGCTGTTTGTTAGCATGTTCTGACTGACTGACTGGGACCTCACTCCTTAGTCTTCAGGTTGTTTGTAGTATTAGATGTGTACATGCTATATCGCAGATTTATGTCTCTCCAGGGTCCCAATTGCTTTTTATTTTGGGGTGGTTTTTGCTGACTGTGTCTCCATGAAGTGCTACAGAATACGCGGTGTCACTTTACAGCACGTCCTTAGTGTGCAAATATTTCTCCACTTGCTTTCTTAGCAATTCCTCTTTTTGTAATAATATATTGTGCCCTTCGCTGTGCATACAAACAATGAATTCCAGTGTCATTAACTGAGCAGCAAAGAGAACAAAGGGCTGCATCCAGCTCAGCTGCTGAGCTACTGGGTGATCCTAAGCAAGGCTTTGTCTTGATTTCCTGAGCCTGGAGATCCATCAGGACCTTGTTAAAGATGATTTGGGTGTTGGACCATCCAAAGTATAAACATTTGGCTGCCACGTCTTTCAGAAATGATCAAGTGCTTATGTGTAGTTTTGAAATAAGGCCTTAGTTAGGACTTCCTTTGTTTCACAGAAATCGTTCTCTTGTGGTCCTTTAAACCATTTCTTTGTTTCTGCTAAGTCTGCCTGAGTTTTTGGTTGGCCAGCTAGCAATGCTGCGGGGGATTTTCACACCACTTCCACAGGCTTCAACCTCACTCTCTGTTGACTGTTCCAAGGGCTTAAGTTCCTCACAGAGATCTCCCAAGTTATATCCTAGGCTTGTGTCAGTTCTTACCTTCAAGTCAAATTATGAACCCAAAATAGTGGGCATTTGTGAAAATGCTGACCTAAGTAATTCTTGCTAAATCGTATCCAGCCCAGCAAGAGACGAATGAGTAGCAAACATCAAAGCTAAAAAGAAGGTACTCTACTAGTACAAGGAAATTCAGCAGAAATGTTTGTCCATTTTTAAAAGAGAAAGCCAAAAGTAAAGGATATTCTTTTTAACTTGAGTCTTCACAAGAAAAGCCTGATCTGAGATCTGTTTGCATGTTCTCATTGCTTGGGAAGGAGAAGTGCAGCCAACCTCAGAGCAGCAACAAGTCAGGGACTCTGTACAGAAGTGAATGTGATCAAATCCATGTCCGGGATGTGCCCAAGGGGCCTGAAAAAGTAGATTGATGTGTTTTGGGGGTTGATATACAATGTTTATGACAAATTATGGTGACTGGGTAGGAGGCTGGCAAATTTCTGATGACTAACAATAAGTAAGCGTTGTATCAGTTTTTTGGAAAGGCAAGAAAGTGGAGTCCTTTGAATCTCATCAACCCCATTCCCATCCCTGGAAAGGGCTTGGTGCACATCTGCTTGGTGTCAGTTGGACTAAATTACTTCCAACCAACATTTTTATGATTCTATTATCTGAAAATGGAACCCTGATCTCTGATTTTCGTCTCTTCGCTTCAGCTAAAGCTCTGTTTCGCGTTCCCGGCTGTGTTCTACTAAATGTTGTACACTCTTGATGGGCCTCAAATTGATGATTTTCAGAATCAGAATTCCTATGAACTTTCAGAAAAGTTAAGGTCAGATCTGAAGCTACACATTGCAGCTTAGGTAGCTTCTATTTGGTCTTTATTATCCTTAGCAAATCAATATTCAAAAGTGAATTTCTCCCTTTCTGTGAGATCTTTGAATTTGGGTTCATCTAATACCTGGGAAGAGAATAAATGCGGGGAATTTCATATCTTGCAGACGTCAGGAAAGATTGATCTCTTTTCAGTTAATCGTGCCGTAACAATTATTTACTGTGTTCAAGCATTGCTGCTTTTTCTGTCTTTCCCAAGTATTGTGCAGTGGCTGTGTGCTAGAGGCAGGCTGCAGAGCTGGGGGCATCAGTAGCCTGGCCCACCTGACACTCAGGTGATATGCAAGTAGAAAAACACATACTGTGCTTCCAGAGCACAGTGCAAGCTTATGCAGGCTTATTTATTACTGCTGTAGGTATAAAAATATTAAGTTTCATTTTTCCAATTACATGGTACAGTTCTATCTTGTTAAAATATTTCAAAATAGACTTAGGCATTAGTAGCTCTGAAATGAGGAGAGACTTCTCAGTTTAATGAGAAGGACATTTTTATTGCTGTTTGTACGCTTTGATTAAATAGAAGATACAGAAATTTAAGCCTGATTATATTTTCAGGATAACATAATTAACAATAATATGCTCTTTTCCTAATCCGCCGAATGCATTTGAGAGATGGTATTTGTGAAATGTCAGTGTTCTCAATGAAATGCAGACAGTGTAATCATGCCCAAAAGGGAGCCTCACATTCCAGGCCTGTTTGCATTGACACCAGACTGCTGCCCCTGCACTCTCGTGCTGCACTTGCTGAGCCCCTGTCTCTTAAACACATCTTTTACTGCAGTGTGAACATCAGGGGACGCAGCAAGGTCAGAGCGACCCAGCCCCAGACAAATCAACCTGCACGTGAAATGAAAGCAATTAGTACTGGAAGGTAGAAATTAGCTGGAAAAGTTGGTGCCAATGCTGACTTTCATTCTTACACATCCTACACCACCTATGCCCTTCCAAGTGCCTTCCTGGTGGTGTGCTTTAGTGCAGACCTCGGTGTGCTCGGAGCAGACAGACGGATGGTCCAGGTCCTGCACTGGCCATGCCAGGGCTGCCACTGCTCTGGGGATGGATGCCACGTGTGGCACAGCACCAATCTCCCTAGGACACCCAGCTGAGGGAGCAGGACTCTGCACAAGGGCCTGCAAAGGAAGGCTGGCAGCGCAAAGGAGGAGTTTGCACGTGATGTGGCTGTGGCCCAGAGCAGATGAAGCCACATTCCTGTGACAGGCCAGCTGTGAATTGTAGGTGTGCTTGTTCCCTGAGAGCACAGCTGGGACAGGGCTCTCATGGGAGTTATTGCACTAGATTTGTGCCATGTCTTGACTGGGAATTACCCAGACTATCCAATTCCAGAAACAAACCTGCTGCAGGGGAGGAAAGATATTGTTTCCCAGCCCTCTGTGCAACTTCAGTGAGAGACTGGCTTTATTTTTTGAAAATAAAAACCCCCAAGAAAAAAAAAACAAAAATGCCAGAAGCTCTTTGCTTTTATTGATCAGCTTCAGTGTGATACCAGTGCTGCTGGCTCTGTATTTATGTTCCCTCCTGCCCCAAATATTGCGATTCACTCAACGAGAGTGATCTGTGAGGATGGAGACAGGGAGAAAATACCCACAGGGTCAGCATGTCATTGCGAAGGAGAAGGAATCGTTGTGTTTTATCAAATCCTCAACAGCTTGATCTGCTGGGGATAAATGTTTTTCCCTTACTGCTCTCTGGAATCCTGGTATTCTTCATCCAGCATGATCCCACGGTGTGCAATTGAATTGAGATTCATACGGTGAGGATTGCCATCACAAAAGCATATTTGAGGAGAATTGCCTGAACAACTTGCCATCTGAGGGGAGATGTTTACAGGATAAATGCTTTCTCCAGCCTCAATTACCTTCAAAAGTAAGTCAAAGGTTGCCATATCGAATATACCAAACCCTGCTGGGTAACTGCCAGGATACCAGTGATCTCCTTGTCTCCGCAGGCAGGACCAGCCGTGACTCAGGGAGGGTCTGCTTTGATTTACTCGCGCTTTTTCCTAAATAGCACTGGGGGAAGTGCTTTAACTACAGGTGCTCTAGGGTTGTAAATCAGTGCCCTTTGCACTGAGTTCTACTACAAACATCTTTTCAGGGGTGGTGGCACAGTTTTGTTATTCTGTCTCTTGTCATTACAGAAGTGACCAGATTTGGGACGTGAAATGAAAGCAAGGAGAATTCTCACACTGGCTTTTTAAGAAGTATATTGTCTTTCACATGCTTCACTAGCACATTTCAATTTGCAGCTCTGGAGTAAGGATGGGCAGGAGTTACCATCTGTAACTAATGCCTTCTTGCATTGGAGGTTAATAGTCAGATTGCCTTAAAATATCTGTTAATTTATAATTGTTAATAGAGAGTAAGGCTCTGATTTGGATTCTTGTATGTGATTGTCTGCTCAAATTCTTTATTTTGTGTACCTAGTACCCTTAAGTAGTTGTCCTGGTTTGAGACAAATTTGGAGGAAACGTCCGAAATGAACGTATCCTCTAATAGAAGGCAGATTTCAGCAGCCCCTCCCCCACCAGGTTCAGAAGGAATTTCCTTGGAGGAAAGGGAAATAAACTATTTATGTAACAAGCAGGGTGCACGCAGGCACCAAAAAAAGAATGAATAATGTTAAATAATAAAGCCTCTTTCTGTGGAGAAGACCTGGGCAGATTCAGAGTTCTTTGTAGGTGTGGCTCTGCCCTCTCTGGGGCTGAGGTTTGGCGTGGGCCCGCTGGTGATGGTCTGGTGTTGCTGAACAGTCCAGAAGGAGAGGAAAAAGCCACAGTCCCAGGGAAAAAAACTTTCTTGCCTCAGCTAGCAGGTTAACTAAAAAGAAAAGAATTTTAACTCTCCATCTCTCTCCTGAGAAAAGGAGCCGAAAGCTGGGGAAAAACAGGGAAGTTCTTTCCTTGGCTCTGCCACAATGGGAACGCAGGGGAATGTATGTGTCCTTGAGCACAAAACACTCTGAAGAATTCGCCTGGCTTCTCTCCCTCCTCTCCTGGACCCTGTTTAAAGACACAGGAAGGCACAGAATTCATGTCTGGGCATAGAGCAGGCGATAGGGGATACAGCATCATAAAGTCACCCCCCAAGACAGTAGTCCATGAGCTTTATAAAGCGTACCCTTTTGTATGAAATTTTATTTTTATTAGTTGTATTTCCACTCTCTCGTATTCATAAATCATGCAACTGGCTTGAAATGAATACTACCGGCAAGTGCTGTTAATTTACCTCAAGCTTTTAAAACCTTACCTCACATTTTTAAACGTTTTTTCCCAAAGCGATGATGACCAGAAACTTTTAAAGATAACTAGTTATTTGACGTTGAGAAAGACATCAAATACTGGAAGACTTGGAATGAATTCATGGTGAGGCAGAGCACTTTGGAGATGTAGATGACTACACACCTATTACATCCACTTTTCTAAATTATTAGTAAGTAGCTGTGTACAGAAAGTGTCACTCAGTAGTTGCTCATTTTCACATTCAAGCATCTGTCTTGCTCATGGCCCCAGGGGTGCGTTTTGGGTACAAATGAGCCGGGCTGAAATGATCACGGGATCAAGCAGAGTATTTCCTCCCTGTAACAGAAACCATTTGTGCTTAGTACCCACTCTGTTGTTTGCACTTTCCTGCCAGAAAACCAAACACATTAAATGACCAGCAAAGCCATGTCTGTAGCCCCTCGCTGCTGGGCTGGCTGCTCCCCTTGGAGTGCACACACCGTGGTGGTCACACCTTGTGCCACGTGTCACTGCCCCAGCACCGCCCAGCCCAGCGTTTCGTCCCTGCTGCTGCTGCTGGCCCATGGCCACGTCTCAAAGAACTTAACACGACGTTTTAACGGAGTGTGCTTCATTTCTGTGCCAGTGCCTAAGGCAGGTACACACATATAAACCTGTTGAAAGTGGTGATCCTTCCTTGTCTCGATCCCAGAAGTCTGAGATAAGGGGGGAGGAGGAGTAGTGTCTTAATACAGTGCTGTGTCTTGAAGGTGCTGTGGCAATAGAAGTACTAATAGTTCAAATGTTTCTGTGGTTAGGCTGAGGCTTACAGTTGTTTTGTGTGCTGTGCAAGGACTTGCAAATTTAAGGACAGCTTGCATTTAGTTTTCCAGTTATCTGTCCATTTACATGGTTCAAAGTTCAAGGAAATGTTGAAAAGCAATTAGCCTCTCAATATGAGATACAGCCTTTTTTGATGCTCTGGGGTTTTTTTTGTTTGGTTGGCTTGTTTTTAACAAAGGCATGAAAAATACCTTTATTCTTTGATCAAGACTGAGTTGAACTTGTTGTCTGTTAACAGCAGAGGAAAGCAAAGTTAGGTTTGTTCTCTTATTCTCTGCACTTTGCAGCACTCACAGTGTTTATAGTTTCTAACTGTACAGTATTTTACACTTCCCATATTTAATTTTAACTTTAAAAATACCTGAACACCTAACTCCCAGGAGAAAGAAAATTCCATGTAAACATCTGCAATCAAGGAGACGTGGTATTAAATGTAATACATAAAATACATCATTCTGATATAAAAGTATTCTTTGCTTACTGGCTTTAATATGGTATTAGGCTACAGTGTCAGCAAAACCTTTGCTTCTTCATTTAGTGCAGTATCTCCTGTCTCACAATTCAGCCTGGTTCAGTCTGTAATGCCTGAGCAAGCTATCTAAAAATCTGCTGACTCTGGTTATAAACACAAATGCTCTGTGATTTAAAACTAACAGGAAGTGTTGGGCTTTCTACCCCTCCAAATAACCATGGGAACTGTAAGTTTGCATCTCGGTACCACAACAGTATAAGGCTTAGAGCCATCTTAGCCACCTTCTGCAGGCAGACACCAGAAACCAAGGCACAAAGAGCAGAGGCAATTTCCTGAGGCCCTACACGCCTGAACGGCAGCACCAGATTTGACTGTATTTTTTTTTAAGCTGGTTCTCCTTTCATAGGTCTCTGCTTATCTTTACCTATGTTTTTTACTTAGTTGTCTCTTCAATAGCAATTTTTTCTTCTTCAGAAATTGCTGGAGGTAGTGGTCGGGTTTCAAAATATTGGATCCAACCACTTGAACACATTGGTATCAGGATATTGAATGGCTCTGAATTCCCCTTTGATGGGTCAAATCTGCACGATCAATGTGAACATCTCACACTCTTTGATTGTATTTTAATTTGCATTCTGATAAGACGGCTGGCCATTTGAATCCATCTACAGTTAGAGCTGATCTGAAAGAAACATCAAGTACACATGTCCAATTAAACTGAAGGTATCGTGCAGCATATAAATTGCAATCCACCATTCTTTTCAGCCTTCCTAAAATTCACTGGCTGTATTTAATTCAGAGCAGCTATCTTTGTGATTTAGGAATGTGCAACAGTAGGGCAGAGGAGGAATGAGCACAGCTCTCTGGGGTGCTTAGCCTTGGCGGTCTCAAAATAGATCTCAACATATTTATGGTCAGCTTAGCAGTGGAATGGGCAGCACAGAATTCCTCTGCCCTGCTTTCCTGCTGTACCCATGCCCTGTCAGCCTGGGGCTGCTTCCCTGGGCTCTGATGGACACACCTGTCCTTACCTGCACTGTGTTCTGCTACCGTTATGGGTCATGTTTTGTATACATCCCAGGACATAAAGCAAAATTTGTACCTAACTTAAAATGCCATTTCAACAGCTTCTTTGCACTGCTTGCTCATGGTCAGGAGTTCCAAGTGGCTTCTCTGGTAAGCATTCCAAAAATAGACATTGATTCTGTTTTTTAATAGATATTTTCTGTAAAAAGAGCATGAAGGGGAGATGATGTGAATCAAGCCATGTTAATGTGAACAGAGTACCTACCTTGGAGTGCTGGTGCTATGGTCTGTGCTCACCTGGGAGGGTGAGGGAGGAAGCTGATTACACCACACTTTCACATTCATTTTTTTGTATGCGTGCCCCAGATATCTTTACCTTCCTGTTTCATTTAATATTGCTATATCCCATTAATGATGCAGAAACATACAGATTTCTGAAAAGATCCATCTAATCCAAATTGTTGGGCTGTGTAGTCAAGACGGAGTTCTCATGGTCACCTGTTGAGAGGGAGATTAATCAGAACAAAAGGCTATTTTTTTTTCCTCCTGGCCTGTTGCTAGTGTGTCCCTGGCATGCAGTGACTGCATATTTAGTGTGTAGCAAAATCCTCTAAAACACGAGGATTAGAGGGCTTGCTTTGAGGAGAAGTCAAAGTAGAAACTACTCCCCAGTCTGTAAGTGAGAAGTTCTGGCTCCAGCGGCCTGATTCATTGTAATATTTATAAATAGTGCCTTAAGCAAAGTAAAAAATGAGAATTTTAGCCATCCTAACATTTTTCACCAGCATGTTTAAGACAACAAACTGGGGCTAAGAAATATGTAAAATGCTTTCTAATTAAAGTAGTTCAATATACTAAAGCTTCCTGGTGCTGTAACTTTAAGGTACAATATGCATTTAATTATCCCCAAGGCAAAAATTACTTTCAGAGTGGTGTAGTTCTCCCCATACACAGAATAATATGGTTTACTGAACTGGACCAGGTTTTAGCAGGGCCTGCAACAGCAGTGATTTTAGTGGCTCCTTGGAGATTACAGAGTAAACATTTTAAAATCTCATTTATAGGAAATGCTTTATTATGGTTTTGGTCAAGCCCAATTTATTGTTAACAGGATTATAAGTGATATAAACTGAGGGTTGTTCCTGCTGGGTATTATACACCCTCTGCTCCCAGTAAGGTTGACCAAAATTCAGCATCTTCATTTCACTACCTTATGCAGATGCATAATATTCTCACAAAAATAACATTTTATTATCTAGCTCTCCCATAAATAAAATGTTTTATCCCAAGCTAGCCTACCTTTTGTTTGTTAGATTTTTTTTTTTTTTGCCTTGAAATTAGAACTCAACAAGGTGTGGAACATGTAAAACTGTCTAATAGCAGACATGGGTTTACTGTTATGACTGTCCTTTAAAAATCAATTTTTTTCTCCATCAGCACTTAATAATCACACCTCTCAAGATTTTTCAGGAACAGAGTCTAAGTTTCTTCATAAACTTCAGAGCAAATTTTAGCTTTGTTTTTTTAATTCAACTGCCAAAATCCAGGCACAATATTTGTTCTTTCAAATTCAGTTTGTACTGTTGAAACATATCTTTTTTTTTAGACAAAGAATCTGAATCTGGTTAAAAGTTGGACTCCTGCTGAGTATTTCTGGGCTTTGTCCTTGTGTAAAATGACCTAGAAAGTCATATTGACTAAAGATGTGCAGAGCTCGGAGCAAAGACCTTATTTTAAAATACCTTAGTACTGCCTTAAAATGACCAGTAGATTCATTGAGGGACATCAAAATGTTCCGTGTGCTGTATTTCTTATTTACTCTTTGCAATTTAATTAAGGAAGGGTGAAGAAGCAGGGGGAGAGATTTCTGAAGCCGTGGTTCCCCGGAGCTGTGGGAAGTGGGAGTGTACAGGGGCTGCTGCTGTCACTGTCAGACTGAAGTGTTGGAACCCTGTCTGTTCAGGGGTCCTTTATGCCCACGTGTTCCTGAGCCCTGCTGGGATTGTGTTTGCTCTTGCCAGCTGATGGTGAGAGATGATCAGTGACCTACACAGCTACTTCTGTTCATGCACTATTCATGGCTGGCAATGTACCTCGTGGTACATTCATTGTAACCGTGACCTGTTGTGGCTGAAGGGGGCCAGACAGGGTCAGGTCAGATGTAAGAAACTTGAGTGCAAACTCAAGTTTTGCAGAAGCTCAGGGCTTGTAGCTGACCTCTTTTTAGAGAAAGTAAAGTTTTACTCTGGTGTTTCTGGTTCCTTCTGTGTGACCAGGAATTGAAGAACTCTGAGCTAGGATTTGGAAGAGCTTCTCCAGAAATTTCCATTGCCATTTTACAGGCAGAAATACTTGCACACATTTACACACTTCTCAGAAGTCTTTGCTTGAAACCTTGAAGCTGTGATGCATTTTAATCTACTGGTGTTATGGTAAACATTTTGGAAATCAAGCCGAACTGTAGCAAGTTCTGAGCTGTGTGAATTTTTTTATCAAAGGTATTTTCTCAAAATGTGCAGTTTGACCATGAGTCCCTCTCTGACCATCCTTTGGAAATGATCAGTAAAGAACAGGTTACACCGAGTAGTGGTGGTTTCTTTTCTGTCTTGAGTTCCTTCTGAAAGTTTGTGTAGCTATTTGAACCCTACCTGTTGTTTAAAAGGAAAAAGCATAGAAAATGAGGTTAATCAAGCTATTTGCTACTTCTGTCTTCATTTGCACAAGCTGTTATTTTATTACTTTTCCACTTTATAGAGTTAGCTCAGCTGAAGGAATTAGGGGTTTGTTTGTGATAATTTGAGGGCTAGCAGAAGTTCTTGGAAATAAGAGCTGCTTCTGTCGTGATTTGTCACTTTAATTCATATCAGATGTTCAAATAAACAACCTCCGGAGGTTCCACCTGAGAGCTTGGTCCCCTCTCCATTTCTTCACTCTTACTAATAGAGAAGATGCTCAGGAATAAAACTTTTTAATGCTTGAGTTCTAGTCAGCTGTGGTATGTAAAAAGCTGTCCTTTTTTCCCTGGAAGGAGGAAAGGAAAACAGCCCACAAAACCCACTTGTGCTTATCCTGGCATTAAATAGATTATAAAATCCTGATACTGAAGTGATTATTTCCAAATCTGTAGAACAGCTTAGTAAAGTACTTGCTCATGTTTATGTTCATATTATAAATTTGAAAAAGATTAATTTTCCAACTCACTGTCTCCTAAATCAACTAATCATCAACTATGGAAAATTATGCAGAGCTCTTTGACTGTGCCATTGATGTTGTTTTTATATTTTGTGTGGAAAGTTCATCACCCTTTCCTCTTGCTTCAGGAAGAAACTGCAAGCACACAAATACATACAAGCAAAAGTAAGAAGTGATTTTGAATTTTTTTGTTTCTGTGAAATGTTCAGGATTATGTGCAGTGTCAGTATAGCGAGGGAGAAAAAAAGCATATGACATCTTTTGTTCCCAAGTACTCTGGGTACAAATATACAAATAATGTATACAATTAACTAAAGTCTCCCTGCGTTTGCATTGATGAACCCAAGCTCTGCATATCTCAGATTAATTCTCTTGGTTTATGCAATGGTTTTTAGAACCTTGCTGCAGTTGGTGATGTTGCTGGTCTGATGAAAATGGATAAATGTTAACCTTGAGAATGCAACAAATGAACAAGTCAGACAAAAAAACAGTTCTCCAGTTTCTCATTTATGCAGTGACATTTAATTTGACACGTCTTATGCATTTCATTCTCTATCTCTATATGCAATTCATATCTCTATCTCTCTACCTGTACCAGGTATTTACCCGTCTCTGAATTTGTCTTGTAATTAACTGCAGATATATCTCAAGTTCTGTCTTTTGAGTGCTCCTTAGCCTGCTATGATGAAATGCACAAGCACCTTGTATGCCAGTTTTAGGGTCTTGGTGCCAGTCTGCCTCTACAGAGAGCTCCATGAGCAGGTCAATGCATCTGATGCTCTCCTAAATTGAGGGCATTCTGTAGCCAAATGCCCAACCTTTGGACCAAGTGTCATCTCTTCCAACTTCCCAAAGAATGGACACAATCCTCAGCACACCAGTGAAGGTTTGGTCGCTTGTGGCTCAACCACTTCTAAAGAAAGCAATAGTGAGTACCTAATGCACACAGAAATACCCTGTGAGCAGAGTTTGTGAACATGCCCAACCTTTAGAAGTTGAGGAGGGCTTTGCCAGGATGGAAGCAAGACTGTGAACCTGATGGAGCTTAGTCCAGTGCCTGGGACTCGGTGCATGGCTCAGCTCTGCTGGGCAGGGTGCTGCCCTGACCACTGCAGCAGCATTTCCCACAGCTGTCACTCATGAAAATGAGGGCAGAGATGTCACTGCTTTGTCTTCTAGCGGTTCAAGGCCCTCCTTATGTGAGACTGGCCTGCCTTTGTGAGTTGTGCCGTGGTTAAGCTGTGTCCTACTGGTGGGTCAGTTCTGTTTTGCAGGAGGCAGACTTTGGCTCACACATTTGAAGGCAACCTCTGCCTCATACTGCTAAGTACCTGAATGATCAGAAGAACACAAAATCCTCTTAAACTTTGTCTGCTGAAAGAGAGGGATCACTGTGGAGGTTTCATTTTAGTGCACTGTTTCCAGAGGAAGACACAAACAAGATTCTGGAGCTAAAAGTTGTAGTTTTTATTAGAGCTGCTCAGAAAATTTGATACTCTGAAGTTTTGTGAAATACTGGATTTTGACAGAAAAATATAAAAGTTTGTGGAAGCTTTCAAAAAACTGTATACTATTTTTTTACTATCTGTAGTTTGTGTTTAGACTTAATACAGTGAATATTTATAACTTTGGGGCCTCTTTTTGTAGCCCAAAGCATTTAGAGGCACTTAAAGAGAAAATTTTAAAAGTATACCTAGCAGAAAGGAGTGTATTTCAAATCTTTTTTCAGCAGAAGCAGGTAAGTAATTAGGTGTGGATGCATGAGACCTGTCCCAAACCACAAACCAGAGAAAGTATTTAACCTGTGAACTTTATGTGTGTGTGCTTGACCTGAGACAACAGCTTATCATGGAAAAACTCAGACTGGATGGAAATCTATCCCCAAAATTCCCAAAAACTGAAATTTAGTAGGTATGTTGGAATGTAGTCTCTATACTCACAGTTATTGTAAGCTTTTTATTAATAGATTCTGGTATACAGGAATTGCAGAAGTGCCGTGTATCATTCTTTGCCTGAGCTCTTATCCAGTGATTTTGTCATTCCACAGTTTTACTTCACTGTGTCTTTTCTTTTTTGGGGGGAGTGGAGGAGAAGGGGATTTTCTTCTTCAGAACAGATTCTGCTGGAATCTAAATTTTCCAGCTGAACAATATGTTCATAGGAAAAACTCTTGGCTAAACAGAACAGCATTTCTTGAAAAGGAATTATTTTTTACAAAGATCTTGGCTGGCTGTATTGTAGAGCTCATTTGAGCAGCAGTTCAGTAGACAGGACTTGAGGAAGCACCAGGGACACTTCTTATACCTCTATAATTTTCCTTTTATTTTTTTAATTGACTGCTTTAAATCACATCTGTGAACTGTTCCACTATAATTTTGGCATTGTAACTCATGGTTTGATTTCATGAAAATGGTCCCTTACCTTTTCCTTCACACAAAATTGACTTCTGGAGTGGTGAGTAGTTAATTCTTTGTCCTTATGAAAAAATGCACTGGCCTGATTGTGGTCATTCTGCTTTAAACATATCTGTGAAAGTCATTAAATATCTTGAAAGAGAGGAAAGTCATTAAATATCTTGAAAGACAGGATATTCAGAACTACATGAGATTTTTCTCTGAGGTGATTCCTGCTTTTCCTAGAGCTGTGTGGAAGGAGTTTCTGTTTATATGCTAAATGCTACAGCTTCTGCATAGGCAAAACACCCACCTAAACTGCTTGGCAGAAAACAGTTTTTGTTTGTAAGATCTTGTCTTAGCTTTCTTAAATGTGGAAAAACAAGTCTCTTTTTAAGTGACAGGGACGACAAATCATGTTAATAATTTTTCATTCTGTTTCCATAGTGTGATTTTTCAGTGTAGGGGTGCCATATTTTTAAGTACAGCTGTTGTGTCATTGCTCTGTATGTTGTTAAACAGCTCTAAACCCAGACTGAAACTGTTATGGTTGTTGGCCTTTTTTTTAATGTTAGCATGATTGAAAGCAGAATCTGTCATGCTTAATGCATGGTAAGGCCAGACTAGAAGCCTTTATTCAATGTTTAAGATTTCAACAATAGAAACAGAAGACATGTTAGATTTAGAGTTAGATTTGATTAAATTAGATTAGATTAGTTTAGAGTTTAGATTAGATTAAATCTCTCCCTATGCGTTTCGGACTGCCAAATTGAGTCATTTTGGAGGTGTCTGTAATTTTTCTCAAGTTTTAAATTCTGTGCTGCTACTACTCACTTGTACACTTCCAAAGCAGGATTTTTCAGCATTTTGGCACTAAAATCCTAAACCCTGGTTTGTCTAAGGACTGCTGAGGAAATTTGCACATCCTTTTTACCCCAGGTGCATGCATGCTGACCTTCTATTACTATGAGCTAATTTATACTGTTGGAAGTTCTGCCTTATCCATATCCCTTCATCTAGAATTTTTTCTAGACAATCGAAGAAATTGAGAGTTTTAAAAAGTTTGAAGTAGATCAGCATTAACAAATCCTGCCTTGGTTTTCAGACATGAGTGATAATTCTGACCACACAAATGCTGATCTAAATCTAGTTCTGTGGTCTGTATGTCCTGATCCTTTGAGAACTCTTGTGGGGGTGAACTCTCAGCAGCTTTCCAGAATTCTGGTGCTCTGAGAAAGATCAAATGACTTCTATCAGCAGGAAAAGGCTGGTATCAGAGATGGTGCAGTCCCTCAATATATGTAACTGGGGCTGAATTTGTTGTTTGTTTGTGTGTAAAGAGGAATTGATGAAGGTGTTGTCTGTGGCAGAGGACAGATTACTCTGACATAAAAATATAGCAATGCCCTATCCTATAGTCCTTGTATTCTTCTTCTTTTTGTCTTAACTTCTATTATCAGTTGGTAATGTTTGCTTCATTGGCAACTTCATGATGATACCAAAGAATCCGAGGGTGTTAAAGTAGAACACTCCACATGGGAGAATCCAGCAATTCAGATTTTTGCTAACATGTTCAAGGAGAAGGTCAAGTGGCAGTATAAATCGCGCTGGTTTTGACAGCCTCTGGACTTCCTTTGTGTTTCGATCAGTTTCTGAATTTCCCTGTGCTGCCCGTGGAAACTATTCTTTCCTGGTACTCGAGTCTGTCATGCAAAAGGAGTTTAATGATATCCTAAGAGAGACCCATCTATACCTTCTCTAAGCCCGTGTTTCCCAGACAACATGGTGCTGTAATCAAAGCAGCTGAAACATTTCACTTCTTTTTGGGCTGGATGCAGAATCATTTTCTCAGGAGTTGAAAGGTTCAGAAGGAGAATGAATAAGATCATTTTCCCTCTATACTTTACAAAATCCTACAGTGTAGGCTAGACCTCCTTGCTCTCGCATCATTACATGTAGAAAAATGTTAGGGCTTTCATTGCAGACTTGCTCAAGGCACATTGTGTGAACTCCAGAAGAACATATGCTTGAAATTTTCCAGCACAATTTTCAGGAGAGAATGGCAAGAACAGCAAGAAAGTAATACAAACTTGAGCAAATGCTGAAATAATGAGTGTCACTCTGTGTTGTAAAAGCTCAGAAGGAGATTGAATATCACACTCTGCTTCACAGCCCCCATTCTTCCTGTCTCCTCATTTCACCTGCATCTGCACAGCGATCTGTGGTACTTGAGGAAAGCGCATGAGCAGAGAATGAATAACTCTGACAAAATATGTGGGGTGTACTCTTGGGCTGATCCTCTTCAGAACTACAGAACTTGAACTGGATCCAAAAAACAAGGAGAGCGAGCATTGGGTATCATCTCTGTCCCATGCATTTGGAGATGCGACAGGGACAAGTGGTGTGAAAAAAATCTAAGGCTCTCCTGAGAGCTGCTCTTCTTTCCCAGGGCTCCCCTGTGCTTGCCTACAGCTCATGTTGCTGCTGGAGTCTCCCTTCCAATGACCAGTTTGGCATCAGGCTTTTTGTCACTGCCATGTTGACAACAACTCCCTCCTGATCTCTTGGGGCTTCTCTGCCTTCATTGCATCACCTCAGCAACACCCAGGGATCACGGCAGGCACAGAATTAGCTCAGCTTTTCATAGGTGATGAGTGCAGAAAATGTGTTGCCTATATTCACTATTTTAAAAGGGAATTTCATTTTCCCACCCTTCCCACCTGACACTTTACAAAGGAAGGGATAGGACTGTATTTCTCATGAAACCAGATTTTTCTTGATGTTTTGGTCTGGAGGAATCTCCTTATCATAGTTTCCAAAGATGCAGCTTCTTCAGCCTCCAGATGAATAGCAGGACCCTTTTTGCAAAGTGATTCTGTTCTAAACCTTGTTTCTCAGGAATTGAAAACAGATGTTGTGTCTTGCTGACTTAATATTCCCTCAGGGCTGCTTGTACAGAAAGGGTATGGCTTTTGTGGAGTGATAACCTACCATCTAATGAGTCTTCCAGCACAAGGAAAGGCCTGATCTTCTTGTAATGAAAGACAGGCATTAGAGAAGAAAGAAACAAAACAAAACCCTTGAATAAAAACCTTCTGTATTTTCTCTGTTCCTCACAGAGAGATGAGTCAGTGACCAAATTTTTGCTTTCAACGTTTTGGCTGTTGGACGAAGAGCAAGACAAAGACATAATTATATTTTAATAAAAAGTAGCAAAGTTGGAAGACTATTTTATTGCCTGATTGCACCTAACTGTTGATCTGCTTCTCTTCTTCATCACACCATCAGCTCTAGGGAAAGAGAAGAGAAGGAAAATGCTGAAGAAGAGAGAGACAAAAATAAAAGAAACTGCCTCTGACAACCAGTAGCATTTTCATGAGTTACAGTCTGCATGGTTTGATGGGGCAAAACTCCGCTTGCATTTTAGGGCTCTCACAGCCAATGCTATCTATCTCAGAACCAGCTCTGAGTAACCAATACTGAATGCTGGCTGAGTCAGGGGTTGGGGACTTGCAGGGGAATTTCCCAATCAACAGGGCCTGTCTCACCCCCTTGCTTGCTTTGTCCTTGCACATATTTAGTATGTTATATAGAAGCACGTACCACAGACGAGTGCATTTTGGAATGACATCATGCTGATAGTTGAGGTGGGATTTTGATTTGACCTTCTAAACAGAAAAAAAGAGGTTTCAACTCAAGTGCCTGTCTTTTCAGCCAGACTGTTCTTTGCATTCACCAGCAGAGTTTTGGGCAAGAAAAATTTTTGAAAAACCCTTACTACCAGCACTGTTGGGATCTCAAGCAGCCTGGGTGTAGTTGAACAGAACAGACTCATTTTGGACCATAAGAATTAGCATAATTTCATGTCTGTGTTGAAAGGGATATGAACAAAACAGTTTACAACTTCCCCCTCCTCAGTAAGAGCACTGATTCGTGTTCATAGTCATTCAAAAAGCAGAATGATGAGTTAGAGCTATCTGTAATTGTTGTTTTTATTTCCAGTTTTCCCTAACACTGAGCTATTAAATTCACAAACAGTAAGTAGAAATGCATCTGTTAACATGATTAATTTAAAGATTTACTTGTAAACTAAGATCTTTTCTTCTAGGGTAACCTCCCTTAGGTATTTAATTTGTACAGCATATTTTTCCAGCCTTTTCTTTGTAAGCATAAAATACCAATTGAGCATTTGGCTTTATGGCTGCTGGCAGAATTGGGAAAAGAAGGTAAGCATTCAGTCCCATGCTCTTGCTCCAAAAGTCTAAAAATCCAGTAACAACCACTTATATTTTACTGTGTTATGTTCTTGGTGTACTGTGGGAGATCTTGCCCTTAAAACCACATCTTCTACATTGAATTTTTCAGTACTTTCTTTTTCCTGTTTTACAATGAAACTGAAGGTAACAATACATTTTTACTAGAGGGAAAACTGTTTCCCTTGAAGGAAAGATTATTTTTAAGAATTCTTCAACATATGCTGTTTATTCTGAGGGAAGAAAAGATGTAAAAATTTCATGAAGTAATCAAAACTTGAAAAGAGCAGAGAGGCATCGCCCGATCAGTGGCTTCAAGGGCTGTGCTTGCCAACACATTCACTCACTAACTGAGTTTGACATTGAAAGCGTCACATTTCTGGTTTTAGTTCACTGCCCTGAGGTTTTAAGCAAGATGTGTTACAGAAAGACATGTTCTAATGCTTTGTAAAGTGACAAGATTTCCTTTCGTTCTGTCGAATTATAGTACTGAGAGCGTTAACTAACAGTTGTGGTATTGGGGTGGATCCACGTGCATCAGACAACAGGATTACGCCAGGATTGTTAGGGGTCATGCCCTCTACTGAAACTTTGTATGACTCCCAGAGCTGTGGTTTGCAGCATGAAACACCAATTACTGCCAGAGAGATTGGTAATCAGTGCTGATTAACAGCAGAAGGCTTTTTGAACACAGAACTGTATGGAGAGAAACATGCCCAGCAGGTGCCCTCTCCGGTATTTAATTATGACAGAACCTGATGGAGAGAGGTGTTTACAGGACTGGCTCTGGATTACCTACAAGGGCTTTCTCACAGAAAAGGTTTAAAAGAAAGCTCGCAGTGGTGTCAGGCACAGGTTGGGACATCAGCTCAATTAGAGCTAATTAATGTCCTGTGAGCTCTTTGCTTTTTCAGCTATGTTGCATAACATCATGCGTGGTGCTTCACTGCACAACAGCTTTTTACTGTGGGCTGGAAAAGTCTGACTCTTAAGTGTCTTCAATCAAAGAGCTCCAAGATGCTGCTATTGGAAGTCGTAGTTTGCAAATGATCTTTGGGGGATTTAGGTGTCAAGGCTATGACCAATGTTGATTTTTTGGTGTGTGGGTGGATGCTCAAGTGCCATGTAGATGTATGAGGTACTGCAGCTAATGGGTTGACTGGGTTGAGCATGGGTGTTTTGGTGAAGTTCAGGATCAGCTGGTGTGCTGTTCCCTGAAGAACTAGGCTAGAGTAAGCAGAAGTTAAATAGAAAATTGAAATGAGGTATTCTCTGTGTGAAGAAAACTGAAATATTTTGAACACTTGGTCATTTGTTGCACAGATCAAAAATTATTTTTGATCGAAGTCTCTTCAGTTTGTTTTGAAATGAGTCAGTGAACTTGGCATAACTCTTAATGAACCCAGGTGATAGGAGTGTTTGTCTGACTGTTGTCCCAGTGAAGCAGGTGTGTGTTCATCCCTGATTTTGCCTGGAGTGAAGTTCAATTACTTCTCAGTGCCTGCTTTTGAGAAGCCTGTGTTTGGTGCCCAGATCTCAGCGATCTCCCTCACACCTGACAGTACTTGGTGCTCTTGTTTGCAGTGCTGCTGGATAGGCCAATGAATAAAGAGATGCTGGATACCAGCCTTGCTTTCTGCTTCTTAATAGAAAGTTGCTGTAAAGGTTGTAGCTACGTCAGGCTGATGGGCAATGAGCAAACACTTGCAGTGCTGCCCCTAGTCCATAACTGCTCTGAAGATAACAGAGCCAGGCATGTCAGTCCAACACACCAAAGGTGAAGGTGACCATGATGGGCTGAGAATATTGTACCTGAGCTTCTGCATGAAGCTTTCTCAAAGTGAAACTTTGCAAATTGTTTTCTTCTTTCAAAAAAAAAAAAAAAAAACAAACAAACAAAACTAGGCAAATAGGAGCATTGGTTTGAATAGGTTTTCAAATTGGAACAGGCTGGCTGATGCAAATGTGAGAAGCAGCAGTGCCAGTACCTGCTCTCTGACAGTAATGGATTGTGAGAGAATGGAAGCCTGCAGCCTTTCCTCAGATCCTCCAAATGGTTCAAGTACTTTGGGTCAGGTGTATCCTCACAGTGTCTCTACCAAGGCTTCCACACAGAGGAGTCTCTGGCTTGGTTAGAGCACTGAGGTATTAACGTTCTCTTAATGGAAATTAATTCCTTTCTTCCTCTTTTTCTGCCTCCTCATTTCAAAGATCATTTAAGATGTCTTTTGAGGTAGCTGTGAAATCAGTGTCATTTGCTTGTTGCATGTATTTGACTGGAGACAGACAATGCACTTTCTTAATCTTCAAAATGATCTTGTGATAAATACAAATTTAATGTTTTTCAATATTTTGTTCTGTCACTTTTTGCAATTTCTAACAGTTTAAGCAATTTAACATTTCTATCGTTCACTGAGTCACCCAGAAGGGTAGGACACATACATTTAGTTTTGAATTACTGAAATATTTGTGTATGTGTATATGCAGTGGTCTCAAGACTTGCACATTTTAAGTACAATGAGTACAATCTTAGCAAGTTAGCAAATGATACTGAGGCTTTCCACATTAGTTTTTTGTTAAAGGAGAAGTTGGTGATCTGAAGCCTGAATTTATGCTCAGAAAATTGCTTTTCATCCTACAGCATGGGTTCTTGAGCAGAGGCAGGCTCAAACAATATGTTGAAAATTATCTTTTCACAGAACTTTGATCAAAGTACAAATGTCCTTGCCTCAGGAAGCAGTTTGTTTTCCCTTGAGAAGTGATGCTGGAAAAATCAAAGAAAGCAGACTCTGCTTGCTGGCCAAAATTCATCTATGAATAAATTGCATCACAAAGCTATCAGTAACATAACATTTTCAAAGACCATATCATGCTGTTGCTATAAGAAAAGTGATTTGTAGAACTCAGCATTGGATGAGAACTCTTGCCATAACAATATTACTAGAAACTCTTATTGTTTGTAATGAAACATCATATACTCATCTAATGATATTTCTGATTTAATGGAATCCAGATCTAAACCAGTTTTTGCCAGTTTCATGATTTGCCTGTTTGGAAGTTTTTTTCTGTGAAATTATTAAAGCCTTTTGTAGGAACATACCTATATTAGTCATTTGTTGTTTTCAGTATGAAAAAAAAAGTAAAAATTGTGACTACTAGATCTCATTTGTCTCCTAAAGGATCCAAAGAAACTATCTAAATAACACTAAATGTCCACTGATGTATCATTTTACTTATTTTGATTTTGCTTGTTTGTTCCAAAGCTGAGAATCAAGGCTTCTTTTTTGCTTCCTAATAGAAATTTTTGGAACCCAGGAATCCTCATGTGTCAAGAGTCTCCGAATAACTGTCTGTGATGTGCAGTTTTGCTTTTTTTTTTTTTTTAGGTTTTCCCTTTTACTGAAAATACCTGCTTCTCATTCTCTTATATGCAGGGACATAGCTCTAAATAGAGAAGTTCTGGTGAAAAATTATTCTGTTTACTGCATCTTTTTTGGTGTCCCAATATTATTTTCATGTGTTTCCACATGCTTTGGAAGATGAGAATTCCCTCTTCCATCCAGACTCTCTTTAAAGAGACATCTGCGCTGCCAGAAGAGTTTCAGCTCAACTTTCCTTTGTCATCCTCTGAAAAGAAGAATGCATCTGCAGCTGAGACTTTTAATGTGATTGACTGAAAGACAAAATTCTTTTGGTAATGGTGAATTCATCTCTAATTTCACACCAGACTGTGAGGTTGAGTAATACTGTTGGAATCCTTTCCCCAGTAATTGGTCAGTGGAATCCCTAGTGAGTCAGGGGTGGGCTTGTTAAAGGAAAACTTTTCAAATGTGTGCTAAGTTTTGCGCCTGGCAGTTTTTGCTGAATGTTTCAAGTTGTAGTGTCTAGCACAGGCTGGACACAGCTGCTATACAATGTCAGCTTGTGCACACTCTTTTAGCAGGCTTGGCTGAAAGAACATCTCAAAGTGCTGTTCAGGCCACCTGTTGCTTTCATGGATTATTCCCACACCTCTGTGGAATATAAATGATTCAGCTCCAGTTCTCTGTTCTGTGCAAGTGAAGAGAGATGAAGAAAATGTGCATACGAAAAACAACTTAGGAGAAAACTGGGTCATGGCACTCAAAGGCCCCTGTCAAGAAAATGGCTTTGCACGAGAGCTAAGAGTAGGTAAATCTATTCAGATGAGAAAGAATAATTTAGATAGGAATCTGAACCTTGATGGGAAATTTGTACAAGTACTTGCTGAGTTTCTCATTACCTCACTCACATTGGCAGGTGCAGTAGAGCATAGCTGGTGGTAACCCTAGATCTGGTCAGAAGCAGAGTCCTACCCATTTTCATTACTACTCAGGCATGATTCCAAAGACTGCAGACATTTAGTACCCTTCTGGTATGTTTTTAGCTGGTTTAGATGCATTAAGTGGAACTAGCCTCTTTGGAGACTAAGTGTCCCATTTGTTTAGAGACATCTTCCTGCAATGTCTTCTTGCCAGTATGTTTAAACCACAAGCTACAGGAGGAATTTTAGTAGCAAGAAGAGGATTTAGTCTTCACAGTCTGCACAGACTGCCAGCTGAATGTTCAAGATAACCTCACCCTGAAATGGGGAAGGAATAGCTAACGGGTGAAAATATGAATCATCAGCTTTTGTGCTTCAGCAGACATCACATAAATATGAATAGAGCATCCTTGTCTATTGGAATTAGGTCTGTGTCTGTCTCATGTTCCTGCCCCTAGAAGTTTTCCTTTTCTCTGTGCCTCAGCTGACTTCTTTTCACTGTCACTCCAGCTGCCCTGGCCCCTACATACCTTTCTGTTGACACCCTGACTTCATTGTTGATGCATAATCCTCATATTAACATAATTTTTTCTTTAGGATAAGTTTAGAGATGAGTGATTATTGAACTCCAATAAATTTTGTAGTTATTTGCATAAAAGTAGAGGGGTTTTTTTTATATTTAGCAGATGTTTTTCAGTAGAATTTAGAGATGCTACTGAAGCAATAGTCCCACATTGAATTTCAGTTTGTCCTCAGAGGCAATAAGCTCTGAGATATCAGGGCTGGTAATCTAGAGGCTTGACGGTTTCAGAAGAAAAAAAATAAAGGAAGAAAAAGAAGGGGGGATAAGGCTTTGACCCTGCTGAACTCTCTGAACCTAAAAGGCTGTTTGCTTCTAATAGCTTTTGATCACCATCAGCTTTTGCCTGAGTAACACATATGACTTGAAGTTAGGAACATAAGACTGGGAAAAATCAGTAGGATTGTAAGAGCTGGGGCATTAGTCTGTGCCTTTCTGGTCTCTCTGCTGTAATGGAATTTTTTTTTCCTCTCTGCAAATGTACTGAAGTTCACTAGTCTCACCCATTTGTACAGAGATTGCTTATTTCAGGAGGCTGTGTCCTGTCTTTAATCTGCTGTCTTTGCCCTGTCCCCATTCTTTCTTCTTTTCCTTTCTCATGAGTCCTCATCTTCATCCCCCCATTTCCCAGTAAATTATGTTGAAAGTCACTATTAAAATTCTTTTATAGTATTTTTTTTCCTCAGGCATTTTTAGATAGGTTTTCTGATTCACACCTTTAAGTTACAGTTATATGCTCTTTCTGATATTACCAGATATTTCTGTGAGGTTGGTAAGTACACAATTATTCATAAAGATTATACTGGGAAAAGAACAACAGATGAGGTCTCTTCTGGACTGTAATTTGTGCAGCTCAGTTTTCCACCCTAGAAAGATCAATCCACTCTTTTTTCAGTGGCTTTCTTCCTGAAATGTTTCATGGATTGCCTGGTGTCCTTCAGAGAATGTTGAATAGCACACAGAGTGCTTCTTTGCTTTTGGCTCATGGCTGTACTCTGACATACCAAGGGCTGGAGGAAAGGGAAAACAAAACAAAGGCTGAGGCAGGAGTTTACGTAGTGAAAGAGTCAATCCATGCTGGCATTTAAGTATTTAAATGCACTGGTTTGTTTGCCTCTGGCTAGGCTGTTGTTTTGGACAGTTGAACAGAAGGGTTCAAAGAGCACCTGTTTTCCCATCTCATGTAAGCCACAAACTACAACTGCAGTGAGAATGTGGTCACAGTCCTGGCTGCCTCTGGGGCATTGTGCCATCTGGCCAAGGAAGGGGATTGTCCTGCTCTGCACTGATGTGGCCTCACCCTGAGACCTGTGAGCAGTTTTGGACACAACAATATAAGAAAGACATTAAACTATTACAAAATGTCCAAAGGACGGCCAAAAAGATGGTGAAGGGCCTTGAGGGGAAGCCATATGAGGTCACTTGGTCTGTTCATCCTGGAGGAGGCTGAGGGGAGACATCATTGCAGTTACAGCTTCCTCGTGAGGGGAACAGCAGGGGCAGACACTGATCTCTGCTCTGTGGTATCCAGGGGCAGGACCCAAGGAAATGGCCTGAAGTTGTGTCAGGAGAGATTTAGTTTGGGTATTAGGAAGAGGTTCTTCACCCAGAGGGTGGTTGGGCACTGGAACAGGCTCCCCAGGGCAGTGGTCAGAGCTCCAAGGCTGACAGAGTTCAAGCAGCGTTTGGACAACGCTCTCGGGCACATGGTGTGACTCTTGGGCGATGTCCTGTGCAGGGCTGGGATTTGGACTCAATGAACCTGGTGGGACCCTTCCAATTCAGCATATTCTGTGATTCTGTGTCAGAGACAGCTAGTCCTGTTGCATATATTTTGTCTGACTTTCTCTTATCCACATGCTGTCTGTAGTCTGCCTCAGTCCTTGCTTGCTAGTGCTGTGCTTTTCCATCTCCCCCTCTATCCTTTTTCCTGGCTCCTGCTCTTTGACTCACTCACCAAGAGATGAATTTTATGGCCTGTATGTGAACTGCCCATGTTCTCTAGTGCCCTGTTTACGAAGACATGTATACATTTCAGAGTTTTGAATGTTGCCCTTTGCTAGCACAAAGTAACAAGAAGAAATAACCTTTTTTCCTTTCTTCCTTCTCCTTCTGTTTATAGAGAATTGTGACCGGAAAAAAAACCCAACAAAGATAAACCAAGCGCAGAGCAGGATGTCTAATAGGATCTGAAGGGCTTCCCTCCAGGGAGAAGCTGCTTGAGACTTACTAACTTTTGCACATTTTACAGGAAAATGATTCTTTTACTCTGAAATTGGTTTCAGAGGGGAAAAAGGTCTGAAACATTTGACAGAGGCTTCGTTAACAGCTCTTTATGTTCTTCTAGCTCTTTGCATTTTCAAGCCTTCCATCAACAGGAACAAAGCACAGATTACTTCAATAAGCTGATAATAATATGCATTTTCTTATTCATGTATCCTGTTTCAGTACACGTTAAGTTCATTGAAGTGAAGCTCTGAGTCTACAGCTGAAAAGGAAAAATTGAAGATGTGGCCACTATCGACCCTCCAGTAGCATTGATCTGGGAGCACTAGTAATTCAGCATGCTTTGTTAAAGAAATCAATAGTGAAGACAAAGATCTTTAGCCAGTGGAACATCTTCTACCTGTGCAGGATCACAGAGTGGTTGAGGTTGAAGGGCCCCTCTGGAAATCACTTAGTCCAGCCCCTTTGCTCAAGGCAGAGCTAAACCCAAGGTATTAGTACATAATGATGAGGTGCTACCTGAGCCTCCTCTTCTCCAGGCTCAACAATCCCAACTCTCTTGGCCTCTCCTTGTATGTCAGTTGCTCCATTCCATACTGGCCATTATCTAAGCTGCTCATCTAATACCCACTTACCAAAGTATCTGGAAGTATTCTTCCTGTAGGGTTGAGAAATCTCTCTTCTACTGGCACAATTCATGTCTGAGTTACCTGAAGTGGGATGTTTATGGAAACAGAGTTTGGGGCTCCTGGCAGAGGGGGGCCTGCCTCATCCATCTGTCCTGGAAAGAGTGTTGCTGCTCAGACAGGTTGCCACATTCACTGCTTTGACCTCGGCCTGCAGTTTATAGGAGCCTTTAGCAGAGTCTTGTGGTGTACTCCTGTGTGTTACATCTTTGCTTCACCCCTTTCATAATAAGTGAACTTCTTGAAGCTTTATTTAGTGGTGTATTGAGGATTTCGGAATGTCTTTCCCTGGCACTTCATATTCAAGATCAGATTACCTTATGCAATAGTGCTCTCTTAAAACACTGGCAGGTCTTGTTCCAGAAGTAACTATATTATGCTCATATATATCACTATGGTCAGAGGAATAAACCTGATTTTTTTGTTTAGTCAGATTTTAGTAAAATTGAATTCACTTTGTTTATCCACTCAGTGGTGTGTGGTTGAACAGAAATTCCTGAGGGAAGAATCTCAGTGTGTGCTTTTGAGCCAATTCCATTATTTTCTGTATAATCATTGCTGTCTGAGAACTTAGATGTCTAACTAAAAAAAGTTATAAGGCAAGTTCTTGAATTTACACGGTTTGCATAAGCAGGCGTGAAACATAAAATATAGATTCACCATTTCTTTTATTGCAGTGGGGTAGTGATTTACGTGGGACATTACCTGCTTGGAAATGAATATTTTGCAGCCACTAAGGGCCTCAGGATATAAACTTGTCCCTGTGAAAGCAGAAGGCGAGAGGAGATGCCCCAAATTATTTTTGTTCCCCCCCCCCCATGCAGTAGAAATTGCAAAAAGGTATAAAGAGCAGGATGGGATTGTTGGAGTTACTTGTACTTGGCATACTCTGAAAGGGGTTTGTTCACATTTGCAAAGCAACAACAAAAATCTGGAATGCTGAAACAGAAAATGACCAACTGCAACCAAAGCATTTGCTGCCTGTTTGTTCTGAATGTGCAATTGGCCTTGGTCTTTTAATTATGATCTGTAGAGATGGCTCTGTTCCCTACCTGCCCTTGGGCTTCCAGGAGCACTGAGTGCTTAGGGCTTGGGCTGCTAATGCTGTAATTGAAACAGCTGCTCTGCTTTCTAAGTACTTTATTCATTCACCTTCTAAAACGTTGATGGATCTGTGGCATGTTCCAGGCCTTTTCTGTAGATATGAATCTCAAACACAGCCACTTGCTAGATAGAACTAGAGAAGAGCATTTGCCACAGATTTTAGTGTGCTGTCTCAGCTTTCAAACGGGGAAGAAAATGGGACGACGTGACAAGAAGCCTGCTCTGAGGCCGTAGTGGTCTTTGGACTAAATTCACTTCACCTACAATACCAGATGTCTTAATTCTCTATTATTCTCAATGACATAAACTGCAAGCAAATGTAAAATATTACTAGGCCAAAAGGTCATTATTTTTACATTTTGCACCAGTTTTTAAATTAGCTGACACAGAGAAATGCCTCTTGGAATCATGCTGTAAATGAGCAGAGCCTTGGGGGGGTCTGGCACTAATTCACAAAGGCCCCAGGCCAGGGGTTGCTCTGCAGCCCCTCCTTTCTCTCTTGCCTTGGGACAGCATTGACCAGACTAAGTTGTTGCTGAAGTCCTTGATGAAGTTTGAAAACTTGATGCAGCTGAAGTATACCCATGGTCTTTCTCTCTGCACCTTCCTTTACCCACTGTTTTTCCTTATCCTTGCATTCAGCCCATTTCTGAATTGCTGTCTAGAAAAGGAGAGTTTAGTCATCATGTCAGATGAATTCCACTTAATTAATGGAAAGTCATCCCAATGTGGGCTAATGGCAAAGCTGGTATGAGGCTGACAGTGGCTAACATGAATATGTTCAGTAGGGCTGTGGCAGAAATGGAGTTATAGACTAAAATACAATCACTTGACTGCTGTGATGGAGCTTTAGCATAATTTCATCTTCCTTCAGCCCACTGCTCATCACATCCTATGGACTGAGGCAACTTTAACCTCTTTGTGACCAGAATTCAGTATATCCTGAGGCAATTTACCCAAAAAAAAAGGCTGCAGGAGCATTTCAATTTGAACTCTTAATTCCTCAGGTGCTGGTTCACCCAAGAACAAACTGAAACTGCATAAAATCTTTGTTCTAGGCAGAGGTAAGGGCTGCTGTGGTCTATAGCTTGGTTTTGTATTGAACAGTATTGATTGTTCTTGGCAGATATGGAGCCTGAGAGCTTTGTGGTTATGCCTGTTAGGGAAAATTAGAGGTCATTGTGAGACTTTGAGAGTCAATAAATCTAAATTTTGATGAAAAAGGCAAAATTCTACTTGAAAGTAGGCAACCCATGCAGAAAAGTAGTGAGGGAGGAAAAAAAGAGTGGAAATTTTACTGTATTTCGTATCAGCCTACAGAATTAGATTATGGTTGTATTCTGCTCAGAAGAGGAAGAACAGCAAGGAAATAGTTCTAGAAAAGAGTACATTGAAAAATCCTCTTGATGTGGCATGAAACAGATAATCAATATTAGGAAATGCAGTCTCGGTGTTGCTCCCGAGTTTATGCTGCCTGTAGGTGACCTGACAATGTGGACCCTCGCATGTGGATATTTTGCATACCTGCAGCCTTTGCTGTCTGAAGTGATCCAGAGTTGTTGCAGGTTCATATAGGAAAACTCATCCTTGTTCAGAGTTTAATTTACATGTTATATTCAAGACAGGGTTTAAGTCAGAGCGTAGGAATAGTGCCTGGGTTTGTTTGGCCTTTTTCACTGAGCCGGGTATTAACTTAATCAAGCCTTACAATACCCTCAGGCACCAAGTATGCCTTTTTATGCTGATGTTCGTAGAAATGTCACTGTGTTTCTAAAGTCACACTAAATATCATGGCAAGGACCTTTTTCCTCATTTTTGCCCTGTGAGGGAATTGTGGAATGATTCTCTTGCCAGCCTTTGCCCAATACAAGTGAGCTTCTAAGTGAGACTTGCTCTTTGAGGCTAAGTTCATATTTCTGTGCTTCTGAGATTTCCAGGATGCTGCAGTGCATGGTCTTCTTCCGAGAAGAGTGTCTAAAGGCAAGAGCTATCCCAGAAAATATTATTGAATTGCAGTTACTGATGCTGTTAGTAAAAAAAAAAAAAAAGACTACTTGAATTTGAAAAACAACTTAATGTGATAGTGAGATGAACAGCATTGTCAAGACAGCTATTTTGGGAATGCATGAAAAGGCCTAGGTATTTTCTTTATAAGTAAATAATAAAGACAGTCATCATGTTTTCATGTGCTTTTAAAATCACTGTTCAAAAACACCTTCAATTTCATTGGCAATATTAACCCAAGGAAATTTTTTGGTTTAGGAACCTTTTTATTTGATTGTGAGGAGCCAGTATATTATACTGGAACATCTTGTGGAGTCTGTTTTCTATGCATGTTTCTTGTCAAGTCTTTTCTCATTTATGCTCAAAGGAAGTGTGTGTGCCAAATGTTGAGACTAACAGGCAAATGTATGCTGAGCTAAATAAAACATCTCTGTGCTCCAGCTTCTGGGAAGCTGAGAAACCAGACAGTGGCTTAAACTCGTACCTGCAGGCAGTGACAGATGCAGTCGGCTACCCCTGACTTCCCTTCTGGATGTTCAGTGTGGCTTGCTCTGATTCTCTTTCAGAAATATCTAATACTAAACGTGGGAGGTTTAGATCAGTGGGACAGAAGCAGTCTCAACATGTGTGGAAGAACTAGACTTGAGTGTTGGTAGCGTTTTTGGACGTCCCCAGCAGATGTTACTGGTGTATCTATTGCAAATGTGGTAAGATGGTGCAGATGCTGTTGTCAGCTCTGGACATTGCAGTGAGTGCTACCGTGCTGAAAGCTGTGCAATCCTCACTTTGGTGGCATTTCTGTCTCTTTAAAGTTGACATTTCAGTTGTTAAGTGGTATGATCTGTCTGACTTCTGAAGTGTCACTTGCTCTGAAGAGCAGACACCGGCCTCACAAGTTCCTTCTTTGAGTACACTGACAAAGTGGTTGTTTTAGTCACTCTCATTTTTATTTTAACTTCCTTCTCCATTCAAAATTGAGTCATACAATTCAAAGGCCCCCTTCCCCAACAGGATAACTCTTAAAATACCTGCTGCATAAGCAGTAATGGACAAAACCTTTCTGCATTCTAAGCCTCATCTTTCCCAATTCACATCCTTCCTAATGAATCATTTCTTTCAAAGCTCTGTTTGAAGGAAGTAAATTAAGTTGGAAGAGGAAGTTGCTCATCAGGAAATACATCCTTCATTTTCACCCCTGCAGTTACCTTTCATATTACCCCTCACATTGCTTGTGTATAGATATCCTCTGTATTATAGTTATATGGGAAGGATTTCACTTCTCTTTGTTCTGCACCCTGTTTTATTCGTATTTACTTATCTGTTTTGCATCTCATATGGCACACGCTGTGCCCATGCAATCATATGCTACCTCCGTGCTGCAGGCAAAGACTGGAAACAGCTGGAGTTATGGGAAAGGTGGTATTTGCTGAGGATTATCTGCCAGCCTTTTTTGTTTCTGGGAATCTCTAATACCCAGTCAGACTATTTTTTTTTTCTAACCAGACAGCTTTTCATGGCATTTGGCCTGATGAAATGGGTTTTAGGAGTCTCTAAGAGGAGGTTAGGGACTGTCTTGTAGTGGGTGGGAATGCCTGGAGTAGATGTTCTGTAAATCCTTCTGAGCCTAATGATTCAAACGTTTCTTCATCTAGTCTTTAATCTTTCTTTAGCTATATTGATATCTGATTTTCAAGTCTAGGTTATTACAGCTGCTAGATAATTGCAACATATTCCTAAAGGATACACAGTTAAGCACAGCTGTTCTCTTAAGTGAAATCTTCTCTCTCATTCACTCTTGAACCTAACTTTGAACCTAAAATCTTTCATGGCTTTTTTTTTCCACCAGGCAGGTGGTGAGAAAACACAATATTCCTACTTCCCTTTACCTGTGCCATGAAAAGCCATTGCTGAGTGTGGAGGTGAAAACGCTGGTTTTAAATTGGTCTCCCAGACACAGCTGTTGAGAATTAAATCATTTCAGAATGTGTTGCCACTACTCTTCCTTATGAAAAGACATCCTGTCTTTCTGAAGCCTTGACTGTATTTGGCTGTAATTAGGATTAGATTATGTTTTACTTTCAATATTTAAATAAAAATGAAAACTACTCTCTGGCACACCTGAGCGGTGTTGTACATTGTGTTGAAAGGATGGAGTTTCCTTTCTGATCCTCAAAGACAATTAAGTTACTCCCTGAAGCATGAAATTTAATTACCCTCATCAGAAGCAGCATGATGCAGTGGATTAGGACATAGGAATAAGAACTAGAAATTTTTATCTCTGATCCTAGTTCTATCTAGCTACTGGCTGAATGAACCACATAACCTTGCTGTGCCTCCTTTTCACTCGCCTGAAAAATGAGGTGTTTGATTTCTTTGCTAAGGTGCTGTGGGGTCTGTAAAGCCATCTAAAGACATCATGATTTGTATGAATGCTCAGTGTTCCTGGGATTGCCTGGGCTTACATGCTGCCAGCAGTAACTGCAACTTGGTTTCATATGATGAATTTTCATTTTTTGACAGGGTTAGTTTCGTTAAAGTAAGTGTAATCAAGCTGATATGCAAATAGGGAGAGGCCTCAAGAGGAGGTGACACTACAGAGCCATTGTGCACCAGAGAAGTCTGCTGAGCTGTTATTTTCACATCAGTTTTGGTGCTATATCTTGGATGTGATAACTAATTTTAACATCCCAGGAGTGCCTCTAAGTATGTACTGCTCAAGAGGTCGAAGGAAGTTCCATCGTGCATGGTTTAACTGGGGGATGTAAAGAAAAGTTCAGGGCCACATGAACACATTCCTCTGAACAAGTTGTGCTCTACTGGACTTGCAATTGCAGAAGTCTCTTACTGGAGTGATCAGTCAGGTCACGTTCGTGGGGAGCTCACACAAAAAAACTCAGAACTGTTTGTTGGATGTGATGAAGTAGCTAATTAAAATAATTGTTTCTGTCATTTAAGAAACTAACAGTGCTTTCTCATGTCTCAACCACTCTTGTGCAATAGAGTTTTTGATTTGATGAGTTTCTTAGCATGTCTGGAGCACTAAGTTTACATTTTGGAATGGTCAGAAACAAAAATTGTCCTGTAAGTACCTGGATTACTCATTCCACAGACCTTTTAAAAAGATTAGCTGAATTAATAATCACCCTGCCATTTATTTAGTGGGTTGCATTCCAGGGGAGAGGTGATTACTTTCTTGGAAAGAAGTTTGCCCTCTACCATACAGCATAAATTCATTGTCTGACTTTGAATCCCTCTGCGGTTCCTCTGCTCTTTGTTCCAGGGCTGAGTCAGTGTTAAATCCCATTAAAAGTTTCTCATTTGTAATCACAAGAATGAGATTTAATTGTGAATGTGCAGTTCTTCAGTTGGTTACCTGTTTCAGTTCTTCACAGCGCTCAAATGTAAGTCTTCAAATTTTCAGAGCAGGGAATGTTCTTTAAACACGTTAGGAAGGCAAAATCTTCGTAAAAGTGATTTTTCTAAGAGACATTCAGGAAAGTGATTTAAAAATATCATATTTTAACTCTGTGGAAGTTAACAAGGACAGATTTTTTTTTCCTGTCAGGTTTTATCTTCTGCAATTTTAATAATTTTTTCCCATGTAGAGTAGCTGTGTTGTGGTTGTGTAGCACACTCCACACAGGAGAAGAGTCTACTACCAAAGAAACTCTAGTGGCTTAATTGCAAACTTCCATTGCTGGCCAGGAACAAGTAGAACAGAAAAAAAAACTGTTATGGACAACTTGTGTTTCACTGGAGCCTAAAGCAGTTTCTTTCTTCCATATCTCAATATCTTCCCTTCTGTACAATTCTTGATACAGCAGCTGTACAATGGAGCCCAGCACTGCAATCCTAGAAGGAGGATAGATTTAGCCTCCTTCCCCAGCGCTCATGAGAGGGTATCATTGCATTTTGGGGTCAAAATCTTGTTGGTCTCCTGTTCTAGGCAGGGTAACTACTCAATGCCTGACTTATTGGTCTAACCAAGAACAATTACAGCATATTTTCCTGGGGGGAGGTGGCAGTGTTTTTAGTTTCACCTTAAAAGCATTAAAAGAGTAACAGGAAAGAAAATAATTGCAATTATATATGTTTTTTTTTAATGGCAAAACTTTTGTGAAAGCATCTTTTAAAGGCATTTTGAGGAAAGGGCAGGGAAGCATTCTTGGAACCACTCACAGGGATGTTAAAGGTCTGATCCAATGACACTAATAAAGGTCTCAACTGTATTTAACCTACCAGTTACGGTTATGTCTTGCTTATGCAAAAGGCCAAAGAAAAGGGTAGAAAGACAATGGGCATTAAATCAATAGAGGAAAAGGTATACAATTTTTCTTTCTCTTATAAAGTAAAATTGTCAATGAGCAAAAGTATTGGCATTGCAAACTTTGTGTAGCACATCAAGAATTTCCTCCTTTAATGCTAAATAATCTCTTGCATTATTGTACAGTATCTTTATTCGCTGCCATTTTTCAAGACTTTATCATCATGCTTCAAATTCAGGACCCATTTAAGTAATTTTAAGGTCAGTAAACTGAAATTACTTTAAAGTTGATAATTAAAAGGAATTACATGACAATATATTGTATTGATTGAATTAATGAGAAGAAAGTTTACCCAGACTCTTACAGGTGATTTTATTTTTAATCCTCTGTCTCTATAAATTTTATTGGCATCCTCTTGAAAACGTTTTTTAGTTTTCTGTTGACTGGAGCATGGAAAGGTCTAATCTGGTTCTTCCTTTTAGCAACGCCCATTAATTGTTAAAGCAAAGAAAAGTCTGAGGCAGTATGGAGGCAAGATTTAAACCTATTATAAACTTCTCCATAATTATGCAGTGGCATGCAGGATGGGAAGAGTTATGTTCTTTCCCCTATTTATCCATTAAAGAGAAAAAATTCTCTTTTGGACTCCTACTGCTAATTTTCATTCCACCCTTAACAAGGTTTCATTCTCAAAAATCAGCTTCTAATTTTTTCACTGCCGCAGGTGGATTTCGATATGAAATATTCTGACACAGCTGCTATTATTTCTATTTAATTTTTTAATTCCCAAAAGTTTATAGACCCTTTTACCAAAGAGATAAAATCTAAGTCCTTGCCAAGATACATTGCATTTTCTTCACAGCCATATCATGATAAGTGCTGGTAGCAACAGGAGTATTTTGGATGAGAGCCTGGACCTGAAGAAATAAAATCACACTGTTACTCAATTTAGCTATGAGGAGTGTGTAAAATCCTACAATTTTTGTTCTGGGAGAATGGAGATGAGAGAGCAGAATACAGCTTGAAGTCACAGAACTTTTTTCTCAAGGAGAGGAGATAGTTGGAAGTTCTTGTGTTCCTTCAACCTGCTTTTAATTGTTGCTGGGAGCACATGAGCTGATTCATGACCCAGGAGGGGCCATGCAGCTCTTCATTCCTCACAACACAGTTCAAGTGCAGTTAGCCCTGATTTACTGGGATTTACTCGTTGGTTCTTTGGGGCTTTTTGCTAATAATTTCCATATTTTTCTTTTAAGTTGAAGACTTGCTTTCAAAATTTCTCTAAAAGTGAGAAAGCAGTGGGTCTGTCAGAGATGGGACAGTGTTCTGGGTGAAACTTAACTTCTGCCTTGGGGCCAGTGCAAACTGCACTCCACTGAAGACATAGGTGGTGACACAGGTGGCAACACAGGTGTCAGGCTGGCTGACAGCACAGAAATTAATTCTACCTTCCAGAATTAGTTGGAAGTCTGGGGAATGATCACAAAGATAATTGCTGTACATGGGATGTCAAAACTGGAGTCCCAAAGCTTGCTGCAATCAAGCATTTTGAAACCCCTCTTTAACAGGATGAAAGAGTATGTGAGCGTTAATTGGATTCAAAATCATTTAGCCATGAAGGCAGACAAATGCAGGAGTGCAAGTATTCTGGCTTGAGACTTGACTTGAGAGTTCTAGCACTTCTTTTTTTTTAATGCACTGCCTCTAAGAGATCATCCTGGCTTGCACTTGCAATTAATCAGTGCTGGCATTACCCAGAGGAGCATGCAAAATGGCATCCAAAGCATTAGTGTATTGATTAGAATTAATCAGGAAAGTGTTCCTTCTGAAGCTACATGCTGCATGAATAACCAGAGAGTCTAAACTACCTCTCTTAAGTTTCCATGCCAACTGGATTGCGGCTTCTGAAACCTAGAACCTGGAAAACCGAGTCATGGATGGGAGGCTTAAGAAAAGTTGGGTTATGGAGAAGTACTTTGGTTGTTCAAGATCTAACACCTCACCCTTGCAGGGCTGGGAGAGGCTAAAGGTTGTGTCCAGCACACTTTCACATTTAGGAGTGTGAAAGATTATGAAGAAGCCATTTGAAAATTCAGCACTGATTCTCCTGTGTAAACCTGGACTCAAGTTCTGTCAGCAGCATTTTCTGTTTTGGAGAAGAGCCTTCTAACAGAAACTCTGGGTGTTGCCCAAGCTTTCCTTTGAGCAACTAGTTCTTTCTAGGTGACATATCCAGGTCTGAACTTCTTTAAAGTCTGAAAATATTTGTGTCTAGGATTTTGGGTTACTCTGTCACCGAAGATCACAATGTTATTAGTTTCTGTCTAAACTGATGTATATTGCAGATTCTAGATATCTGAGCCAAATTCTTTCTTACTGCAGCTTCAGTGAAAGACCTGAGGGATCTGACTTGTTGTATCAAGACACTGAGCAGTGCCTAAACAATACAACATAGTGTGTTGCTTTGCAGCATAAGAGTTTAAATTAAAATGTTGAACTGCAGACTTTTTTATTGCTTGAGGCAGTATCCAGAGAGATCATCATGGTTATCATGGCCACTGTTGTGGTGGAAATAGGCCATGATGCTGAAGGCTGTGTGATGATAGCTCTGGGTACAGAAAGTGGTGCCTTTGTCCTTGCAGTTGCCAGCTTACTGGGCTGATTAATCACTCTGTAGAGTGCTTGGAGGTCATGCAGAGGATAACAGGAGTAATCTGTTACCTGCTCTTATTTGCATTTGGGACCTATGTTTCACAAATGCAGAATGGTTGAGGTTGGAAGGAACGCCTGAGATTGAGTAGTCCAACTTTCCTTCTTGATGCAGGGTGAGCTAAAGCTGGTTATCCAGAGCTGTATCTGCTCCCATTTTAAATATCTGGGAATAGAGACTCCATAAGATTTCTGGGCAACTTGTTCCAGCGTTCAGTCACCCTGAGAGGAAGTTTTCTCTTGTGTTTAAATCGAATTTCTGGTCTTTCAATCCAAGAAAAGTGCCTGATGTCCTTTCGTTGGATACCACCATCCGGTTCTGTCTCCTTTTCATTCACCCATATCATATCAACACTGATAAGATCCTTCCTGAGCCTCCTCTTCTCCAGGCTAAGCAATCCCAATTTTCTCAGCCTCCCCTTGTATGTCAGATGCTCTAGTCCCTTAATGATCTCTGTGGCTGTTTGCTGGACTCACTTCTTTAACTCATGTCTGTCTTGTGCTGGAAAGTGCTGCACTGGACCCAGTGCTCCAGAAGTGTCTCCCCAGTGCTGAATAGTGGGGAAGAATCACGCCTTTGATCTGTGGTTCCCAGTGCAGCCCAGGAAGCCATTGGCCTTTCTTGTCACTGGGGACACATTTCTAACTTAGGCTCAGCAATTTGTACACCAGGACCCACAGATGTCTTCTGCAAAGCCACTTTCCAGCCTGTGCTGGTGCATGAGGTTGTCGCTCCACAGAGGCAGCACTTTCCATTTCCTTTTCTTGAACTTCATGAGGTTCCTGTTGTCCCAAATTTCCAGCCTGTCAATGCCCATCTCAGTGGCAGCCCAACTGTCCTCTCTATCAATTGCTTCTCCCAGTCTTGCTGGAAGCTTGTTGATGGTGCAGCCTGTCCCATTATCCAGGTCATTAATTAGGACAGAAAACACTCTAAAACCAGGGGTGTACCCCTAGTGACTGGCTTCCAGCTGGACTTGGTGCCACTGATGATAACCCTCTAAGCCAGTCTACCTCACTGCCCACTTCTGTCGTCTGTGCTCCCATCAGTCAGTGACGATGGGATGAGAGACAGTACTGGAAACCTTATTAAAGTCAAGATAAGCAACATCCACTGCTCTCCTCCTCCAGCAAGCCTGTCACCTCAGCACAGAAAGCTGTCAGGTTGGTGAAGTATGACTCCAGTATGAGGAGGTTCCATACACGGTGTTTCCCCTTCTATCCCAAGAGATGACTGAAGTACCTTTCTGTTACCTTGCTAAAATGCTTTCTAAAATTAGATTCATAACATGTAGGCCGCTGATAGAAATTTAATAAAGCTACTACTAATTAACATCTGATACATATTGGTTATGCTGAAGTAGATCTTGCTGCTGCCAGGCAGCCTATATATAGTACAGGATGTGCAAATGAGGATGAGTCTGTGCAATACAGTGCGTTGTATAGAAGGTCTGGAGATCAGAGTCCCAAATCTGCCACAGAATGATGGCTGAACTGATTCCTATCCGAATTTGCCCGCAGATGCCTCTGCTGACCCTGTAGCTATTTTTAGCATCCCTGATAAATTCACCAGTTAATGTCATCTTTGTCTTCAAAGTAAGAGGCTGATACTTGGTATTTCTTTTCACACGAATCTTTGAATCTCAGGCAACCTATTGTAGGAATTTGTACCACAAAGTATGAATATATTTTGTAATGAATCTGGGCTTGAGTGAGTCTGCCTTTTCCAGTCTTGCCTTGTGGTGATATAAAACACCTGCTTGGCAACAGCTCCGGGAGTTAATAAAGTTTCTGTGGTAAACTATGAGAGGCCTGAGAATCTCGAACTAAAGTTATTGCACCAGTAACTCAAAAAAGCAATTCCTAAAGCTCCTGGCACATTTATCCAGAGGGTTAGCAGTAGCACAGAAATGGAAATCATTGTTGAGAGCCACTGCGTACTTGGAATTAAAATCCATCAGTCTTCTGAAGCTGAGGAAAACAATTTCCATGACATACAGATGCTTTTGTATTTCATAATCAAAATTAATCTAGGGTCGGTTTTGACTCTATTTGTAGGGAAATTCGTGTCCTCCAGTCCTTATAATATACCTAAGTTGAGATGACATCAGAAGAAATAACTCATACAGAAGCTAGGCACTTAAAATACTCTCAATGCTTTATTCTATTTAATTTAAGCAAAAGCAGATTTATCTCTTGGGGAAGTGGGACAGAAAAAGAGCGAGGACGCCAACATCCTCCTCTCAAGTGGGAGCCTCAAGCACAGAAGGTGGAAGATGAGATGTGGAAATGAAAATAACTGTAAACAAAAAATGAAATTTAGCAGTCTATTTTCACTCTTCTCAGTGTAAAAGGAGGGAGGAGGACACCTAGTAAATCATTAAAAAGCCGCGTTTGCTTTTCTGAGTTGCAAGTTGAACTGCAATAGCTGCCAGCAGGGTCCTTCTGCAGCCCTTGCTTAGGACTTTTCTTTAGGCCCTTCACGTACCTGTTGGCAGCTTCCTTGCCTGCTGGGAATTTTGTTTAGTTTGGTGGGGCATAATGACACCATTGTGTCCCTGAGGAGACAAGCAGTGTGTCTGCCTCTGGAACCAAGAAAAGTCTCCTAGCTTTTGTCACAGTGTAGGGTCTGCAATTTGGGATTGATCCATCCTCATAGCAGGCACAAGTGATGGTCAGTTGGTGCAAATGTCATACACATGTTATGTTTCCTTTCAGAAGGGTGTCTTAACTTCGAAACATCCAAATTTTGGCATGCTTCTGGAGAAAGAGATTCTTGTAATGAATGCCAGATAAACTGTGTGGCTTCTTGCGCTCAGAGCATCTGTTCCAGAGGGCTCCCTTCCCTGAAAAAAAAGTGTTCTTTTTCACAGCTCCTGGACAAGCACAAACACAAATACAGGGAGGTGATGGGGGTACTTGATGAAGAAAACTTTTTGTAAGAGCAATAAAAAATGTGTCTAAGAGCAATGAAAAATCTCTGACAACTAGAAATAGTTACAGCCTTCCCCTAAAGTGCTTAATATTGGTGTTTAAAAATAACTTAAAGAAACACAATCATTTTTTGTTCTCATCTTTTAAAAGTTGCAGCTGGAGCTGCATTTCCTAATAGGCTTTGTTAGGGCCTGTTGGCTTGTTAGACTCCAGCTGACCACTCACAGTATGCTACAGAGACCTTTTTCCTCGGTGCTGGGCTTCTCCTGTGACAGAAGAGAAATGTGAAAAAGTGGATTAGTAGTGGCTGAGTGACTTTACAGAATCTCTTGTCTCTGATCACGTTTATGGTTAGTGAGCAGGCCCTGATAAACTGGAGTGAAACAGGGAGTGGGATCCATATCACTGCTGAGGTAATGCATGCCTCTTGGGAAGCAGCCCTTCACAAATGATGTCAAGTGGTTTTACTGGCAGCCTGTGCCCAAGGATGAAAAGGGAGATGGGCCAGACCATGTTACTGTACAAGTATTTAATTCCTTAAAGCTTTCCTTGCAGAATTCCAGTGTGTTGGCAAAAAGACAGGTACTTGGTTTTTTCCTGTCTGCCTTTAGACGTGTCTCGCAGGATACAGAATTGGAATCAGGGGTCTAGGAACAGTTCTTGTGCTCTCTGGCTGGAAGTCATTGCAGGTAAAGCAGCAGACCCAGCTGATCAGAGGGGAGGAGGTGGACATTAAAGACAGCCAGGCATTGATGTCTTCTAGCATCTCAGGGAATAAATTAAGCTCATACAGGCTTTTTGTTCTCATTTATTCCTGGCAATAAGCAGACTAAGTTGAAGAACTCTCAGAGTGTGGATGTTAATCTCCAGGGCTGCTAATTTACTTCCTTGATTTACTTGCTGGGAATTTTTGTCATTTGGGAGGGAGGTTAAGTAGGAGAAGAGGAACAGGAAGTGGAGGAGGAGAAATGGCATGATTTAGTTGTGGTGCTTTGCACATAGGTGAACAGTTAGTTCCAGCTAACTGTTTTGGAAGCAAAGTGTGTTAGCTCAACCCAGATGCAGTGCTGGGAATTACAGCTATTGTATAGCCCTGGAGACTGCCTTGTTTCCTGAGTGACTAAGAGACTTTCTGGTGAGAATCAGGAAGGATATTTAAAGGGGGTGTGCATGTGTGCTACAGATTTCGTAGCTTGCTTTGCACAGAGAGTTGAGCTTCTTCTGAACAGCAGGCAGACATCTGGGGGCACAGAAGTGTAACAGAAGAGAGCAATAAGCCACTGTTTAGTTGGGTTTCCACATCTTAGCTGGGTGGAAATCTTGGTGCTTAGAATCTTGCTTTTGCAAAATCCATGGGAGGGAAAGGCCCTGACCATGGGGCACTGTGAGGGAAGTGAGAACTGGGGTAGGAGGCACAGTGTGACCAGCCGTAAGAGGAGATGCTCCTTTGGGGGATTTGGTCCTTGTAAAGCAGCCTTTCTTACAGCTCTTCTCCTTTGTTCTTTCCTCTTGCTGTATGATGAGACCAGATGGGTGTTGCTTCAAAGGAGAGTTGGACACCTGGAGAAACCATTCCGGATCTCACTGGAGTATATTCCTAATGGGAACAAGAGCGTAGCGGCCGTGGATTCCTTCGCCATGAAGAACTGCACTTCAGGTAATAGAACATTTTATTGCTTCTAGCTCATAGTACTTTGATGCCTTTTTGGAGAGACCCATGATTTCTGACAGCTGCAGAAACCACAGAATGAAAGGTTCTTGTTAAATAAATAATTTAAATTATTAAAAAAAAAATAGGGTCCCTTTCAGGAAAGAATCTTTTTTAATGTTGCCTTAAAAGTTTCATTCAAGAAGTTAAAAAAAATTTGGTTTTTTGGTTTTGTTTTTTTCCCATTTGGAAAGAATAGCTATGAAAATTTAATTTTGGGAGAAAAGAAGCAGTATTCATCCTGGCTTGCTAGATGCATATCCTGACAACTCCACTTTTCTGCAGCAGAAAGAACAGATGAGGGGTTCCTAGACAAACATCTTGCAAGCCATCTTCTTTTATGTTTGTGGTTACAAATTTCAGGGTTGTTTTTTAAACAACTGTGGAAAACTTGATTCTAATAAAGTATGCCTTTCTTTGGCCATGTTCCAAAGTGGATATTGCTGAGTAGCCCCTAATAGTTCCATGTAATGTGTGGAATTTTAATAATGGGCAACATAAATGGGGGTTACTTTTTTAAATACAAGCTATGTGATCAATCCGAGTATGTAAATTTAGTGCTCTACGCCAGAAACAGCTGCATATTAGTTCTACCAGTTTTATGGACTCTGTGAATCATACTGAAATCTTTAGGTGGCATGTCAGTGAAGGATATTACTACTTATAGCTCTTAACACATTACTTTTTGTCCATTTTATTTATTTGGAGTAGTGCTGAGTTGAGCTGCATGTCCTTCTTTTCAACCTCTCTAGGACAGGGAAATGTGCTGCAGAACATACATTATTTTGGTAATTTACCTTGCTCTCCACAAAGGCCAGTTGTATTAAAGGATTTATTGCACTGTTTGTACATAAAGGTGCTCTCTAAGCTCCAACAAGGAGCAGCCTGACATTGCGCTGGAAGCAAAGGCATGTTCGGACACAAGGCACCTGTTCTGCTGCTGGTGTAAGGACACAAGTCATCCACAGTGCTTTGGGAATTCAGTGCAACAGACTGTGGGCACAGGAACTCCTCTCTTGGGAGCACTCGAGGGCGAGCCAGAGGTGCTGGACTGTGAGCTCTTACCAATGCCAAGAGCTGCTCTGCTGATGATGGACGTCAAGTGCTGAGGCCATTAAGATACATTCTGAGCAAAAGAAGGAACAAATCTCCCATTTTGCCTGCAGATTTGTAGCAAACAACTATTTCTCTGCCCTGCTTACAGGACAGAGTGCATGAACAATACCATCAGAGAACAAAACCACTTGTTCTTTTATTTTCTGTTGGTTTAGGTGGCTAAGCCTTTTGTGCGCAGCTGGAGATGTGGCAGTGTACTTTTACGAGGAAAGAGGTGGTGATGAGCAGCTGAGGGTGACACCTTAAGCTTGGAGAAAATAAGGAAAGTAATAAGAAAAGATTAATCTAAATCTAATTTTTCTGCAGCTGTTAGAAGCCTTTGGGTAGCTTAGCTACTTGGATACCTTAATGCCACTGAAGCACATAAAACATGGGTGAATTTGAGAAAGAAACATCTGAGAAATAGAAACATGCCCTGAGCCTGATTTTTCTAAGCCTTTTGGAGACTATAAACACAATTTACAAATAAATTAAGGTGTACATACAATCTTAGGGAGTTAGGCTACATTTCCATTGGCACAGATACAGAAAGAATCACAGAATAAGCTGAGTTGGAAGGCACCCATCAGGATCATAGAGTCCAAATCCCAGCCCTGCACAGGACACCACAAGAGTCACACCATGTGCCCAAGAGTATTGTTCAAACCCTTCTTGAACTCTCTCAGGCTTGGTGCCGTGACCACTGCCCTGGGGAGCCTGTTCCAGTGCCCAAGCACCCTCTGGGTGAAAAGCGACAAGGGCTTGAAGAAGGTCAAAGTTTGAGGCTGGAATTTGCTTTTGCACATTGGTGATTCTTTTTTTTTTTTGAGTTCCTTAATCATAGATTTTGCGTAGAAAAAATTACTGTGTTTGAACTGAAAAAAATAACAGTTTATATGGGATTGAATGGGGAATTAAAATTAAAAACTTAAATAGATTCAGATGCTGATCAAATTCTGAATTTTTAAAAATTTAGAAATTTAAAAGTTCTAGTTACTTGTCACTTGAACATCTTCACATTTCCCAATTCCCATAGGAAAAGGAAAGCTCTTACAGTTTTTTCTCAGCCTTAGGATTAGAATCTGATAAGAGAGCCCCTACAGTCAATACAAGGACTGTTTATACTTCTATAGCTTTTGTCTCAGGACAGCTAACAGGTAGCGTTGCCTGGACTGCTACAACCAATTGACTTTCAATTACTGACTTAAATGTGAAGCAAATGGTGTTTGTCAGTGTGTAAAACCAAAGCTATTGATTGCCTAATTCTCTTTCTTACAACTTTCTATTTAAATAAGTGCAGTAGCCAAAGCAAAAAAAAAAATATATATATACAAATTGCAGAGAAGTAATATATTAATTTAATAACATCAGTTCTGAAATTTGTTACTTATACAAGTAAAGTAATTGGTACAGTGGCATTTTATAGTTGATGGTAATTTCTAGTAATAAAAATAGAGTTCATTTCCTAAGTAATGTATTGACTTATTTATGATGTTTAATGGGTTTCTTACTGATTTTTTATTGCAGTTGTAAATTAATTAATTTGCTAACTTATTTCCAAAAGTCTTAATTAACGTGCTTATTAGTAGGCACAAGTAAATGACAAGATATTGTTTTACTTAGCAATGTACCAATTCTAAGTAAATTTTTGCCTAAGGGGCGTGGAGACCAAATGCTTCTGAAATGTGTTAAAGGTTTAATGATGCTCCAGGGCTGTTAAAAGCAGTTATTTCAGACACTCAGCCTGTCCAAGAGGAAGCACTTAGCTTTCAAGTTTTCAAGCTCAGTAAGCAACATAAAAACCATTTATTTTGGAGGGGGGAGAGACCATGTGTTGTTGATTAAGTTAATGCTTCTGTCCACTCAGCAATAGCCTTTTTTCAGTAGATGCTGAAAGTACATAGAGACACACATTACCTTCAGAGCTGGTAGGCAGTTAGTTCTGTAATGATCTGATGGGTGTAATATGTATGCAAATTTCTGGAAGTTGGAGTTAAGGTTGTACTAAAGGCAAAATCCTTGATCTAAAGAACAGGACCTCTCAGGAAAGGAAAAATTTTGAAGATGAGGAGGTGATTTTACTGAAAGAAGAGATAGCAAGGGAAGAGTAAAAATACAGACTTACAATGCATCTGAAGAAATATGACCAACTTCCAGATAGAATTTTTCATGATTCCATTTGATAAATATTCTAGCCACAGATTTATGAATCAACTGCAGGAGATCAATAAGGGCTTTCTCCAGACAGGATTGCTTATGCATCTGAATCATTACTAAAATGATGTTTTTGTGCATTCGGACAAAACCTGGATATGTATCATTTCAGTTTTCCCACATGCTCTCTTTTTGCAGTTTGTCTTATAAATTAATTTGATGACAGGATGTTGTGGTTAACTGAACTTAATGAAATACCAGTGAGCCCCTTTTCAAAATGAGTTCTTGATGCTTCCTACTGGAAAATTGCCTAGAAAAGTTAACCTCTTCCAAAGAGATTATATCTGTGTATGAGACAGAATCACAGAACAGGCCAGGCTGGAAGGAACCTCAGAAGAGAATCTGGCACCACCTTTTGTGTGAAAGGGAATCTAGGTGAGATTATCTAGAAGCCTGACCAGCTGCATCTTCAAAACCTCCAGTGGTGGGGACTGTACCACAACCCTGGGGAGACACTCCAGCAACTGCGTCTTCTCACGGTAAAAAAAATTAAACATACATTTCAAGTTGAAGTCTCACATGACACACAGCTCATTTAGATGTTAACAATTAATTTTTTAAAAACTGGATAACATTTAGGTAATTTTCACTTGGGTAGAATTGCAGGATATTGCAGAAGACTTATTAAACCACTAGAGGAATTGTGATAATATTTTAGCTTTCATTATTTGCTTGGTTGTATTTATGGGATGTGAGAGAGAAGATACAAACCTTTAGTAGAATCAACCATCTCATCTTATATGGTCTGGAGATCCACCTCTGTCCAGAAATTCAACTGAATGGGTGAACAGAACAATGAGCAGTCAGTATTTTGCCATTGTTATAAAACTGAAAAATAAACATGATTAAAAAAGAAAAGTACTCATCATTTCAGAAGTAGCTGTCTCTAGCTGAGGTTTAGGATTAACATTTACCATAATATTACTTGGCCTATCTGGGTAATTTTTGTGTAAAAGAAGCTGGATCGTTTCCTTTGGCATTAATGCCATGGTTAAGAACTTTACCAAGCCAGAGAAAAGATCCAGAGCTAACTGAAATCAGCAGGATTATTCAGTATGTTTGTGTTATGTTTCTTCATTTAAAAAAGTAAACTTAGGTGGACTGGCTGCATTTTCCATCGAGTGGCCTATGTTATTTATACAGTTCGACTGGTCTGGTTTTCCTGTGGGTCTAATTTCACTAAGTAGGCATTTGGAAAAGCCTTGCTATTTTAAGAATGTTTGCTTTCAAATGCTTTGGCAACCACCGTGTTCCCCGTTCACCTCTGCTCCCCCATGAGCTATGACTGATTATTCTGACTTCAGCTTGTGTGCCAAAAACTATCTCTAACCTGCTTGTGTTTTAATCCTGTAGGGATCTTGTGTTGGAAAAAATACTGCTTTGCAGATGAGGGTGGTGGCTGTAGTGAAGTTAAATCATTTTAAAGTCATTCTAAAGTGAAAGTTATTTCACTTGTGGTTTGTGCCAATTTTAAGTAAAATAAATTTAATGAACTTGTTATGGGGCTTATCTTTGTTTTCACTTTCATCTTTTTTAATAAGTTATTGTAACGCTAGGAATAAAAAAATTAAGCAAATTTAGTTTTAATATTGCTTCCAGAAAAGGCACAGTAACTCAATTAGTGGTAGAGTAGCTTCTTGCAGTAATGGATTAGTGATTATGCATTTCTGTTACTGGCTGTGAACACCTACTTCTTGCAGAGCCGGATTTAGACAGTGGTGGGTATGTTGAATAATTTAATCTATTTAGAACCTCCGTGTGCTCACCAAAGGAGCAGCAGGGGGGAAGCAAACCTGAATATCTAGAGGATTTGGGTTTCATAGGTCTGCCATGCCAGTTTGTTGGCAAATGGGACAGTGTCCTGTTGTTTTATTTAGTAATCAACTGCCCATCTATTTGGGGTTATAAGATGTGGAGGAGGAAGATATAAAGAAATGCTTTAGGTGGTGTAATAATGCACTTCAAAATCATCTTTAAAATAGATGTTTTCATGCAGAAAGTGGAAAGGCTTGAATCTGCTGCAGCAGCTCCAAATAGGTATGCTTTACCAGAGTGAGCAGGTTCATCCTCTCTAACTCAGAACAGGTTAAGTGACTCAGGTTAAGAAACAGAATTGAGAAATCTCAGCCTTTAAAATCCAAAGCTTTAATAATCCAAGAGAAGGACCTGCTCATAAGAAGTACTAGGAACTGCTCAAGAGACATTGCAAATGTTGGCACTTGTAGGTCTTAAGTACTTTTTAACACCTTGAAGAATTGGCCAATACATTATGTTTTTAATGCTGTATATGATTTTTATCCTGACCTTCTCCTTTAATTAAGGCTTATTTCAACAGGGGAGCCATTGATTCAGTGAAAGAAAATGAACTCTGTAATCTGCTTTCCCCAAATTGAACTTATTTTTATTACTATTAATTGCTGCCACTTAGTTCTTGTGATGTTTTAACTGCTTGGATTTATTAAAACAATCATAGGATTTGCTATTATCACTTGAGAAATGGGAAGGACAATGATGATTTACAGATGACCCAACGATTTTAAGCCGGTATTACTCCAGATTCAAAGATTTATGCTATCTGACTCTACTGTGTAAGTAGATGACAGTCTCACTCTCCCTTTTTCTCTCCATAATAAACCCCTAAGTTTTCAAAGGACTGCTAGCCTGTAACAGAGGGCATGGAGATCCTTGATTTTGCGAAAGAAAGAGTCAGGGATAGTTTTGCTCTGAGTTTTGTTTTATATCCATAAAGTTCTCTGTTAGCTGTAGGAAAGTTTTGTTGGTTTAAATAGGACTGGTGTTTGAAGTTGTTAAGACTTGACTATGCAACTTGATTCATGTTTGTGAAAAATTGCAGTGGTCTTTGTGAAGAACTGAGAGATGGTGGGAAGCTTAGAAGGTCAGAACAGAAGAGGGAGATGATCACGCAGAAAGGAAATGAGTCAGACTGAGTCAGCAAAAGAACAGACACATAGAATCCCAGAATGGTTTTGGTTGGAAGGGACCTTAAAGATCATCTAGTTCCAACCCCCCTGCCATGGAGAGGGACACTGCCATGGAGATTTTCCACTAGATCAGGTTGCTGAGAGCCCCATCCAACCTGGCCTTGAACACTTCCAGGGATGGGGCACCCACAGCTTCTCTGGGCACCCTGTTCCAGTGCCTCACCACAGTGAACAATTTCTTCCTAATATCTGATCTAAGCATCCTCTCTTTCAATTTGAAGCCATTCCCTCTTGCCCTATCACTACATGCTCCTGTGAATAGTCTCTGTCCATCTTTCTTGTAGAATCCCTTCAGGTAATAGAGAGAGGAGAGATGAGGAAGGAAGAGATGGTGATAAGCCACTAACACTGAAAACAAATGACAGGATATCAGGCAGGAATAATTGGTCTAGATGGTGGAAATGATTAAAAAGTTTGACCAGTTAGAAAGTGATTGGAAGAAACATTTACAATCCAATTAATTAACTAGAGCAATCAAGCTTAATCAGATAGTCATTCAATCAACCAGACTGAACTAACTAGATGGATAATCTGTTGAACCGGCAAAGAAACCAAGTGAGGGAAATGCAGTGAGTTGTCAAAATTTAATGAAATGTGCAAGAATTAATCAATTAACATTTAAAATTATCAAAAGCAAAGATAAATACATAGGATGTTCAGATGGAAACTAGTCTCTTTTTGTTGCGCGTCTCACCAGAGCCTCAGAGGCATTAATGAGCAAAATAGGTTTTTGGAAGATGAAGAACAAGAATGAGGAGAAGATGGCGCAATAAGGAAAGAAGATATTCTGTGTTTGCTTGAAAATTAGATAATGTCAACAGCAAGAACTTTATTTTTTTTAAAAGCCTGCCTAAGTGCCACACATAGAAATGGTGGCTACTGAGGTGGTTACCACTCCTCTGTAGTAGTGCAATGCACAAAAGATTGGAAAAAAGGTATAATTCTTCCTCTGTCTTCAGAGGGTCGAGTCCTTTAGATTTTGTCTCAGGGCACTTCTATACCTCAGGGCTTATCCTCTGAAATGTTCCAGTCCAGCTTGGTTTCTGTGTCTGGGAGGTCTCACTGTAAATCTGCGCCAGTCGTGCTATAAGACCCTGTCCGGCTCTTCCCTCTTTTTGTCCAACTCTTTTCTGCCTCCAGGAGCCCTCCTTGCTTTGCCCTGCTGTCCTGTTCCTGCCAGGTCTACTGCAGTCAGCTTTCTGAGCAAACCGATTGCTAAACCAGCCCATGGACAGTTTAACAATCCTGCACTCTACCCAGGCTGGGAGAGGTGTGGCACCTTGGTGCCAACACTGATGGATACAGTGACAGTCTGCAGTAGAACAACTGAAACCAAAAAGCCTTGACCTTGTAATTCCAAATCAAGTCCACAATCCCTAAATAGAAATGACAACTGACTTAAACTACTGCATTGGGGTTTTTTTTTCCCCTGAAAAGTTTAAGAATCTGTAAAGGGGGTCTGAAGTTTTCTGAAAAGCAGTGTGTGCCCTTTCAGCAAATGAAAGTCCTTTGTGCTGTATTTGGAAACTCATAACCAGTGGCTGCCCATCAGATTCTCAGTTAGTGTCATAAAGCCTGTGTGTTGCAATTCTTTTACTCTGAAGTTGTGAAAAACGTGGGGAGAGAGAGGAACTTTTAAAAGCTGCCAGGTGACTTAGGAGCACAAATTAATGGGAACCACACTCCTTAGTCCCCTAGGAGTTTTCAAAAATGCCATCATTACTGCTGGGCACTGAGGCGTGCCTTCCGTCATGAGGATGAGAAGGGACAGATTGTGCACTGTGCCTCCATGGAGGCAGCTTTACCGAGTGCCTCCATAAATGAGGTGTACAGAGCTTTTATCAATTGAGCCTTGGAAAGCCCTGCTAGCAAGGCTTATTGATCCAGGAGTCACACACGGATGTCAAGATCTTAAATTGCAGTCAGTTTTTATTACACGAAAGAAATTTTGAGAACATACCTTTTCCCCTCCCTCCCTTTTTTAAATTACTGCCTGCTGAAGTTTTGTATAACGGGGAGGTTGCAAGCAATTAAATGAGTCAGCTGGATCCTGGGTCCGATTCCAGACTGAAGTGTGCTGTTCATGGAACGTGATTGATGGAGTATCAGTGAATTTGTAAGCAGAGTAAGAGGTTTGGAAATGTTTTTCAGATCTACGAGGAAATATAATTTAGTCAACTCTGTAAGAAACATTTATCATGTTCCAAAAATATCATCAGTGGTAGATCTTTCATTTGATGTGAATACAGATGAACAATGCAGCTATTTGTATACCTAAAAACTTTGAGAGTTGAGAAGCAATCTGTCTGCTTGTGTGACATGATGGGTTGTGCCATACTGGGACCTAAGCTATTTTGGTGGAATTGTCTGTGCCACGATCCAGAGTAAATGATTTCTTGGAGACTACAGCCGCGAATATTCCCTGCACTTAAGCCCAAATTGTGGACTGGGTTTTTAAAACATCATTTAGAGCTGTAAGCAACAACTGCATAAATCCAACATCAGGTTATGCAGTACAAAAAAAAAAAATAAAATTATGAAAATTCAGTATTTCTGTAATATTATCAGTGTTGCTATTGATTTCTAAAAAGACACAAAGGCACTGTTGTCTCTTTAAGCTCCTCATGGGACAACAGTGTCTGTGCACATGTTCGTGAACATCAGTTAATGAAACCATAACAAAAAGAAAGCAATTGCTATAAGGTCAGAAACATTAAGTGCAAAGTTTTGGCAACAATGTTAACTCATCCCTCCAGTGTACTCTTGTTGTACACATCAGTAACAGAACAGTAGCAAAATGACTCACCTGTCTGCAAAAATCGCCAAGTGGCTTAGACAGCCAAGTAAAGGAAGTGTTTCTTGCATGGGAGCTATTTCCCAAAGCAAAGGAAGTGAGTAACTGTGCAGTTACTTGTGAGGAGTTTCTGCCAGTGAAATTACTAAAGCACATTGCGCGTCATCCCAATAATTGTTGGAGCCTCAACTGTTTGCATCAGCTGAAGATCTTCTCCCATATATTTATCAAAGCTTTTGAGAAAAGGAGGAGCCTAACAAGAGGTTTGATAGTAAAATTGTTGATTTGGACTTCAGTTTCTTCGTCATTGCTCTTCTCTTCACAGCCGAGAGAAGAGTTAGGTTTAAGTTGTAGCTGTTCTTTCAGTGTGGATAGAGCAGGCTGAAGCTGACACAAGGTTTGCAATGATACATATTACTGTACAGTTATATCAATTTTTTTTTAATTAACAGCTGGTTAAGACAACTGAGAAATGCAAATAACCTTTTTCGTTCTGTGTTGGAAAAGTTCTACTCCAAGAGATGTTTGCCCTGCTGATGTTTGCATGGAGTGCTTTGCAGTGTTCTCCCATGTTTATGGTGTTTATCTTCTGTGTTCTTCTAACTTCATCTTTGGAGCACCTCCAGCTTCTTCTGTTCCCAAGTGAAATCAGGCAATTCTTCTCATTTGGACAAGCCTATTTCTCCTCTTTCACTTTAGTCATAAAACATTCCTTCCTGTCTAATCTAATCACAAAACCTTTAGGGCAATTTTTATTCCATTATAAGTTTATTTTGTAGCAAGTAGTCTTCATCTTAATTGTTGATTTGTAGAATGTGGACTAATTTGTGGCTTCATGTAGCTCCCCTCAAATTATAATAAATATGCTTCTTCTTGCTGCTTCTGTTCCTAGCAGTACCAGGCACCAGCAGTAATGCATTACAGTTGTCTTTCTCAGAGCATTTCTCCCTGATTCATGTTACTTTTTGTTTTTCAAGTAAACAATGCTTTCCTTTCCTGGACAATTAGGGTAATTGCTGAAATGAAACCAAAGTGTCATGACGAAGCAGATGGCACCAAGTATTAATCAATCATGCAAAATAACTCTTCCTATACTGCAAGCCCACCATGATACTGTTCTGTAAAGATTGCAGAGAAGTTTATTACTGTTTCCATTTATTCATATTGCTGTACCATCTCAAAACAGTAGTCTCAGATGAAATGAAGACAGTTTCTTTTCCAGTTTACAGAGCCAAGCAATGGACTTGTCCCTTTCTCCCTATGGCTTTGTCTTAATAGCATGTAGGAGACTTTTTTTCAGCACATCTACGTCTGCTGATGCTGCCTGCTTTTTTCAATGTTTGAACACAGGCCAGAAAATATTTTCAGTGGATAGAAGAAAAAAAAAATCTTCCCCTAAACTCCAACTTACAAAGCTAATTCAGTTTGCAGTTCTCAGTCTAGACCTCAACTGAACTGTCAGGGAGTAAAATCTGTATAATAAACCAGTCATCTAATTCACAATATCACAAGATTCAATCTCCCTAGGCAAGATTTATTTCAGACATTCAGGTGCTTTGTTGTACGAAGTTAGACAAGATGGTATTCATCTTTTGTGACTTAGCTATCTGAAAGTTAGGCATCATGTCAAAGCTGGTCTCTAGGGTCCCTCTGTAGTCAACAGAGAGAAAAAGAGGCACTTCCCAGGGCAATTCATTCCACCTTTAACATCATAGCATCATCAGAGTGTCAGAAAGAGGACAATGCTTTGGTTGAAGAATTGTTGTCTGGGATTCCTAACAGCACTATCCTTTTAAAGCCAGTGGGTGCTTTAATACGTGTAATCTATAAAGTCTGCCCACCAATTCCTCACTTGTGAACGAATAGTGTCGGGCAAGGAATCTTTAACAAACAGATTCTCTATTGAGCACTCTCAACACTCACTGGTTACCATGCCAGATCAATCACTTTATAGTAATTATTTTGCAGGAGTTTATTCAGAGTCTGTTAGAATAAACCCTGAAAAAATTAAATGACTGTTGAGTGCAAGATTAATGGTGCTAGCCAGGCATACTTTACAAAACCAACATTACCAAAACAAGCTTTTCGTGCAGCTTTTACAGAGTGCTTCCAGTCAGACCTAGAAGCTTCTCTGCACTGAGAAACCTGTGTGAATTATAAACCAGAAATCAACCCTGTGTTTTTTAGCTTCTCTAGATATTTTTTGAATGGGTCTAGAAAAGAAGGCGTATTTCTAAAGAACAACAAACACAGTTCTTTCACAGGGAAGAACATTCAGATACAGAAGTGGTTTGTGAACAGTAAAGTGGTAGTTGGTAGCAGGAGAGGTACAGCCCAGAGCCTTCTAATGGAGTCCTGTAGATCATATTTGAGGCCTCAATGAAGGCTTTTTGAAAAATCTACTTAAATTGAGTTGCAATTGGAGATTGGATCCCATGCTGCTTTCCAAAGAGTGGTAGTAGAAGATCTACATTAGCTTTTCACTTACTTCCTTACGAGGAGGTGCAATTCCTTCTATTGCATTATCTTGTTTATTTTTATTACCCTTGTGAATGACTCTGTCACTTCTGTTTAAGCAGAAGCGGTAACTCAATCCCTTAATACAGCCTTAAACAACATTGCTTCTAAATGAGGTTAAGATCTGTATTATATGCAACATTTGTCTTGAACCTTAATTCAGCCTGCTTCTGAAAGGATATCTAGTTACGTTCAGGAGTAAGTAATTTCAGATCCAGTTCCTGGTGATCATTGAGTTCTAGACTAAATTTCAACTGACAGGACTTCTTAGGCATGATGCACTATTAAGATGCATGTCAGGGAATTTCTGTTCCATTATATTAATGTAATCAATGTTTCTTCTTTATCAGGAAAATTTAAACCAAAGTTTTTTTCTCAAGAGAAAATTGTATGAAGTGTGGTGTTCTTTGGGGTTTTTTGTTATATGAGCATTGTGTTTTAATAATATTAAATACTACTCAAAAAAAAAAAGCTTTAATAATTTCCTGTACAGAACCCCATCCCTTTATTTCCATCTTTGATTTAAAGAGAGGTCTCTCTTGTGCAGTTCTAAATTGAGACACAGTTTCCTCTGAGCTTGACCATACTTGCAGGGTTTTTTTTCCCCATTCCCCTTGGTTTAGAAACAGACTTGAGCTGAATATCTCAGATAAAAGACCAAGCTGTTTGAGTTTTCCCAAAGCTGCAAAGGTAATGGGAGTTAGCAGTCTGATGTTCCACAGAATGCCCTCTTTAAAAAAGGGAAAGGGAAATACTCCCTCTTCCACAAAGTGTTTTGCATGGGCTAGTAAGAACATTATCATGTATCAGAATTATCTCACGTATTAGAAGGATGGTTTTTAAAAGGGACTGGAGAACAGCCTTTCAGCTGGTGTCACAAGTCTGTGAGATGCTTCAATGCAGCCCAGAGAGCAGCTGTCACTTGGAAATGAGAGAGGGTCACATAAAATCCTTGAGTAGGTAAGAACTGTTGTTCTGGTGTCACCTGTCTGACTTTGCCTGAAATAAATTAGGGAGTACTTGCACAGGCTGCTTCATCAGCGGATCAGGAGGGAAAGCGGTCGTGAACAGATGGAGGCAATAACCTCTCCTGCCAATGCAGCTGGGGAAGGATGCCTACCTGCAACCAGAGGGACCTACCTGTAGCACAGCTACAAATAACTCCAGGATCTCACCACGGTCTGCTTTATCTCATTAGTGCTGACAGCTGTGAGCCCAAGTGTTGTTGCTAAGGCTGGAGCCTTGCACTGCCAGAGATTTTTGGAGGGGGATACCCTCACCTTGTGAATTTGTGACAGTGTAGCTGAAAGTACTTGGGGTCTGTTGACTCACAGTGAGCACCATCCATAGAAAAGCCTGAGAGACAGACTGCCTTTTTTGCGGTAGTTGGGCCAAATACTCAGATCTCAGGGCCCTTCTGTGGCATTTCTTGCTGCAATTTCTTCAAGCAGGAGCTCTGTATTTTACCAAGTATCAGTAAAACTCAGAGATGGGTGTTTCATGGAAGCACCATTTTGGAGAAATAAATCATGTTTGTAAAGCATCTCTCTACCTTCAAATGTGTGTGTCCACTTAAAAGAAGTTTGGGTCCAGACTTGGTGCTGTTAGGTTTATTTTGCTGTTTTCCACTACAATGAAAAGAAATTTCCACTTGAAATTTGGAAGTCTGAGCAGTTCTAATAGTATCAAGTAACTTTATCAGAAATTGAAAGTCTCTTTTCGTAATCTCATCCTAAAACTGTAACAGATATTCAGTGCTTCATCTACAGAAAATTTAATAACTTAGCCAGCATCAAAAATTGTTTGACACCAAATATGCATCACTGAGTGAAGGTAGTGATTTATAACATTGCATGTGAGATGTTAGTATCTAATTTACTGCATTAATCAGTGAATACCAAATCAGTTTGCAGATTGCATGTAGATCAGTTTAATCTGTCATCTTAATTGTCAGTGAAATTTTTAATGTTGAGTTTACTTTAACTGTTTTCCATGCTGCTTCTCACTGAGATGGAAATAGCAGTGTAATAACTCTACAGTGCCCACGTGAGACTGTGCAGGCCTCATGGTCGGGTTTTTTACTACTTTCCACATCTGAGGTTCCCTCAGCTAAACCTGAGTTTTGCTAATATTTGCACGGTTTGATGTGTGCCAAATGGAGAGAACGTTGTCAGCCCTGTCAGTACTAACGTGGTAAAAAGTTGTCTCTTTGGTGCACTGAGCGAGGAGATTTCTGGGGACAGGACCGAGCCGAAATGACCCACGGCTTCCTCGGACAGATGCTGCATTAGCATGTGGCAATGACTGCAGTGATCCTGTCACCCTCCGTGCTTGTCATTAGCATTTGGTGGCACACTCGGTGTTGCCTTCCACTCGAGAGCCTCCGTGTGTGACTCGGGGTAAGCAGCGGGTTCGTTTTTATTCTAGCTTGTTAAAAAAGCAACCTGGTGGGACAAAGCTATTCAAAGTGCAAACTTAATATGTGTTTTGGCAAAAGAAAACAAAACAATTAATGGAAGAAACCAAGTTTTCACACCTTTTCCCTGGACTCTAGGAGGTTTTTTTATTGGAAAATATGTTAAAAGGCATAAAGAAAGCATGAAATATATGAACTGAAAAAAAAGTTTTGAACAATAGCAAGTTTCCTGGAGCTAACCAATGTTTTATTTCAGGTCAAATAAAATCTTTTGAAGTACTGCTGAGCAAACATTTTCCTCTACAGGGGACATTTTCATTTTAGATAGCTCTTAAAAATGAGATTTTTTTTTTCCCTGTGAAAAAATTATTCTATTCTAAAAAGTAGCAAGGCCATATATTCCCCACAAAATGGTTTTTTAAGTGTTTTTTCTGTCACAGCAAAAAGAGACTTATCCAAGGCCTTTGTCAAGTAAAGAGGCTCATTCAAGGTCACCACATAAGAACCCTTTTGGAAAACCTGACCATCAGATTCCTGATTTGATAGGCAGCATTTCTGGAGGTGATTTGCTAGCAGTGCAAGGCCCCCGCACACACGGGTGGAGTCCGGCCTGAAGGACCTCAAGAAATGATGCTGGGCTGCTGTGTTTGGGCTGTTTTGTGCTCAGTCCTTGATTATTTAATCCTTTCTTCATTTCCTTGAGTACTGGGAAAAGGATGCCAGGCTTTTTATTTTCAAGAATACCCTGGATGACAGATAACTTGGATTTGCCGCCCTGTCTTTGCCAGGTCACCATTTCCTTACCTGCCCTACTGTTCTGCTGTACAGAGAATGCAGCTGCTGCTGCCATGGGCCCAGAGGCCTCTGAGCTTTCTGACTCTGTCACTGCCCATGGGACCTTGGATCATTGATTTTATCCACATTAGATGCTAGGGCAAGGCACTTTTATCATCTTTGTGATACCTTATTGACAGACTGTTTAAAATTATATTGCTCACTAAAAAGCAGCAGTAATGACCTGTGGGATGGGAAGGAAGGACATGGTCCGAGTGGAGTCGAGAGCCTTTGCTGTAATTACAGCTGCAGAAGAGTCCTACTGCTGTCTCTCAAGAAATCCTGGAAAAGGAGGCAAGGCATTCTTCCTGGTCTAAGGAGTAGGGCAGTTGATTTTGTTGCTGGTATTTCAGTAAACTTTCTGCATGTAGATTCCCTGTGTCCTACGGGTTGCCTTCCTGGCTTTAAGATTCTGCAGTGATGTAAGCAGTTAGCCAATGACATTCTTTATGGCAGGTGAACTGCATCCACATGCCATTAAGTTAAAGCCCTGGGAGAGCTGGAAGTCAGGAATTTTAACTATTCTCTTTGTAAAAAATATATAGTGGACATATAACACCTTTGCACTCAGTATAACTTTACTATAGCACGGAGACGACCATGGGCAGCTTAAGGTGAATGGAAGTACAAATGCAGTGACCAGTGGGGCAGAGTGAGAAACAGGAAGAGTGTCTGTCCCCTAAGATGGCTGCCCTTGCCGAGATAGCCACTGCCAGAGAGAATTCCTAATGAAACGTGTACAAAAATTAATGTTAATGATTATTTGCTCTTTTAAATTGATACTTCAAGATCAAATGTAGGCACGTGTAAAGTAGCTTCTAGGTCTCCCCTAGTCTACTTTATGGCCAAAAGAAAGTTTGGTGGTTCTTTTGTATTATTCAGTGTGTTTGTGTACTTTATACTGTCAAGTGAGTCCTGCCCAGTACAGCTTGCTTACTGTAACCCTCTCCTAAACTGATGGTATTTTTTGCCAATACCTTCTTTGAAACTGCACCATGATCCAATAGATGTTTGGTGGAGTGTATACATAATTTCATTACTTCCTGTAGCTGGTAAATTGGTTTATATTTCTCTTTTCTTAGTTCCTGGTACACCTAATTATTTTTTGATTGCCAGTCATTTGGAATACTGTGCACATATTCAAGGGTACTCTACTACCCCTGTTTGCCACAAGACTGAACTAACCCCATTTACTTTGCAGTGGGGCTACTCTTTCGTATTCTCTTTTTATCACTTCTTTTTTACCAAATTGTTTACATTTGCCAGGACTTGATGAAGGGCTGTGTGTCCTCCTAATTCTTTATTTTGTATAATGAATCGTTGAGCAGTTATAAAGGATTTGCCTGCCAGGAAGAGGTACATTTGCATTTTATAAATAGATTTATCTAAAGTCAACAAGGTGTTACACTTTGCTGAAACCTACCTGGCTGGGAGGAGCATTTTGCATAATAACAGCTACTGCTGCAAGTTTATGAGAATTTAATACTATTGCTGGCAGTAATTAAGTGATTAATTAATGGCCAACTAAATCAGTTAGCAAAATGGGGGGAAACGGGTTGGAAAAATCTTGAAGGGGAGCTTGAACGCAACAGAAAGCTTATTGACAAAGAGGATATAAAGGGATATTTTGGGTAGGCATATGCTTTATGGTGCTGAATTTGAAGATGAGAATTGCTAAGAAAATGACTGCTCATTTGGAGTAATTGTATAAAATCTCCTGAGAGCTGATTGCACTACCTATTCATTGAAGGGTAAAGGTCTTAGAGAAAACTTAGAGAGAGGGATAAGACATGTTCTGCCTCCTTGATCTGTCTTTACTCATAGCAACTGTTTGTTAAAATTCTTGCCACTGTATTTAAAATAAGTTCAAAAGCCATTTTAATGTTATTTAACTATTCCCCTATTAGTCTAACTATTCTACTGTGGCTGGCAGCCCACGGGTATCTCAGCCTCAGGGTATGGTTGTTCTCTGTATTGATACTGGTCAGCTCTTGCAATCCTCTCTGTATCTCCGTATACTTTGGAAAGTGATCTCGCTTGAAAAGCGTTAACCAAAGAGTCTTTCAGCATGCCACAAGAGAGTAGAGAGACTGCCTGAAAGCGGGGTGGTAATGTTGGACTTGTAGTGGTATCCCTCCTTCCATTTTTTCCCTAATATCTTCAGTAAGTATCTTGGCTTACACAGAGCTAATCATTGTGTTATTCACTGACATCTATTTTTTTTCAGTAAGCATTCCCAATTCATAAGTTTTGTGCACGTTCAGACATTAATAGATGTCCTTGGGCAGAGATGTGGACCCCAGGAAGGAGTCCTTCTCCAGGCTTTTTTTGATGTTGAGGGCCACTGACCTTCAGCAGCTTTGCTCGTGGGATAATGTCATTCAAGCATAGCAAGGCCTTGAAGCACAGCCTGGAACACAAGCGCACAGAATTGCGCTGGCCCTCCGTCCCTCTGGACTGGCTTCAGAGCACTGAGATGCTGGCAGTTGTTGGTGCATCCAGCTGGAAGAGTGACCCATGAGTCACTGCATCCACAACTTCTTGGTGTTCAGCGATGTGTGGAGGTAGGGTGACACCGAGAGTTTCCTTTTGCTTCCCCAGAACTAAAAGCATCCGTGAAATCCCTGCCAGTGGCAAACCTGTTGTGTGTCGCTATTGCTCTCCTTCACAGCAAGTGTTCATGTGCAATTTCATTTTGCTTATTATTTGTGGGTTTGAGGTATTGTTGCTCACTTTTTCAAAGTGGAAATCAGCTGCTTGATGGCAACTTGCTGCATTCACACAACTGCAGAGGTTGGCACAATGGAAAAGGGCACAACAGGAAACTTTCTTCCCCAAGCAAGCTTCTGCTTCTACCTGGAACAACAATTGCTCTTCCACTGTGGGGCCACTGCTTTGCACAGTAAGGCATTGGCTGCAGTGTGAGGATGAGTCCCTGCACTCTGCTGAGTGCATGCTCAGGGTTGTGCTGATTTGTGATATTCCACCTACCACCCCCAGCAACCCATCTGTAGTGAGGCCAAAAACCTTAACACTGCTGACAGCTAAAGCAGAGAGAGTGCTTAAAACAGTTACAGATAGAGAGTTGCATTTTAGAAATGAAAAATCTCATTCCTATCTAAAATGCTGTTTGAATACAGTTAAGTCTCATACCTTTATTTGTGTTTCTCATGACCAGGCATATGGATATACGTCTCTTGTTGGCTGGATTGGCAATGCTGAAAGAGGGCTTGCTGAGATGCTGCTGTTGCAGGGTTGAGAGAGAGGTTATATCTGACCTGTGTGGAATCAGCTCTTGATGAGCCATGAAAATATTCTCCAGTCTCTCCTTTTTCCTTGAATCTGGGCATCTTCAGTCCAACTGGTACAGGAAGCAGCAGGAGTCAGAGAGTGAATCTGGTTTGAGCAATTTACAGGCTCATTTATGTGATTGAAATTAGTTGAGACGTACCTCTGTTTCCTCATCTTTAAAATGTTATTGATCTTCGAGGTTTTCTTATTGTGCTGTTTTTAAGAACCAAGAATTGAAAAAAATCCGCTGTGTGTAGCAGCAGTGTTGGTTGTGCTTGGAACTGCAGAACTGGAAGAGGCAAAGATAACACTTACTTTCATAACTGAAAATGGATTTGAACTAAGCCTTCTAAGAAGCAAAATGTGGAAAATTACATGTATTTCCTATCTAATCAGCTCTTTCAGTTTCCCCAAGAGCCACACATGAGGTTTGGATGCACAATTTTCATGTCCTTTCTCCAGCAGCCTTGTTTTATTTCACATTCAGTTCCATGTCTGATGCTGAGGTAGAACCCGTGCTAAATCTGTTCCTGTTGTCTGTAAATAAGCTTAGACATCTTAACCACCTCGTGATTTTGTCAGTGCCCGCCACATGTGGCAAGCAGCATTCATCTTTCAGTGAGCCAGCAATCAGTCTGCTGGTGTTTCCCATGGAAAAGATTGCTGGCTGATAAGAGCTGCTCTCCAAGCCTGTTCAGACCCAGAGAGGTCTGATGGGAACAGCAGGCCTAATAATAGAAGTTGGACCTTTTTATTTTCTCTCTACAAGGTATGTATTTTGAAAAATTCACGGGAAGTCACAGAAAAGGGTTTTTTGACCTTTGTTTTTGGGGAGTTTTTTGGGTTTTTTTCTTCTAACCAGTTGCTTACTGTTACAAATGACACCTAGGGGAGAAGGGTTTTTGTTGGTGTTTTCTAATCTCACAAAGGTGCAGTGGTACCTAGACAGATGCAATAGTACCCAAGAGAAAAGGGAATCAAACAGCAAATGCAGCCTGATATTGAAACAAGGGCAATGAAAAGCAACCAAAAGAAATGAGATTTGGGATTTTAATAAAATTACTCTATCCCACTGGATTATTCTAAGTCAGAATGTTCACATTTATGGATGAAAGCCTTAAAGATCTACTGTGTTAGATGAAATTTAAAAATGGTCCACTAACTATGTATGCACAGTATTTCATACACTAAGTATTCTCTGTCTCTTCTGGCCCTTTTCAAATTAGTAGATGCCACAGAATATGTAGGTATCACTGCGTGATGGAAAATCACACTTTCATTATAAAATTCACTGCTGCTGTTTACTTGTTTACTGTTAATTTTTGGATGTGCAGTTGGAGCTGCTTATTGATTGGTACGTAACATATGTTACCATGAGCCCTAACAAAAAACCAAAAGAAGCAGCTAGATTTTGTGCAAGATTAATAGGGGAAAACATTATCATGTCATTTATTGCACTCAACGATTTTTTGTTGTCTCAGGAACTATGAAGACCCTCAGCCAACTTTCCTAATTGAAAATTGAGAAAGTGTGAAATCCATCTAACTTTCTCTTTCCACATTCTTATTTCATTATAGTTTTTTAACGAAGCTATTTTTCCCTGTAAATTCAGGGGCGATACATCACACCAACGTTATTGTTGGGAAGTCATTCAGTCAAAAGGTAGGAAAAACAACTAGATCTGGGCAAAAACATTTCTGAGAGAACACAGGGGGCCTGGACAGTCTAAATGCTGCACAACTCTGCAGGAGAGTTCTTGCTACTGAAATGTGGCAGTGAGCAAGTGCCAGCTCCTCAGGTGTGCTGAGATCTGTCTTTTGTGTAAGCAATCCTGCTGGCGTTAGGCAAAGCGGAAGGAGCAGATGTTTAAAATTTGTATACTAAACACAGCATCCCTACTTTGAAGCAGCAGAGAGGGAAGGCACATTAGAACTGAGCTGGCTGAATTATTGGCATGAGCGTGTTCCAAACCAGTAAGTTCCCTCTTGAGTTTCCTGCCCAACATTTTATTTTTGTCTTAATTCAAGTGTTTTCAAATTTCTGGGGTTTATGACAGTATTGCTCATGTGTTGAAACCTCTAAAGTCAGTTTTCTAACCTAGAATTGATTTGAATCTTTTGTTCTGTGAGAACTTTGGGGATTTTTATTTTCTGGTTAGATACATTTTGAAATGTTGACATTGTCTTTGAGGTGAAAATTCTGTTTCTACATGGCTCTAATGAGCCAGTTTTCTCACCTTGTAGTAGCTCACTGTGGGAATGCTGCACCCTTAGTGTGCTCTCTCAATAGGAAGTTATTTGCTGCCCTCTGTCCTGCCTTCATCAAATGTATGGCTCTGTTCATTTTATACTGTAAATTATTCAAACTGCACTATGAAGACAGAGTAAATTATTTCCTTACAGGTTTTTTCATGCCTGTTATCAGACCATCTTAGTTCCTCACAAATGGTAATGAAATGAACATCACAGAGCTCTTGTGATGAGTTTATTCCCATTTATGTTTAGGAAGTGAAGTAAGAAGATTAAAGGCAGTTTATGTAACTGGAAAAATGGGTGAGCTTTCAGGCATATACAAACACGGGCTGTTTGTTCTGCCTGTAGCAGGCAGTCTAATAAAAAAGAAAACACTTCCTCTCACAAATGTGGCTTCACTTGCACCCTTAGGCAATGACAGTAACAGTAACAATGCTGTTACAAATACTGAAGTCAGAAATTATAAAGTGTTGACCAATTTTGACTGCCTGGTGTGAGAAACATGGAATCCAGCCTTTTTTTCAAAGCATTTTTTGAGGACAATGTGTTTTCCAAGTATTTCTCTCGTTGGTCTCATTTGCAGCTGCAACTACTCGGGTTCCTTGCTGATCTGGATACAGGTGTCTGGGGTGCGTGGCTGGAAAATGAGAGCAGTGAAAATTCTGATTTATGTGATCTGCCCTGTGTCATGCGGAGTTCATTGGCCATTTGCCAAGGACGGCTTCGCTCCCCTCAAACGTGAACTTAATCTTTCGCTTCTCTCACTTTCTTTCCTCCTTTATTTCATACCTTCCAGCTTCTCTAATGGTAAAAGCGTGGGGATTAGTGACTTGTAGCAATAGCAAATTTACTTTGTCCTGGAGTATGGCTATCCTCAGCACAAAGTGAGCCAGCAGCCTTTGAATGTCTGTGCTGGTGGAGGATTGGAGTTAAAGAGTGAGGAAATATGTACCCATCAGAAATGGCAAATCATGGAAAAATCAATAATCAGAAACTCCCCCAAATTCTCACTATCCTTTTATAGCTAGGCAGCAGCTTTTCTTTTTTTCTCACAACCTTTCAATGCCCCAAGTAATGTTTTTGTAAATACCTGAGTCAAAGCTTTGTACTCAAGCCAAAGGAGGAGCAGGTGAAATTGAGAAGTTAATGACAAATTGTTGTAACAGACACACATCATCAACAAGGTTGTACAATCCCAGATTTTTAGTGGCATTTGGTGGAGGCACATTAGGCTGCAGCACTAGCCCACTGGAAAACATTTTAAAAAGATGTAATTAAATAGTAGGAAACTTTCTCTGTTTTGAGAGGTAACACATTTGGTTAGATAAACATGGTGGACTTCCATGGGTAGGTATTTTTTGCTACATATATGCAATTAAAAATTGAAGTTTTTCACCTTGTGGGCATACAGGGTCTTGCCTTGAGAACCACTGAAATCAACTCAACCATGTCCAATTAAGGCCCTTAAGGATAGCCCAGAAAGAAGCTGCTTGCTGGCAAAATGGGACAATGCTGTACATTTATCCCAGGTCTTTGGAATTTTTGCGGAGTGCAAATGAGACAGTTTTTAAACAGCAACCAAATACTGTCCTATTAAGCTCTCCTGTTTTAATGTGTGCTGAGCAGGAGTGCTTCACCTGCCTGTGTTTGTCCCAAAACCTTTCAGTAGAATTAAAAATTATGGTCTAAGAAGTTGAACGTGGCATGTGAAGGTATAATTATGTTCAGCTTCATTAAACCCTGCATGATAATTAACAGCGCAGCCGCTTTTCCAGATAAGACATATTTTTGTGGATGCCTGCAAGAATTTCTTCCATCCCACCTGGCCAAGTGTGGTGGCAGGAAGTCGAAGTTTCCCATTTTGCAGTGATCAAACACCACAAACTTTCTGGCCATGTCCCTCAGAGACAGACTTGCCAGAGCTTGCCAGCACACTGTGATTTCTCTGATGGGCAAGGGGCAGGGAAGGAGAGAAGAGGAAACCCCATTCTGAGAAAATCTGTTGAGAGTTGAAATACGTCCCCTTGGGTCCCACAGGCTGAGCAGTAACTTGCTGGTCCTGCATTAGGCTAAGGCACGTGATTTTCCTCTTTATGTCCTGATATATGAAAACCAAGTCCGAAAGCATGGGCAGTAAAGATCCCAGGCTGTCATTTGTGTCCAGGGTCTGGTACTGGATTTGAACACTGCCAGGGCTGGACTGTGTTGAGAAGCAGGACCTGTGAGGTACAAAGTCAGCACTTGTTCCCAAAGGAGTTGTTTCTACTTTCAATTTAGAGCCTGAAATGCCATTTATTTAATGCTGCTGTTTAAATAATGATTTATAAGCCTCCAAGCCACCCGTGGTACAGCTTAATTACTGCTGTAATTTATGGATGCCACTGGCTACATAAACACTGCTGTAAATATAAAGGATGTCTCCCACAAATTTTACTCTGATACTCATTTGATACCATTCATTTTCCTTTCCTTACACATCTTCTGTGTGTGAGTTGAGGCCACTTCACTCAGTGATCCAGGTCATTCTGGTTCATTTTTCCAGGAGTAATTGGGGCTGGGAACTGAAAAGATCAAACGTCTGTTTTTCTTACAAAGTATTTTAATTAAAATTTGAGTTTCCTTGAGCTTGGATGCAAACATCTGCATTAAGTGGCCCATTAAAAGGATTATTTGTATTTGTGCTTTTTTTGGTTATCTGTTTGTTTTACTAGTTAATCATCTCCTTTCTCCAATTCATTTTGCCTTTGTGCACACAGTAAGCAAGCAAACAAGACGGGAATAAATCATGCACTGTAACAGAGCCCAGCCACTCCACGGGCTGCAGCTTTGCGATTTGTGTTCTCTAACCTACACGAGGAGCACGTATATGTTGGTCTAATGCAAATCTGAGCTAATTCAAGCCCCGTCTCCACAGAGATGAATGAGCATGCAAATCTGCTGCTTTGTTTTGGAGGAATAGCTCCTGGAATTGCCCGATTCCCGGTTGCAACTGACATATTTCAAATACTAGTCAGTTGGCTTCAGGAGATTTGCGCCCCCAGGCTGCAACAAAAAACACCTGGGAAGACAAGTAGCTCCTCTTGAATGCCTTGGCTCCATCATAATTAGTGTTAATGCAGTTGTGTGCTTGGAAAAGTGAGTGTCTTTAAAAAGTTATAATGACTTGAGTAAACAGAACAACCCCTTTGCCTACAGTAACCACTCCTCTGAATCTCTGTATCCCTGCAGCTGCTGGGATAAAACATGGACACTGCTGAAAAGATTGCAGATAAACTGAGTGGGACATGAAAGTTGGTAATAAACATGGGGTTCAAAACCATCTATGGGGTAATTCAGAGAGACAAGAGTACTTCTGAATTTCCGTAAAATTTCAGGATCTTTTAAGTATGTCATGATGTTGCTAACTCATGGAAGTGCTCTGGGACATGTCTCCTAACTTTTCTTCAGGTGGTACTTCCAAAAACAGGGTGCTATGCAGGTTCATTGCACACCCCTAGGAGAAGGGATCACCTCTGAGTTACCAGAGTCACTTCTTACAGCTTTGTAGTGCCCATTTGCACACTGACCTACTGGGCCCACAGTGTCTGGCTTGTGGCACGTGAAGAGCTTTGCACCTCACACAGAGAAGGCTCTCAGCGGTGTCTCTGAGAATGCGTTTTTAGTAGGAAGTTCAGCAAAGCCAAGGGAGGTACCATCTCACTGCCTTAAACCCTCACCAAGGGGCCCACAGAAATTGTCAGCAGCCAGCTCTGAGTTACTTGGTCTATTTTTCCTGCAAAGCTTCTCCTCTGTAGTCATGCCTTGACCCTGACTGAAATACAAGGGCATTGTGCAGCCTGTATGTGGCAAGCCAGAATTACTTGGAGGAGGGGAAAAAAATTGGGCTGACAATAACACAGTGCACCCTTTTCAGGAGCCATGGTCCTTTATTAAAAAGGTTTGGCATATATTCCCCCCACTCCTGAATGATTTGCACCGTAAAATAAGCTTGTAGAGAAATAGTGGTTGTTTTCCTGCATGCTTCATTAATTTTTAGTTTTGGCAGGCAATATAAATAAAAATACCAAGTGCACATCTAATTGAATCGCCAGTGATTTCCAACTCCCTGTAGTACCAGAGAACATGTTGTAGCTGCACTGTTTAGTGAGCACGGATGAGTTAGGCAAACAATGTCTCTCTCTGCCCAGAGGCTTTGGTTTAATCTGGAGTGTTTACCCATTTCATATGAGACAGGGCAGTTACTGTTACTGCTGCAATGGGGAATTGACAGCACAGATCTCTTTGTTCTTCTGGGCTTGTCTTCCAGCAGTGACTGGAAGCACATCTTGGCAGAGTCAGGAAGGTGTCAGTCAACTGCATCCACACTCAGATTTTTGTGGAAGGAACTCTGGCATTTCTCAAGCTTTGCCTCCTCCGTATACACTGACTTCAGGATGGTACTGAACTAATTCCTGCCTCCTTCAGGTGTCTGATCTAGAGCATGGGCCCCTTAAAAAAAAATTAAGTTAAAAAAAGAAGGTCTTGTCCTAAGTATCATCACAAAGGACTTGGGATGAGAGAATTCCTACAGTAAGGAAAATGATACCTGTCGGGCTACTTGATATCTGACTTCTCAGCTGTCAAGGGAATGAAGTGCCTCCAGAAAAGGATGGTTCTTAGGGAAAATTACTCAGGATCATTTCTGAATGGATGATACTGACCTCTTATTGTAAAGTTTGGTGACCTCATTTCTTAAGAGATGGCTCCTTTGCACATTGCTGGACGTCTTTTGCTGCTTAGCACAGGAAAAATGAACGGGTGACTTTTGTCTCTTGGTAGATGTAGTCTGCTGTGGGCTCCCTGACTCAAGGGAGTGCAGGATGCAGGAGCAGGAGTAGGTATAGAAGAGAAAGAAAAGTACAAGTAGAGATTGAACCGTTTTCTCTTCTGCTGAGAATATGATGACACAATACACCCAAAGCAAAGGTAATGTGTGTTGCCAGGAGAGATGATGAAAGCTTGTGCTCTTTCTAAATGCTGTAGTCGTGTTACTCCTGAACTAGAGAGAGAGGATATCAGTCTTCAGGTCTGTCAGTGCAGCAGTAAATTCACACACAATTAAAAACCCATCATGAGTATTGTGTTCTTGAGAAGTACCAGAGCAGGCTGCAGGATTTAAGCCCTCCAGAAGTCAAAGGTGCCTTCCATATTATAGCACCAGAAAGGCCTGAGGAACTGAAATTCTCCATTAGGTGGACCATTAGGTATTTAACAAGATTAAACAGGTCAAAAAAGTAATTATCAGGTAAGTATTGAATTGAGGAGATTTCACAAGGTGTTTGTCCCTTCAGTGTTGTGCAGGATGCCATGACCTGTTGGTTGAAAGGAATTCGGTAATCTGAAGTGGTTTTGTTGGTTTTTTCTTTTTCTCTAGGATCTGCTGCTCTCTCAAAAATGGCTCTGGAGGGTTCCTTCAGCTGCTGGAATGGAACGGCGATCAGGCTGGGGCAGGCGTGTGACTTCATCCAGGACTGCGCTGAGGGAGAAGATGAGGGAGATATGTGCAGTGAGTAAATCCTATCCCCCAGGTTGTACCATTGTTTTCCAGAAGCATTGATTGGTTTGAACTTTAATGTCTGATGCTTTAGCACTAACAGACTCTTTTGGTACTATCAAAAGATCTGTATCCCCCATAACATATGCTGTTTTTCTGGGTGTCTGCCTGGAGTACACCATTTGATATTTCTGGGCTCGCCTACATCAGTTCTGCAGCAGCTTCTTAACATGCTCTCAGTGCTTCATCACTTCCAGTGTCCTGATCAAAAATGCAAAGTATAGCCTGAAGAGCTAGATGCCTTACAGAATTATGAAATGTGTAGCTGGTTAGAGCCTTTAATCAAAATGTAGTGCAGCATGTGGCAGAGGGGGAGAAGAAGGAGAAAACTTCTAAGATGAAAAATGAGTAGAGCCAGTAGCTTGTCTTTGACCAACTCCTGTGTCTTTGTAATTCCTCTGGTTTTCTACCCTCTCCTCAGGAGTCAATAGTCCAATAACATACAGCAGAAGATAGATAGCAGCCCGAGTTTTCTAAAAACCTGCTGTGCCTGAGTACTTTCTAGAATGTGCTGTGGAACTTAGATACTTTAGGACCTTCCTTTAACTATCTTGAAGGTCCCTTATCACTTTTTTTTATACCTCTGTACATTCTACCTCCAGCATCCTCCCATCTGCCAGTCTACAAATAGTTAGGAGTGGTGGATTGTCAGCTGTATGGTTGTCTACAGGGCAAATATATCAAGAAAAATAAGCATTGAGAGTTCATTATTCAAAGTGTATGTGCCGCAGCTGATCTAGCCTGTGGGCTGTTACAGTAGAACTGAGTTGATTTGGTTTGCAGGAAACATGTTTGCTGTTTCTAGTAAAAAGTTAACATAAGTGATATACAACTTCTAGCAGATTTCACTTCTTTGCTGCTAATAAAGTTACAGACTCTATTGGTGTGGAGAGCATTGGTTTGACCTGGGATCATCTAGTAAACTAGTTAAAAGCTTGAAATTACATGCTTCTCCATCATTTTAGACGTTGTTACAATTTGAAATTATATTCTTTAAAGACACACTCAGTGACCATTAAGCTCACAGGAACAGTGTCAGCAGTGTGGACTTGCAGCTCCTTAGAACCAATAATGCTTCATATTAGTAATATTGAAACCTTATTTCCACCTAAGAGCTTTAAAGTAGAGCTCTAAAACCTCATAATGGCATTTCCATTGTGTTCTAGTCTATAATCAAAAAAAGGTTGGATGCATTTTCATTTCATTGGAAGTAGAGAAACATTATTTACCCTCAACTTTATGTCCGGATACACTTTGGTGCCCGTGTGCCATAGATGGCTCTGCCTTTTGGGAGTTATCCTGTCTATACCAGAGGGAAGAGCAGAGTTCACATGGTGGAGTTGTACCAATCACAGATGCAAACTGAATACCACCATGGGGTGGGGCAGGCCTAGAGGAACACGCTTGCCTGTTATTTTCAGACACTGGGTGCCCTCGTGGGTGGGTGTGTTGTCCATATTCCTGTATCGGGAAGCTGGCTCTGCTTTTGCCCCTTGCTGCCACCCTGTGCCCCATGGTGAGCCCAGTGGAAAAGTGGCCAATCCCTCTCTGGCGTATGTTATCCACAGGGCTTGGTTTGGTTGTGGTTTCTCCCTCCATTCATCTGTAGCTGTTTCCACAAGGCAATATGGCACTTGCAGCTGCGTTGGCAAAGGAATGTACTGAGAATGTCGGTGAGAAAATATAAAAAGCAGAAGATATTTAGCCAGCTGTTTAGCAGAGCATCACTTCCCGGCTTGAGGAGAAGACCACATGGCTTGCTTTCATCCATGGGTACTGGAAATGAGAGTTCTTGCTTCCAGCCGAAAGGTCCAAAAAGCACTGTCTTCCACTCAAGGAACAAAAAAGCATGGCTTGCCTGAGCAAGAGCCCAGGCTGTGGATATGCCTGCTTACCCACCTACAAGCCTGCTCAGTTCTATGGCTGATCCTTCTGCTTTTGCTTCTTTACTGTGTTGAATATTGTTGGCATGAGGCTTCTTACACAAAGCAGAGAAGTGATCTAATGTTTGAGGTGTCAGTTATATCTGCATGGCAGCCTAACACAAAACATATGTCACCTTTCAGCATTTTACTTGTCATTTTACTCCTGAGCAACATGGATATTTTCATCAGCTTTTTGCAAGTGCGGTAGAAAGTGATTCAGATTTATCAAGCAGAGAAAAGGGTTTCCCAAATGGTTCTGCTTACACAAAAGAGCTGTCAGAAAAAGATGTAGCTATGCTCACAACTGAGGCGAGAGGTTTTAAACATGCCATTATCAAAGGCTTCTATCTTTGAGCTTCAAGGAGATGTTGGGGTTTTTTTGCCTTTCACAGTCTTTTAGCTTTGCAGGTACTGATTGGTTTTATTATGATTTTAATTTTTTTTCATATTAATTCGATTTTTGTTCCTTTCTTAGCTGAAAAAGGTGTCTCTAAAGCCTGCTGTTTGCGAACATCTCTTTACTTATTAATGGCCAATGAAACGTCATGGTGCTTGCTCTGCAGTGCAACCAATTAAGTCTGTGTAGCAATTGTAGAATCAGAGAGGGATGACCCCTAGAGAAAAGCGTGTTGCTGTTTGAGTCATAACCAGATATCCTTGCCGGAGTAAAAGACAGCTTCAAAGAGGCAGATGTGAGATGAGATGCCGAACTGTGCGTGTGTGTTGACTCGGGATCAGACATACAGATTTACCAGCCTGATGGAAGTGTCACACTACAAATTACTTTGCAGAGCATACATTGCAGACACACATTAATACTCCAGATAGCACTGGTGGCATGTCTCTGCTAGTAAATTCCTTTCTGTGTCATGGAAATTACACATGCCGGCCACCATGGCAAGCTTTGACTCTAGGTTTCTGCTGAATTCATAAACTGAAAGATAGATTCCTCTATAAAAGTACCTTTTTTTTAATGGTGCAATAGCTGGAGCTGGGTGTTTCCAAAGAGAGACCTTGAACAAAGAAGTCCCTGGTTGATTATAGTCAATCTGAATTCCCCAGACCTCATGTGACTGTTTGGACCAGTTGTTCCCCATATGAGGCTCTGGGAGCTCTTCCCATTCTTTGTTGGGTCCCTTCCTTGCCTCTTGGTAGGATGTTTCTTATTTCTAACGTTGCAGCTTCTGTTAATGAATTCCTTATCTTCTGTCTTGAACCGGCTCTGAGGTCTTCTCTTACTGGACTGAGTGGAAAGTTCAGCATATCTGGTGAAAGTTCACAGCTCGTGCCTAAGGCTTCAGCAAATTTATCTATTAATGCTAAGCAACGAGTTCTGTATAAGTAGTTTTCCAAATCACACAACATGTGGATATAACTTGCTGCAAAAAAACCAACATACTTTCTCTTATTGTAGTAATCACGTGTAATGTATATTTTATGGTACAAGATAGACATGAAAACTCAAATTATTTACTGATACAGACTGGCAGGGCTCTGCTTTACAGAAAGGGTGAATTTGTTTTAGGAGTTTTGTACTTCTCTTTTTAGTTAACAGTATCTGGGATTTTGTTTCAATAATCTTTCATTGAAGGGCAGCAAGTCAGGGCAAAAGTTAAAATTTTACTAAAAAAAGGTGGATATAATTGTGGCCAGTCCAAAACTACTTTACTTTCTGTCACAAATTCACAAAAAAATTTCATCTTGGGAAAATATCGGTTCAAACCTGTTAGGTAAGTAATGCGTATATTTTTTTAAAAAATAACATTTTAAATAATGGAGGTGCCAGTAGTACATGTATTGTCTAGAGACCCAGAACTTGGACGATTCACTCACGATACAATTAACCCAGGACTGGTTCTTCTGCTTAAGTGAGTTTGAACCCATATTTCCTATTTCCATACAGAGTTTCCAAGCTTGTTGTCTGGAGTTCTGGTCTAGTTCAGATGAAAATGGTTACCCAAGTCTCTCCTGAGGCTGCACTTCCACATTTTATAAATTTTATCTGGAACAGGAAGTGAAAGTAGTGTCCTCTTTATCTTTCAAATAAATCTCATGATCACTGGTAATATTCACTCTGCCTCATTGGATATTTAAGGATGTTAAACACCTTAGAAAGTGAGATAAGGAAGGCAAGTGTCTGATTCCTGCAAGGAGTGAGTGACTCAGGCTGCGCTATGTGGTTGGAGGACTGCACGCACACATCTGTCAAAGCACCAGATGGCAGCTAGAATAGGAACCTATAAAGTTTGATTTTCTGATAACATGGATGAGTGACCAAAAAAGCATTGATAATCAGTTTTGCAGGGCCCAGTTTACTTTCCAGGCAAAAATGTGTGAAGAAATCGTGGGATTCATTTTTATCCAGATACAGCCCAGAGTCTTCCTGCAAGCAAAATGATGAAGTAGCAGCCTGCTGCCGTGATATGCTCGTAAGGTTCCTGTCTTACATACACTAATCCTTCTGCTTCTTTCTTTATCAAAAGCTGTACTTACAGAAACAAATTCTAACCTCTGGCAGTTTTGAGCTCAGCAAAGCCATCTGGCATTAAAGGATAACTCTGCTGTCTGTTGAAAAGTATTTTCTCTTTTCATGCTTCATTTCTGGTAGAGTTTGGCTCATTGAAACAAACTCATGTTTAAGATTCATGTGGTTCCTTAAAGTGAGTAATTGATCTGTTTGGCTTCTGAGATTTCCTCCTAAACTTGGTAAAGATCCATAGATACAGGGAGTGTTTAATGCTTTTGTTCTTTATAATATCAGTTTGGAATTTCACCCAAAAGTTTAAACTTTACAATCAGGTTGATTTACACCTAGTTTTGAAGCAAGAGACGACTCCATCTGCCTCATAAGTTGTATCAGTTACTAATTCTCTTGCTGTTAAGGGATGGAAAATCTGAGTTAAAGAAAAAGAACTTATTAAGATTTTTCTTGAAAGGTATTTATTTCTGACAGCTTGAAAATATTTGGTTAAGAACAAGTTTAACATGTGACAGCTTTTCCCTACTTCATCACCCAAATAAAAGGAGACACTCTTACATTCTCAGAGTGCTTCAGTTTCACTGGACTACTCTGTTCTCCATCCCATACCCACAAGTTGCATCTTAATCTTACTAAGGCCTAATGCTTCTGAGGCCTCTGTCACTGATGTTAATATCAAAAATGGCAGGTTTCAATAGGAGAAACCCCTGCCCCCTCATTTTCTTGATTTTCCAATAAAGTCAGATCAGCTTCCCTTCATCAGTGCAGTGTCTGTGCTAATGTGAGTTTCAATCACAAACACATAAAATGGAGAAGAACAGCTTGGCAGAGAAGTGGTAGCCAAAGAGGTCTCTGCGGAGTACCCAGTACATGGAATCACAGGTGCTGTACATATTCCAAGTAAGAAAGAGCAGCAAAGAAAATCTATCCAGGGCATGGGACATCTGAAAACTCATAAAACATTAATTTGGGGAAAGGGAATGAAATATTCTGTGAAAGTAATAGCTTCTTATTTATGCCCTTACTTGTTCATCGACAGTGAGCTTTTCCTGGCCTCCAGGCAGGGATTGCTACTTAGATGACTCCTCCTGCTGCTCTGACTTGTTTACATCATCCTAGATAGCAAATGGCCATGGCATGAATTCAGTTGGACACCGAGCCAAGCTGTTTCAGTGGGAATTCAGGGCACATTATAATTTGTCATTTTCTTTGTATCCCAGCCTCGGGCTGCGCAATGAAATATAATCAAGTTCTGCAGAGGGGTGAAACACAGGGAAGTAACTCTCTGCTTAACAGCTTCACATTTAAAGATCAGGCTGAATGAATTTAGAGATTTTTAAAAGGAAAAACTTGAAAAAGACTTAACTTCAGTAAAAGTTTTGATTTTTTTATAACAGGTTTAAATCCTTGTACAAAATACCACGAAAATGTGGCTTTTGCCTCAGTGTCAAGTTCCAGGTCCAAAACTAGCCCTGCTAAAAAGCTACAGACAGAGGATTTGTTTCACTTTCCTCTGACAAGTGAGTTGTGATTCAGGCTCCTAGAAAATCAAATGTTTCTGCTCTGAATGCTGCAGTTGTGGTGTTCCACAGCTGTTTTCTCTGGGTGCACCAAGAAGCATGTGCATGTGCCAGTGACAACCAAATGCCTTTTGAGATATGTGAGTCAAAGCTGGGGCCCTGTGAGAAGGTATTTAATTGATCTGAAGTCTCATCCAGGGGCATCTGCTGACACTTAAACATTTTGAAAGATCTGGAGGTTGAATACTGGTGCCTCATTATCTGACAGCCACTTTATAGATACATAATTTCAGGGAGGAAAAAAAATTAATAATCACAACAAAATATATGTTCAGGAATCTCCTCTTCTCATAGAGAAGCTAAAGAAATTACCCGTATCACTTGACCACTAGATTGTCTTGCTTCAGAAGTTTGTGGTCTATCCTACTGTTTGTAAGTGGAGAAATTTTTATTCTGATTTTATCAAGCAGCTAAGGAAAAAAATGAATCCTGGATATGTGTTTGCATATGAAATTTCATTTTAATCTTGCAATTTCAAACAGATTTCCTCTATCATTCTGCTTTCTTGGAGCAAAAGGAGCAATACTTTGCACCCTTTGTAAGAAGAACTTGCGGTTGTAGGTAGAGAAGTACATGGAAGTCATGGGATTACCTTCTGCTTTGAATGAGATGTCTATTGCTTTAAAACTGGCAAATTTCAAGGCAAAAAGCTATTGGAGCTCTATTGTTTGAAGCTGGGAACTGAAATCCTAAGCCAGTGACAGAATGAGTGGATTTCAAAGCCTGAAAGTATGGATTAAAATAAACTATCCTCTTTTCAGCCATTCATCTCATGGAAGAGACTCACAGGTGAAAAAACTGAGGCACAAAAGGATTCCATGCTTTACCTGAGGCTACATCAGTGCTCACAGAGAGAAGAGATCATGTTGCTGGACTGAGTAGAAACCTGGACTGCAAGAGAGGGAATCTTGTTAGGAATTTATCCCTCTCCAAGATTTCCCTCTGTGGGTCTGCAAAAGCAGTGCTTAGGAAAGTCATCTCCAAGATGTAACCTTGAGCAAGCTTATACCTGCAGAGAGTTGAGAGCCCAGGTATTTAGGAGACCCCATGGTGTGTAGGGAGATGTGTCCTCTCACTCAGGTCTGTCAAAGTGTGTGGGGAGTCACTTAGCCACAGTCTGGGGGTTGTTTCCCTCTGCTCCTCCCTCCCCATGGTCAGGCACGTGCACAATTCCACACAAAAGGACTGAGTAGCTGGGGTGCCCTGGAACCAGGTTGGAATAGTCCCTGCAGCTCCTGTGTGAGCCCAGGAGCCTCCTCCTCAGCTCACCTGGGTTCTTCTGTCTGTGTCTTTCCCTCTTGCAGGAAAGCTTCCCTCTGGCTTTTACTGTTCCTTTGAAGAAGGGGATTGTGGCTGGATGCCAGGCTCCTCTGCGTCCCACCCTTCTCCATGGCGGATTGGAAGCCCGGAACACAACCGCTTGCCTTCGATACAAGGTGTGTGAGTAAACAGTAAGTGTAGAGCATAAACAGCAGGGAGCAGAAATGATACACACGTGGTGAGGAGAGGGAATGAAACACAAAGCAGGTCTTCCGGTGTACTTACATATTCAGCCTCCAGTGAGACAAATCCCGTCTTTCCACTCTAAGTGCTTTGAGCAAAAGACTGTCCTGTCCTGCTCCGTTTCTGTCTTGAGGGTACAGAGCGGTACCTCAGTCTCCACCACTGACACCAGATACAGATCTTGACCCTTTCTAAACAACTTCTGGCCAAATGTTCATCTGCCTGACCTTCTTCCATACTCATCTGGTTTCTTCTTTCTGATTTTCCTATTTACTTTCTCCATTTCTCTGTACTACTGCATTTTCCCCCCTGCTCACGTCCTAATTTTTGTCTTTGCTTCATGATCCCTTGAGTTGCACTTTTATGTACAATTGCTATATACTTGGTTCTCCTACCTAAATGCCAGTCAATCCTTCTCATACAAACACGTGAAGGCTTAAGCTGCTGAGAGAAAACCCGCTATTGCCCTTGTTCCTCTTGTTTACAACAAATTATTGAAGTAGCAAAGAGCTATAGCTGTATTTTTGTTTGGTTTTGGTCAAGATAAACGCTTTTCTTTCAAGTTACTTTTTGTTCATATAAGGTACCCTTTATTATTTGCCCTTGGAAGGAGGATGAATTTGAAGTCATGGAGCAACAGAAGGTAGCTGTGGCGGGGAGGTAGACAGACTCCTTAAGTGTGGTTACTGAGTATGTTTGTTAGGTAGGTGAAGCTGCATCCCTAGGAAATGGAAAAAGCCTTCTGCTCCCTGGTGTTCTGCAGTAGTAGGAGCCAGCGAATACAGGCTTGGGGCAGGTTTCACAAACCCCAAAAACCAGAAGGTGAGTGCTGCAGTTTGACCTTCTTCCTTCTCCTTCATCCAGGCTGTGCACTCCTCCTCGACACCAGCAAAGCACCAGCAGTAGCAAAGACTGTCATGACCAGCACTGCATTTCCAGCTCCTTTGAGGAACTCTCCCTGTGAGGCAAGTCATAATGTTTTCTTTTCTTGTGCAATTTACAGAGCTTTTCTTGTGTACTTGACTCAAGTTTTCAAATATAGGTACTAGGTCAGTAGCAAGGCAAACACTATCTCTGATTTTATTTTCTGTAAAATATACTTATGTATGCCCACTGTGCAGGGGAAAGATATGGTTATCTGCTTGAATGCCACAAAATGTGCTTTGAAAAACTTATCATATCCTGTCCTCATTGCATCGCATGATGTATTACAATTTTCATAATTAGGAGTGTGTGCTGTAAGAGTAGGGCAGCCAGCATTACATAAACACAGAGGAAGAATCTTACTGCATGAGCAAGCATTCTGTTTGCAACATCCAAGGAAGAATAGGCTTCAGGACTGCCCCTGAGCCACTCAGAAAAGGCAGTACATGCTTGTTCTAGCACAGCTGGGGTTTGGGCTGGCAACTCTTCATGCTCCTGCACTTCAAACCTACCAATCCTCGTGTAGGCCTCGTTCATAGGAGTGCTGAAGCTAGCAGCAGCAGAGGGGACTTCATGCAGAATGGAGCCAGGTTCATTTTCAAGCAGAAAAGCTATTGACAGTCATAAGATGCCAACTTAAGCAAGTACATCAAGGCTTGCCAGGCAACCTTGCTCATGGCTGTGATTTCTGAGTTAGTTGTATTTAACCCTTAAAGTGCAGCTTCAGAAAGGTGACCTGTCTGCATCTTCTTACTCTGTAGCTTTACAGATTGTAGAATTGCTGATAAGATTTATTTCTGTCTTCTGACTTTGAACTATGCCCAGTGACTTAAAGCATTTCACATCTTCATGGTCACTCAGAAATCTCACATAAGCTTCTGGATCCTGGAGCAGAGGGATTTGGGAAAACTGATACTAACGAAGTGCAGCTGTTTGTTCTTTGGGCACTGAACAGGCAAAAGAATCAGATTTTCCCTGTTCTAGTGATCTTAAAATGCGGAAAGGACAAGGAGGGATGTGTTAGAAAGTTCTCTGGAATGAAACTACAAAGAAGATGATGTTTCTTTGTCTTAAAGTTTGTTTTGGTTCACTTTGTTGGATATCTCAGTTCATACAGCAAAGTGCCTCTGGTTTTGCTCTCTTGATATATTCATGTTCTCAGTCTTTGAAATATATTCTACCTTGTTTTTCCTCCCATCTGTGACAAAGGCGTATGCAGGTTCTGAATATTTTAAGACCTTGTTCAGCCATGGAGTGTTTTTCATAATCCACCTGACACAGGAATCACAGTGAATGATTTCCCAATATCTGTGTATTTTTTTTTTCTTGTGTATACAACACTGCAAATAATTAAACTCGCCGTCGGGGGAGAAGCTGCCATGTATTTCATCTGCTCACATGCCATCCCACCTCCGTCACTCCCCTTGGCACTCAAAAGGCATCCAGACGCATCCAGCGTTGCAGCTGTCGGTAGTAAAGAGTGAAGGAGTTTTGGCAAGGGTTTTGTCTCTTGCCTTTTCATATAGTGTAAAAGCTTCTCTTCTCAGTGGGTCCCTGGTGGCTTCAAATTCTATCTTACTGGAACAATCTGTCTGTGCACAGAATAATTTAATTCCACTTTTCAACACAACAGAAGAGGAGAAAGGAGATATTCCTCCCTACGCACTTACTCCTTCAATAGGTGCCAACAAACTTCCTAATAGTGAAATTACAGTCAGAAAAGAGGTTGTGAAAATACCATAATGCTGTCCTGCATTTATTCGCCCTCAACCACTTCTTGATTGAACTGGCTCAAGTTCAGGCACTAAAAGATGAGTTTTCTTTTACCTGTCACTGCTGACAGCTTTACCTGGCATGTCACAACCAGGACAGATTCTCTGGCAGCTGAAATCCCCCAGAAAAAACTCACTTATAATTCATGTTGCAAAGGGATCTCAGCAAGTGTGCGTGTGAATTAGACCTATTTATTCTTCCACCATCAGATCCAGCCATAAACCTACCTTTCCTCTTGTATTTGATCCAGCTCTCATGATCCTTTAGATATCTGCTCGCTCTCCTGAGAGCAACAAGGAGGTCAGCAGACATCCCCAGTTTGATCATTTTTACTCCCCTCTCTTCTCTCCCTGCTACATGGAAGCTCTGGGGCACTACAGGACCTGCTGTTCAACGAAGTTATTATTTTTTCCCCTTATCCCCTAATTTTCTTTCATCCAGTCATGTTAGACCAATCACACCCACCACAGTAGATGCTGACACCCTGCTCTTTAGCCTGAGATGTTCATAGGAATTAATTACTTCAGCCTCAGCATGAGGAACATTACCTGCCACAGTGCTGTTTACCAGGCTGGATGGTAAGCATCCAGGATGGCCAGGAACCAGAACTCAATGCTGGTAAGGAAACAGCCAAGCAGTCCACAGTGGGTGCCAGCCACAAAGAGTTTCTAATGCTTTAAGCTTCTTTTTTCTCCCTCAGCCTGGCTGTTAAATCTTACACTGTGGCAGACTGGCAAAGGAGGTGACTGACCAGCCCAGTCCAAAGCCCTTCCCTGCTGAGGTTCTGGGTAGCTGTTTGCAGTGGTGGTGGTGTTAGCACTTGGATACACCACAGCATGGCTGAGCTTGGCGTATGAACTGTCACTGAGTGCAGGACTAGTGTGACACTCCATCTTTGTGCTCTCTCCAGCCTGAGGTCAGTCACCAGGAGCATGCAGGGCTGCCTGCCCTTTGCATGCCCTGCGGGAGGCTCCTTGTTAACTCAGGAAGGGAAATGTCAGCCTCACCTACTCTGTGCTGCCCCACATGCATCAAAAGATGGGAAAAGGATAAAAATGCTCGCAGGAGGTACTGTAATAAACACAGCCTGTACTTTCCCACACGTTCGGGATTGGCCCTAGTGTGCCTTGCACTTTGTGTATAGCTTTGTATTGCACTTCACTCCTGTTTGTTTTGAGCAGCCTTATATTTTCATTTTCTTTGTTCTTCAGTGTTTTTGGCAGGTCGAAGCAGTCAGTTTGTGGTGCTGCCCTTTGTTCTTGCCTCAGCTAGTTTTTCTCTTTTCTTTTGTTGTTTTATTAAATCTTGGCTGGAGTATCCTGGCTTCAAAGAATCTCTCTTGTTTGCAGTCCAGACAGCCTTTGTTATCTTTTTCATGTTGCACTTTCAGTAGAGCCCTTTGCTTGTTGACCCCTTTAAGTCTGTGTTTAAAAGCCACTCTGTATGAAAGAGGGAAACCGTGGCACTTCTACTAAATCTTAGGTGAATGCAGGAAGTGGTTCACATAGTCTGTGAAGAGATGCTCCATTACCCTGAAGTAGCCAGAAAGGGGAGATGCAACAAAAAGCTCAGGAAATGCTTCTGGAACCAAACAGTCACAGTAATCAAGAGTGAAAAATCTTTTAACTCACATGTAAAAGTTCACTGGAAGCAAAGCACGTGTAATTGAGCATGGGAATGCACATAAAGTGCAAAGAATTAAGCCAAACAGGGGCCTGATTTAAAGGCAGAGTTTTTAGAGCTCGAGCAGTAAAGCGCAGCGTTATTTGCCCCTTCTGTCACACTGAGATTCCCCTCCTCTGAGTGGGAATCAGCTGGCTTGTACAAGGCTGACAGGGCAAAGAGGAGCATGGGATGGGTGGGCATTTCCTCATTTTGAAGAAGAAATCCATATGCATGTCATTAGTAGCTGTACTGGTGTCTGGGAATCTAGGAAACCACATTGCAATTAAATCCAAGGAAGTGCTGTCATCTCAGACACCACCCATGGCAAAACTAATTGCTTTGCTGCAGTTGATAGCCCCTAGGTGTGCAGTTTCCAAACTATCGTGGCCACCTACTTTTCAGTACTTTGCAAAGAAGTCAGAGAGCTGACAGAAGTGTTGCAGGTGCCCAGGGATTACTCACCTTTGTGTGGAAGCTGGAGACTCAGTTCTGACCCCCCTGTCTAGACAACAAGGCAATTCCATCTCCCTCAGTCCAGCATTATTGCTGTACTGGTGCAGTCACGTACTGATTTGCTTTTCATTTCATTTTTTAGAGATGCTCCCTAATGTCTGCATCCTCAGCCCTTGAAGGATGTTGTGGTACCTGTAGATCATAAGAAACATGCCTGTGTCTTCCCAAAGTGTGTGGGTTTCTCTCATAAAAAGAGAGAATACCAGCTCCAGAGTACTGCGTTCTGTGAGGCTGGTACAGTTGTACCTGCCTGGGCTGTAGTCTTGCATCTATCCTGCAAGATTTCATTTTGTGGTGGGTTGTTACTACTCCTTCTGCTTGGAAGTCACTCCAGAAACACGAGCAGTCTGGAGAATGATTTTTAGAAAGGCTGTGCTTTGCTCAGCTTGAGGGAATCTGTGACAGAATCTCAGTGCCATGCCTGATAAGCAAAAGCCAAGCGTGCAGCTTTGGTGTGGGCTGTCATAGAGAAGGAGAGTAACAGCAGAGCTGCTGAATTTGAAATTAGCCTTAAATGTTATTGCATGCACCTCCATAGAGTAAGGTGACTCTGCAAGAGGGACTGCTTTGTGATTAGGAACCAGATTATTTCATTTTCCTGTTAGGCCCTGGGTCAAATGTTTTAAAGGGTATAGTTGTGCTGGAAAACAATGAAAACAGATTCCTGTGATAGTAAATGTGCTTTGTGATTTTGTCTGTGTTTAAAATAATGAAAATCCTTTTCTGATGCTATTTTGACATTTCAACTAGCTGTTTCTTGAAAGCCACCATTATGTTATGTAAGTTAGTACTAAACTGAGCCAGATTTCTTTAACACCTGAAATTACTTTTTGAATGTAAATGTACTCTCTCTTGAAAATAAATATAACATGTTGATGTAGAATGGTATAGTTGAAGTTTGCCTTCTCAGTTAGGTTTACAGATATAAAGATGTTTTCATCCTCTCCATTTATTAATTCAGTTCTCTTTTCTGTGCAGAAGTGTTGCATTTTTTTCAAGGCATGTAAGTCAATAATATAAATCATTCCTTGAGTGCATTCTGAGCCGCGTGCTGACACCTGCAGAGTGTGTCTCCTTTTCTCCTCTACTCCTTGAGCTTTAAATAACTTAGAAGCATACATGGTAATAACATTGACACTGAAAATTTACGAGCATGAAAAATGCAACATAGATATGCCTCTAGCTCAGCCTTTCATGTGCTTTATCTGGCAGAATATTGTTAGCATTCTTCTTTATTTTAAAGTGTTGATTTTAAAATCTGTACAGCTTATTCACTGTCATCTGTCTTCTCTTGCTTCCTTTCCCACCTGGCTTTTGTGTCATTGGATCAGAGGATCTATTGCATCTGAAATCTCTTGAAGGCTTTCATTCCACAGTACTCCGACAGCAAAATTCTGAACACTTTCTCTTTTATTGTTGCTTTTATTTTTCTCTTTGTCTGTTTTCTGAAATGAAGTAAGAAACAACGTGAGAATAATTAGTGGGAGAATCTGTTAATATAAAACACAAGCTTCTCTTGCCTGCCTAGGTATTTTAAAGCTTTGTAATCAGACCAGTTAATAATAATTCTATCACTTAAAAAAGGTTTTTGCTTGCACCCCTGAGTCCTAATGTAAAGCAGAAGTGTCTGCAGAGTACAAGAGAGTCTGATCATGCATTGTTGTAGATCTGGCCAAAAACCAGGAGTAAGACCTTTTGATCTTCTTTATTATGCATAAGAGTCCAAGTTGGAATTGCTGAACAGTGCTAATAGATGTCTTTGCTTGTACTGTTATGTGCAACCATTTCTCATTTCCAGTAAGAAAAAAAATGTTGTCAGTGTGATAAACTTCACACGTCAAAGGTAGCTCATATTCGTGTACAAAGCTCACTGGGGCTTGGCAAAGGTGTCTGCAGCTATTGCCTAATTCTGTGCAAATCATATTCCAACTTGCAGCTTTAGTTTCTCCTCAACAGTGAGATGTATTCCAAGCTTCTTTAATACCTGAGTTACATTTACTGGGTCAGTGCATTCACAGCTGAAAACAATTTCTACTGTTTCCCTTCCAGTGAAGAAGACCCAAGAAAACAGTAATGTTTTTCAGGAGAATAAATGTCTGCATTTCAAGAATCCACTGTTCCTTGTCAGGCAAATTTTGAGCAATTCCTTTGAGCAAGTATCATGGAGGGGGAGCAAGGACTTGGGGGCATGAGAACTAAATAATGTGCTGTCTCACGAGATGAAAACTTGTGGTGCAGAGTTGAGGTGTTGCTGGCCAGAGAGCCACCAGTGAGATCCAACTACTGCAGTTCCTTGGGAGCAAAATTCCTGTAGACTCTTCTCTGCCTTCTTAAAAACACTTTACTGCAAGCCCTGTTTGAAGTACGTTTTTCTTTTCCAGTTTCTTTTTTCACTTGTGTTAAAGACGGCCAAGTAGCTTTTCCTGCCAGGTAGGGCCGTAATGCTAATAGTCAGCGTCATTGCCACGCAGAAAGTGAGGAAAAAGAAACAGCAGCTCTCCAGGGTGTCACTGCAGAATGTTTTATTTATGCTGCTGCGAGTGTGTGTCATTGGTCCTCGGTCAGGCATCTCGGAGTTAGTTTATGCTGGAGTGTTTCTGGCCATTAGAGTAGACTCTCAGGTGTCAGCAGGTTCAAACTTCACCCAGAAGGTTCTTGGTATTTTATTTCTTTCTTTTTCTTTTTTTTTTTTTTTTTTTTGCGTAAGGAAGTAAAATGCAAGTCTCAGTTCTCAAGTGGTCTTGAAATTATGCAGCCGGTGCTGGAAAATCTACCTTCCTTGTTTTTCTTCACCTGCCAAGCCCTGTTGATAAGGATTAGGTTTTGGGTTTTTTCTTTCTGGGATGAATTGAGTCTCCTGTTTGTCAGTTCAGAAACTCCACCGACTCAGAGGCTAAGGGGGGTCTCAGAAGGCATCTTTCCAGATGGTGTTCGCAGTACAGTGCATGTCGCCATCTGACCTGAGTTTTGCCTCAATATGCTGTGTATTTACCATGGGCTCTCCCTCCCGTTAATTTTCCCCAGACCAGTTTAGAACATTTCATTTACTAAGTCAGTGAGTTTGCATATGAACAGCTGATCACCAGCTCTGGTGCGTTCTAAAGCCAGAAAGCAAGGTGCCGTGGAGCCACTGCCTACCTTCTATGCTTAATTAATTTCTCAGTGATGTTTCTAGCTTCTGAATATTTTGCTGCTAGTTTAACACAGAGGGAGATGTTTGATGCATAATGTTGGGGTATTCCACCAACAGCCCAGATTTAGATTTTTCCAAATGTGCCACTGCTCTGCTTGCAGGATGCGCTGTGTATGTAGTACCATCTGCCATCATTGATGCTGTATTCTACAGAATGAATGCCAGCCCCATTCAGAAGTCTTTACTATGGTATCCAGCTCGTCATCTGCTCTGGTTCACTTCAGCAGGTGTGAAAAGACCTGGACTGCCCTGCTATGAAGCTTAGAAACCATGGAAATCACAGCCAAAAATGCCCATTTGGACACAGTGCCAGTCGATTCACTCAGAGCCAGTTCATTAGAGTTTGCATATTGCACTTTGCCAATGAGCTGATCTCCCACATCTATTGCCAGCTACTTCTTTCCTTCAAACAGCTGACATGTGTGCAAAGGCATTCATTCCAATTCATCAATTGCTTCAGCTTTTGCTCTAGTGTTACGTTAGCAGCTATCAAAGGCTCGCTCTTCCCTCACTTCTGACCATGTAGATGTTGCCTCTTACCTTCTGGCAGGTCTCCAGAAGAGACAGAGGTCTGAAAGCTTCTGCCTGGTGGGAGTTTCAGGGCTTTACCTCTCAAATTTTAAATTACCAAATGGCACAGTGGAGTTGCTCCAACTCACCTGTATTTAAAATGTCACGTAGCGTGTTGCACAAGGAGTTGGCATTGGGGTCTTAAAAGTGGACATGTGGACTCTCAGTAAGAGGAATTGCTTTCCCTGGTATAGGTGGAGGGTTTTAAATGTGCACTGGCATTCCAAACTTATTAAAACAAATAGTTAAGTCCTGACTAGCTTTCTCAAGGGAAATTACTTTATTTGGTCTGAAAGGTATAAATTTTCACTTTAAATTCACACTGAAAAATGCCTCACTTTGTAGGCTTTTGAAAATATAGAAGGCCCAACAAATTATTTCATCTTGATTGTCACCTGTTAGGAGCAGCCATGCAGATACCAAGTTTGAAGGCATTAGCCCCCTATACCATGAACATTTGTCAGCAGCCTCTCTCATCGGTGTTGGTTCTGGTTGTTGGGTATGAACTCAGCCCTCCTCAGCTGCCTCCTTGGCCGTCGTGTTGTGAATCTGAAATAATTCCTGGCCATCCTGCTTGACTCTGCTTCTGGTGTCTGGGAGGTGAAAGTTCTCACACTTAGTGCTGTGGTTTCCACTGTCTGACGCTGGAAATAACCATGGGACTCCATGAGTCCTTTCCCAGAAGTGGGGTGGGAGTGAGCTGAAGTCAGACTTGACCAGTGTCCAGACTTGACCAGCTTGTCCCCAGAAGTGCTGTGGTCTGGAAGGCGCCTGTGATGGTTTGCTGAACCACTCAAAACCTTACACGTCAATTTTGGATGTATGGCCAAAATAATGTAACAAAATGGTTCCACAGAACCCAAACTGGCATATCTGTGTGGACATTTATCAAACCTTGGGTCACACAATACAATGGACCCAGGAGTGATTCCAGTGATTTTTGGACTGGAGAGAAAGAGAAGAGCCCCATCTAGATTATTCAGTCTCTGTCATAGTTTTGCAGTGTAAAGTCACTTCTTTCTTTGTAGCTTTGGAGGCAGGCAGATGAGCTGTAGTGTTTACCCAAATTCAGAACTGATAATTAATATAATAGATATCCAGAAGTTTGTTCCACCCACTCCAAAATTGTGATCATAAACTGGGAATAATAGCAACACTTCTGTCCTTTTGATGCCTACATCTGATTTGGCTGCCAGAACAAACTTACACCATGATATAGGAACAGCAAGCAAAATTTAGCAGTTTTGTTTTGTGCTGAAAAATGGATATGAATGTTCTGTGCTATCAAAGCAAGAAAGTAAGTAATGTTATCAGGTGTTCCTTTGTAAAATACAAACTTAATTCTGAGCCTTCTGACTTTGGTGGTGGCTTTGAAGTGCTAGAAAATAGAGTGCTTTATTTAATATGTATGGATACTAGAGACTGTGCTGAACACTTTCTTGTGTCCAAAGCATCCATCGTTAATGTAGCTCTAATAAACTCATTCCTTCAGCATTCTCACCTCTACTGCTTATTGAGATGAGACCCAGCTCCTGAATAAAATATATATGTGTGCTTTACTTATGCTCTTTATCAACAAAGGGCTAGCTCCTATTCTTTTTCCTAAGAAAATAAGACAATATTCATTTACTATGGGTTGTAGAACTAGCCTGATGTGGAAGGAATTGTTTTTCTTTTTATACAATGAGGGAGAGAAAGTCATAAAATGAGAAAACTACATGAAATAATTTTACATACACTGATAAATGCATAGAAATGGATTCAATTACATTATCATAACAAAAATGTTAGAAAAATGGTTCTCTAAAGTATTTTAATTAATAAAAAAACCTACCAAATTATTACTGAACTTTAATTGGAAAATCTGTAGAAACTTGGATGGAAAGTAAAAACTGATTTTTGAAAAGAGTATCTGGGGGATGAAGACGTGATTACTAGCAATGCCTGCTTATTGCAGCTCTTCTCCCTGTGTTTTTTGCTTTTGCTGCTGCTGCTGCTGGAATATAAGTTTATTGCTGAAAAAGTTGTTCGTCTTAATTTGAATCTCTTAGGTGGCATCTTAGGGGAGTGTAGTCTTTGTACTGCAAACAATAGTGGTATAAGCTTACCCCTTTAAAATTAGATACATGTGAAAGCTAAAACAGATGGTTTAGACTCAACTTTACAAATAAAAACAAAAGGCCAGTAGTTTCAATGTTTAATAGCAGATACAAAGTGTTACAGGCTTCCACATCTGTGGAGTTTCCTAAAGGGAAGACATGAGTACAAGGATGGGACAATCAACTTTCTGGTGATTAGAAAGCAATGAAAGAAGAATTGAGAATTTTGTTAAATTTTGAGTAATGTTTGTGATGTTTAATCTCATATGTTCTGTTACTTCTAGCTACGAATGTCATGGCTCATCCATGGTGTCTTGCTGGGAAATGTATCCCTGGTGCTGGTCGAGAACAAGACAGGAAAGGAGCAGAGCTGGACGTTCTGGCATTCAGAGAACAGCGAAGGTTTGGGAATATGGCAGTGGATGATCTTACCTCTCCCAGATATACTGGATAGGTATGAGTCTTCTCCTCATTCTCCTGCATGGTGATCAATCCTTTCAGCACTAGCTACCTGGCCATGAAAATGGCCAGCACTGCTCCTGGAAGCTGTTCCCTCAGGGAGAAGTGCTTTGTCCTCCATGAGGCATCTTCTGTTAGAAGGGGAGAATGAGAATAACGGAGTATTTAGAGCAAAGCACACAATTTTGCAACTCCCAGGTCAAAGTTTTGGCTCACAAACTGGGTCAATGGGTAGTCTACAGCAAGGTGCTTAAACTTCTGTGTCTCCATTTCATCAGTGGGAACCACTCTCTTGGCATACTGTTCTATGATCATGTGTGGTGCTCTTTCATAGTTTGCTAGAGATGGATGTGAACTCCATAGCTGATATTTTTTCTGGGTGTCAAAGCCCCTTGTGTTCAATGTGTCTTGATCTGAGGATGAAGAGGTGGGAAAAGAGCCTGCTGCAAAATCAGACAAGGATCCAACTGAACACCTTTGTGTTAGCTGTAGCTGAAGGCTCACCTTCCTAAAGGGCTGTGCGTGGCTCCACTATGGCTTTAAGCACAGAAGGTTTATCTGGTAGCATATGCTTAATCTGGTAGCATATGCTTATTTAGAGTGTTGTTTTAGCTGTTTCTTACAAGTCAGCTTTAAGGGAATACTCTTGTTCATTGTTTACTTTTAGTGTGTGCTGTTTCTAGAGAAGGCACAGACGTACTTCACCTCCTGCTGCCCTGGCCCTTGGGCTGCAAGACGCATCTACCATCTGTGTCATGAGTACTGGTTTCCCTTGTCTTTTTGGAAACCTGTGCCCTAGAAATAATGGATTTCATTAAGGGGTAGTTTGCCTTGTAAGAACTTTGAACAAACATTATATGAATATGTCTTTTTTTCTTACTGGCACTTGGGGATGCACATAGGCTGCAAATACAACAAGGACACTGCCAATGCTTTGGTCCTGAATGTATAATTAATATGTGTGCGTCAAAGATTTTAAAAATGCCAGCATTAAGCTTATTGTGCAGTCACTGGTGAAGCACCATTTGTAAAAATACCTGGTTGCTTCGTTCCCTTCAGCTGTGTTTCCTTTGAAGAATGGTATATTTTGCCATTATTATTTATGTGATTTATTTCCTAATGTTGCCAGGGGAATGTTTTGTACCTGAATTATTCTGTACCCTTGTAATATTGCTTTCCTTTAAATTCTCTCTGGTTGCACAGTCAGGCAGAGAACACTTTGATCTTAGGAGCCGGGCTAGCAGTGGTTCATGAGAAACCATGGATTCAGCTGATAACACGGTGCTGACTATTATGCATAAGGTGCTGACACGCTTACTTCCCCATTGCTTACAGACAGATGGGTTCCCTGAAGGAAGGGAGTTTGTTGGAGGTTAAGACATAAGCAAGGAAAACGTTGAAGTTTTGGTGTCTCTTGAAAAGTTCTTGTCCTTATTTATTCACAGAAAGTGCACTATGTTAATGAATTTTTCTTCTAAAATTGATTGAATTGAAACCAATCCTTCCTGGGAAGAAAGAAGTCTCCTGTGAGACTGGAAATACTGCAAGCATCTTTCTTACCATCTCAAAACCTGTCTCTTAGAAAATCTGGACTGATGTACAGATTAGGAAGGAATTCTATGGAAGTATACACCAAAATGGTATCAGTGAGACTCCAGTGTATAAATGGAGATAAATGACAGTTTTATTGAACTGTAAGAAGTACTCAATTGATGTGAACACAGTGCTGGTGCTGCTGAAAGCTTGCTGTGTCTGTCTTTTTCTAATTGGCTCCTGTGTCAGAAGCTGTGAGGGTCTGTGTTAGAACCATGATATTGCAGATATTCGTACAGGAGGAGCTGAGAGTTTAAATCGCCTCACAGAAGTAAAGCTCTCGAGTAGAGCACACCAGTGTACCAGTTTCACACAAAATTAAAGCATGTTCCATTGTGTTTGGGCAGCTGAATGGAAAGTGTTATTAATAACAAGATAATATGCTCTAAAACTGCTCAAAAGCATGCTTGTTTAAAAGCTGCTTAGCCATAATTTCCATGTTTGGCTTACAGCACTTCAAAGAATCATTAGGAAGGCTTCCAAGAAATTAGATCAGCTCTATCTTTAGAAACAGATATTTCCTAAATGTTTGATATCCCTCAGGCTGTTGGGAGAAATTATACTTTGGCAGAAAATCACAGCTAGAACATTTCAGGTGAATTGGCAATAACAGAAAGGAGGGAGGAGTAAGACAAAGAAGTTAAATTGTGACCAAGGGATGGTAGATCTCTAGCTCTGTGTTAACCTGGGCAGCCTTGGACACATGCAATTGCAATTTCACTCTGTGTGAGGTCTTGACTTTTCTGTATGGACTTGAAAGAAGCTGAAGTGCTGGCACTTTACATCTTCCTGAAGTTACCCATCCTTCCTTGTTCCAGAAGATGCTGGCAGAACAATCCCGAGAGTTAGCTCATGTGTTGTGTCGACTAACAGAGTGGATGAACAGAGTTGTAACCCTATTCCAAATGCTCAGTGTCTTCTGTGCATTGTGGGGGAAGTGCCAAGGGCCTGGTCAAGGATGTGTCATCAAAGCAGCTACAATTAAAGAAGCCAGCTGTGGGCAAGAGCTCCTTAAGCTGTTGGATGAACAGGTTGTGCCTACTAGAGGCAAAAGGCAGCACCTCCAGAGATGCTGTATTTTAAGTTTCCGGTGAGATACACTCAACATGAACGAACAATCCTTGCTGTGATTTGTTATCCCCTGTAGAGCCACTTACCCCTCTCTAAAGGATGCATTATCTGCAAATCAAATGATCTGCACAGATTGGTGAAAGCTAGAGAAATGGTTATTTTTATTTACTGGAATTTACACATTAGTGCAATACTACAACATTTGGATTGAGAGTAGAGTAGAGAGCCACGTTATTGTAAGATTGTTTTATTTGATGGAAAATTACTATTTGTTTTCCAGTGAAAAGTGATGAGCCTGTCAAGGACTTATCTTTTTTAACTTCACAGAAATGCAAGTAGGAAACAGTCCTGAAAGCTGTGTTGTAGCTGGTAGTTGCTTTTTTTATGTATTTACTTTTAGTTAGTACATGTGAATTTAATTTTTAGTGATGATAATGTGCGAATGTGACAGCAAGAGCAAACAGAAGCCTGATGTAATTGAAGATGAGTGATTTGTGTAGCTAATAATTAGACATTCTGCTAGTTAAACAGTGTGGTTAAGGTACAGCACAGATAAAATACAAGCACGTGTAACTAAGTGATTCTCTGGAGCTTGCGGTAGGCTGATGCTCATTATCACCAATGCTTAGCAACTGTTTGCTACACAGGGTGAGAGGTGGAAAAGGATTAACTCTAATAGGCTGAGGCCTGACTGGAAAACTAATGCTCTAAGAAACAAATTCTAGATCTCTTGATTGTTGCTCCCTTGATGAAGCTGAGGCCAGCCATGTGGAGCAGCATGTAGAGTAAAAATTCTCTGGGTCCCTCTGCCACCTGGCTGAAGTTGTCTGGAAGTGGATTCCATGTGAGCCAGCCCAGCCCAGCTCTGGACTTTAAGGCCTATATTCTCTACTAACCCTGTCCTTTTCTTTAAAGATTTTACTGTAACCTCTGTAAGGGAAATCTGGTAAAAGTGGCTAATATTAATAGTAACCTGTCCCACCTCAGTGCAGTCTCATGACAGAAGAAGACTGTGTAGAAATATAAAAGGAATTTAAATGTGTTTATTGGTTAGAAAGGCTTCTTTGGCTTCCTTCTTAATTTTTTTGGCATTACAACATCTAAATTTTTAGCCAGTCTTAATTAGTAATGGCCAGATGGAGGAAGGAGTGAGAGGAGTTAACTTGAGGTCCCTAGAAATTAAATTTTCAGTAATAAATAGCAGCACCATTTGCCTTGTCACTGATAGCAAGGCCAGGCCATGTCCTTCTAGCAGGGAAGCATGTTCAGAAAGTGAAAAACCAATTTTCTTTTGGTCTCATTGTGCTCAGAGAGCTTCAAAATTGTTTTCTTGCTGATGACCTTGTCCTGAACACAGACTGAGAATTTTATTATGTTGGAAGGGATCAGTAAGGTGACTTACCTGGAAGGCTGGGTAAGGATGAGAGCTTCCTGAGGAAGAAAACAGAAAGGCCTACAGACAGCAGTTACCTCAGAGGGTGATATTCTGTTGCAACAAGTCAGAATTCATGTCCCAACAATTGCACTTTGTATTTTTTTTTTAACTGACTTCATTACCTATTCCGATTTTGCGGACTTGCTGGATTTTTACAAACTACGCTGGTTCTCATTAGGTTTTTGTCTCCATCTCCATGTGGGATTCCCTTTCAGTCCGTGGGAGTGAGATTGTTCTGCCTGGATCCTTCAGCAGCTCTGGTCTCAATGGCAGCCACAGCACTTGGGGATCCTCTCACTCATTGTAGCAGTAAAAAGAAATTCTCATCTCATACTCCTGTATCTCCACCAGCTGTGACTAAGCACTCTTCTTGTTCAGTAATTTTTCTTGCATTGCTTTGTCTCTCCCTCACACTCCTTTTAGAATTTATTTATAAGTTTCTGAGTGTCAGGTTTCCCATTACGGAAGAAAAGGAAAAGGAAGATTCTTGGCAATATTTTTGACTCAGAGACCTGTTTATCTCAAGGTATTCCTAAATTTTCTTCCCATTCTTCTAAGAAGAAATGGGGACCCTCCATGAAAGCTAGTCATATGTCTGCCTACACATTACCACGTGTATATTAATTGGTCACATCTGCACCCAGATCTCTTCAGTCTGTCTTACATTCACCCGACAAGCCTTGGCTGTGTTGTCCTGAGGTGGCCACACCTTACTTTGTTAAAAGCAGTGAGACCTTAACAACCATATCACTGCTCTTCTGCTCTTTAGCATTAATTATGTCTGTCTGCTACTGTCCTTCTGAAAGAGTTACTCTGCAAATGGTTGTTCTGTGCATCTGAGAAGGGGGTTTTGGTGGCACTGTGTGCAGCGTGCCTGTGACAGATTTTGTACATGCATGGCTGCCTTTAATAACACCTCTGAATCTCAATCTTTATTACTACCTATTAAGTAACTTCCTGCCTGGCAATTCTGTCACTGTAACTGAGTTTGGTTAACATGCTTATATTTCTCCAAATAATCTTATTCCATCTAAATGTGTCTTTTATCCCAAATAGTAAGTGTTCCTTTGTGAAGTGAGCCAACAATGCATCATTTGTAACAGAGAAGTTAATGGGAACCCGAATGTAATAAGGGTTAGTGACCTGAAATTTCTCCATTCTGTGAGAACCTTGGTCTCAAGCAGGTTCAGCCATAATTATTTTAGCTAGGTAGAGAGAGAAATCGGTTCCATCAGAGGCAAAACATTACCAGTTATGAAATGAGATCTGTACGTACAGACACGCTGTGTTCGTGTCACTGCATGGGGGATTGAGTACGGAGGAGATTAACGTTCAATCTTGGTTAATAATCCCTGTCTTTTACGATAAAAAGAAAAAAAATAGTGATTATGAGCCTTTCTAAAATAATGGCATGAAGGCAGCTGCCTGAGTCTGCATAATGAAAACCTGAACTGTCTGTATGAGCCAGGGACAATATTTATGTGGAATTCAGAGTAGTTACTGAAGGGAGGGAGCGGCAGAATTTGCACAAAATCAGCTCACAGAGGTCTTCACTGCAATGAGGATGGGTTTTTTATTTCCCTTCCATCAGAAGAAGATAGAATACATGCAAAAGCTAACATTTCTGTGCAATGAAGATCTAAGGATAGATGATGTGAGCGAAAGAGTTTGTCCTCACGGAGGCTATACCAATATAGCTATAAATATATCTTCACACTTTTAGTTCTGCATGTCCATCTATATTAAGCCCCAAATATTTTTGGGTGAACCAGTCTTCTATTAGGATCAAGAGAAAAATAAGTAGTCGAAAAGAACCAGCTGAACAGAAAACCCAGGATGATGTGACGAAGCTCAAATACTGACCACACTGAAATAAAAACCTGAGATTCAAAAAGCCTGGAAAAAGGGAAAGGTCTTTCATGTTATCCCGTTTTGGTGAGATTTAACTGAGTTAAAATACACTTTCAAAGAACTGTTCATCTGGATTGATATATCACAGATGCGACCAAAAAAACAAACCAAAAAAAGCTCTTTTTTTGGCATTTCTTATCTGTGACTCTGAAATATTTGAGCAGTGGTCACCCTCGAGTGGTTTTTGAATTGATGTAAAATTGTATCCTTCAAACGGAGGAGCTGATGTTCCCCAGAGATGAGGTTGAAATGGGGGGAGAGGGGGTATTGTCCCCCCAGTTCAGCATTTCCTATTTGCCTCAAGCAGAATTTCTTTTTAAAAACGCCTTTGTATGCCTTTTCTTTCACAGCTCAGCTAACACTCAGCTCTACAGGGTGTAACTTGTACTTCCCAACTGTCATACATCTGAGGAACCTTTTTTTTAGCTGTGCTCCAGGTTGAGTAGGGCAAAAGGAGACAGTTATGAAGTAATTTCCACCGATCTTCAAGTAATAATTTTTCTAATATCCAAGTCATTAAAGTGTTTCATAGCTGCCATACTTTCATTCCTATGAAGAAATCTAGCTTACAAACACAGACTTATCTGATGAGGATTTGGCTTCCATGTGAAGAAGTTGCTGGGATTTATTAAGCAACAAAGTCATGACAAACTTGCCAGAGCTACTTTTGCTGCCCCTATATAATTGCCTTCAGGAATGTCCTTTCATGGCCGTTCACTCCAGCATCTGTGTTTGCAATGGGCGTGTCTGTGCGTGGCTGTGGTCCAGTATCTGTGCTGTACTGGAGCCAGTGGAGGTACTGGGTGTGCAGTCAGCATAGCCCCTCTTTGATCTGTGCAGAAACACCAGTCACCATTGTCACCTCCAGCGTTGTTCTGAGTCACTGCAGTAACAGCTGCTGCTGCTGCTGCTTCAGTATCAGCTCCCATCAAAGTCAGAGGGAGTTATTTCATTGATTTCAGGGATCAAACGGAAAGAAAAAAAAAAGAGAGGGAGCAAGGGAGTGAGATTGTCTGTGGGGTTTTTTCCATCTCACTGATGTGTGACATTTCCATCTTCAGTTTTGATTAAATTTCCCTTAATTAGCCCATTAAGCTAAAGCCACCAAAGCTAATGATTGAAATGTTGGTTAACTGATGATCGTGTTTCAATGGAATTTGAAAGACATCATATTTCTAAATTAATAGTGGCATTAAACTAGAGAAGATAAAATGATGAACTATTTGTTGCAGAAATGCTGGTCTCAAGAGAAAGTTTGTATTGAAACTGCTTTCGTGTTAGGAAAAAATAAGATTAATAGGCAACCAAAGTAGCACTGATGGTCCTAATAGTGTTTAGCATTCACAGAATTTTTGTAGTTTGGAGGCATTTCTGTCATTTTTTCATCCCCGGTGAACTTGTGGAAACTTCTCAAGATTTCTGGTCCCAGTATTCCTGGCTGTCTCTGAATTTGAATGAACTGTAAATAAAAGTAAAAAGCAACCTATTGCATTCTGATATGGGCATGTTACATGGCACTCTCTTCAACAACAGAAATACTGGTTTGTATCATGCCTTCGAGCTCTTAGGAGCTGAACATTTGATAATTCTCATAAGAACAACCCTTTATTGTTTGAAGAGGCACGACATGAAAAGTGCATCAAAGCGTAACACCTTGGGGCATGAACCTTAGGTTCTGCCAAGGAAATTGCCTGAAGATATTTTTAGAAGTGCTTCATTGCCTGGAGGCACAAAGAAGGTCCACAGTAGTCTTTGCAGTAGTATCTGTCTCTTCTGCTCCCTGAGCTAAAGTCTGCAGTGGTGGAGGGAAAAGCTGACAGAGAGGAAATGTTTATTTGTCTCTGTAATTAATTCCACAGCCTCAGTTTAACATAAATTACAAACATAAATTCACATCAACAAACATAAATTCACATCGAAGTGTCCCTATCTCCAAGTGGCATTTAGTGTGCACCCTGAGGGAACATGCTGAGGGTCAAATGCACCAGATGTGGTCCCTTCAATGCAGCACCAAGGGTCACTGTGTGCAGGGCACTGATTTTCACACAGAGCCATCTGAAAGATGTGCAGCTGAATCAGTTCCCACCCTACCTCTTCCTGGGCATTTCAACAGCACACAACGGGGAAAGAGAAGCTTCTGCTGAACTACAATCTGTGTTTTACAGCCTGAGGTAATGGTTCAGTATGGTTCTCCATAAAATACCAGACTGTGACCTGGGGTCTTCAGGACGTGTTTCACACATGGTTCAGTCATCTCTGCTGCTGGCACTGTGACTTGCAGGAAAAAGTAGATCAGAGCCCACTATGTCTGCCCAACAGCTTTTGTTTAAGTTTTGTATTGCATGTCTCAAACTGAACAGCTTATGTTTGTGCTGGAGCTTGTAATTTCATTTGAAGTGTTGTGGGATGTCAGCTGTAGAGCAAATGAGGGAGGGAGGCAAGGGGAGGGCAGCCAATTCAGTCAGAAACCAATTTAATATCCTAGGATTTTATGTTCCTTTCAGTTCTCCTCCTAGGCATACCCACAAGGGGTTTCAGGTATCCCAACTAAGAACTGTGAGACTGCTGGCAGCATTAATCTTCAGTTGCCCTTTTTATGGATTTAGGAAGGCTAAAACTACACTTTTGTGATATTCATACCTGTATGGATGGAGCTGCCACCTTTTGAGCTGATAAAGATGGATCATTTAGCAAGGAAAATTGTGTCTTGCAATTTGGAGTTTCTTTTGATGCTAGGGATGCTCTTCCTTCACCATACCTGCCATTATTCCTGTCAGTCACCTGCTCTTCCATGGCAGCTGTTCACAGCTTTAGAACAAAAAAAGTCAGTTTTAAAGAAGACTCTCCACATGTGCAATGCATATCTCACAGGAGTGAGAAATTTCGGTATTGGAGCATTGTTGCTTTTCTTTACCAGAACTAAAGAAGGAGGAACATAGAAACTATATAAATCTTTTCTGTTCTTTAGAACAAACAGACTGTGGTCTGTTCTAAACCCTTTGCAACTCTCAGAGGCTGACAGGAATTTTTTTCTGTTTTGAGTTTTTGCTTTGGTTGTGTCAGGTTTTCTGACTCTGTCCCCAGCTGTAGCTTAGCAAGAACACCAGTTGCAGAAGACGATGGCACTTTAATCTACATATCCTCAAAGTCACATATATCCCTGGGGTCTGTTTCAGCTTTTGCCAAACCTCACTGTCCCATCTGGAAAGCTGCCCTGTGTTTGAGAACAACGTGGAAGTTGGTTACATTTGCTGACAGAGTCAGGAGGCCCAGTCAAAATCCACATTCGAAACACAGGAATATGCTGTCCCAGAGTAAATATGCATATGATTAGGGAAACTTCACTGGAATTTTGGTTTTGAGGTTGGCTTGCTGGTAAAGGAGAGGTAGTATTTAAAAACAGTAGGAATCACCAAGACTAATGTAAGAATACTAATAACATACACAAAGCTAAGAGGAAATATTTTAGACCCCGTGTCATGCAGAAAGGACTACAGTATGTGAGAAGAAAATAAAGTCTGCCGGTGTTTAGATTCTTGCTGCAAGGAAGAGACAGGATTTCTAAAGCCTTTCTAAATAAATAGGGCTGCTCCTCAAAAATACCTTGCTCTGTCATCATTTTCTTTTCTAAACTGAAACACCTGCAAGAATTCACATTCTGACTGAACATTTATCTCTAAAAGATAGAGCAGGAAGTACCAGCAATAGATCTACATTAAAGAGACCCACGAATGGCTTAACTTCTGCTGGTGTAAAACATCAAGATACAACAGAGAATTAGGCTTAAAAAATATTTTTTATTCACTTGCAGCTTGTTCTACAGCATGTGATAGTTTCATGTTTTTATAATCTTGATGCAACCTCTCAGCATTGTATCTGACTTCTGAGCCATGGTTGGCTGCTTTCAGAAATTGCTCTCTTTCCTAAGCAGAGCATTATGGTTTTATGTGGCAGATATGCATCGAGAGAACATGAACTTGCTCAACTAAGAAAAAACCTAAATCCATGAGTACACAAAATTAATGCATGGTCAATATACTGTCAGATTTGAAGTATTTGGTTGTGGGTAATTTTTGTTCTTCCTGTTGCCTTGTAATATGACTGAGGGTGAATTTACAGTGATCTTTCTTCTGGTAATGTAAGAGTGGCAGAACTTCCCAGCAAAAGCCAGCTTTCCTTAAACCAGGAAGTGATTTAAGGCAAACCTCCTCATCTTCTATACAGAGATAATGAGTTCTGCTCTTCCTGTGGAGTACCCAGTGTCAGTTCCTCTCTTTTGTGACTGCCAGGATTGTCAGATATCCTTTGCTTCCTAGAGAGTGCAACAACACCAAATACTTGCTAAAATGGTTTCAGCCTTTGATTGCCAGTTCCTTTTAGGAACTCCAGATTACTTCAGGAGCCCTGCCTACTTACTTTTCTTAACACTTTGGGGTATAAATCACTTGTGAGAATAAAATCACTTAGAGGTCTGGTTGGTTGGTTGGTTTTTTATTTGTGCCAGAATCCAGGGGGCTTTGTTTTCTAACCACACGCATACACTTCTCCCTCATTCAGGCTGTTTGTCTCTGGAGGGAAGAGGGGCAATATTGTCTAATTCTGTCTACCTTAACAAATGTGTGGCTCTCCTCCTCAGATCATCTTTCCTTGTTAGGAGTGAGGATACTTTCTCTATCAATTTAATATTTTTATATGTGAAAAGTTTTTCTCCACCATTCAATAATTGCTTTAATTGTTCAGAGCTCTGAATTTCATGTTCTTTAGCAGAATTTAATCCCATTTTTTCCAATCTGTGCAGGTTTTGGTTTCAGATCACTGCTTCGTGGGAAGAAGGCTCTGATGCCACTATTGCTTTTGACAATGTCTCCCTTAGCCTGGACTGTTATTTAACAAGTAAGTTTTCCTTTCATCTGCAAGTGACTTGTCTTTTATTTGCCGTATAATTGAAATTTGGAAACTGTGGGGAACAGGCTGGATGTCATTATCTTCAAAAGACTCTTGAAAGGTAAAGGTCTGTGTCAGAAATCACTGTGCTTAGGCAGAGGACCCCATTCAGGTGCACCTCTTACTGGTGGGGCCGAGCAGGGAATGGGTTCCCAGTTTGGCTTAAGTGGACAGTGAGACATACAGTGTGGGGGAGAGCAGCTTCCAGCTGAGGCAGAACCATCACCTGTACACCCAGGCTGATGCAGAAGCCAGTCTGTGATTATAGATTTCCACGTGACCTGGTTTGCTGTGTGACAGTTATCAAAATGAATGACAGCTGGACACTGGCTGGGGAAAGACAGGCATCCTGTGACTGACACTAACTTCGCAATAACACTGGGCACAGTACTCCGGTTAAATTAGAACAAGGTTATTTTTTTTAGACTGACACGCATTTAAGTCTGAATCAGAAACTAGGATCTTCACACTCTACTGCTCTGGGGAAAAATTTGGATTCTTATCCTGGCTTTGTGATTGACTGGCCTCTAGAATATGCCCAGTCTATACCTCTGATGCCAGATTTCACCACATGTAGATTTTTATTAAACATTTGTGTCTGACTCATCTTTCATAATCTCATGCATAGTGAATTGCTTAATTTGTAAATGTGTTCAATGATCTGTCATCCTGTACCTCAGACCAACAACTTACATGAGGGCTGAAGAATTGCTGCTCTGAACAAATTAAACTTCTGCCTTGGGCTGAGCAGCAGAACTTAAGTGCGTCCTTTTTTCTCCTAGGCTTGAAGCTGCGACCTCTGTAGCCCTGTTCAGACTGAAAACCTCTAAACCAATTCTGTAGTCAGAATGCTTCATATGCTTTGTGTTATGTTAATTTGCATTGCCTGGGGCATGAGTCTCTCCATTTATGCAATGATACCTCTTGGTTTCTGTGCATAAGTACAATATACCTCAGGTTCCAGTATTCAAAGAGACCTTAAAATTAGGATAGAATTAAAGAAAATTCCTCATAGTTTTACTGGCTAAAAAAAAAAAATTATAACAATTGCTAAAGATTTCTGCTTTGTGTCTTTATTCACTTGCTGTTTTGCCTACCACTCATTCCTGTTTATTTTTCTTTTGTCTCAGTTCTGTAACAAAAATGGAAAGTAAATCTGCCCATTTCTTTTAATAATGTTATATCCTGTGACTGCAGGCTCTCATTCTCAGCACAGAAGTCTGCAGCCCTTATTTTAGCTTCAATTTTGGCTTACATACTGACTCAGTCCCCCTCAGCCACAAACCAATCTGTGGTTTCTTGTTTCCTAGTCAGTGGAGAGAAGACACCTCGAGGTGCCACTCCAGACTCAAGCAATTTGCTCACCAGTAGAGGTGGCCAGAAGAAGTTTGGATGGGAACAAAAGCTCCTGGGAAATCTCCAGCTCAGCACTGCTCCCCTTTCTGATCCAGCAGGTAATTGTCGAGTCTGAGAAGCATCATCAGATAGATTTCCAGCTACCACAGATTTCAGTTAGATGTGGCTAAATGCAATTTTTTTCCCCCAAAGCCTTTGTTTAGAGTTTTTCCCAAGTCCCTTACAAACAAAACAAAACAAGTTCTAGAAAGGATTTACGTTTAGTTGCTAGCTGTAGCTTGGATTTTGACTGCAAGCTGGTGAAAGAACCAGAGGGGGCCTCTTCTTAAAGTAAAATGTGGTTTTAAACTGTAAGATAGGTTTGTTTGATGTCATGGTCATCTAAAAATTGGTAGAAATCAAAATGAAGTGTCCAAATTGACTGAGTTCAGCATTTTTTTAACCTGAATACCCAACTCTAGTTAATATAGACTTGGTTTGAACTAACATAGCCTCACTTTTTCAGTAAAATATTCATTGTCTATTTGAAACAGTACAGCATTGGACTTTGTTTTAAAAGTAGGATTTTTATTTAGTTAGAAATGTCAGTCTTGTATGTTCATGTTACTTTATTCCCCCCTACCCTTCAGCTCCTCTTTCCAACCTGTGATGGTGTGGGCCCAGTGGATATTAGAATTCCCTTCCCTGCCTTCTCCCTCCCATTGTTGTCTCCCAAAGGTTTCCCTCTCTCCTCTCCCAGGCTTTCCCACAGACTCACAATATCTGTTTTGAGCTTTAAAAGTGCATTTCCATTTGAATCTGCTTCCTTCCCTCCTCCTTGCCAGCCTCTCTTCCTGAACTGGTTCAAGCAGCCACAACCTCCAGCCTACCTGGGGCAGCAGGGCTGACCACGGAGCTGAGGAGTAGCTACAGGAGAGACAAGTGCTGGTTACAGCTACAACCCTCAGCACTGTGTGCAGCTGTTTCTCCTCTCTTAGGGTCAGCTACCTGCCTGCCAATTTGAAATACCACCCCTCTTAAGTTAGAGAACAGGGTTGATGTATGTCTCCTTTGCTCTGTCGGTAAGCCTAGGGATTTGTTCCTGCTGCCTCCTTCTCTCCCACTCTTCCACCTAAGAAGAATTCTTTGCATCAGTTCTATTCTAGGCTGTATTTTATTTTGCTGCCTGCAGGGCTCTGTTGAGGTGCATGACCTAGTGGTGTTAGCTCTGATGCTGACAGCAGTCTGGTCGGTGTGGCCAAAAGCCCCACACAGCCTTCAAAGCCTCCCTGAAAAGCTGGATCTATGAGCCCACTCCATGCTGCCACAGCAGGGCAGCTGCTGCTGCCTGAGCTCTCTTGTGAAGCGAGCACTGGCAGCAGAGGCTGAGGGGATGGCCTGCAGGGTAGGCTGAGTTGCCATCACATGAATTTTACTGATATTTGATGTCCTGAGCATCACACAGCAAGAAAAGTGCAGAAGCACCGCCAGGAGCCTCAAGGGAGCGAGACAGAGGCAATGAGCCCGTATGAGAGGATGCTGGGCTGGGTGAAGCTGCACTTCACCTGTAAAGGTTGTGTTTAGCTCTATTACAGACGTTGTGTGTGAGCTTGGGCTGTCACAAAGGTATAATTTCCAAAAGTATCTTTATATGTTCTCTTTGAAGATCCTTTGAAGTCCTCCCTTCAGTATCTGTATTTCTGTTTCCTGCCTGTAAGTGGAGTTTTCTTTTAAGTGCTCTCAGTATTGCCCTTGGGTCAGTGATCTTGTGGTAGGATCCGTAGGCAGGTGTGGATTGTGGATTTCTGGCTGGCTTTCTGTAGGTGGTGACGTAGTTTCCTAAGGCAGCTGTACATTTCCTTCCGGGGTACCTACTGTTTTAGCAACAGAAAAAACATTAGATTTTAGATGCAAAGTTAATGTAAGGTGTGCGTGGGCTAGAAATCCTGTGGCTGTAAATTTCTTTGAGCATTTTGTTATTTCCTACTTCTCACTAGACCTGACATCATCTAACTCTTCTGCTCCCTGTCCTATCTGAGGAATTCAATTTAAAGAAAGGCTTAGATAGTAGAAATAAAGGGAATCAGATTGCATGAGGGTAGAAGAGAAGGTCACTGAGGTACTTTGAGCAATTAAAACAATTTGTGATGACCTTGGGGTGAAAATTCAAGGCAATTCCAATCTAAAACAGCTTGCCTATTTTCTGGGCTTTATCCTTGGTCCTGTTCATATTCTGTCTAAAATTGTCTCTAGCCCTTGGGGTTTGAAATCACTCCTACAGCAATTTTCTCCCCTCGTGCCCTCAGAGTAGATAGAGCAGAAACAGAGAAGCTGAGTGGCAGCTTCTTGCAGTGAAAGTCATTGCATTTCTGAGGGTCTCTGCAGCACCAAAGCCCCTTTTCCCTTTGTGTTGCTGAGCCCCTGCTTGCTGTCAGGAAACACTGCAGATGCTTGTTTGGTCCCTGGGCTATGCGTTTTACCCGGCTTTAATCTTGTTTCTTTCTGCATCCCATAATGCATTTAAGAAACCTCAGGCTGAGTCTGTCAAGGCCTTTCCTTTGATGGGCACATATTTACTGTTGTGTGAGTGAACCAACAGCATCAGCACCACCCTGAAGTCCCAAAGACTGCACTGACCAATTTGAGCTCAGCTAAAAGTAATTACAGCTAATAGGGTCTTCTTGTGTGATGGATCACATACTAGAATATTTCCTTCTTAAGAAATCATACTAAAACAAAGAACTGTGTTCCTAAAGCTGATGAGACAACAGGATAATAAAATGCCCTCCCTAAGTCCCCAAGCCAGCTCAGCCTTCACAGCAGGAGCTACAGTCTGAAAGACAGGTACCACTTTGTTTACACAACATTAAATCCAAAGAAGCTCAATTGTTTTCAAGGGCGTGGGCCCTCCATTTGCTCCTTTGGACCTGAGCACAGCCTCTTATACACAACTGCTGCTTTTGCCTGTGCGTGGAAATCCATTTTCAGCAGAAGTGATGGTCAGCACCACCAGCCTCCCTGTCCTCTCTGTTCTCAGGCTCTGTACTTACTGACTTGCTTCTTCAGCCTTGCTGCTGCTGGTCATGGCTCGGAGTGCCTCCAGGTCATGCTCACTGGAGATTCAAAACACACAAGACAGCCACACTCTGAAAGATCCTGAAGCTTCCAAAAATGTGTTACCCACTATAGTGTGTCACACCTGGGATAATGAGCATGCTGCGTAGAGTAAGACCTGAAATGTCTACAACTAATGTGGTGCTGTTACTCTCTCAAGTTTCTGGACCAGCACAGAAAAATTCCTGTGGTTTTCATGTCATACAGTTACTTGCAGTGCAAGGTGGCTGTTAGATAGATGTTCACAGGGCAATGCAAATTCTTTCCTTTTCAATTAACTAATGTTATTTGCTAGAATACCAGCTTCTTGCTGAAAGGTTGCAGGTGAAACTTGATTCTAGAAGCAAGATTCTGGGAAAAAAAGTTGTAACAAGGTCTGCATATGCCAGAAGATTGAAACAGCTTTAATGGAGCCAGGATTTTTCATTGAGATGGTTAAATCTGTACAAAAGGCTGGGTGCTGTTTATTCTCTTGTAAACCCAGGCTTACTTTGTCTTTGGTTTTAAATTGATTAGGTATTAGTTTAAGTAAAACTGAAAGCTGCTCAAACCATACTATCATTCAACTACCAATTAAAAAGTCAATTTATATCAAACCAATGCAATTTCCATTTATACACAAGGCTAGAATATGGGAAATTTGAGCATATAAAGATATAGTGAGCAATAATGAGGAACTCGAGGTAAACAAATTACTATCACGGAAACTGAAGGAGACAAAATAGGATTCTCAGTAGGCAAAAGGAGATAACAAGACACAGAGCAATCAAGCTTTAATTAAAGATTTCTGGTGCTTCTGAATAGGCTTTAAATACCATGAGGATAGCCTCTCTTTTGATGTTTCAGCTTCTCTTCTGTCCCACTGACAACTTATTTGTGTCAGGGCACAGTACAAAAATGGTGCATTATGCAATGTGCAAAAATATTAACCCTTTTCCCCCTCAAATTTTGCATTGTTTTGTCCCTTCTGCTCTGCATATCCACCAGCCATTGTGCAGCCCTGGTTCCTTGCATGGAAACTGCCATCAAATCATTTTCTCATCCAGACTGGGTTACAGTTTTCCTCCAGTCTCTTCCCCACAGCATTCAGTGGTTGCACAGATTTTGTGTTTTCCATCAGTGAGAATCCTGTTTCGAGTACTTCCCTGGCTGTTTCTCGGAAGAACTCTCAGTCACATTAGTTAATCAGATGAAGGAGCTGAAAGGAACAGTGGAGCAAGTATTAAGTAAAAGAAAATTACATTTGGTTGCTCTTTGTGTGCAATTATACTAACTGAACTGTTGGTATAATGCAATAAAGGTATCTGCAGAATTGTATTTTCATATTATGCATCAATTAACACAGTGAATAACAGCCCAGTGCCCTCCCCCCAACAAAAGTAACATTCTGAACAGTGATGGAAATGTTTGGACACAACAGTGGGATCTCAGAATATGTAGGTATGAATTTCTTTATTGCAGTGTTTACACTTGCTTTCTCCATAGGATTGAAAGTAGCAACGGTGCAATACTGAAAATCAGCATGCAACCAGATACAACCTAGCAAAGTTGAATTGGCATAATTGCTCTCTAGAGTTAATCATGCAATTGAAATAAGCAGGGCAATTCACAGGTTTCAGACCTAAATTTCAAAGCTGCTCATTTTTAAGAACAGCAGTTTAAATTGTACAGAAGCTGCTATAAGTCTCAGAAAAAGTTTTGAAACAATTTTTCCACCTCCACCCAACTTGATCTTTGTTATCTAATGTGCATTTCTACCATCCTTTGTAATTATGAACAAAAAAAAAATCCAAAAGGTTGGTGGCACGTATCACTTAACACCCTTTATGGAAGACTCTTTGTGAAACATAAAAGGGAAAAGAAATTAGCTTTCTTCATGCTGCTTTGTTAATGTCTGGTTTCAGAAGGTGGCAAGAAACAAAGAGTTCTCATTGCTGTCCAAAGTCAGTAGTGCTCTTACCCTCTTATACTGACCACAATTTCCTACAAGGATGCCCTGACAGTGTTCCCTATATGTAAACACTTCAGAAAAATCTAAAGCATGAATCAAGCTTTTGAGTATTTCTTTGAAATGATACTCAGGATCAATCTGGCATACATTTGTCATCACTGCAGATGCTCTTGCTGAACTGAAAAACATGTCCAAGCCTTCCGTTGCCGCCCTCATTTAGAAAATAGAGACAGAAATAGTAACTCCATAAAGAGTGGAAAAGCCGAGCTCTCTTAATCTAGTCATACCTCTGTAACTGGTTCTTGTTTTGCTGGCAAGACTCACTAATTTCTATGATCAGTTTATATCCCCTTAATACCATTTTGTAGACACACTTAACAGGTCAGGGACTGTGATTGTGAGCGCAACCTAGTTCTGCCACTTACCATCATCTTTCAACCCCCTGCCCCATTAATCTCTGGCAAATTCAATCGTGGGAAAGGTAATAATCTCCAATTACTGCTCACAGAACACTGTTAAATGGCAGAACCCAAAGCAAAATTGAAATCCTTACCTCAATGAATATGTTTCTTATATATGCTTGTAGTATATTTTGCCTACAGGCTTCCAGCACAGACCAACCCTGGAATTACTGGTAATGCATAACTGAGATTGCTCATGCACTGAGTAAAACCTACAGCTCTCCACACAGCCCATGGTGCCAGTGGCAGCCAAACATTAGTGAAGATTAAGGTGGGCAGTTTCCTGTAAGCCTCTGATATCCCATATTGGCCAAATATTGTAAGGGATGCTTATGGAAGTTTTTACAAATAGGTGAAGCAAACATTCCACATGTTCGTGGCATCAAGCTTGATGATATCTGCCTGAGAAGAAGAGGTAAAATGTACTCTCTGGGGAAGAATTAATTGCATCCAGAAATTTGGCCACTGGGGTTCTTGTGCCCCTGAAACATGAGAATTTATAGCCCTTTTTAATGTGGATTTTTACTCTACTGGAAGTAGGAATAGCCTTTTGGTCTGAATAGAGGTTGTCACAGCAGGTTCCACAAACTGTCTACACGCTATTTTAAAGCACTGATGCGTTTCACTAGCATGTTACTCCAGGTTCCAAAATAAGCCAAGTACCTTGGTGCTTGGTTGGCAATTTGCTCAAATCACTAAAGTTTTGGTCAGGAATGAGCTTAAACTAGGTTCAAACCAGCTTGATTTAACAAATGCCAGTTAATACGTTTAGGCCCTTGAGGTACAGCCAAAATGCCTCTTTCTGTTTTGTGGCATGGGGTTTGTGTGCTGTACATGTGCCAATGAAATTGCTTTCTATTTTAGAAGTACAAACGTGCCTTAGGCTTCGCCCCACGGTTTTCTCTTCAGTGTTGCTGGTTGTTATTTGCAGCAGTGCCTGCAGCAGCATTGCCTCGGGCTGCAAGAAGTATCAGAGCTTCAAACAAATTAGTCATTTTAAGTCTTGTGGGGTTTTGTTCACTTTGTTTTCCAAGAGCAGGACATCACTTCCCTTTTGCTGTGGCTGAAATCCAGCAAGTTGATTGCTGAGCATTTCATGTTTCTAGACAAACTGTGTGAAACCTAGAATTTCTGCTATGCAAAAGGATGAGCAACTGTGTGTGTAAATATATCAATCAGTAAATTCATTACAGAAAGAAAAGTTATGAAGGAATAAATTTTTTAAATTATTTTAATAGAGCCAAATGACTTTTTTTTGCTAAATGTTGCTTGTGGGACCTTCCAATGTGTTGGGGAGCTTTCCAGGGTGCCTGAGGACAGCAGGTGAGTGGGTGAACAGACAGAAACTTAATGTTTCCTCTGCCGTGTTTCTTTTAAAAGGGAGGATTCTATCAAATTGAACTGATGTATGAATTATTCACTGCAATATAGTACCCCAATCTGAATCCCACTGTGATCTCCACTTCTTCCCCCCTCCCCCCCCCCCACCTCAAACAGAGATTTCCATTTTTTAAACCCAGGTAGCATCTTGCAGCTGCCAATGGCAGATCATATAGGGACCCTGCATTAAACTACCTGTTGGGTTTTGTCATGGGAATGCTCAGCTCTTTCTGGAAACTGGGTATATGTAACTTGTGTGAAGTTGGGCAGAATTCCACAATCTGCTAGTTTTTTGGGGAGGTTTAGCCTGGAGAGTCCTGCTGTTCTTCCCCTGGTGTGTGAGGTGCTGGCAGTTCTATCCTGCTGCACACTGCAGAAGGAAGGAGGGATGTGCTGTGCACTGTGCAACAGACCACAGTTATTCACAGATGGAAAAAATCTATGCTTCTCACCAAGCTGCTTAAGGATTTTCGATTCAGTGCTGCTGCTTTAGTCTTTGGAGATCAAAATAATGCTTCAAACTGAATTACTGTTAACTGCTGTGCCATGCAGCAACCTGTAGAAATGCTCTCTCCAAGCTCATAAGACATGCTGCAGTCATTTCTAGAATCAAGAGAAAATCAATACTTTGCAGGGAGTGAAATCTTACTTTTAAAAAAGAAGTGGTGGGTTATTAAGGCAGGCAATATTCTGTTTTGCTGCTGGGTTAGTGGTTTCAGATCTTGGGCTGCTGTTACATCTGCACACTGAGGGTTGGCTTTGTGAAACATGGGGGCGGGGGGGGTTTAGTCTGTATCCAGAATTGCAGCTAAGATCCATCTGTCCTAATTATGCTGAAATGAGGAGCAACTTCTTCCTGTGTCCCATTTAATTCAGTGACAAAGCTGTTCCATGTTGGACTGGCATCCAGTATTTATAAACGGGAGTAAGGCTGTTTGCACATCAGTGTAGCAATGACAAATGAGGAGATCGTGCAACACCTGGCTGTAGGTTTTACTAAAGTCCCCGCTGGTTTAAATCGGATGCAGTCTCCCCACAGACTTCACTTGGGCCAGACTTCCTCCTGCAAAGTTTTGGGCAAAGATTACTACCCAGCTCTGCTAGTTCTGAAACACATCTTTTCCTGTTCTTGTCTACCATTTACCCGAATAAAGCAAGTAAATATTCTTGCTAGCACTGGCTGCAGCAGCTGCAAACCTGGGAGGCTTTACAGACAATCTTACATACGCCACTGTGTCCTTTTCAACAGGACCACTTTTGAAATCCAAGATAGCACCTCCTGTGCTCGGCTGTCTCCAGGTTCCTTGCATCGTACTCCCTGGCACAACATATCTGTGGTTTTTCGTTCCCCATCCTCTCAAGCTCTGCAAAGCCAGATTCTAAGATCTTAGTGCATATTGACTAATCTCAAATTAGCAGCAACGTTTGCCCTTACCCTGATACTGCCTCTTCACTGGAAGTGAGCCCCCTCTAGTCTGCCTAAAGGCAGAAAACACAAAAGCTGTTCTGGTTGCTTCAGTTCTGAGTCTGAAGGCATAATGGTTGCAGCAGAAGGACATTCTCCTTCTGTTCCACCAGGGCTTTTAAGGAACCAGAGGGCCACTTCAGAGCATTTTGGAATGAGATGTAGTTCACTTATCCCCTGTCCCTGGAACCCAGTGGGAGCCAAGAGCAGCCAGTTTCAGGTCCAGCTGTGCTGTGTCTTACATGTGGAATTGTCTAGAGATAAGTTTGCCAAGGTCAGGTAAGCAGATACCTAAGGAGAGAGTTTTATTTCAAGGGACTAAATCAGAAGTGTAAAGCTTAACCATAGCAGCAGTCTGCACATGCTGTGATCTGTCCTAGGTTTTATCACTTCCAGTTTTCCATTTTGATTCTCTCATGTTTTGGGCTTATTGTCCCCTTGAAGGTCACCCACATCTGCCTTTGGGAACATGTTTGATATTTCACTGGAGACATCCAAATGGTTTCTTATTGTTCTGCTTACCTGCCTGCTTTACTAAACATATGTTTCAGTGCAGGTGGCTAAGCCCCCTGGGGTATTGCAATGTTAAATCACTGTGATAGCTGACAGAATGAGTCTCTCATCTTCCAGTTACTGTGAGATTTTCCTTTGGGTTTGGAGCGGGGTTTGCAAGGATAAACACAAGTAACTTCTGGTGCCAGACTGTTGGTACCAGGGCTACTGAAGTATTTTGCTTCAATAAATTCTAGACCTTGCTTCCTTAGGTGCCTTTGCCCTCTTACCTGTTGCTTTGGGGGCTTGGCGGGGGGGGTGCATTGGAGGCAAAGGAGTAGAGGAGAATTCTTCCATTTGCTATCTAATAATTTTAAGACTTTATTACTGCCACCCATTGCAGAGGTACTGGAGAAATAAGTGAAATAAGTATGTAAATGAAACAAGTAACAGTGACAAAATCTGCAGAGGACCTTTGCAGGGGAGTTTTGAGGAAGGGTGGTGTAGATTTTTCAGTCAGAAGGGATTATTCTCTCAGCAGTACTTAGACTGGGAGATTTTCTTAAAGAGTAGTGCGCAACACTGTATTACTAACATTTTTCAGAAATACAGATCGCTTTATTTCTTGAAGTCCTGTCATTTTCTTCAGTCCATTTCATTCACTGAACTTTTTTTATCGGAAGGAATTTAGCTCAGCTTCAGGATTAGTTTGTGAAAAGATAATTCAGACATTTTTTCTGGCTAAGCTAATGTGTTTTCTCGTATTTCTGGAGGGTGAACCCCTGCAGTAACAGTAACGGTAGAACTTTGGGCCTCGCTCGTGCAGACCATCATTTCCAGACCACATCAGCTTAGACAATAGCTCCGAATTCCAAGAAGCAGATCAAGCTAATCATAGAACATCCTAAGTTGGAAGGGATCTGCAAGGATCATTGAGCCCAGCTCCTGGACATTGAGTCCAATTAATGCCCTGTCTGAGCTAATTAGTATCACCGCTGAAGGAGTCTGCATTGCTTTTGTGGAAGCTGGTGGGAAAACGGTGCCCTTTGAGAAGGTCGTATGGAAGGCTGACTGGACCAACATAATTTGTAGAAAAAACTTCAGCTGTCTTTCAAATCTTTTTTTCTTTAATGGCAGTAGAACTACGTAATGGAGCTTATTAGATTGTGTATATTAGATTATTAATAAGTATGTTTGATAAATCATGTCATGTTCACAAAAAATGCTTAGTCCTCTTATTTACCATCTAGATCTTAGCTCTGATTATATATGAAGTATTTCCTGATATACTAGAAAATAGGTTAAGGTGGGTTTTACAAAAGCATTGTGGTCTTGGGACTGTGCTGCTCCTAAAATGAATCTATAAGGAAGAGTATGTAATTTTCACCATCATGTATTCAAATTTTAAAAATTAGATTTTTTGAGACACAAATTAGCAAAGCCTTTCCCTAGAAATCTATTTGTACAGGATTAGTACTTCCAGTTGATGGAAATGGCTGTAATAGGGATGCATTGATTTACACCCACAAATCTGGCCTAGAAAATGCAGAGTTGGATGCTTGTTTTACAGGTCTCAGTCAGGTATTTTGCTTTCTGAAGTTTAATTTGAGTCTCTTGTGAGCAAATAATTATTCAAAATGCAATTAATCTATTGTTATGTTTTAATCACTGTGATGCTGTTGTATTTACAGGTTTTTATCTAATTAACAGTTACTTTCCCATTTAAAATAAATTCAATAACCAAATGTCTCTAGAAACTGAAAGGGTTAGAATGCACCAGCCTTGAAATTATGAATGAGCACTTAACAGCCCAGAGAGCAGAGCCTGAAACTGGGTGGACTCTTGCATTTTTCTCTACTCTGTGCTCTTTGCCTTTTTGAGCCTTAGGAAAAACAAAACTATGTTTATTGCTGTGATAGATTTCAGGAGATGTTGATGAAAAGCTGTCATATACTGAGATACACAGCACTGTGAGTCTTTTAAAAGAATTCTGTATTTGTTCGGGTTCAAACCTCAGGGCCAGGTTCTTCTCTTGGTCCAACAAGCAGAGCAGATAAAGAGCAGAACCACTGCTTGTTCTTTGGGTGTTGGGGTCATGCTTTGCCTATGTCCTCCTTTCAGATCAGTGGTTGTTCACAACCTGTGGTGCCAGTGGACCCTATGGCCCCACACAGAGTCAGTGCAATGATGCCTACAGGAACTCTAAGCTCAGAGTGGTCGTGGGGGCTGAAGGGATTCTCCAAGGCATTCAGATCTGGAGAGTACCAGCAACCAACACATACAGGTGAGGGAACTGTCTCTGATTGTCGTGATGTACCTGTGTTTGAAACTGTCCAGGCTGCAGTTACATGCTAGGCACTTCTGAAGTATTGCATTCAGAAGTTTGGCCACATCTGCTGGGGTTTTACTTGTCATTGAGGCTGTGATTCCCAGCCTCTCCAGTCTCAGATTTGTTCCCTGGAAGATGCAACTTTTTTGGTGAAAGAGAAGAAACTTTCTGAGGCAGGCAAATCTTTACCCTAAACAGTTACAGGTTGGGAGAGCTCTATCAGTAGCTGAAAATGAAGCATTTTCACCTCCCCAGACCAAGAGGAATACATTCCTCATTTTTCATTCATTGAGCTCTGGGATCAGAACGAGTTTTTCCCACCCTTCACCTGGCGTGGAAGGCATAATCATGTGTCAGCAATTCTTACAGGACAGCTTGCATCAACCTCTGCTCAGCATCTTCACTTTTTCGAATCTAGACACAGCAAGTTGAGCCTGTAAGCCTGGCTTACCACTGCAGAATTGATTTTGGAAGCCAGCCACCTAAATGGTAGGCTCTGTGATACTGAGGGTTCTAACACTGAAATCCCCCTGTGGAGTTATTTTCAAAGAGAGGTGATCAGATACGGTTCAATGCTACTTAATCAGATATTTACCAATCATTTTTTCCTTTTTGCTCTTGCTGGGGAAAGAAGCGCAATCGAAGTGTAGTTCACTGTATCTGAATGGTAACATGAAGCCATTACATGCATCACTTTGTAAGCAGAACTGTCAGTTTGAACCAGTGACTGCCTAGTGGTGGTTTTTTTTGCAGCATTCCATATTGAAACCAATGATGGTATCTTGGATTTCAAAGCAAAACATTCCATTGAAGGCTTTGAACAAATTTCAGTTACAATTTGCTGGTCCCATCTTTTTTTTTCCTTTATGTTGAAAAAGAATGTTAATGTTGAGGCTAGATGTCAGTCTCTAACAGAGGTCTAGGGCAAAGCAGTTTTGAGAAACTGGCTAGGCTATGCACAAGTTCTGCCTGAGTGCTTATTCCTACAAGGATTGATGGTAATGCAAAAAGCATTAATGATATTTTACCCAGCTATCAACAAGGAGTTGCCTGAGGTGAATAGAACTTTTCAGAACCAGTATCCAGTAAATATGGTTATAAAGTACAGCCCAAAAAAGAACAGGCAAAACAGCCCAAAAGCTTACAGCACTGTCATTTCTTTAATATCAGAGTCCAAGAAGAGCCAGAATTCCTGGGCAACTGTAGGCTGATTTTTTGCTGCACAGTACAAACCCCGGGCCCTGCAGGGATGACCTGTCTATTTAAGTCCTGTAAATGACCTAACAGACTTTTAGGTTCTGTAGAGATAATAGATGCATAATGTCGTGCATAACATATATATAAAGGGATGACATTCTCTTTTGCACCTCTTAAGGCTATCGTAGAAAATTCACAGCCTGGGGAAAGCAGGAGGCAATTGTGGGCTTAAATTAACTTGACATCTTCCTGATTCTGGTCTGCTGAAGGCGCAGCAGAGTCCGCCAGCATAGCATAGCCCTAGGAAAATGTCAAGTTGCAATATCAGTTCCAGGGCTTCCCAGAGTCGGTGTTTAGCTCTGCCCTGCGGTCCTGCTGCAGTGTGGGTCCTGTAAGTTCTCCTGATGGGCACTGCTGAAACACCTAACACAGAGAGAAAACCCTCCTGCTGGCTGCTGGGCTCCCAAGAAAGCTGATGTTCTGCCATATCAGTGTGTTTTACACTGTGTAATGTACACCCCTGGTGATTGCATAAGAAGGATATCGATTTTGTGAACATGAGGCAGAATATGCCTTATTAAAATACAGAAGGCTCAATTTTGCACAAAACTCTGCCAGCACAAGCCAACCACACCCAGAAAACCCCACCATCTGTGAAAGCCTGGGTAGGCTGCCACACACTGTAGTGCCCACATTGGAAAACTGGAGTTTTACACGCTCTGGTTTGCTCCCATGGGACTTCACATTGCATAACAATGAAGTTAAACATTATAAAAGAGCATTTTTTTGTTTCAGATTTCCTTCCAGCATTCAGAAGGTCTGGTCATCTAGGTCTATGACCAAGTACAAGAGAAGTGAACTGTAATAAATTACACATTGCCATCTGTTATCCAACTTCTTTCCATTTTTAAAGGAAGAGGTTTTGGTCCATTTTGCTGAATGCCCCATTTGTGGTCACTTCCACTGTCCTCTCTTCTCGATGGTCCCTTCACATAAGGTGGCACAAGAACAGAGCCCAGTGGAGTGCAAAATAGTGTCATTCTGAGTCAGCCAGCCTAGGCACAGCATTTTCTCATACTCTCAAGACCAGCTCCAGTGTTTCCCATAACCTGGATGTTATGGTGCATGTTTTTCTCCGGCCCTGGTTTGCACAGCCTGGTTTGCACTCTGCACGTCCTGAACCTTCCTGAAGGCATGGGCTTCTTTTTCAGATCTCACAAGTGTCACAGTAAAAGAAAATAAGGAAGGCAGTGGAAGGTACTCTGTGTTCTTGTTCTGGGTGGGCTGAACCTTTCTTCAGGGCCAATATGGTTAAAAGGATTCCTGCTATAAAAGAAAGATGTTCCTGTTGAGAGGGATCCTGTTAAAGTTTGAAGTCAAGAAAATTGTTTAAATAGTGACACCCATTTTGAATAGGGAATGGCTGTCACCTGAATCTACCAGGTTTTATTTGTCTGTAGCCTTTGAATGAGGTCAAACTGGGTTTCCCAAACTTTCTGACATCATTGCTTGTACAAAAAATCTGTTCTTACATGGAAAAGTATGGCCCCTACTGGCAGCCAATTAGCCCTGCCAGGTTGCTGTTCCTGGTGGTGCACCTCATTAGCCATTGCAAAATTCTACAGCACATCAACTCAGTCTTCAGATTCACGCAGCATCTGTTCAGGGTGGCCCAGTGCTGTGCCCGTCACTTTTTCTGCTGGCTCCAGTACAGCCTAACTGAGGACTGATTGCTTTGGTTATCAGCAGTGGCATGAACATAATCAAGTCACATTGCCATGATCTAATATGCTTTATGAGATACTGCCTGTTTGCAGGCAGGACTGTGCTGGACAGAGAGCAGCCAGGTGCTGGAGGAAAAGAGGTGTTAAAGCAGAGCACCTACACTGTGCCTGGTAGGAAGCCAAGAGCAATTTTTTGAGTTCTCAGTCTTGCTGTCTCTGGTTATACACTCCAGGTGGAATTTTGCTCTCACAGAAATAGATGGAAAGTTACTAATGTCAGTGGAGAATTACCTGCTTATTTCAGATCTAAACTGAGTTGCTGTACCATCATTCACCTGCTCAGAAAGTTGAGTAACTCTATGTTTTGTTGCAGCAGAGATGTGTGTTTTATCGTGATCTTTAAAAAGTGCTTTGAAATCCTTTGCTGAAAGCTGCTATAAGTATGTCCATTGTTAGAAAGGGAGAGGGAGGAGCTGAGCAATGCAGTGTTACAGCCACATCTTTGGGTACATCAGCAACAGTAAGCACCTCTGAATCTCGACTGCTTGAAATAAAAATCCCAGAGCCTTAACTGAGACTGCAGCAGCCTGTGTGTAACCTGCCCACTCCTGACTGGAGACCAGGAGATGTTCCTGGTCACCATGAGTTTAGCCAGGGGGCTTTTGCCTTCCTTGTTTACCACAGGTAGTGTCATCTCCATCTACTCTTCTTTCTGTATTCCTCTGGTCCTGGGAATAAGAGAGCTGTTTTCCATCTGGTCCATGCTACTAGGACCAGTTACGCTGTCTGCTTTCTCAAATCTCCCTCTGTCAATCTCATGGTTAATGTTCTCTTTAGCCATATGTCCTGTTTCTACCAGTTTTCTCGCTTCTGTTCTTTCTCTTCCTTGCTGCAAACTTCTCAAGGATGTGCCTTCTGGGAAACAAGATGTGTTTCATATATTAAAACTGGAAACTACAGGGAGTTGCTCAGTCTGTTCTCAGCAGTGTTTGCCCAAGAATCAATGTGAAAGAATCTGTTTTGCAGCTACCCAAGCTCACAGATTCAAACAGAGCAGAAAACCAGCCTTCAGGCTTTGGGTTTAGATTTATTTAGAATGTCAGGACTTCGGGGCACAGCTCTGTGCCACCGTGTTCAGGTGTGCAAAACGCTCAGTGCTCGGAAGTGGTTTGTGCTCCCTTCCACCTGACTGGGACAACTCAGGTGCCAGCCTCTTGTTTTCTTTTTTCTGCAGCATCTCAGGCTATGGAGCTGCAGGTGGGAAAGGAGGGAAGAACACCATGGTGCGGTCCCACGGCGTGTCTGTGCTGGGAATTTTTGACCTCCAGAAGGATGATACACTGTATATCTTGGTGGGACAGCAAGGAGAAGATGCTTGTCCTAGTGTAAGTGATTGCCTTTCTGTTTTGCCTTCATCTCTTCTACCAGTCCATGGAGTTTTGTCTTTTCACACAGAAAAATGTTGTCTTCAAGGGGTTTGGGGTTATAGGAGTCAAGGAATAGGTACAGTTTTACTGGGAGAGCATGAGAAGATGAAGCACCATGTCCCTGTGCTCACTTCTCTTCAACATTTGGGCCCCGTTGATAATACACAACAGGTTCCTGACTGATCTGCTTATCTCAGAGCACCTGTGCGGGGGTTTGGAGACAAAAGACATCCCTGCCTTCCATTCCTCTGGAGATCAGTCTTCAAGGCTGACTTTGCAGGGTTTTGCTCTTGCTCCACTGTTGAGGCCAACCCTGCCATTATCATATACTCTGCACCTCTAGAGATACCCACTTCACAGGGCCTGCTTGGTTATTCTCCATATGGGAACAGGAAAGACAAATCAATCGTTGCTGGGTCAGTCCTGATTTTTGTGTTACTAACCAACCCTTACTGGAAATGTCTCGAGAGAAAGATGGGCACTGTTTGCATGCACAATAGTTTATTAATTGGTTCGTATTCTTTGGAGGAGGATGGGGGAATAGGACACTCTCATGGAGCAAACTAAGCATTATCTGATGAAATTTCACCTACAGGTTTGAGCTGGACATTTAAATGATGTGCATTTCTCAGCTGTTAATGGCTGGCATCCAAGAGGTGAAAGCTTAGCAGTCTGTTAGAGCAGAGAAAGGTTGAAGGATATAGACAAGTAAAAGGGTTTCTCAAGGCTGGCTGCTGAAGTAAATAATGTTAAAACTAGAATTACACATATCTACAAACAAACCATTAATACAAAGCCTTTTTGAAATGAGAAATGGCCTAACTCAAACGTCCATCCAACGTCTTTAACTAGGACATTCCAGCTGAGTGTAATATATGGACTCATTAAATTGCAGGCCACTGTAATCTTAGTGAGAATTTATTGAGTGCTAATGTAATTCTTTCATTGAGGCAAAGAGATTGCATTGACTTGTAGAGGGGACTTTTACTAGATTGGATTGTAATCAGTTATGTCTTTGCCATGAAGGATTATTTTTTTTATAATCTAGTGGTTCCTTTGGGTCATTGACTTTGTCATTTTATTAATCATTCCCACCCAACTCCAAATCAATTAAGGAGAGGGGAAAAAATAGGGAAAGGAGGACTGTTTAGTTCTTTAGGCAAGTCTGCACACACAAAATGGATGCCACTCATACTCTAGCACAACTTGGAACATATTTTGTGGTCAGCAGAATCATTTGTAATTTGAGTATGATTTTATCATGTTCTTCTTCCAAAAGAAAGCACATACATGAAAGCAGAAGGAACCAGAAGGTCAATCCTACTATAACAAATGTTTGTGCATTTGTCCCTAAAAGTGTTGTTGGTTTAGTAAGTTCAGTGTGAAATATATGTGCAATATAACAAGATAGCGTTACTGAGACAAAACCTGGAAAGTAAAATAAGCTAAAAGCAAAGTTTGCACTTTAAAATGCTCACAGCAGGGTCCTGCTTGTCACTTTAGTGCTCCAATTTTAAACCAAAACAATAGTTAGGTCATAGTCCTGAAGTACATATAAATGATGATTTAATGTTGTGACTGAAATCAGTTAGTGAATTCAGGGATTTGCCTCATACAGAAAGTTCTCTATGTTTGATGCTAATTGATGGAAGGGAAAAAATGCTAACTAGGAAATGTGGAGGCTTTTTAGTGAGGTATTTTCATTAACATCAGGTGAACATTGCCATCAAAGGTGGGGTTGCTGCTGTTTTGGTAGGCACTGGTAGTTACAGTAAAATTGTTGCCAAGACCAACACAGATACAGGTTGGCTGCTTGGAAATGAGGTAGAGAAACTTGGGTTGTCTCTATGTCTCTGCCATTTGGCAGTTGTGTGACATGGAACAAGGCACATCATTGCCGAGTTACTCCCTTCCTCCACTTGTAAAATACAGACTATTAACACTGGGAAATATTTGCAGCAAATTCTGCTGTATTTTGTACATTAAAAGTTTATGGAGCTACTTTACATGATAATAGGTATCAGCACTGAGCTTGCTTCAAAATAATTCAATTTAAAATAGCAAGAAATTTTTCTGGTGAAGGTTGAGGCAAAAAAGCCGGATTCTTCTAGAAGAGTGTTCACTTGGTTCTGCTCACGTAGTTTTGGTGGAGGACAATTTCTTGCTTTGGCACAGTGAAGGGTTCATGAGGCCTCGGTGTATACAAGGGCATGGAGGTTTCTTACCTGAATTCAGACATTCTGTTTGCAGACTAATGATGTTATCCAGAAGGTCTGCATCGGAGAGAACAACGTGATCGAAGAAGAGATTCGTGTGAACAGAAGTGTCAATGAATGGGCAGGAGGAGGTGGAGGCGGGGGCGGTGCCACTTACATATTTAAGGTATGGAAGCACAGTCCCCATGCACCTTCAGCATCAACATCCTGCCACCTGCCTCTGAAAAATCCTTGATACACCTCAGGGAGAGGGTCCACAGAGTGAGCTCTCGGTATCCTTAATTTCGACTTGAGAGATGTAGGGATCTGAGTTGGCCCTTCACAGTTCTTAGATTGCTGTGCAGTATGGCCACACTTGCTTCAGTGGCTTGGAGTACCATTTGCAAACATAATGGGTTGAACTGTTTTGGGGTTTTTTTCAATAAAAACTGAGATGCTGAAGCACAGTTCTACAGCAAAGGGCAAATTCTGCAGGACTTCATTCAACTCTGTTATTGTAGAATGTGAGACTTCAGCTATACATTTGGCCTGACACAAAAAGTTGATAGCCTGTATGTTTTCTGTTGGCAATCCTATAGCTGTGGATCAGTGATGTTTCCTGTCCTATGCTAGCTGAGACAGTACTCATTCCAAACACTGGTTTCAGGCAGTCCTTCACCAGTGGGAGCACTGTGACCTTAGTACAGAGTACAGAGCACTGCTCCTTAGCTGTTTCATTTGATAAGAGTCATCACATGGGACATTACAGGCTTTCTAAGAGCCATCACCATGGTAGATACAATTCATAGAGCTGCTGACACTGCTGTTTCCTGTTGCAGAACTTGGTAGGGCTAGTGCCATTCATTAATTTTCTGGGTGTGGATGCATAAATAATGCAATGACAATGTGCAGTGCTGAGCAGCCCTAGATGCCTGCTTGGTGAAACATGCAGTAACTATAATGTGGCTGAACTTCCATTTACATATTTGAACATTGCCTTTATTTCTGAATTTGTTAAGATGGAGAATGGAGAACCGGTCCCCTTGATAATTGCAGCAGGGGGTGGTGGCAGGGCCTACAGGGCCAAAACGGACACATTTCATCCAGAAAGACTGGAGAATGATTCCTCTATTCCAGGGTTGAATGGAAATTCAGGAGCTGCAGGTAAGGAAAGTTTATTCCTTTTAAGAAAACTTTGTGAATATGTGGTACTCCCAGATTCCTCCTCCTCACAAGAAGGTGAGGCAAAACTCATGAAAACACAGTTCAGGGGGAACATAGAATCTTAACAAATGCAAATAGAAGGTACCCACAGTGCTGGATACTTGGCATAAATAAGGGTATCAGAGATGGAATAGCCACAGCAATGGTAACATTCTCCCAAAATAATGTAGTACCTCTCATAAACAAAGTTGTTCGATTTTTGATGTGGGAGTTTGCAGTGCCAGTGTAGCCGTCCTGCTCCCTGCACAGTTTTGTGCTGTGTGGACATACTCACAGTTTCCCTGGCTTGTGCAGAGAGAGCATAATTGCACCCTGGCTAGAAGTCTCTGTGAAGAGACCTTGGGCTGAGCAAGCAGCAGAGCTGAAAGCGAGTCACTGGTGGGTATGTTGTGTGAAGAGCAGGACTGGGATGTGTTTTTGCACCCCTTTCACTAAATTCCTTTTGTTCTGCTTTAGAACTGACATTGTTCTTTTTCAAAAGTATTTTTGGCAAAGAGAAGGGGAAGGCTCTGTAAACCAGAAACAAGTGGTTGGAGAGTAGGTAGGGATATCTTTTTAAATTTTCCATAGAAAATACTCATCCTTGTATGGTAGGTGGAAAGAGGTGCAAATGATGACTTTCAGCTGAGGTGTTTTGAATGGGTGCTTGTCCTGCAGATCCCTGCAGTGTTTCTTACACAAAAAGTAACCCCTAGCTGTGCCTTTTCTCTTCTCTCAACTGCAGGTGGTGGAGGTGGCTGGAATGATAACACTTCCTTCCTGTGGTCAGGAAAATCCTTGCTGGAAGGTGCTACTGGAGGAAGATCCTGCCCCCAGGCCATGAAGAAGTGGGGGTGGGAGACAAGAGGGGGTTTCGGAGGGGGTGGAGGGGGGTGCTCCTCAGGTGGAGGAGGCGGAGGATATATAGGTAAAGTGGCTTCGTGTTCAAGGTGTCCCTTCCCCTCCTTTAGTGCTAATGATCAGCGAAATGCTGATGATAATTCTCCTGTAGCTAGCATATTTGACTGTTATGTACTAGTATGTCTGTGTGTTGCCTTTTTAGCACTAGATGAACTTATGGCACTTAGTCTTTGAGCAAAGAGCCAGATGCCAGTCCTTCAGCTGCAACCCTGGCTTTGCGCTCTGCAAATTGTGGCACTGAGATCCTGCTGCGATTCCTGAGCCTTTCATGTTGGGGTGACAGTGCTGGAGAAGGAGGAGCCATAGCTGTGTGCTCCCATTGCCAGCACCTGTGTTTGGAGGACTTTGGTCCTGGAGGCTGGCAGCCAGGCTTTATGCCGGGGGAAAGAGACAGCTTCTCCCCTGCCCTCCTGTGGGTGGGCCTTGGTTTCTGGGGGCAGAGGCTCAGGCTGCCAGCCCAGACCCCTCTTAATATGACTTCAGTCAACAAGGAGCTAATTTCATGTGCCCCTGTGTCTCAGGGCAGCTGTCAGATGGCATTATGTTGATTACAAATGGTGTGGGCCAGATTCAAGATCTCGACTAACCCATAGTCTCCTGGGCCACATAGTTTCTGCAGCCATCTGCGCTGTGGTGGACTCTTTAACCCCTGGTTCTCCACAGCTTAAATTAGTTATATGGTAGACTAGAAATCTTGAGAGGAAGTTATGAGTTTAAATGATTAAGTGCATGTTTTGTACCAATGTTACTGTGTAATGCTTCTTTTTCCAACAGAATGACTCACATGCCATTTTTATTTCACTGAAGACAATTAAAGGGAAAAAGCTATTTTTGGGTGGGGTGGGGGAATTGTTGCATGCTTGAAGTACAAAATATATGGCCCATACTGTGTTTCTGATATTTTTTATGTATCGCCCATACTTTGCTTCTGGTGTGTTCTATATGCTCAAGCACAAATGAGCAACTCATAAATTCCTTCAGTCCCCACTCCTGATGGACCACCCTGCTTTTAGGGTGCAAAGGAGAGGAAGGATATGAGGCTATTCATTCCCTCTGCTGACACAGTACATACCTTGATCAGCAAGGGTATTAATTTAGCCCTTGAGTACTGGTGCTTTCCAGTCTCGTGGCTACATAAATTTTAAGAAGGGCTTATATGTTTCACAGCATCCAAATGGTTAAAGATGAAGTTTGTGCCTTAGTTTGCAACAGTCTACCTAAACAGAGCTAATAAATGGATTGTCACAAGCTTCTGTTACTAAATTGAAATTCTAGAGATGAAGTCCAGTGGTTCATGCCACAACTTGCTAAATATTCCCTATATATTAAATGCTTTAGTTTTTCTCTTTTATCATTTGGATGCCTCCCTAAATATGCTGAATTCATGCATGTTGCCATGTTTATCTGTGTTTTATTGTCCATGAGCCTCAGTCTGTTAAGGTAACTTCTGGTTTGACATAGGTGGCAATGCTGCTGTGGACAATGACCCAGAGATGGATGGGGAGGATGGTGTGTCCTTTATTAATCCAATTGGTACTTTATACACTCCAGCACTTAAAGGTATTCATATTGGTCAGAAGTCTTCTAGGGGGCTTGTTTCCTTTTAAAATAGTAGGACAATTTACAACCATTTGGGTACGACTCAGTGTCATGAACATGAGGAGGCAGAAAGATAGTGTATAAAGTACAGTGGAGAATAAACAGAGGTAGCAGGAAAAAAATAGGGAGAGAGAACATCCAGGCTATTAGGAAACACTCCCAACAGTACAGTCTACCAGCCTACAGGATAATTTTGAACAAGGAAAGTGATGACAGAACCTCAGAGCTCAGATACTTTAAGAAAAAAACAGACAAAACACCTGACTATTCACTAACAAGCAAGTTCCTTAGAATGTCCCATGGTAAAATATCCAGGTGCTGCCCAGCAGTGCATGGGAGTGATAAATATTGCCACTCCAACTTGTGTTTTCCCAGAAGTCAGTGTCTTTAATATGTTTGCAATGTGTTCAGAAAACACCTAAAAAAATCTACTTGTTAAAAAACCTGTTTGTTTTAGAATAGCCAGAAGTATTTTCAAATACAGATGCACTCTGGCCTGGTAGATTCAGCCAGAAAGTTTTGAAGACATTGCAGTGTTTGATATTGGAGGGAGTAAAGGCCGGGAAAGAAAAGAGTGAGCCCAAGGAAATGATAAGAATGATCTTACAGTAATTAACTCAGCTTCTTCATCCACTCCCTAGTGACAGAGGGGCACGGAGAGGTGGAAATTAGGCTGCACCTTAACTGCAGTCACTGTGAGATGGACGAGTGCCATGTTGATCTTGAGACTCAAAAAGTCATTTGCTTTTGTGAGCCAGGCACAGAGTTGGCTGAGGATGGTGTGTCTTGCACAGGTAAGTAGGTGTGTGGGGTACTGCTGACATGTGGGACAGAAAATGCATGGCCAAAGGCTGTAGTCTGGACTGTAAGATATCCTGAAAGTGCTATCTAATCTTTCTTATACCTGGCTTCAGTTGAACCTTCTTTCCTGCTGGTGTATGCTGCAGAGTTATTTTGCCAGGATTTAGCCACATCAATGCTGAGGACTGGGGCACTGAGCAGCACTGCTGCTTTGCTCTACAGTATATATTTGGCATACTGGGCAGATCTGAGCAGAGTCAAATTTTGTGCCTGCTTGTGCTGGTGCTCATGGTCTGCTCTGAAATATTGAAAGTTTGCTCACTGAAGGAATTTTCCAGCTAAACTTAAATGCCAGCCCAGTTCTCTAAAGAACAAAAAAAAAAAAAAAAATTGTGCAAGGTGAAGGAAAATATGATTCCTGTGTATTTGGACATTTAAGGTAAAAGTTCAGAAACTGTGAGAAATTCTGTGCAAGATTTCTCCGAGAAAAACTAAATACAGTGCCTGTACTTGCCTTTCTTTCAAAACCAGGTGCTCAGAGCTCCATTACTAAGTTTGCTTCATATTCTTGTGCAGCAGTTAGAGCAGGTCACCCCAGGGGTTTGGGATTCTGCTTTCAGCTTTGTCACTGGCATGGGAAAATTATTGTGTTTTTTACCATTCCTGTCTGTAAGATGGGTAAAAAGCATGGTCATTTTGTCAAGGTGAAGTAAACCTTAATAGCATGATCCCACATGAGGATGCAGCTCCACTACACTGTTATCAGGTTCTTCTGCCTGGATTACATGCATTTAGGAGATGATACATTGCAGTCCTCCCCTTGCTTTTGCAGTGATTTGGCATCGATAGCAGCACTTTAGCCCTGACAATGTAATGTTCTTTCCACCTCCCCAACCTCCTGCCCGTGGTTTCTATGGTCTTGTTTTCACATCCAAGGGGTTCACATGTTAACTCATTGATACTGCACCATCTGTTTTAATGGCTTGATATTAATTGAGGAAAGTGAAACAATGAGGTATGAGAAGTCACAGATCCTGAGAACTGGTCATGCCAGAGGTTGCTCCTACACTATAGGAGCAGCAGATGAGTAAATGGAAGGAAGAGCAGAAAAAAATTTGACTGCAAAAAAAGTGGCTCCTGGAAGATCATTTCAACCATGTAATTCCTTCTTCTCCTTTCTGTTACAGCTGAGCCAGTGGTTCGTCTCCCTTTCTCCTTGGTCTTGTCTGTAGTAACTTCAGCACTGGTGGCTGCTTTAATTTTGGCTTTTTCGGGAATCATGATAGGTGAGTGTTTCTCTGCAAAAGATATTTTCATATGAGGGCTGGATCTGAGCCAGGGATAATTGGGCCCTGAGAGGCAAAAGGATTCAAGTTTTCAGCTATTGTTGTATTTAATGACACCTTCCCACACACATCTTAACTTCAGATTTCTGTAGTTGTTCCTAACCACAATGAACCACAATGTTCGAGGAGGCTTCAGTCGCTGACTGCATCACAAAAGAGACTTTATTGTTTGTGTTGTACTGTGAAGCTGCCAGAACACAGCTGCTTCTGGTTTTGTGAGATCTGGTGCTGTTTAATGCCTAAAAGCTTCTTAATTTGTGTGCCTACATACAATTTTTACCTCTTAATGTATGACATTTAAGCCTAAACTCTCACATAGGTTCCTCTTTCACAAACTGCTACTTAGTAGGATGTCGGTATTCTTGGCATTTTTATTTGAAATTCTAAAAGGTATTTTTCACCTTTTCATGTTCTTATTTTAAACAATCTGCTCACCTGCATTTGGTGCAAGCAGAACAGATTTTAATCAATGAAAAGCAGTCAAGGATTCAAACCACAGCTTTGCCACCTTTCTTTGTCCACACCGTGTATGGTCTGGGGGAGGAGAGGGATGTACCTAGAGCAGGAAATTAGATTTGCACAGCTGTTTCAGTTTTAAGAATTCCAGGAGTTATCAGCTGCACACACATGGCCCTACATCTATGATTTCTGTCCTGACAGTACCTTTTTACAATGACTAAATACTTCTCAGGAGTGGAAGAGTAATCCTCTTTCCATCCAATGAGCCTATCATTTCCATCTCAGGAAAGGGCAACGACTTAAAAAATCAAAGCAAAGGCAATGAGGAGGAAAATGGAGGACAGGAAGGGTTTGTGGATAGGTCATTACATCCATCTTCCTTTGTGAGTGCATGTTTACCCCTTAAATTTTTCCCCTGAGCAACATCTGCTGGAGAAGATGCAATACCTATTACCGTCACAGTCTTTGGGCTCAATCCAGCTCCCACAGAAATCAATAGTGATTTAACCTGCTCATGATTGTCATCTTCTTTTGGAAAAAATCCTGCAATATCAGTTACTATTTCAAGGGATATCCTCAGGATGTCTTCTTTCAAGGTGTGGTTTTTAATGACATTGCAGAAGTATCAGTGAAGTGATGCAAGGAATATAACACTAGCATAACCTAACTTCAAATGTAGTCCTACTCTGTTGTTTAGAAACAGAGAAAGTTTTGAAAAATTAGCTGTTTTCTGCATACATCATGTTATTCTGAGGAAACAGCTTAGGCTATCCATTTTGAACAATATGATGCAATAATTAATTTCAGACTTTAGTCACTTCTGTGTGATTTAGAAAAGTTGGTTATACCCCAGCTCCCTCAAGTTTCAAACTGGACTTGTATTTGGAAGGTCTGGTTAAATCAAACAGAGCAGAACTAAATATCAGAACTGTGAGCTCTGAGATCTCTCCAAGTGAAATCCATTTTACTTTTTCCAGACAGTCCATGAGCAAGCCTGTTTTCTTCATAAGATGTGTAAATCAAAGGTTCCTGGATATCTTCAGATCCCATTTTCTGTCTGTAATTATTTGACGTACGGAAATATGCCAGTGTCACTGGCTGGTTTGATTCCCTGAAGCCTGGCCACAGAGCAGCGAATCCCAGTGAGAAGTGCTGTCCCAAACCCAGTCTCTGTGCGTGGTTAACTGTGTTCTCCATGTTTAGTGTACCGCCGCAAGCACCAGGAGCTGCAGGCCATGCAGATGGAGCTGCAGAGCCCAGAGTACAAACTGAGCAAGCTGCGTACCTCCACCATCATGACAGACTACAACCCCAACTACTGCTTTGCAGGAAAGACCACCTCCATTAGTGACCTTAAAGAGGTGCCTCGAAAAAACATCTCCCTCATCCGGTAAATTCATCTTTGCCTTCCCCGTCCCTCACACTGTACACCCACATACCCTGGCTCTCCCAGAGAGGTGTGAACGCACAGCTTTGTGCAGGCACATGCAAATTCTTGCACCCTTTTAGGCTCATACCCCTTTCCATAAAATATAAAGCTGCAGTAGTTAGGCTCATGTGGAGAGGACTAGACTTTGGCATTCACCTTGACCTTCTACAGGTGCAGTGTTCATCCCGTGGGATTGTGAGGAGAACTGAATAGTCATCACCAGTAATTCAGATACATCTTTTACAGGCTATGCAGTGAATGGCCCATTGCCATGAGCTGATGAAATTCTGGGATGGCTGAGGCTTGTAGGAGGCTCTTTTAAATCTTTGATGGGATCTTCGGTAAAGACAATGACATCCTTAAGTGCAATAGCAAGGAAAGCAATGGGTTTGAAAATGCCAGACAGTATTAAAAAGACAGGAATATAAAGCCAGCAGGATAATCACATCTAGATGAGAACTTCTGGAAAGCTCAAAAGTGTCTCCTAAGAAAAACTTGAAAATTCGCAGTTCTTACACTCTTTGCTCTACTGCAAGATAGTCGTGAATGTGACAATAGCCTGGTACCATGCAGTGTTACACAAAAAAACAAAAAACAAGTGGAAGCAGGAGTCCTTGGAAAACTGGGAAGCTTAAGCTGCTAAAAAAGATGATGCTCAGAGCAGCCTATGCAGTCTGCAATGTTTTGCTGTCTCTTATCTTATTCCCCGTTACCTGCACATCTTGCTGGACTGCACCTGGAAGTTTCTGGTGTATCCTGTGCTGCTGCTTCCTTTGTCACTTGGACTTTGAAAGGATTTTCTGTGGCAAGCAGATAGCAGAGGATATAGCTGGGAATTGACAAGGGAAGGGAAAGTGGACTTTTTGGAAGGAGGGTGAGTTTATGAGCTGTGGAGATCTGGTTTATCCCCTCAGTTTGTAATAGGTTGGTCAGGCAGAGCCAAGAATGGTGTCTCAGGCTGATACCTACAAAATGTTATTACACAAAGTGGTTGAGTCACAGGCAACACGAGTCCTCAGTGTGATTTCACTGCCCAGACTGGTCTCTATTCTGGCAAAACTACAGACAGAGCTTATGCAACAGCAGAGCAGATTGTTTTTCCTTGTTCATACAGACAGGAGGGCAACAGCCCATGCAAAAGCAGTCCACTGATACAGCAGAGAACAGAATCAATGCAGCTCTCAGCCCAGGCCTGGCTCTAACAGGAGAGTGCATGTTGTAGCCGAGAGCTTTATTGAGAGCCTTTTACCCAGACTGAGATGCAGGGATGCCTCTTAGAGGCTCGAAATACTACTGCCCAATGTGCAGCCCGTGCAGGGTTAAGAGGGACTCGGGGTGCAGCCTCATCCTCTGCCATATTTCACTGTGTCATTATGACAGGGCCACCCATGTGAAATAGCTGTTGTTGTACCAGTTGTCGTAACGTTAACAGAGTGAGGAAGAGACAGGGATGCAAAACCTGTAGCACAAGGACATGGGACATGAGCTATTGTATGACTACTCTTATTCCTTTCTCTTTTTCCTGTAATCTTATTCAAAATAAAACTGTAAGTTTCATAATATGATCACTGCCAGAAACAATTCTTAGCACAAATTCCTAGACCTGAGTGCTTTACAAAGCACTGTCATCACCATTTACTGGCTAAGGTACTTGCCCAGAATCACACAATAAATCAGGCAAAGTTATTTGGTTTAGAATTCAGGTCTTTTGAGAATCATTGTGCCTCCTAGTTTCTTGCTCAATGATTTGTTTAATGGTGATGCAGAAATATCATGGGAACTGTTAATGTGTTTTGGGTGTGTGAACACCAAGACTTAAGTCCTGTCTTTATTGACCTGTTTTGGAGCACCCACTACTGAGCACTGAAACCAAAGCCATAGATGAGTGCTCTCTGTTACATGCTGCAATGGCAGCAGCTCAATTTCACTGGGGACTGTTCACTTCCATGGATTGCTTTCTCTTCCAGTTAAATACAATGCAGGTCCGTGAAAGATCTCACCAAGGTCTGGTCCCTTGCATATTGTCAGTATCCAGTTTTCCCTGTTACACTGCCATGAAAATTGTGAGCCCGTTCTGTGAGCTGTGTCCACAGTGTTATAATGTGTGTTCTCTGTAGTAAAACCTTCTTGTCTTCTCTGGTCTGTCCAGGGGTTTGGGCCACGGAGCCTTTGGTGAGGTATATGAAGGTCAGGTGACAGGGATCCCCAGCGACCCCACTCCCTTGCAGGTGGCTGTGAAAGTAAGTGACAGTGTATGAGTTATCATGATGGTTTCATGCACCTTTCACCCAAGAGCCCCAATGCATTATAACAATGAAGATGAATGAAGCGTTGCTATAAGTACTGAAGGACGTGGCTGGAAATGTTGCTGCTCTGTTGCAACACTTCAGTCCATCACAGCAATGGTACAGCTTGCAGCATATGGGCATGTGAGACTACTAAAAGAGGTCTGTAAATAGTAAATAGGCAAAGATTTCCCATAGAGCTGGAGTGCAGGAATGAGAACTAAATCCATCCTCTGTCCATCCTCCCCACCCTACATCTGGTTGGTAATCTGTCCAAAGCCTTGTGAGTCAGAGGCCACAAGTCTTCACAGGGCCAAAAGCTGCTGGCACCTGCATCAAAGACCCTGCAAGTAGGAGATGGCTGCTTTTCCAGGGATATCACCACTCCCTTACAGGATGGATATGCATTGGATGTGAAGCTAAATGCTAAGAGACCCTGGTAGAGTTCTCCAGGCCTTCAGCAGCCTAGCTGGCTTGTTTTCTCCTAGAGGTTACATAGCAGCAGAGTCCTGCTGCTGGTTATAGATCCCAGTCTTGCTGGAAGGTAGGAGCATTGAACTGCAGAGAACTCAGGAACTGTGATCTCATTCCTCGTCCTCTGTATAGCAGAGTCCCATATATTGAACTGTGCACTCTGGGCTATTTCCTTTGCTGGGAGGAGGATGGCAGCGGCGTTGATGGGCTGGGTGTTCTCATATTTACCTTTCAACAGGCTTCACAGTCTAGTTTAGCAATGCTTTAATGGTTATCTTAGAGTGAGGTTTCTTTTAGAGAAAGAAGGATTGCTGCAGACTGTGTTAGTGCCAGGTGTTCTACATCTGTAAGTTGAAGTATCTTCTCCTTGTCAACCTGTTCTTTCTTTTGCAGACATTGCCAGAAGTGTGTTCAGAGCAAGATGAGCTCGACTTCCTCATGGAAGCTCTCATTATTAGGTGTGTATGAATCACAGGGACACCACTTGTGTAGGCTTGCAAAGCCCAACAAAATAAAGAAAAAAAGCTCTTCATAGGTGGTGTCCTCACAGCACATCTATACGGTAGATTTAGTACAGAGAGAATAGGCATTACCATCCTTTTCTGTTCTTCTTACAAATGAACAGGCACCAAATGATTAAAGGCTAAATTTTCAAAAGGATCCACACTGGTTTTCATTACCCAAAGTGAAAAATTTAAAGCCCAGATTTTAGGATTGATAATAGGATTTTTTGATTTCTCTTAGCGATGAGAACATACCTTAGGAATTGGGGTTTGACTAGTCAAAGCCAACAGATAGCATTGATTTTATGCTGCTGTCATGTCATGTGTCAGTGTCTGAATCCCAGAATCCATGGAACTACTTTCCCATCACATTGGAGAGGTGGAGAAATAAGGAAATATTAGAGACCTCGAGAAACATATCCTACAAGCAAATTCCCGTGTCAGTATGTTACTTGGAACAGCACTGCCCTAGCCCAACTTCTGCCTCTTGGATGGGGGAAATTAAGAGCAGACTTTTCTCTGTTGTCAGACATGTTCTGTTTCCTGTGCCCTACAAGTCTTGCTGTAGCCCAAAAAGAATGCAGAAAACAGGGAGAGGAAAAGCAGCCAAAAGCCACTGCTCCCCACCTCTCTCTGTCCCTGCACTATGCAGACAGACACAGAATGCAGGTAGTGCCTTAGCTTTATCCAGTTGCCCCACCTTTGAGATTTGTTACTGTCTGGCAAAAAAAAAAAACATACCAAAAACCAAACCCACAACCAAAACATTCCCTGCAGCAAAAAGATTTGAATCTTTTCTGATATTGTTCTTTTCGAGTCACAGTTGCTCCACAACTGAGTGTCCCTGTCTCCACAGCAAGTTCAACCACCAGAATATCGTGCGGTGCATCGGGGTGAGCTTGCAGGCCCTGCCCCGCTTCATCCTGCTGGAGCTCATGGCTGGGGGAGACCTGAAATCCTTCCTGAGGGAGACACGGCCTAGACCGGTAAGGAAAGAGTAAATTGTATTTTATTCCGAGAGCTGCTGCCACAAGGCAAACACTTAGCTGTGAAAGAGCTGATCTATGCAGATTCTATTTCCCAGCATTTTAGATGGTCACAAAATTTCAGTTGCTCTAAGACCACTGTGGAGGCAGAAGGTAGGAGGATAGGGAACAGATGCTGCTGGGGCTATGCAGAGCTGCCTCATCCTCAGACTTTGCTAGATAGCACTGCAGATACTACCTAAAGAAAGACCAAAATCGAAGTCTAAAAAATAGAAGTTAAACTCAACTCTTACCTTCCTCTCACCAGCTGGGGGGAAGTGTTGAGCTAGTAATAGTAAAAAAATAAATCCATTCTTTAAACTGCTGATCAGATGCATTTCTGTGGGTATCTGTCAGTTCAAATTTGACATAGGCCAGGAGACAATCTGGCCTGGAGCTGTCAACTTAATAGCAAATATCTTTAGTCCAGAGTTTTAAAGATTTTCCCCACTGAAATCAGCATCAATAGGAAAAGGCAGTCAGCTAGAAATGTGGAAGAAATAAATAATGACTTCTAGAGAGAATTCAGTATTTCAGAAGAATAAAGTTTCTCTGAGTCCCTGGGTCAGAAAGTCACACAGATATTGCTGCATTTTAAGACCAGGGCTCAGCTTCATACTTTGTCTCTAAGTTCGACAGAGGACAAAATGCTGCATTTTATCAGTACAAGAGAGACACAAATTCACTCTAACAGATATCAATAAGATTCTTCCTTTAGGCATCTGGAAAGAGATCAGCTTTTTATTTTTTCCATGCAGTGTGGTTTTCAGATATATAAAATGGTCTGTGATACTCTTGAATAGGTTGCAATAAAGTGGCTTCTTCCTGAATAACGAGGTTAAACACCTGGAAAGGAAAGTCTGAAATCTGAGCAAGCAGACTTTATAAATACAGGTTGTTTTTCTGAAGCACCTAGATGTGCTCATACAAATGGGCTGGACTCGGTGGTAGGTGAATGGGGAAGTTCATGTTTTGCAATGTGGGCTCCACTCTCACTCAGTGCAGTGTAAAATGGCACAGGCAAGACACGTTGCCAGGTCAGTGCTTTGTTCAAAACTGCCAGGCCAAGCTGTGCTAGATGTGTGAAGGGGCACATGAAACGGGATGGGGTTTGGCTCCTTAAATTAGAGAAGCCAGCTCAGTGATGGTACAGATCTTGTGAGGAACTACTAAGAACACTAGTCCTGCACAGCAGGAACTTTTACCTACTTACAGTAAAATGAGCCAGCCGCTTTTGTAGATGAAAAGCCCTTAATCTCCACAGGATGCAGTCATGGGAGCCTTCTGATGTGAGGGGTTTTTTTCTGTTTGGCCCTACCCCAGTAATGAGTTCTTCCGTGCCAGGACTTCTGTTCCTGTCAGCAGTAGCTCTGTGCAGCCCCTGTGAAAGCCGATGTCAGAAGAGGCTGATGGGTCACTCCATTGCTTCCTTAGTATTTCTCTTTCTGCCTTCACAGTGGCTCCCTCCATTCCTCTTCTTTCCTTTTCTTTCCTGACCTGTTTGAGGTTATCTGACACTGACCCTAACTACCATGCACAAGGCCTTTTCCCATCAGCTTAAAGATTCTCCCTGGTTTCTGCATTTAACTTGCTCCCAGGAGTGAAGCAGACCTTGGATTGATGAGTGTTTTCTGCTCAGTCCCATGTCTTTCACACTTTGGGAACGCTGAGCTTCAAATGCAGATGGGTAGTTGCAAGCTGGAACTGATTAGAAAAGCAGTTTCCATTCCCTCTTTAACAGCTGGATGAACGTGGACAGCCTGACTCTGTGCAGACACAGATCCACACAATTTTGCTCCATTCTAATACCTTCTTTCCCCTTGCCCTGCTTCTGCAACCATCCCATGTGGTGTCTGCCTGGCAAGAATGACAGGGTAATTCATTATCTGGCTGCTGGGGCAGCTTCTGAGGGGCCAATGGCACCTGTGAGTGCTGAGAAATCAGCCTCTGGTGTGGTTTTGACTGCTGGCTCACAAACTATGAGGCAAGGAGACTATGACTGATGAGAGATGAGGCGTGTGCAGGGCGCTGTGCTCTGTGAAGTATGGGATCTGGCCCTGGAAGTGGATTTACCCTCTGCATACACTTGAGGTGTGACAGAGTCTCTGTACATAAGGCCTGTGGCTCAGTGCTACTGGAGGTATCTTTGCACTGCTCTTAATGAACCCTGAGCTGCTTTGTTCCTCCTGTTGCTCACTCAGGGAAGACAGGCAGAAGGCAGGCATAGCAGGCAGGATGTCTAGCTTTTCAGGCCCATTAAAGGAAGGGAAAGATAAGGGACAGTGCAGAGTAAAGAGGCTTTGATGAGCTTTGCTTCCAAAAGGAATTAATTGAACACACAAGCCCTATCTGACAGACTGGGTAGCAGAGGTGCACTGCTTACTCTGCAGTAAGCACCATATGAATTACTTTTCCCCTTATTTTCTTTCCACTTTTGTCTTTTCCAGCTAATTTCTTTTACTACCTTGTCTTTCCCACCTACTTTTGCTCTCAGCTTAATTACAAAAAAGAGATTTACATGTTCAGTCTCTACCTTCATCCCCCAGCTGCTCTTTGCACTTCCTTGCCAATGACAACAAATTCATTTGCTAGTTTGGATAGACTTAATAGAGGTGTAAAAGACATTAACTTGGCACTAATTCCAAGGGTTATGGAAAAAGAAAGCACCATGCTAGAGAGACCACCAGTTGTCCCTGGCCAGCTACAACCTGTATGACTTGGAGCAAGACACATGCAGCATGCTGCCATGCACTTAGCCACTGAAAAGCAGGAAAGGGAGCAGAGGGAATGGTGAAGGAGAAAGTAAATGAAGCGAAGAGGGGACTTAAGGCATTGCAAGGGGCATGAAACGGAAAACTAAAGCAACTGCAGGAGATGTGAGAACACGGGATCTAACTTAATGAGATGGAGATGCTGCCAGCACTGTGGCATGGTGTTCATGTCTGTTCTTTGTGTAAACAATGCAGTTTCAGTTCAGCTAACATGTAATGATTTTTGTGGACTCTAAGCAAGAATGATCATATCTCTGTCCAACATCACTGATACAACTCCAGTGACTCTTGTGGAATATGTTGATTTATGCCAGCTAGGTGCACACCATAAGGTTCAGATTCATAATTCCCCATGAGTCCATGGTTTACAGCCCTGAAGGATTTCTCTCTTCCATTTCTAATAGAGTTTCACATCTATTACAGGATTACCTCTTCCCCCAATCTGCAGAGAGGCAACCTGGTAGATTCAGAGGCGCCTGGAATCAGAGCCTTTGCTCAGTGTGAGCATTGCAGAATTGTCCGTTCTGGGAGGTTCAGTGCTGTTCTTTCTCACACACAGCACAGCAATCAAAGCACAGCTCTGGGAGAGAAATCGTATATGGATAAATGATTTTTTTGTGCTGTGCAGCCTGTTGCACAGAGCAGTGATTACACTGAACAATACACAGAATTTCATTCACCTTTAGCAAGATTCAGCCTCACCTGGGAGGTGTCACACCAGTGCTTCCAGCATGCCCACTGCCCTGAGCAGCGGAGCGTTGCAGCTGGCATCATCCATTCATCTGGGGAGCAAAAGCTGTAAAGCGAATCCTTTGGTGTGTCTCAAGGCTGCCCCCTTGCAAAATGAATCCCAAACCTCCATTTTTCAAACAAATTTCATGGCTAAATTGTCCTTGGCTGGGCAGTCACATCTGTTTTAGGATTGTATTTAGCCAAATAAAAGGTGGAAGGAATTCATCCAAGAAGGGAAAGGAAAGAAGAGAAAAAAAAAAAAAAGAGAAAAAGAGAAAAAAGCCATGCAGTTCAAATCAGCTTGTGGCTTCAGCCTACTGACTGCTTTGCAGTATAGCTTGAGTCTGAAATCGATTGTAGAGTAAAGAATTGGGCTTTTTACTCAGTTTTCACTTCAGGTTTCTGACCCTTGCTCAGAAGAGCAGGGAATGGGTAGATTGAGATATTAATTCCCCTTGGTTATGCCCTGCAAGGGAAAAAAAAAGACATGTGCATTCTTTCTTACTGTAGCCATCTTGTGTAGCTGGTGAGTCACTTTAACTCACAGAGGTAAAAGATTATTCTCCCTTCCCCACAAAATGGCGGGGAAAGAGCTGCTTTATGTTTGCAGAAAATAGTTATTCTGTAAAGAGGAAGGTTTAAGGGCAGATGCAGTCCAGTGTTTTAAAGAATCAGTTAAGTATATATAGGCAATGAACTATACTGTGTAAATAATAAAATATAGGCAGGTGGTACAACATCACATTTTGGTTTATGGCCCTGCATTGAACAGAACAGTCTTTGTTCACACAGTAATGCAGCATTTTTCAATTATTTCATTAGTCAAGTATTGAGGCCAGGTTTTTTTCTAATATCTTCAGAGGACATAAAGATATTTTTTTTGAGTTTTACCACCCAATGACCACTGTTTAACTACTGGCTGCTGCAGAGCCTGGACTTATTTCCAGTCCCAGTTTGCAGTGGTTTAGATCAGGTGGGATGGCCAGCACAGCATTGCATCCATCTGGAGACACATTTCATTACAACAGACGGGTTGGAGAGCGAGCAGTCCCTGTCACTGGAGAAGCTGTGCTGGTTTGTGCACTGGTGTGCGAGCCCCAAGGGCAGGTGTGCCTTTTGGGGACTGGGCAGCATGGTTGGTGTCATAAGAGAGAGCGAAGGAGTGTGATAAGCTTGTTTGGTCCAATAACAAAGGCTGATAAACACTTAGCTATCAAATGGTTTTTGTGGCAGAAGCAGTCACTGCCACCCAGTTGTTTCTCATCACTCCTCTGGCAGCAGCACTTTCCTCCTCCCCCCAGGACTGGCCACAAGGATCACTGAATCTCACCACAGGCATCACTGATTCACACCTCGGGGCAGCAGCTGATGGTTTGGCTTCAGGGGCTGAGAAGCACTGCTGTGAATCCTGCCCTTTCCACTAAAGCATCTGGCTTCTCCTGGCAAAGGCTGTGGACTTCATCAGAGGGGCAGGAACAAGGAGTTGGCAGCCTTAGTCTTCCATAGCCATTGGCTACACAAAACTCTGTCAGTGCTCTAAGGGGCAAGATAAAACCTACACAGATGTGGAGGAGGGAAAGAGCAAATGTGACTCATGCCATTATACAAAATGTCATTCTGGTGGTTCAAGGTGACTTTAGAGAGGAGCTGGCAATAGTACAAAGAAACTCAGTGAAGAACAGTTCAGGCAACAGATCTCAAAAATCGTGCTGAAAATTCAGAAGAATCTGCCAGGAGAACTGGGGGAAATTCTTACAGGGGCATCCCAATGGAGCTGGAAAGTCAGATCCAGCTGATTCTGTCTATTCCAATTCTGTCTCCTGGGATCTGTATGACATTGTGTCTGCACATCCATTCCATAGTTCATGGATATGAACTCTCTCTTGTGCATTTTCCTAATCCCTTTGTGTACTGACATCAGAGGTACGTCACTTGCTGGAGAGCTCCCAGCGCTGTATCAGCGACGACTCACACCACGTTCCCGCTTTTAACCCCTGTCCCTTGTCTTTTGGTAGAATCAGCCTTCCTCCCTTTCCATGCTGGACTTGCTCCATGTGGCCCGTGACATTGCTTGTGGGTGTCAGTACCTGGAGGAGAACCACTTCATTCACAGGTAGGTGAGCACAGCCTGGGCAGGACGCGCAGAGAGGCCAGCACGGGCTCGTACTGCCCTGCTCCCTATGTTTATGTCCTGCTGCACTCTAGTGGCTGGATACCCTTAAACAAGGGTAGACAAAATCCGAATCAGAGAAGCAATAAAGAGAGGAGATGCTATAAATCAGGCTGGCACAGGTCTGTAGTTTTGCCAAAGATCCTGAGCCCTGTATCAGGGCCTGCACTTGTGCAGCCTATTTGGCTACTCTGCAAATGGACACAGTCTTGTGACAGAAGTCTTTAAAGCTCTTCCTGTCATGAATTTTATTTAGTGCCTGTCTGCTCATTTTGGAAGGCTTTTCTTCTCCCTCTCGAAGAACACCTGTACAAGCACAGCCAGAAGGGCAACATCTGGTGCTCCTGCAAAACAGGGTGTTTGGCAAGCATCTAAAATCCTGCCTGTCGAGTAGAGATGAGTAGAGAGGTGGCAGTTCACAGTTCTGAGAGACACCCACAAGTTGTGCCATTGTGTTATTCAGACCTCAAGGTTTACTCCAGCCCGGCAAAGGTGGAGCTTGGAGCTTTACCTGCATACACAGGTTCAGGCCCACAGCTTCAGTATTCAGAGGAACACCTGCACATTGTTCTACCTGTCTCTGACAGTACAACAGCCTTTTGACAACACTTGAACAAGCACAGTAGGAACAGATCAGTGGATCATTCCCCAGACAGCTTGATGTTGGGACTAGTACATTGCTGAAATCAGCTCTACTTCTTGCACTCCTTACAGACATAAAAATAGTTCCTGGGGTGAAGGGAGGCTCACAGGAGGCCCACCCTTTCAACTGGAAGATGTTATGTGAAGTTTAAAGAGAAAATGTTAAAGAACAAAACTGTTCCTGCTGTGGGGATAGACTGGAATTGGGGACATTGCAGTTATCCATAAACACTGACTTTTCTGGCTGTTCTAGGTTCTCTGCAGCTCAGGAAAGTAGGTACTATTTTTTGTTTTCTTTTTGACTTGCAAAACTGTCAAATGATTAAGTGGTTCTTCTGTTTCTTTTCTTCCCTTTCCTTTTAGGGATATTGCTGCCAGGAACTGCCTCCTTACCTGTCGAGGGCCTGGGAGAGTGGCTAAGATTGGAGACTTTGGAATGGCCCGGGATATATACAGGTAGCAGAGCCAAGCTGAGGGTACCTGCAAGCGGAAGGTCACTGAAATGAGGGAGGAGCAGTGTTTGTGCAGGCTCTTGTGCTGCTCTGTGTAACCCTAGTGAGGCGAGAGTGGAGAGATTCCACCCTGGTGAATCCCAGCTGGTGTCTTTCTGGTGTTTGCCTTAAACTGATTTGGAGTCTTTTCCCACTCCTGATAGCTTTCTCCTGGGCAGTGAAGTCTAATGGTCATGGAAGGTGCTTTTCTTCCCTCTTAGGCTCTGTCCTCAGTTTCCTTTCTTTATGTTCTCCACACTGAATGGCATTGATTGCCCTTTTGTTTTGTGATCCCGAATGATTCTGAGTTTAATTTCTCTCCTTGATGCTACCCCTGCACCTTTGGTTTGGTATCATCAGTAAATCTCCTCAATTTACTGCAGCTAAAGGAGGAAGTTGAAGAAGAAGGTCAGGAAAATGTAATCACCCAAACTGGAATTCAGCCAGGACATGGGGTTAACTACCTCTGCTCTTGCAAGAAGTGCCAGAAAATCTTTAATGACCATAAGCAGTCAGGGCTGCAGTTTGATGTCTCATCTTCCATAGAGCACCTCTAGAAGTGCAGCTCCATATCCTGCTGTGCTGAGGAATTGATTTGCCCTGACTCGGAAGAAGGAATGCCTTGTGCTCAGTCACCCGCACTGCTTATTCCAGTGCCTTGCCTTCTTTTTTTCCTGCTTGGGGATTCTCCTGTGCAATTACTAAGCTGGGCTTGGCTCTGCTTAGCTTGAGATCTGACAGTATCACAGCCTGAGGTGATGCAAACAGAGTGCTATCTTCAAAAACCCAAGCGTATCAGAGCTGCTTGGGTTTTTTCCCCCCACAAAGAGCCCCCATGCTGCCCCACTGTCAGATGGGGCTCTGCTGGGACAAAGTAGCATCTGTCACCCTCACACAATCAGCAGAGCCAACTGCCAAGATGAGCACTTTGGTGCTGAGCTTTCAAAGGTGCCTTTGAAGTCTGCATATGTTTCTTTGTCCAGGAGTATCCTTTGGATGCTCAGGCTGTGCAGTTATGATCAGTGATACCGGCTTGCGTGAGCAGCCTCCTGCAACTGCCAGAACAGGATTGGGGCTTGCAGGTTTTATTTTCAATGACAGTGACTCAAAAGGACTCTTGTGATTCCGGTCTCAGGAACATTTTTGTGCTACTGTCCCAGCTCTAATGGCATCCTCCTCAACAAGCTCCTTGTTATTACAAAGGGGTTTGGATTTTACTCGCAGTGCTTTAGACTGGGTATATATGGGATAGGTTTGGTTTATTTTTGGTGGGGCTGCTCAAGATGACCATGTGTGAGACGAGATGAGGAGATCTTGCTGTGGTTGAAAAGGGCAGGAGGAGGCTCTGCCAGCAGCAGTTACTGTGTTAGTAATTCCCTAGGAGGATGAGGATAACTGGTTCACCACATCAAGCCTGAAGTGATGTAGATTAAACAGCACTTCCATGGTTTGCTCTTTTCCACTACTTTTATGAGAAGAAGCAGGTCATTTCAGCACTTAGATTGTTCCACCTGAATTAGTCTCTCCTCTGGATCATAATTTCAATATTTGTAATTTTAAAAATCCCATATTAATGGCATTTTCTGAATTCTTGGCTGACTCTTTTGTTTTGTTTGTTCTTTGCAGAGCCAGCTACTATCGTAAGGGTGGGTGTGCAATGTTGCCTGTCAAATGGATGCCTCCTGAGGCTTTCATGGAAGGGATATTTACATCAAAAACAGACACATGGTGCGCTTCCTTTCCTCCTCTGTCCTGTCTGTCTGTGTTGTAACCCCTTTTGTAAACTGTGACTATTTTGTAAAAAACACACGTTCTCGTTCACTTCTCACATGCTCAAAAGACAAGCTGGGTCTTTCAGAGCCAGCAGTGGTAGAGGAGGGAACAGAAAGGTCAGACCCGTGCAGAGGTGAGTGCTGCAGGGCAAGTGGGCGGGCAGGGAAAGGAGATCAAAGCAGATGCAGGTGCTGCTCCAGGGAGGAAAGCGCTGGTCCCACACTGAGGAAAGCAGCACAGGAGGCTGCAGGCAGCGTCCGTCCTGCCGGTCAGGGAGAACGGTGTCGTACGTGGTGGGTTTTGCCTTTCTCCTGGCCTACAGCTGCACTGGCAGCTCCTGAGTGGCCAGAGGTGGGGAGGAAAATCGGGTGAGCAGGAGGCAAGAGCTCAGGGCATGTGTAGAGGGCAAAGGGCTGGTGGCCAGGATACAGCTCCTGAGCAAGCCCCAGCAGAGGGGTGAGGTCCACACTCTTGTACAGCTGAGCTCTGCCTGTCTCAGCACCAAGCAGAGGAGTTTCCCACTGCTGCACATCTCTCTCTACAGTTTTAACCAATGAGGCTGTGGTTTCCAAGCCACTGACCAGGGGAATGCTTTGGAGGGGGTCCTGTCCCAGCCACTGTCCCCAGGGCTTTGCAGGCCACAGCACCCAGGCCCAGGGCTGTGTTTGCCAGGGAGTGTTTTTATTGTACGCTGAGTGACAGGTGGGGCCTGTGGGCCTCAGAGCATCAGTGGGGGTTCACTAGCATATTATTTCATGCAAGATAGCTATTCCAGAGGCAAAGTTTGCCATAAGTCCTGTCAGTGGTCAGTGTCTCAGAAAAGCATAACCTGACTTTCACTTTTGTTACCTCTAGCTGAGCAGTGCTGAGTACAAGGGCAAAACAACCACATTTACCTACCTACATCATGGACTCCACTCACTTAACAGTCAATTACTGGTATTTGTTAATAGTTTTAAAGTTCACTGTTACAACTGTGTAGCTTATTTATGTCTGAATTCTACAGCAGGATTTCCACCAGCTGCCTGATCAAAGGTTGCAAAGAGCAATGCTGATGGTACTGAACCTAAGGGCATTGCCCACTGGTGATGGTCATTCCAGTATCCCTCACTTTATTTTCCTTTGCTTCTCTACTCAGGTCCTTTGGAGTATTGCTGTGGGAGATATTCTCTTTGGGATACATGCCCTACCCCAGCAAAAGCAACCAGGAGGTTCTGGAGTTTGTCACCAATGGAGGAAGGATGGATCCACCTAAAAACTGCCCTGGCCCTGTGTATGAGACTTTAACTTTGATATATTCATGCAACTAAGTTTCTGTTTGAAATGCTTTTTCTCTAGTCAAAAGTTAATGACTTTTAAGATTGACCTAATCATGGCTAATCTGCCTTATTAAACTTTAGTGCCAGCGATTTCTCTAATATTTAATTTTTCTGTTGTTTTGGAGAATAATTCAGGGCCCATTTGTGAAGTCCTGGCCACTGCTTGTTTGGTCAAAGATGACACAATATTTCTGTATCTTAGGTTAGCTGTGAAACTTCAATGCATCAGACTGTTCACAGGCAGGGAAAAACAGGCTCCTTTATCTGTAGCCCTGCCTACCTTTAGTGTATTGTCCAAGGGATTTCAGGTGGATGAGTTATTTCTCTGAAAGGCTGTGGATTTCACCCCACTGGTGGTCACATTTCGCTGGTTACCAGTGCATCAGTTGTCCAGCTCGAGGGAAGGCAGAGAACTCTCATTTGTTAGAAGCAAGAGTGGTGATGAATGTTTATGATTCCTAAGCTGCTATGAGTAGTTGTCACATCCCACGGGATCTGCTGTTCATGAACATCTCCTGTTCTGCCCTTCCAGCTACCGCATTATGACCCAGTGTTGGCAGCACCAGCCTGAAGACCGGCCAAACTTTGCCATAATCCTGGAGAGGATTGAGTACTGCACTCAGGTATCCGTGCTCATTGACCTCGGATGAGAGGGGTGGAGAGGGTTCTTCTTGAGGAGCTGTGTAGACAAGCCAGGGCATGAGATGAAGAGGCAGCACTGCAGTGCTGCAGTTGGCAGTCCAGGGAGACTGATGTCAGCCTAGGACCCCCAGCTGGGATATTTACCTCAGGTGCTTGATCCCTCTTGTCTTTCGCTGCTGAAAGGCACAGGCTAACACAGGCTTACACAGCTTTACAAAGAGCATACCTGTGGCTCTGCTTCTGCTTATAAAGGCACAGATTCCAACAAGCAAAAGAGCAAAGACAGACCTGCACTGCTTTCACGTGCCTCATCCCAGCCACTCCATCCCAGTGTTTACCCTTAAGGCATAGTCAGCACTGAACAGAAATGGTCCCAGCGCAGAGCACCCTTTGCAGGTGGTTTCAGCAGCTGTTGGCAATTTTTTGAATCTGACAGCACTGGAGAAGGCCAGACTAAAGGAGTGGTGATTCTTAGACTGGACAACAGGGAAAAGATGTGGCTGGCTTTCCAGGTCAAAATCTGATTTACTTATTTTTTACCACCAGTTTAGCTTGTGAGGAGTAGAGCAGTTTGGAAAATGTTCTCCTGCCTGCATCAGTGCAGGCTCCTTGTATGATCTCACTGTGGTCTGCCTCAGTCAGTTTGCTTTGCCTTGCTGTTTGGGAAGCTTGATCTGTTTTTTACGTGTGTTGGATCCTGAGACTGGGAGGCATTTTTTCCTGCTATCTGTAGCTTGCCATGGCATATAGCAATAAGTAAAGGTTGCCAGGATCACTGCATTTTCTCTCAGTTTGATTTTCAAAACTGCCTAAGTAGCTCAGAACCACAGTCCCTATGGATTTGGGCTTCAAGGGGTCTGCCAGTATTGTCTTCTCCCTGCATTCCCATTCCTCCCTTGTTGTGTGGAGGCAATACTTTCATGGCTCCGACTTTCTCAATATTATCTGAGAGTGTTATGAACTCTGAGATTATATAGATTCCAAAAAACATTCCCACAGGAAATTTCGCTGGACATAAAAAATGCTTTTCATTGGTTTTGTGCCTCTGCTGTTCTATGGTGAGTTTAAGGGTTACTTTTTTTTAAAGAGTTGGATTTTAAGGATATCCGTTTGCATCTCACACCTAACTGCACTTCATCTGCATCCCCTCCTCCTGGAATGTGGGCTCTGGGTGGTGGGATGTGTTGAGATCATAGCATGACAGCTGCTAGATGTGTCCTTCAATGTGTGATGGCTGCAGACTTTGAGAAACTCCCGTTGTTCCTCCTGCAGGATCCCGATGTCATCAACACCGCCTTGCCGGTAGAATACGGCCCATCGGCTGAGGAGGAGGAGAAGGTGGCGATGCGCCCCGACGATCCAGAAGGAATTCCTCCTCTCTTGGTCTCAACACACCAAGACAGAAAGGATGATAAGCAAACCCTGCCATCTCCACCACCCCTGCCATCAGCCATCACTGCTGGAAAATCTCTAGGGAAAGTGGGAGCCTTGGAACAGCCAGGGCCGGGGAAGGTGCGGCCAGCCACAGGGGGGGGGGACACATCAACATGGCCTATGCCCAGTCCAATCCCCCTTCGGAGCTGCACAAAAGCCGGGGCTCCAGAAACAAGCCCACCAACCTCTGGAATCCAACCTACGGTTCCTGGTTTGCGGAGAAGCAGGCCAGCAAAAACAGTTCTCTGCTGGAGAAGGAGAGGCCCGAGAGGGAGAATTTGGGACAGGAAGGAAACTGTACTGTGGGGCCCAACATTGTGACTGGCAGGCTGCCAGGCTCCTCCCTGCTCTTAGAGCCATCTTCCCTAACTGCAAGTGTTAAAGAAGTGCCTCTCTTTAGGCTCCGCCACTTCCCCTGTGGGAATGTCAACTATGGATACCAACAGCAGGGCTTACCCTTGGAAAACTCCACACCACCTTGCGCTAGCAGTTACGAGGACCCCACCCTTAGAAACAAGAGCCACATAACCCAGCAGGGGCCCTGAGAGCCCTCGACCCTCTCTTGACTTTTCCCCCTGTGGCCCCTGAGCCTTGAAGAGATGTCCTGTTACCCAACACACCATGAGCAAGGGATCTGACAGCATCACCTCCTATTTTGTGCAAACTTGCTCCAAAAGTGCCACCCTTGACGCTGTAACTTCTACTGTAACTTCTACGAACCCGAGAGGCTTCCAACCACCGGAGCCCCAGTAGAGTCAAAGGAACAAGGGGGAGGGAGGATGCAGGGAACTGTTGTTAACTGCAAGGCCCAGCTGCTGTTGCATCAACTCATCCGCATGGTTGTCGTCATGCCCTTCCTGTGAGCTTTTCCCAGTTGTGCATCCTCTGCTTCCGTGTCAAGCCGTGGCTCACTGCCATGAGTGTTTCATGTCTGGGCTTTTCCGTGCCAAACTTGTCGTTGCTGTGGAAGACTTGGAGGTCTCCTGCTGCTGGCAGAGCTTGTAGTGGGTTTGGGAAGAGCATCCTCTATCCAAACCAAAAAAAAATACGACAGTGCTGAATGGTGATGCGATGGCACATTCTCAAGTCTTATTCCAGCTACAATCCAGTCTTCGAAAGTCCTTGAATGCACAGTGTTATGGGGGTGCTGGCAGGGCAATGGAAAGACCCTGGTCACACTGCATCACTTGAAGGGGAGAGGAGAGGAAGCAGAGGATGGGTGTAGATGCTGTGAGGCATTCGGGGGGCAGGCATTCTTTGGCTAGGGTTTTCTTTGGTTTGTTTTTGTTTACCTATGCTTAAGCACCAGAACCGAGTAAAGCCCTTTAGAATTCCTTCTGTCCTACAAAAGTAGGAATGCCCTTCATCAGGAACTTGTGAGTGCCAAGTGGAATCAAGGTGAAGCTTTAAAGGACCATGGTCATGAGAGAGACATTCACCTTGCCCTGAAAATGGACAGCCACCTGCATACCTCGAAGGTTTGAAATAGCCTTTGACATACCCTGTATGAACAACACCATAAAGGCAGAAGACTACGTTGTGCCACCATCTGGAAGCCACATACTGTCTGTATTTGAAGGGTTTAAAGCCCTTTTTCCTTCAGCAAAATACATGTATGATAGTGGTTTAAGGACAAACACTCCATTGACTCACTTTGTACACCCCGTGCATGAAAAATATTCCAGTTAAGTGTATTGTCAAAACATAGATGTAGGAAATAATTCATGTGTAAAGATGTGCATTAGTAACTTCAGCTTAGGGTTGGGAGGAGCTGTTTTAGCATGAAGGCTATCCAAAAAAGGGGTGCTTATTTCCATAGAAATGGGAGTACTGGAGCATCAGCAAAGGAGTGGGAAGGTGCTCTTCAGTCTGAGACTCTTCGTTTCAGTGAAGTGACCCTGAGTCTGGCCCTGGATCCAAACGCTGAGGTAAGCTTCCTGTCTTCCTAAGGGAACAAACCAGAATCTCTGTATGCATACTCATAAACTTTGGGATGTGCAGATTGAAATGGGAGGGCTTGCCTTGGGCCACCCCCCTTGAAAAACACACTGCAGGGGGAGCAGTAGTGTGCTCTCCTAATCTGCCTTTCTGGTGTCTCTGATATACAGAATTAAATCCTTTTTTTAGACCAAAGCCAAAAGCAGGTGTGGTGGCTGGGTAACAGGCTGTGCTCGTGTGTGGGGAAGCTGGGTCAGGGGCTGCTCTGAATTTCATGTTCATCTGCTAGAGATCCATCCCACTGCTGCTCCATGGGTTAGGGGGGATAACAAGGGTTACACTTACAGGCTTCTTTAGGTTGAGCTAAGAGGGTATTTGTCATCTCCAAGGTTATTAGGCTCACAGCTCTTGCTGTGAAATAGCCACTGGGGAGGGATTCTGTCTAGCTTAGGACTGTGTTAGTGTCACACCAGTCTCTCTCTCTCTCTAGCTCAGTAAACTCAGTGGGGTAGTTTCTCAGGAAAGCTGATTAATTCAGGAGGCAAGCACTATCTGAACAATTTATTACACTAGTACATTATGCACATATAATAGCAATTTTCATTTAAGTATTCCAGCTTTCTCATTTTCAGAAGAGCTGAAGCTCCTCATTGTTTTCTTTAGCTTTTCTTTGCAAAGGAGCACACTCTGAGTTTTTGCTGCCTTACAAAGTTACTGAGGGCAGAAGCTGACCTGTTTACTGATGAGTGTTTTCAAAAGAATGCACAAGAACAAAAAGTTGCTAAGTTAATGGTCTTTGACTAGCTGAAATTAATTCTTGGATCTGGGGCAGCAGCTTCAATGCTGCACAAATGCAGATAAGCTGCCAGGTTATGATGTTAAAGGTGGCATTTCTAAAGGAACTTAAAAAGCACAAGCATCAAGGGATGATTTTAAGTCTGTGGGTGTGAAAGGCAGGCTCTCCCTGACGTAGTGAGAGTGTGGTTACTGCTCTGGGCTTGTGCCATGCAGTTATTTTATCACAGAATTTCTACTAAAATACTCTTACAGAATGGGAGTTGTGAAAAAATGAAGGAGCTAAACACATTCCTGCTTCTTACCTATGGAATATATCAAGAGAGAATTCTGATCAGGGGAAATGGTGAATTACTACTGAAATTCTCCAGTCTGCTGAGTACAGTGCACTGAGACAAATAGGGATCAGCACTGGCAGTTGCTTTTAAGTAAGCTTCCCTCTAGTGTCTCCAGTGCAAAATGCTTTGTTGTGGGTTTTTTAGTGGTTTGGATTTTTTTGGTTGGTTGGGTTTTGGGGTTTGTTCGTATTGTTGGTTTTTGGGTTTTTTTAACCTCTCCCTCTTAACTCTTGGAATTCAGAAATACAGTTTGGGCTTATTTTTAGTGTTAAAACTACACCATCTCAGAGTTCTTCCACAGCAGGCATTTAGTTCGGTACCCCTGTGTGCTGTCCAAGCACAGTACCCCAGGTTGCAAAAATTTTTCTGTGAATACTGGTGCTAATCAAATCTTCTCACTTAGAAACAAGGGCTGGAGCATTTACCTGTCCTCTTTCTTAGGAAACAAAGACTACCATTAATTGCCTGGACCAAAGGGTGCTCTGTTACTTGTGTGCAGGCTGCAGTTGCCATGAGCATTCTGTCCAGTCATGAACCAGAAACTTTTAATTTCTGTGTCTGGGATGATTCACCTATTCAGTACTCAGAGCTGCAGGGACCAGAAGGGATTTAAGTCACCATGGGCTCACCAGACCAAAGCACTCTGTAAATCCCGAATTCCTCTACCAACCCCCTCCATGCTAGGAGAAAAACAAATTCAAGTTATTTTAACCCTCTTACCCATTTTTTGTCTATGACTTATTTTTTAAATTATAGCATATTGACACACTGTATATTTTTTAAGGAACTTGTTTTTAAGACTGTTAATCTTTTGTGTTGGTAATAATGATGTTCTGATTTATGTCTTCTTCATTCTACAGTGGGAAAGCAGGAAGCAGTATGATCTACAGGATGTAAAGCACAACTGGGAAAAACCCTGTGCTACCCCTCTTATGCTGTGAAAATGGCTTATTTCCATGTGGATGTTACCTGGTTTCCTATAGAAGATAAGTGGTTTCTGAGTCCATGAGCTGCTGGAGGTAAATTAGGTTCGGATGCCTGTCTCTCTGCCGTTCCAGTTGTCCCATCAATGTTCCCTTTTTACCGCTGAACTTTGTTTCCCCACCATGTGCCTGGGAATGAAGCAAGGCAGGAGCATGGGTAGTTCTGCTTCCCCGAGCCGCAGCGAGGGAGCGGGGCTTGGCCAAGAGGGAGGAGGTGCAGGGACCACGGGTGGGAAGCCCCAGGGCTGCGTTACTTTGGGTGTCGGCCTTGGCCAGCGGTGTGGGAGCTCCCGGTACCGCGCCTGGCTTCTGCGGGATGAGAACCTTGACGTGGGAATAGCATAAAACAGCCTTCCACAGCAGCAAAGACGTCGCCGTTTGTCTGTCCCACAGTTAAACCCATCGCGGGGAAACGTCCCAAGCGTCCGCATCTGGCTTCTTTTAGTACCGAGCTTCATTATAGGAGTGTCTGTCTCATGTACAGCCGTTTATGCAACATTGTTTATAAAGGAAGGGCCTGTGCACTTCAGGGATACTCTGACAAGAAATACTAATATATGGTCATTGAGTATTTTGTATTGAATAGTGTATTTGTATTGTAAACAAGTGTAGTGAACCACAAGGCATGAAGACAAATAAAGTGACAGTAGCTGGCTTTCTTGGTGTTGGGCTGTGCAGTGATTGGATCAGCGTCCGAGGGAGGTCTCTGGACATCCATTTTTGCTTGGCAAAGTTGCAGAAGTATTCAGGTGATGAACACCCGAAGGAGCAGGTTTGGTGGTACCCCGAGCCACCTTCTGGGCTCGCAGCAGCTGTTCCAGACTTCTTTGCATTGCAAATGTTATACACCAAGTTTCTTACAGGGAAAGGTGCCATTCCTTCAGTCACAAACCACCAAGGCTGGCTTTTACCCACAGCAAGCTGGCCGGTATAAAAAGAGAACAAAGGATGGGGTTGAAGAGAGCATTTGGATATTTTCCTAAATGTATATATCTAACTAAGACAGCTTTTGAGTCTGGACTGTGGGTAGGTCTACCTATAAGCTGTATTTTAATACAGTGGAGTGACAGCATTGGATCTTGTGACAGTTCTAGGAAGAGTCAGCTCCTGCCCTTAAACATTCACTTTTTATCCCCTCCCTGTATCACTCCTATGGCCCAGATAGCTGCATTCTCAAGAAATGGTCATTGAAATTAGGACTGATTTACTATAATCTTTCTCCTTCATGTGTTCATTCTACTGCAGGATAGTGCTGTGGTTTGGTTAACAAGACTTTTCCAGGAGGCACCTCTCCCCTCCCTCCATTTCCCCCACACTTTGGTTCCTTCCTCGTCTTAACTCAAAAAGGAGCTCTCCTATGCTCTTCCAGGAGCAGGGCTGGTCAGCAGCCAGCCACCACAGCCTGGTTCGGATCTGGCACTGGCTTTCTTTTCTTTTCAATTCCCCTTTCTTCTAGAGTTGTCTGTCTGCAGCGAGGCAGGGAAAAGGATGCAGGTGGGTACCCTGCTTTGTGGCTTTCATGGACAGTTTCAGTTTCCACCCGGTCCTTGACAAGGCTTCTGCAAACTCTGAAAAAGCCATGACACAAGGGCTGGGTTTGCCACTGCTCACAGGTAACGGAGCTAACTTGTCAGAGGAACCAGGCTATGTCTTGCAGATCTGCAGAGCCAAGCTTGGATCCATGTGCCTCAGATGTTGCTGACCAGCAGCACTCTGAAGGCACAGGCTCCCTGCCCAGAAAACCATTTACCATCTGCAAAACAGTCACTGAGTCCAGCTGAGCTGAACTTCTAGAAATTAATTCCCCATCCTCAGACACCTCAAGAAAGTTCTCATCCTCCTGTCACGTGCACCTGTGGTCTCTCCTTTCCAGCCAGTGTTCAAGAAAACTTGAAAGATTTAATTGCTAAGAGCACTGAGGAAGGACATTAACTGGACCCGAGAGATGCTGTGGGACAAGGACTGGCCTCAGAGTCTGCACAGACAGCACAGACTTGCTGGGGACCATCTGTTTATTCATTTATAAACTACAGATAATATTTTATTGATGTAGTTTATTGGGACTTTGAGGATCATTTGCCTTTTTTTTCTAACCAGTCAGGGGCTGTGATAGTACAATCCTCTGTACAGCACCTAATTTCAAACTTCACTGCCACTTATTTTCAGAATTTCTTTTATGACACAGTGTCCTCCTGCAAGATTTGGAGTAAAAGATTATGGCAACTTACCTTGGATTTAGGGAGGCACAAATCCCTTCCCATCCCCACCTTGAAGAGAGCCATCAGTAATCCTTTCTGGAATGGACTGATTTATTTCTGTTTCAGACAGCGTAAATTTACAGTGCTTCTCGCTTCCTGGCAGAAGATTCTGAGAGCTGCCGAAACAGCTCTGTCTTGTAAGTCAGACTTGCTCCTCTAAGCTACAGTGCTCGAGCCAATTACAGCCAGAGCTTCCAGGAGAGATGTGCTGCTGGCTGAAGCTGAAATGGAAGGTAGAGCACAATACACCAGTGCCAAATGGTATCTGTGCCCTCTCCTGCACCCATCAGGCAAGTTCAGTGATGTCCTGCAGCACTCACTAGGCCCAGGCCACCGAGACCCCACTTCCAGCTGACCTGCTTGGAGCTACAGACCTGTGGAAGGTGCAGCCTGACACCCCTGCAGGAAAAACAAGCTCCCAGTGAATCATCTGTGCAAGACAGACCACACAGAAGTGGTGTGACTCTAACAAGCTGCCCCAGCTTGCTGCCTCACCCACACATTCGTTCCCACACCTACCTCCTGGAGAACTCCAGCTATCTCTCAGATAAAGCAGTTCCACCCCTTCCATCTGGTCAGGCAGGAAAAAGAGCATTCCTGACAATGAGTGTCGCCTCACAGGAACGCCACTGCTCGCCCAGGGGCACCAGGCTGTGCCAGAACGTGCTGTGCAAACGCTTTGTTTGGAACTGGCAGTTCTGTGCTGAAGAGCCAGGAGAGAGAAAAGCTTCTGGTTCACACCTGGCAGTCGCTGTTCCACTCTGAACCCCCTGCACTTCATTTGTACAGAAGGAGTAACAAATGTCCTTCTGTACATGCTGTAAGGACCCAGTGAAAATTCTTTGTGCTCTACTATTTAACAGGGTTTCATTTTATTGATACCAGCAAGAAACGGATATTAGACAAAGTAAAGTTCAGTACATCACTGAATGTGTCTCTAAATATAAAGCATTACTTTTTTTTTTTACACATTCAAAATTTACAGCTTTTATATTCCATTAAAAATTCCCTTAAGTTAGAATACAATATGCATTATTTTATTTTAAATACAGATCAGGAAAAATAGCTACAGCAACATTTAAAAGACAGTTACAGCAGCAGGATTCTGTCTAAAAATAGGATATTACTATTTAAAGTGTCACTTCTTCAAGTAGGCAAGAGCAAGCAAATCATTTAAGAGTAAAATGACTGTTCTGGAACACAAACCCAACCAGTTAAGATAATGTTTACATATGCTGAGCAATTAAAATACATTCTATGTTTAAAATATGGACAAAAGATCAGCTGTTTTAAAAGGCTGATAGGCAAATGATGTCACATAAAGGCCCATTACAGTGCTGTACCTAAAACTATCCTTAATTTATCATAAGACTCTCACAAAAAATTTATACTGTTCCAAAGCAAACAAAAAAATATGTATCACAAACTAATCAAAAAATGGCAACAGCTTGCTTGAAAGCCCTGTATCTGTTCCATACCACTGGCAGGAATTACCTTGCTGTATTTATACAGACTTAATATTTATGATGAGGGTATTACATATTCCACTCTGGGTTTATTTGCATTTTACAACTGTGATACTCATTGCCTGCAGCATCCCAAACAAAAAAAATAGTCTCTAAAAATGAGGGAAAGCTCTCCAGGAGAGTGCAAAGTGCGTTATTTTAAAGAGTGCATCTCATACATAGCTCCTTCTACAAATGCAGAACAAAAGGTGCTTGTTACTGTACAGGCTGACATGCAGCATATTTGTGCTTTTTAAAGGCTTTTTATTTAACTGCTGCTCTTCACTAGGAGGGGGCAAATCCTTGTATTTATCAGCCCTTTTGCATTACGGAGAGGAGAAGAGGAGGGGGAAAGAAGAGGAGGGATCTGAATGATAAAATGCAAAAATACTCCACAACTGTTTGAAAAAGGGAGGGGGGGGGGTGTGTCTCTTTTTTTTCCTCCTTTCTTATTGCTAGCAGCTGGTATTGGAATTGACAAAGTGCCCAGGTACCAGGCTAATGTCACCCATCAAACATCTCTGCTGTCAAAAGCAGGCAATGCACAAACATTTCCAGTTCATTATTACATGGAGAAAAACCTTTAAATACTGCATGAACCACAGAGGAACTTTAGAGAACGCTGCAAACACTCGGTTCTCCAACTGGAACGGTTTTCAAATGATGCAGCATCTTAAACCCAAGATGCTTCTGTAATAACCTTCCAGGCAAGGGTCGATAAAGTAAGAGAAACTTAATAGTGGTTTTACTTCCTAAAATGACTGAACTCTTTTTTATCTATTTTTTATATATATATTTTTATATAAAATATATATATTATATACACACACATACATATATACTTATATATGTAAAATGCAAATGCAGATTTAACAATTTCAAAATAAGTTTGCATTCTAGGCGGGGTTGTTTTGTGCTTTAAAATACTCATTCCCCATTTTATGAGCACACTGTGGCTCAGCAAATATCATCCACCAGCTTGGCCCCGTTAATCCCACGGTAGGTGACCCTGCTGGGTCGGACCAAGACGCCGTGGTTCAGCTTGCAGGTGAAGTAGCGCTTTTCCCCCACGGAGCCGTCGTTCTTTCCCTTGGCACTGCGGAGCTCCAGCCCCAGCCATATCCCTGGGGCAAAGTCTGTGGGCCCAATGTACCTGATGGTCCCCATTTCATTGGAGCTGGTCAGGAGAACCTGGGAGCCTTCGTGCAGCTTCACGGGCCCCTCGGAGGGAGCTGTAGTGCTGCTGCTCCAGCTGCGCCGCAACACAGAGCTCTTGGATCTAGTGAGAAAAGAAAGGGAACAGAAAAAGTCTGGTCTTTTTTTGGCTAAAAAACATCCAGGGCAAATCTGTAATTCAGAGAAGTGCAGGGGGGAAAAAAACCACCCTCAAATCCCTTTTTAGAAAAACTGGGTTCGATCTCTAACAAACCATGAAATAACAGTAACAGGCTGCTACACTCGGCCGTCTGAAGTATTGGAAAAGCAATTTCCTTCACCCGATGCTAGGAGCTACAATATTTACAGCAGGTGATAGTATTGGTTAATTAAGCCATACAAAACATTTTATTTGGGGCTTAAAACAGTTTAACCAAAACAACTTTTAACACACGAGTGTCAGTCAGGATCACCAGGACAAAGTGAAGTCCTTTAACAAGAGCCTCTGAACCTCACCCAGCTGTGTGAAAATACAAGAATTTGGAGGATATGCAGTGATGAATGACTGGAAAACAACTTTAATGCCAACCTGACTGTACTCTAGGACTGTACTCCTGGATGCCCATGGAAAAATAGTGTACTACTGCTCCATTTTGGAAGGAAAAAAATGAGCATGTAAAGGTCTAGATATCCTACATGCATGAAGGGTTTTTTTTGAGCAAGAAACAGCAAAGCTAACAGGCAGCTCACCCAAGCACTTGAAACTCATAACACTCACCTAACAAAGGCATTTCTTCTGTTTATCTCCTTTTGTGAAGATGCAGAAGTGGTGCTTAGACTGCGTCTAAAACCTGAGTGGAAAGATTAATAAGCTGTGTAGGATTTATTCTCAAGGAAAAGAAACCCCTTATGAACACATATTCTTTGTGTTTTCTTTTATACTGCTTCCACTACAGTTGCTGCATGTTCTCCTCTCTAATTCAGAAGTCAAATGATAAAACTTCTCATGAAAGTATATACCCATAATATGTTTGAAATTTCAGAGGGGACAGAAATCAAATTAAACAAACCAAACAAGGGTAATTTGAAGCAGTCTTCTTATGAAAAGCTTAAGTAGAGGAAAACAACTACTCCGAGTACCTCAAACAAGTTTTACTAACTTCATAGGGACGTTGCCCTACTGATCCCTTCATCAATCTCAATTTGTATTAAGGAGCAGGTTCCATTTCCCTTTCTCTCTGATTAGAATGCAATATAGTAATAATGGAAGACTGCCAACAATCATAACTGACATAATTCTTTCTGCCAGTAGAAACAGTGTTAAGAACAATATAGTACTCCACAGTTCCTTCTGCAGGCTACATTTTTAGGAGGGGAGCAGCCATACTATTGGCTGGCATTTGGCATCCCTGAAAATTTCTTGTGCTTTTGGAGAAGTTGGCTTTGTGCAGAAAGCTTTGGCTGCAGAGCAGGGCCTGCCTCACCCAAATCCCAGTGTCTCACACTCCTACCTGGAAAAGTGTAAGTTCCTTTACTCCATGAAGTTTCTGTGAGAGAATCCAGAGAACCTGTTAGTCTGAAAAGCAATAACAGAATAAAGAAGTAATTTCAACTGAACTCTGAACAAACCTACTGGCTTCTTGTCAAATATTGATGAAGTTTTGATTCTTTCCTTCTCCATCTGCCCCCAAAAGACACTAGCATTCCTGCTGCACTCAGGCTGGTATGCAAGAAGTGCCTGGAGCAAATCAGTGTATTTGAGTTATTTGCCTCTCTTACTCATTGAGACAGCAGGTGTAATTCTGAGACAAGTTCCTAACAGTTTGCCTGAGCTGGCTTATTCAGAGAAATAAAAGCAAGAACATGTCTGGCAGAGTAACTACATACAAATACAGGAGGAAAGAGTACACAATTCCTTGGATGCTCTTCCTGAAACCTAAGAAAGAGCAAGTAGTGCATGCTTTGGATCCTCTGTGCAGTTAGCTGGGATAAGAAGAGCATTTCCAGTCATATCCAAAGGCAATTTCCTTTTATAATTGAATTTAGCAGAACACATCAAGATTGGGTCATGAAAGTAAAGTTTAATGAACACAGACTATCAGAGGCCCTGGAATAAAAATACTCCAGGTAGCTGCAAGAAAAAGAGAGGGAGGTGCATTTCCAGGTTTACACTCTGCTTTCAAAAAAGTTGCTCTAAAACCACCTGGTTTTAGTGGAGGTTATAAACTTCCATTTGCAGAAGAAAACATTTGTATCTTCTGTATCTGCTCAAAATTTTGTTTCACACTGGAAATGTATTGAGAAGTAATTTGGCAACCCAAATATTACAAGAGGTTCAGTGCTCACCTCTGCACACGAGATGGGGGTGCAAATATGCCATATCTGGGAAGGCAACTGAAGTACTGCACTCCTCCCACAGAGCCATCGTTCTTCCCGTGAGGCTTGTCCAACTCAATCCCACACCAGAATCCTACATTGCAAAACAGTAAAATCAGGGCATTTTGAACAAAACACTACAGGCTTTTCTCCATCTAGACCACTGGCACAGTTGGCATTCACCCACATCAAGGAAAACAGTTTCTAGTCAGAAAATGTCAAGATGATAATAGTAAGTATGTATATTATAAAATAGCTATCTATGCAATTATGCACAAATTATACCTTAATAAAGATAATTATCTCAGCATTTTTATATGCTTTCAATAAAATTATTGACATTTTAATTAATACAAAAAAGGTAAAACATTCGAGGAATATGTATCTATATGTATATATACACAAACTAAAGTCAGATAGAATGTTACTGAACATAACAGCCTATTGGACAACAAGGAGACAGGAAAAAGCAGCACTGCTGTTGCATGCTTCCCCCTTTAGTCCTCTGACTACATGGTTTATGCCTCATCTGAGATCATCAACAGTAAAATTAAAGTTTTGATATTAATTCATTCTTTCTCTCCATCTAGCAAGTTATAATTAATACAAATTGCAAGGCTGGTTGTGCGATATCAAGAGAAGGGTGTAAGAATTGGAACTGGCCATCAATTATCTTGTACAGAACACCGAATAGGCAGCAAGATGTTAATGAGCTTGATCATTCATAACCTGTGATAAATGTGAGCTAATTACATAAAGGTGCTAAATTTCATACTCCATTAGTAGTCCTTATGCTATCCATCCCCAGAAGATTCAGAATTTAATTCAAGTCACTTGGTACTAAGGCACTGGATAAAACGGTAATTCTAATTATCAGCTCAAGAAACTCAGGAATGACAGCTTATGAAGTAGAAGGGCTCAGCATATCAGAAGTTCTCCCCTTCCCACTTTTAGAATTAAATAAAGATCTGCATTGCAGCAAAAGGAACAAACCTTGGATAACTTCCAGAGCTTTGATACACATTAGAATTGAAATACTTAAACATGCATCTGTTACATTTTCTATAAATTACTGGGTTAGCAAATGGTGATGATTTGTCATCTTTCCCTCCTCACTTCTTACAATAGCATGTTTTCCTCCAAAAAACTATGTTCCTGATTTAAAACAGAGAGGGAGGAGACTCAACACTGTCAAACAGCTTTCTGATTTCACAGTTGTCAGTGCACTTGGGAAACAGTCCTTTTCTCACTGATCACTTTGCCAGCAACAACACAAAAAGTGATGACATTTAAGTGTCCCTCAGGTAACTGCAGTACCTGAGCAAGGACTGCTGACAGTGAAACTGGGGAACGGGGCAGGGATGAAACACGTACAGAGCTTGTACCACGATCTTGCATCCTGAAGGGGTTTTTTTAAATACTGATGCCACCCAGTGTCACGACAGAGTATTGCCAATCACCAATCACACAGACCTCACCCAAACCAGGTACTCACACCAACACCTACCAACTGCTTTTGCATTACTCTTGCAATAAGATTATAGATAGGGCCATAGAGAAGATAAATTTGGTTACAATGTAGGATTCAGAAATTAATTTCCACCATGTAGAACAACTGGCTGCCTTTGACAGCACTTGGCTTCACTGCACAGTGTTTTTTAGCAAGGGGAAGGGAGAAGCTGAAAGAGAGAAGGATGTGAAAACAGTGGTAGGGGTTGGGGCTTTTTCAGATATTTATAACTTTACTGATCTTATGACCTAAAGGTTTGTTATTTAAAATTTAAATGTTCACAATTACCCTCTTCAAGATGCCAGTAAGTTAGGAAATGAGACTGGTTTGCAAGAGACATGCTGTGTCAAAAAGCCTTAATACAAAAAGTAAGGGGTAAATGCATGTGAGCTCAATAAACTATATACCCCTTTGGAGAGTAAACTGAGGCTTTTCAGAAAGCTTTGTTAAGAGTTGGACTTGATGATCCTTGTGGGTCCCTTCCAACTCAAAATATTCTGTGATTCTGTAATACCAACAACTTCAACATCAAAGTATCTCTCCTACTTAAGCTGTGATAGTAGACAAGTAAAAGTCACATTTTAAACCATTATTTTTTTCCTGACAGTCGTATTAAAAGTAAAAAATATTCAGTGAAACATAGGGGAGAGAGAGAGAGAGAGAGAGAGAGAAGAGAGAGAGAGAAAGAACTTGGAAACAAACCCACTTAAACTTAGAATATTTTTGAAAGGAGTGAGAGAAAAAATGGGTTTTTCTTAATGTTCATGTGCTCACATGTAAACTATTTCATACTCATTCAACAACACACATAGAGCATTGCACATACCTGGTGCAAATTTTGTTGTCCCACAAAATCTAACAATGCCTGTTCTCTGCCCCACCACCAGTACTCTGTCTCCAACCTGGATTTCTCCATCAAGAGCATTTTTCCTCGTGGTTGGGGAACTATACAGCCCTGATCAAGAGAAGAACAAGATATGAAATTAATGACATTAAATCTTTAAGAAAGTTTTCAACAGCAAGACAACTGATTAATGAGCAGAGTATTTATCTCTAATACAGTGTACCTTCAACACAAATTTTGCTTAGACAAAGACTTGCTTTGTGCCAGCCTGAAAACTGGACTACAGCCTTTTCTCTGCTCTGAAAAGGTACAGTGACCAAATATAAAAACACTTTTCATCTTGAAGATGTTATAAAAAAATCTTTCTAGAAGTTGCCAAACTTAGGTTTGTGGTTAAACTACTTCACAAGCGTCTTTCTCAAACTATCTCAGATTCTGAAACAACACAAGTAGTTCTACATAAGTACTCAATGCAGCAGTGAACTCCCCCCCTGCAAAAACACACCTCAATACAACAGACCATACCAGCACTAATCTTAGATGAGGCAGAAGACACTCGAGTCAGGGCCTTTTTACTGCTGCTCGTTGAGTTCCGCTTCTTGGAGTAATTCCGTTTGCCTTCCAAGGAGGTAGTAGAAGAGGAAGAGCTGCTGTACCCAGGAAAACCTAAAAACATAAATGAAAGCTGTCCTTCAGGGATCCTATTTTGGAAAAGGACAGATGAGGCAGAAAGGAAAGCTTTTGTAAATACAGAAGTTGTCTGCTCTCCATGGAGGGCAGAATACAAAAAAGAGCCAAAGTCAGAACTTGTTACACAGCGTTTGCACAAACACCTCTCAGGAATGACAGCGGTGCAAGTGACCCTGCCTTGGGAATGTGGTGATAGAACAGGTCTCCAAAACCCATCTTTATTACTCTATGAAAGTTCATCTAAACAGTCCCAAGCATATTTATTAAAATACATGAGCTTCAGTAATAAGAGAGCATACTACCAGCCTTTCAGCATCCAGCCTACTATAGATTTGACGAGAAGTGGAAGGAAGGTGATATTATGTGAGTGAATTATTGCCTGGATTAAAGCCTACTATATTCCATTACATACTGTATTAATATTAAAACCTGCACTATAAAACAAGAATGGGAAATAAATCACTTTTATCTCCATTTGCAAACCCTAAACTGTCCAATAAGACTTATGTTCATCTTTCCTGCTTCCTTTTCAAGGCTCTTCCTCTTCTCCCCTTTCCTAACCCCTTCTGCCCAAAATGAGGCAGGGTACAGCAAGACACACCTATGCCTCAGCTTATCAATGTGAAAAATTAACATAATATTGCTTATCAAACTTTCCAGACTTTTGAGAGGCTTAATCCATTAGTTTTTGCAAACAGCTTGGTATCGACGCAGGGTTAGTTTATTCAATGTCAATTAGTCCTCCACTTTTGCAAAACAATAAAGAACTGAGGAAAGGCAAATGCAGTGGATGTGAACAAAAGCCGAGGACAGAAATCTGAAGACTCTGAGATACTCACTGCAGCTATGCTACAATGAAGAAAATGCAAATTACTGACTAAATGGTGACTAAAGAGGCAAACTTCAGCTGCATGTCCGAGGTATAAATACACGTGCATTTGCAAACACATGCTACACGTCCTTACTTAGAAGCCAGTCCAGGGATGGATTCACTGGAGGTCAGACCACCATTTTTACAGGGATGCAACAAAAACTGCTCCAACTACACCTGTCATCAAGATACTTCATTTTGTGGGAAATCACAGGGTGGGAGAAAGAAGAGCAGAAAGGACTTCAGCAGGTCCCATTAATTGATTCCTTTTCCTTCAGGCAAAACAATTATTTGTTGTAACACTCCTGACAGGTGAGTATTTGGCCTGTTCTTAAAAACCTCCCATCAGGGAGATCTCAAGATTTCCTCAGTAGTGTATTTCACCACATAATTATCTCTAATGTTATAGGAGTTTTCCCCTTAATATAAAACCTCAATCACCACTGGTTTAGATCAAGGTTTTTTACTCCCACTACACATGCAGAGTGGGTTATACTATTCCTTTTATTCCAAAGCTTCCAGTTTCATGCCTTTCATCTTCTGTCTTTCTAATCACACAAATTTCAAGTCTTTACTCCTAAGTCGCATTTTATACATCCAGTTATTGTCGTGTCTTTTCTGAATTCTCTCTGAATTCACAACTATTCACTCACAGAAGATAGGAAAAGACGCTTTTCTTCACAGACCTGCTGGAGCAAGTCCAAAGGAGACCGTGAAGATGTTTAGAGGGATGGAACACCTTTCCTACATGGAAAGGCTGAGAGAGTTGAGGTTGGTCAGCCCCAGAGAGGCCTTATTGTGGCCCTTCAGTGCATGATGGGGGCCTACAAGAAAGATGGACAGACTTTTCACACGTGCATGCAGAGATAGCACAAGGGGTAGAGGCTTCAAACTGACAGAAAGGAGGCTTAGATCAGATATCAGGAAGAAGTTCTTTACTGTGAGGGTGGGAGGCACTGGAACAGCTTGCCCAGAGAAGCTGTGGATGCCCCTCGATGATCTTTAAGGTCCCTTCCAACTCAAACTATTCTGTGATTCTATGACTTAAAGAAGGCATATTCAAATTCACACTTCAAATTATTTCACAGAAATACCGTTTTTACCAACACTTATGATTTTATAGACAAAACTTCAAAGGAGACACGACTTTTAGGGTTTGTTCAAGACAGCTGAAAGTGAGGTCCCTTCGTGTTTCAAGTTCAGCAAAGTACTGCTGTAGTAGAAGTTGTTATCCAATTGTGAAACTAGACAATTGCAGGGAATGATTCACATGCAAAAGGCACTCTTTAAAAGCTAGTTTCATTTTTCATATTTGAAGCCTGGTGAGTCTGCCACGATACAACGCCAAGACTGTTAAGCACTGTTAGGTGGGAACACTTTATTACAGAAGCATGAACATACAGATAGAGGAGAGAAAAAAATGCCAACAGAATATTAAAGTCTAGGCAGCAACAATACAGGGCAAAAGGTCTCTCTCAGACACCTCAGCTGGTAATTCTGCAGATCCTCTGCAAGATCATTTATTAAGAGCCAGCTTTAAGGGCTTGTCTATGTTCCTGCCCAAGTATTCAGACAGAAGTGGTTACCAAAACAACACAGAATGCCAGCCAAACATCCACACAAATTACTTTGCTCCCAGAAAACTAAATGCCTACAGCCTGCTTGGGACTTGAATATAATATAAACAAGCAAGGCACCTTTTTTCTGTAGTGTAGATACAAGGCTTTTACAGAGGTAGGGCAGCAATAATACTGCTTCTGCTATACACAGAATTTTTCTTAAGATGTTAAAAAAAATTAAAAATTAGTTCATTACCATCTTTTGCAGGTACAGCTTTTCCCCTGCTAGCAGTCATAAAGTTGTTTTCAGAAGCATTGTCTCTTTTTGCCACATTTAGGCCTATAAAAATAATAGATACAATTAAATAGATACATCCTAACAAATAATAATAATTTTACAGGAAAGTCATGTACAAAAACAATTTGACAGATTTGCAGATTACTGGATGCATGGAAAAATGGATAAAACTGTACAATTCCTTAGACACTTGATAAATGGGTAAAACGAGACTGCAGAATTGTTTGGATGGATAAGCACAGACAGGAAACCCCTTAACACATTAAACCAGTCCAAACTATCTTGCCAAACAATAAACAAATGGCCTACAAAATACTAATTTTTATACTGAAGGAGTTTTATTTAAATCTTTCAAACATCCGTATCGATAACATTCACTTTTATAGTGCTTAAGATCTACTATTCACCAGGATTAATTTCACAATTTCTGCATTAAAGATTACACATCAACATTTTGAGAGAGATTTGAGATCAGATCTTCATTCAGAATACAAATAGTGACATAAGCATGCCAATATGATTTTTAAGAGCCTAACTCTCAGAGCAGCAATGTTGTGGTATGTGTAGGAACTTGTACTCCCACCTAAGTTATAATTTGCAAAAAGTCATTTTGCATTTCTGACAGTTTCCTACCCTAACTCAATGAAGAACAAGCTTATCTATGATTTACCCACTCCCTGTCATAAAAGAAAAATCACATCTTTTTTATTTAACTGCCTCTCTCAGCTTAATTCAGCCACAGAGACTGAACTAGTTTGCAAGTGTAGTGTATTTCCCAAAATTTTATGGCTTAGCCATTAAGGCATCAGATCAAAAAACTAGTGTTTGTGATTGATAACACATTTCTTAATTTTATCTCAATAATCCTCTTCCTAGAAACTTGAAAAAGTTCTTTTCTCATCAATCTGATGGATTATTCAAATCCAGTAGAACCAAATAAAATTTCAAAACCCCAACACAATATTATATTTTACTTTGCACCTTATAGCCTTATCTACAAAAAGCATATTAATTTTTCTTGAATCATTACAAACCAATGTATGGCAGGAAGAGAGTTTAAAGGAAAGAAATGTGACCTGGTGATGCACATAAACTCTGATTTCTGCCTTAAAGCAAGGCATCAAATGTTTAAGTTTTACAAAGACACAAATGCATCTTTGTGACAGAAAAGGTGGTTTATGCCTAAACTGTCTGCAACAAAGCTGTCTGTCACAAAGGAAAACTCCCTCCCATTATAGTTTAATGGGTTACAAACAGTTCACAACAAAGTGAATCAAACACTGGAAAACATTTAACAGAAGTCATCAGCTTGGATCTGCTCCTGAGCAATACTCCCAAACTCCTTATCCCATGAAGCCTTTTATGCAAGATGCCCAATTATAAATAGCTTTAATCTTGTGCTAATTGTAAATACAGACACTTAAAACTTACTCCCCCCTCAATCTATGCAGAGAAGAATTACATAAGTCATCCAAAAAGCTGTCAAAATGCATCTTTTCCTGGCACCAGCCTGGTGCATTGTTCCTATACCCTGCATATTACTGGCGAAGTGTGCAGTGTTTTAGGGTGCTTAGGTAAATTCAAGTAGAATGTGTGTTATCTTCCATCCCTTAAGCTGTGCTGCCTTAGTGTGAGTCACCTAAACAGGGCTGAAAAGGCAAAAGAAATGCTAATGAAATATTTAATCACATTATTACATAGGCAGCCAAACACAGAGGGGACCAGATTATGCATGGCCAGCACTGCACACAGCAGGGAAGAGTTGGTTCTCCAAACAACTTGGAACCTGAACAGTCAGAAAACATGGATCTTTCACTCCACAGGGAGGGAACTTACACAGAAGGATTAAGTAATTTGAGCAAATTACTAAGAAACTAAACCAGAGCCAGAGACTGAGCCCATAACTCCAATCAGTAGACTGAGGCCTTATTACAAGGACAACCTTTCTCTTCTAATTTGGCACTGGTTTTACTCAGATAATTAGCAGATAAAACACAATGAGTTAAATAGTTCCTTGATCGTGTTGCCAGAAAATAAATCTCTTCAATTTTTAGACATAAAGGTGTACAGATTATTTACTAGACTTTCATTCCTTGCAAATTCTTCAGGAATATCTTAGTAAATGGAACCTCATTAAATTGAAACACTTAACTGGTATCACAGCCAATTAGAAATTACCTTAATGGCTCAAGAATAAATGTTGTGGTGAGGATTTTTTTTTATAGAGTATGTAAAGAGTAGAAACTGTCATAGTACATCAGATCCCTGTAATCCCTCCAAAGCTACACACAGTGTCCTTCCAGTACCACTTCACAGGCCAGTGAACTTGGAGTTAATAAATACCTTATCACCTTCTCATCTCAAGTTATGAACTAATTCCAAACAAGTATTTTAATACCAAGATTTACTAATTCTTAAAGATTAATATCTCTCCATCCTGTGTCAACACCCAAGAAAATACTCACCAGAATTCACTTTGGAAGTTATGTGTGTCACATCTACTTTCTTGGATTTGATCAAAGGTGAAGACCGCACAGAAGAGCTTCGTACAGTGCTTTTTTTGTGATCAGAAGCCTTGCTTATTTTGGAAAGGGGTGCAAAGATACCTGGAGAGAAAATTGTATGTGCCAACAAAGAACCATGGATAATGTTAACGTAACAACACTTTCCATCTACCATCTCTCACAGCAATTAATTTAGGGGGTTTTTTTCAGCCGCAATCATAACTTGCTATGCTGACAAAGCACTTGCAGGGTAGGAAGGACAAGCTCAATTGAACAGTGAAACCAAAATCCTCATCAAGCAACTTGAACAGAGTAAGTTGGAAGAAGTCAGTAAGACTATCAATTAGAATCTCCTTTTTGTCCTATCAGTAACATTCAGTCTCCACTGCTACAAAACACAGGACCTTTGTATGTCCTGTGTGTCCATGGCACATCAATTAAAATACCTCAAGCTCAAAGTTAGAAAACAACTGCAAGTATGACTATCTTACCAAGGAACACAAAGCACATAAAGAAACATGGCTATTACTGTTATAATACAAACAAGTAGTTTCAACAGTACAGATGAAAAACCAGGAAATCTCACAGTTTCAAGGAAATAACCAGAAATTTCCACTGGTTGGTTGTTTCAGTGGTTTTGCAAATTACTGCAGCCAAAGCAGTAGGAACAGCTAAAATAACCAATAAATCAAACAAAGCACTACAAAGAAAAGCACCAGAATCTGCTACCTGTTTTTATCCTCCCTAAACATTCATATCTTCCAGTACTCTTTAAAAGTTGGGGAGTTTAAAAATTTAAGAAAAAGAAAATAAAGGCTATACCGCGTTTTGGTGCACACTTGAAGTACTGGACTTTTCCAACACTTCCATTGTTCTTTCCTTCTGGTTCATCCAGCTCTACACCAGCCCACTGGCCACTGGCAAATTCCGTTGTGCCACAAAATCTTAAGGTACCAACCTACAAGAAAATCATCAACACAGAATGGGTTTGTTAAACAAGTTTTGTTCATGAGAAAATAGTAAAGGCTATGAAAGAGACAGCAAGTCATCTCCAAGCTCTTTATCACAAAAATACAAACATCATTTCCCTCACTTATTCACATTCTTACCTTTCAACACCACTCAATACATTTTCCAAAACATCTTAGTCCTTCTGTGTATATTTTGCATTTAACAGCAGCCATGGTTATGGACAGATCTCACCACAGACAAGAATTAGACATTAAGAACCACTGTAAATACACCTCTAGGTCAGCAAGGTACAGGAGCACACGCCCAATGAGAGGTTTTACTTTCACTGTTTATACAACAAGAATTACAGAATCAGGGGCTAGGTATCTTCCTGAACTGCAGTTTCCATAGAAATATTAGATTAGAAAAATCTATAAGGGCCTAAATACATACATACAAATACATATATTTTTATATACATAGTCAAGGTTCAAGGGTAAACTTCAGGGCATAATAATTTTTTTCTTTGGAAAAGATTCCTAAGTCTTCTATTCCCTCCTTATGACTAAACAAAATTTTAAAAGCCAGCAAATGTTTTAAACATTTGCTGTTGCTTCAATATATACCATAAACTCTGAACAGATAAGCATATGAAGCATATCAAGACAGACCAGTCTTGCTGGTGGACCTCATTCTCTGCAAACACACACTATAAGCTCACACACTTCAAACAAACAGGGGAGGAATAACTAAGCGAGATGCATTTAACATTGATTTAAATTCCTTTTCATATTTGATTTTTAAATTAGTTTTAGTAATAAAAACCTTTGATCTTTCAGTTGCTCAGTTTTCCTCATCTCATGTGACCTTAATACTATCAGTTCATTTTACACTATGCCTCCACTGTTTAATCCAACCCTCAGAGAGTAAACAGATAGAAACAATTTTATTTTTTTTCTATAAAACCTTTCAGCTACTCTCTCCTAATGTCTGTAAGGAAATAAACATGTCCCAGAGCCTGCTCTCTTATGCTGAAGATCTCCTTTAAACTTGATTGTTATAGGCAGGTATGTCACACTAATCTAGACTGAGACCTTTTAGCTACCAACACAGGGATCAAGTTCAGCCAGAGGAAGCTCAGCCAAGCAGCACCACAGATTCTTACAATTCCTCCACTTACTTTCCAGGCACCAGCCAAAGGGCACTTACTGAGCAGAGAGAAGAGATCAGCCAGTACCTTAAACTGGAGATGGGAGATGGCAAAACTGCGGCTCCCATTTTGCCCTAGGACTTGTGCAAGCAAGCAGCACAGGATCTCTCTCACACGAGAAAGAGCAGGAGCAGTTTCCTCCCAGCTCCTGGTCTCCCTGCACTCCCATTTCATCAGATGTGATCCAAATGGACACTCAGCCTAGCAGAGCAGGAGCTGGTGGAGCTGTGGGGCCCCGAATCACATACACATAAACACCTGCTTACACAGCTTCCTACCCTGTAAGACAACCGGAATGACAGGCGCAGTAGGAGCCAAGAGAGGAATCCATTCTCCCTCTGGCATCTACTGTGTTTGGCTTTCAAGCTTCATTAAAGCTGACATATTAGGAGACTGCAGAAGCAGGAAAGAGAACAGGAACCTGTAAATATAGCTCCAAAAAATGCTGCTGTTCCAAGTGCCCTCATCCCAGCTTCCGTATTCTGGAATGGGAACTCATCCAGAAGAAGGTTAAAAACGGGGCACCATTTTCATCATCCTGTTTTCACTTTTGCTCCACCCTGCAGGAATTTAGGAGTGTCGAGGGTGAGGGGAAGGCAGGGCTGAGAACAACTTCTCCATTCAGGCTAATGGAGAAAAGGGGTGGGAAGCGATGTGGGAGTACTGCACAACAGCTCCTCGCACACAAAGGAAGGAAAGGAGGAAAGCTGACGTGGAAATGGAAGTTCAAAAAGCACAATCACATTCCTTCTTCCCACCTGCTCTGGAACAGATTTGGCTCCCTTAAAGAAAAACAAGCTAGCTGCAAAGCCCGGCTGGGCTGCGGCACCACAAAACAGCTTCCAACAACTTCTTAAAACACACTGCAACAGCATAATCAATCAGAAGAATAAAAGTAACCAAACCCAGGCAGCTCTACCCATGCACAGTGAGCACATTACAGCACAAACCATTCTGTGGGCCTTCCTCAGAGGAAAGATACACAAGAGCACCAATTTCATCACCTTCTTGCTCTAAAGCCTCCGTTAACTTGCACTTACGTTATCTGCCCTTGCTGCCACTGTGATTTCTGATAAAGAAACTTCTGTCTTTAAAGAGTAAGTGGCTTTCTGTACACACTTCAGTTAAAATGCCTTCTGCATAGCTAGTGATTCCTTCACTTTTCCTGATCCAATTTCAAGAACACACCAAATTAAAACACACAATGGAAGCTGCTTCGCACTCTCGCTGGAGATCACTTTAGGACATTTCAGTTGTGACAGTTACAAACCTGAAGTTACATTAGGAAAACTACTAAAGCTAAAGCTATTCAAACATAAAATTTTGCTCACAAATGCTTTCAATATTTACCAGGAAAAAAACTACTTCTTTAAAAGAGTTCTAGCACTGTTAAATCATTTTAGATCCCTTGCTATCAGAGCAAATAAAAAGTCTGATATTGCATTCAGTATTCAATGTTACAGTTTTCAAATGCATTTTTAAAAACGTGGCTATCATGGTAGCTTCCAAAAGGCTATTCAAATTTGAGCTAAACCTCTATTAGCTATATTCTTACACTTCCACAGAACCACGTAACAACCCTGTTGGCACAGCACTGCTTCAAAGATTTTAGCTGCATTGCACCAGTGAAATTGGGTTACTATAGGCTAAGCAGAACTGAAGGGTTTTTTTTTTCCTGCCTTCTGGAAACTATCAGGAGTACTTCATGAATGCACACTCCTAACAAAGCTGGGCAACTCACAAAGTAATTTGTGAATTTTACCATCACTTTGATGTGACACCAAAAACATTAATAAAAGTTGAGTCATGCTGATGTACTATAGGAGACTGCTAAAAATCATTCACAGACACAAATGCAGCCTATGCCTCTCAAAACTGCTTTTCATAATAATGACTTTATCACACAACTCTTCAGCTTATTACTTTCTGTAACCAGTTCCTTGCTGCCATCCAGAGATCACGCCTTCGAGAAAGCATTTCAGACCCTCAAACTGAAGCATGTCTCCAAAGGGGTAAGTAAATGGACTCTAGGAGTTATGAGGGTAGTACCAGGTTGGTGGCCATACCTTCTGTCCTGCAATAACAACACGATCTCCCAGCTTCAGGCCAAGCGATAAAAGCATGGCCCTGCCTGTGACGTGGTCATAGGTTGGAATCATGGCTTTGGAGATGTCACACGAGAGAGGCACTGCATCCAGCAGTATCTGCTTGATTTCCTTTGCACTGGCTGCTGCATCTGCCATTTCCAGTGGCATATCTACTGGATCAGGAACCACATCTGCTGGAATCTGCCCTTTGTCATTCTGTAGAAACATAACATGGCACAGGATTTAATGTTGTTACAAGATAAATCTGATCAGGTGAAACCACAGCATTTTATGAAGTGTTTAATCCTCTTTATTAGATATTTTTCCTAGAATATAAACAACTATGAAAACATCCACATTTTCAAATAAGGATGCCAAAACATCCTTAGATAGATAAGCTAGCATGTACAGCATCTCATTTTTGAAACTCACAAGTAACTAACATTTTCAAACTTAAGAACATTATTAGGACTCAGAACACCTGAAACAAAACACCTGTGTGTATCTGTGTACCTAAACACAGATTTAGGTAAGCAAGGCAGACTTCTGGTCTGTAATGCCAACGCTGAAAAGCCAACTCCTCCCAAAGAATGTATCTTTACCCAGCATAAAGCTTGCTCCTTGGCGAGGCTTATTCCAAATGTAAGAGGAAATTTAATTAACATATGCTGCATGTATAGAATATACAAATGTGATGGCTCACATCAGTACCTGGATAAATCTGTTCAGGTTTATCGAGATACAGACTATCCTAGGAGAGATGGATTAAGGACAGAGTCCTTTCCAAACATGTCCCATTCCCAGAGAGCCGTGACTGTGAGTCCCTGTATGTCCTACGTGACAGGACAAGTTGTTGGAGCACCAGCTCCCCTGGAGTTAACCTCAACTCCAGGCCAGCTGCCCAGACAGCAAGTACTGTCAGGCTGCTCCAGGGACAGTTCTACCTACACTCTCTAGCAAAGCCATTGGTGTGGAGCTTCATCTGTCTGCCCATGCTCACAATGTTTGTGGAAAAATAACCATCTCAGTCTTCCAAATTTCTCTCAACTGAGCCCCTGGACTCGGACATTACCAGAAGCTCAAAGAAGGAATGATGCAGAGTAAGATTGAATTTGTTCTGGTCCCTTCAAAACAGACTAGAAGTTCAGTGTTTCCTGAGCCCCCTCTCAATCCATCTCAAAGCTAGAAAAGTACAATTCTTACTCCGCATTTACACTGCTGTTCCCATACAATCAAACTCTACACACTGTCTCTACTCAAAACTGTATTGCAGGTTTGAAGAATTCAATATCCACCATTCCTTAAAAAGCTCCAATCACTCTGTAAGTAAAAACAGGCTATAGCTGGGTTAAAGTTGAGTGGGGAGTTTGTTTTGAGTTTGTAGTCATCACTTTACAGATTATTTTGGTCACATCAGTCCCACAATTCAGCCCACCAAGTGCCCTGCAAACCTCTGTGCCAACACAAAGCAGTACAGAGCAGTGGCAAGGAGGCAAAGTGGAAGCTCAGGATTTCTCAAGGGCACAGACACATTTGCCAGCTCAGAATATTTGTGCAACTACAAAGCAGCGTTCCCTGTGACAACAGACTCCTAAACATACAAACATACAGCTGCCAGAGAACTTCAGACACACATATGCACAGTGAATAAAGAGACAAAAAAGAAATTTTTTAAGAGCTCTAGATTGAATATCATGAAGAACTGTATGGACAATAATGTTCCAGAAGATTTCACACCAACGGTGCTATATAAAATAATGACTTTTGAGTACCCTTAAAACAACTATAATTTCTCCTTAAAAAAAACAAAACAAAACAAACAAACAAACAAACACCACCAACCCTGCATTTGAAAATGGAGAACTGAGATAATGGTTTTGCTAAATTAAGAAAACCTTCCAAGCCCTTCCCCCACCAAAAAATCAAACAAAAAAAAAAACCCACATAAAAAAACAAACATCCGAATCAAACACAAAACTCAATCAAAACCCAGGATTTGTGGCTAGACACATAAAGCAACACTTTGCACTATAACCTATGCCTATTATGAGTTACTAAGCAGAGCAGGTGATGTTCATGCATTATCAGTTACTCATGCTAACACCAGGCTTAATGCTGAGCACAACACTGCATTTCTGGAGGGCAAAGATTGCACTCCTCCATTTCTGAAAAGATCCCCCACTGCCATGACAGCTGTTGCAAGACACCAATGAGTATTAATAAATGAAAGCTCAAACAACAAAGAGGAGAACCTCCTGAAAGTTACTTGAACTAATGAACTAGACTGTGACACAAAAATACAAACTTCAACACACAAGCAGGACAAAGCATATAAAATCATCCACTATGAGTTGTAAATATTTCTTTCTGAGGCACTATCACTCCATGTAGCACACTTTCAGCTAATCAAAATCCTGGACAGACTGTTCAGTTTTTTCAGGTACCTTTTTCACCTTCTGGTGAATCTACAACCTAACTCCTTACCCTAAAGGCAGGATTTGCTCCATGTTCCAGTAAACACTTGACAGCTCCTGTGCATAGGTTAAATGCAGCAATATGCAAAGCTGTTCCAAAATCAAAATCACTACAGGTGGCATCCACATCTGCAATTAAACATCACATGTGAGGTATGCAAGTCTGTTACATGAACATTTCACCCTACAGATTCCTAGGGAGGACATTCATTTCTACAGTTTATGTCAGCATTTATACAGAGACACCATTATTTATGTACCGAATGCATATGAGAAGCAATTCTACATAGAATATCAACCTTATTTACATCTGCTTATTCATACCACGAACCAAGGCAGGAGATGAGCATGTACCTTCACTCATTTTTTAATACTGATGGCTTAACTGCAAAATTGCTGCCACTCAGGATGCCCAATCTACCATGCCAAGATTAACAAGTGAGTAACTTCAGGTTTGCAAGTAAATTAATGTTTTAATGTTCCAGAAACATTTATATTTTATTGCTTCTAGGTGTCAAACATTAAAATGAGATGCATCTTCAACCAGTTGTTTTCCTTTGCGAGCAGGCAGTAGGGCAAGGGAAAACTGATTATACATCTGCTTTACATTGATTTAATTACTAATGGCCAAGAATGAAGTAAGAGCTGGTGACTGTTATACTTTCTTTGTTTTCAAAGAATTGCACTCTGAAGGGTCTCACACTGATAGTCTGGAAAACGGAGCACTGCATTTGACTGGAAGAGATTTAACACAATATATATTTCTATCAGTTGTTCCCAATATATCTTTCAATCTGCTATGAAGTTATTACTGTTGTAGAAGATCAGAGTTTAAATGTCTGTTTAGTCTGAGGCTCCTCTCTTAAATTACACAAGAGATGTCATTTTGAGTCAATTAGGTATAGGACTGTTAATTAAAAATGCCAGCTGATTTAATACACAAACCAAAAGACCACAAGTACGAGCAGTAATGTTCCAATTTGAAATACCGGTGAGGAACATAAAACTTTCCACCTCAGGGCTGAAGAATGTCCTCGTATTTTCCAGTACCAGTCTCCATCCCAAAAAACACAAGCCCTTCTCACAATGCCATAAACAAAGCATATCCCAACTGCACCAACATCCTTATATAGTTACACTAAACTAACATTTTGGGGGCAAATAAAACATCAACATATATAGTAGTTATATATGCCTGTACAGACATATTAAGTTCATACGTACTAATAAAAACTGACTCAATTTTATAAAGATGGAAGGTAACAAATTTGCAATCAAAATTTAACAGTTTTGCAATTGCACTGATGGAACACAAACACGAAAAAAGACTGCTATCACATGCCTCAGCCATAATGAGAGCTAGGTATGCAGATGCACCCTTTATATACCAAAGGTCAGAAGACATCACCAGTTTAAAACCATGTAGAAGCTAAGGAGCGGTATACATCCATTGAAATTTCCATGGAATACAGCCAAACATTTTCTGCACACGTAGGAACCAACTTCCAGAAATACTGGTCAGTAGCATCAGCTACTGAGCCAGCAATAGTTGTATGTATTCCTATTTTGAAAAACAACTGATGTGTGGTTTGGTTTTTTGAATTACATTTTGTGACTTCCTCAGACTTGCAAGCTTCATGCTTAGATTTTTTGAACAGTTCTCTCACAGCTTTGATCTAAGTGGGCATAGTAGAGGTGACAGAAAAAAGATAAATATCAAATGTTACCCGGTAACTACCCCCAAACTATCTAGAGGAAAATAATACACAATTTTTGTATTTAAAACCTCTAAAAAGCCAAGATCAAACTAGCTCTCTCTTGTAACAACTGAGGAGTAAATCTGTATAAAGACTTTAACTACAGAGTGTCATAAAGAAAATAGTTTAGCAGTAAATCAAGAGGAAACACCTGTGCTTCACAATGGGTGTCTCAGAGTCAGCACACCACTGTCTTGAAAAGTTATTTATACATTAACAACCATTTTTTTCTCCAGTTCACTATGGATCCATCCAAAGCATATTCACCCTCTACGTATGTTCTTCCTTCTCTGCAAGCTGCCTGATGAAGTATGGAGCTAAAATTATTCTATTAATTCAGACTACCCATTGTTTCCATGGTACACGGCAAATAATTTTATGTATTTCCTGAGATAAAAAACATCAGCTGCTTATCCAAGAATTGCCAACTGCCGAGATGGAGATGTTTAACCGGAGTGGTTTCCTTGGAAATCTGAGCAAAGTCCCATCCTTTCTGTAGGAACTGCACAGGAGGAAAACACCAAATGCAAATGAGGTCTGAAAGGAGACCTAAACTGCTGATGCAAATTACGGAGACCAGGCTATTGAAATGTGACGTGGATTTAACTACTGTGCAGTCTGATTTTGTCTTTTGTTACCAAGCCACACTCGTCACCTCCTAGGCACGTCGTACCAGTAAGAGCACTGCTTAACTATTACTTCCATGGAGATTCAAGCTGTGGTAAGCAAGCCTTGGGTACTCCAAAAGCCTACCAGATTTCCAGAATGTTGAGACAGAGTCCCTAGCTAAAAAATCCTTTTGCAAAATGGCACAATCAGAAGGATACTCAGTAGAACAAATTAACATTTGTACAATTTTAGTAATAAAGCTGCTTATTGGTTTTGCTGTCCTGACCAAACTAGAAACAAACAGTTCTGGTTCAGAACCATTTCTGTATTTCCATTTGCATTAGTATAAATAGGGTTCCAATTACCAATCCTTCACAGGATCATTCCAAAAATTATTACCTATTTATGCCAAACACTAAAGTCAAATTGTTGGACCTCCTACATAGCTGAGAAATGGGAAAAACAAGCATGTCAAAATTGCCTCAGTCACAGGTTTGCCACATGCAATTGCCAAATTCCCACTTCTCCTTTACCCTTCTCCCAGCATTTCAAACATACTTCTCAATGTTTAAGCAACCTTAAAAACCACAAGATTTTACTACAATAGTTTTATCTTTGGTTTTCTGCAAACATTCTCTTAGTTCTCAATAACTTAGGATTAACCTGTTTGCTTTCCAGTCTATTTGAAACTTCTATTGTCTCGTACAAAGCTCAAGTTTAAATACCAGCAATGGAAACACTGCAGCAAACCACTAAAAATAGGTTAAGAGAAAAATGAACCAGTGAGACTGAATAAAAGAGTAAGAAATTATTTGTGTATAATGGATAAACAAACACCACACTTACAGACCACTATACACCAGCTTAGGATCTACAAAATATGGACAACTACATGAAACAGAGGTAACACTGCCTACCTTTTGGCTTTGCATTTTTCAAAATAACACTGATCAGCTCTGGAACATCAAAGTAGGCAGCATAATGCAAGGCATTCATATTTGTCCAGCGGCTGCGTAAGCTGCTGTCAGCACCCAAAGCAATAAGCTGTGTTGCAAATTTTACAGCAGTTTCAACATCACCTGCAGGGTAATTTTTGCAAAATATGCATTAGTGATTTATTTATTTGACCTCAAAAAAACACACACATGTTTACGTGTAACACAGAGTGTACATTAAGCCCTTCAAGCTCCCAGCAGAACTATAACTATGCCTTTCTTTTTAGGATTAGGATACAGAAATCTTTACCTTTTATCATGAAGGGCTGAAATCTCTAGTATATAATAAAACTACCTTTTTTTCTCTAATACAAGTAATGTGTCAATCATCAAACTCAGGAGTTTTAGTATCTGGCAGAAGAAAAAGAATTACACATCACAATGCTGAAGTTTATGTTAAAAGATCTGCCAACACCAAGGAACATGACCTATGCCAGACCTCACTCAAACTCAGAGAAGTGGGCTCAGGTCAACAAAAAGTAACACAACACAGAAAAGTTAATAAGGGTGTTCAAAGAGTTAAACGTACTCTCATTTCCAGTACTTATGACCATAATAATGCAAACAAAGTTTATTGTTCTCTTCTGACACGAACAGGGTGAAAGAAACAAAACAAAGAGAACAGCCAGTCACCTAAATATTCTGCTGTAAGAAAACTATAGCACAAACTATAGCAAACTTGCAGCTTGCACCTCAGTCTGAAACTGCCTTTGCTACACGAAATATCTAAGCTGGTACTACTGTGTGCAATACCTATACCACTAACTCAGCTCGCTCCCCACGGCCACAGCCATAACTGCACTGCCTAACTGCAGTTCTGCACCTTCCTTGCTCATGGCCACTAGAAGAGAGCAAACCACACACCAAAAAAAGAATCTACTGCAAGGAACAATTCTGTAACAGGCAGTGGGATTAGTTTATGTGAACCAATTAGGTTTTTACATCTATAATGACTTTTTTTTTACTCACCAATGCCATGAGCCCCTGATTTGCAAGTGTAATGCAGGAGGGTCATATCAGTCAGTCCATCTCTGTCATTCACATTGCAACCCCTTTTAATGATCTGACAGGCAAGTGGAAAACAAGCACGTTTTAGCTCTGACATCAGTAGCATTTCATAAGTTATTTCACATATATTGACTCCTGGATTCATTGCGAGGGCTAGTAACAAAGAAGCCTGCCAGAAGAGACTCTAACTGCAGAACTGAGCAACATACACAAATGTAATAAACAGTATTATACCTAACCTTCAATATTTACAAGTTTCAAAGATTCTTAATATTGCTCCTTCTAACATATACTTCACATGCTAAAAAGTTAAGCAGTTAACTGCACAGGAAAATGATTTATGAAGCTCTTCCCTTGTTCTTTGATCTCTCAACAATTAGCCCCCCACTCCCACACACCCCCAAAAAGAAGCCCCCAGCTATAACATGGTAGGGTTAATCTTCACTACACTTCTCCACATGGCCAGAAAAGCCTGTAATCCAGAAGAAAAATAAGAAAGTAGGATGAAATTACTAAAAACTCATTTTGTGCCTTGGAAATATTGCCCTTAAGGTCAGGTTTCAACCGTAACTTCATATATTGGAGTTTGGGATTACTGCTAAGTAGGAAACTGGAACACCAAGGTGAAGGGTCTCAACACAATTGCCTCGAGAGAAACACTGTTTATACCATCTATGCACATGTACTGAATTTCATCCATCATCATTCTCTTTCCAAATAAAAGCTGACAACATGTGGAATACAAGACACAATCAGTCACTACTTGTTAAAAGGCAGAAACTGTATCTGGATTTATGATTAATTCTGCTTCTGAATGAACTGGTTTTATTCACTATCAACACAGTATTTAACACTGAGAGCATTCAAGGATCTTCATTTGTATCTCACCTCATTCCCAATAATATCGATATTCTGCTGGACCTGTGGAACCCACTGCCTCAAGATAGCAAACAATTCAGAAACTGATGTTTTGGGGTTGAAGAGTATTTCTTGGCATGCTGCATCATTGGGATCGAAGAAGGAAAACTCTGTTAAAAAAAAGAAAAAAAAGAGTCCTTACGTAAAATCTTGACCATTAACACGCATCTAGTTTTTCAAACTCAGAGGCAAAGAATAGCAGAGAGTCAAAGAATGATGAGAGCCACTCATCACACTGGAAAAATCAGAATGATGAACTAATTCAGAAAATTTTCTCTAACATCTGCTCTGTTTTTCCTTTAATACTAAGGTCTTGCTCACACTTCTGAAAAAGCTTTGAATCAGCAACCAATACAATGGTGCTGCAAGAGTGACTTTAAGTTTAGGTAAGGAGTAACAGAGATGTACAGTGATTCTGCTAATAAGGGTTTACTGTTGTTCAAGCCAGGCAAAGGCTGCAGGTTCCACGCTGCTCCCCAACACAGACAAGCCTATTGATCTCTCAGGGGTCAAGTGCATACATGATTTCTCCATATACTACAAAACATGTTTTTTCCTTCTTCTTCTTCCATCACAATTTACATAGAACATACTAAAATATAAACACACACTCAAATCCAGAAGGCATTCTGTGACCTCCTCTATTTTCATATATTTCATGAATGCATCAATCCCAGCTGGTGGCAGCTGCGGGTAACAAACATCTCCAAAAATTAAGGCACCAAACCAAGACCAGAAAAAAAAAACAACCATCCATTTTTAAAGATTTTAAGCTTCATGTTCTTTCAGGCAACCCAAACCTCAAGTGTATAAAACACCTTATTATAAAAGTATATGCTACGTTACTCACAGGTGGGGGGGGTGTGTGTGTGCGCGCGTGCGCACGTCTATACACACCCTCTATTTTTAATCTGTGGAATTTCCTCCAGCTCTGGAAAATTATATGAAAGACTCTGGATAGCAATGGCTATGAGGAATGGGAATGGAAGCAGAGTCTATTGCCATCAGCAAATGAATCCTGGCAAACACTGAACTTTTACCCCCACTGCAGCTACCGGGGAGTTGCCTTTTAAACAGGTTTCGGATAAATGTACAACGTCAGCTCATATCCATCACAGATTCACGGCTCTCAGACAGGACAGACAGGTTAAGCAACACACAGCATCACCCATCTGGGTGTGTGACATGGTATAAACCAACCCTGGGTGAATCATCCAAACCTTTCCACAAAAACAGTGTACCTGATTTCTAGATTGGATTAACAGATAAAAGCATGTACAGAGCTCGCTTCCTGGCTATTTAGAGTTCCTCAAACTGCATCGCCTTGATTCAACAAGAATGGAAAAGGAGGACAGCTTCACTGATATTTAACATGAACTTTTATTTGCACCAAGCATATAAAAAACCCCAAGCACCTTATCCCCCAGCACTACACAAAGTGTGCTTCTTCCCTACATCCCATGCATCAACATCTACTGATTTATCCACTAATATTTACCTTCCACATAAACTACAGTTGATCTACAGCTGAAAGCTACAAAGTAAACAGCCAACTAGACAACAAGATAAATGATCTTGCACAATATTCACAGTTCTGACTCTACTAGGAAGATTTCGAGCTACAAACCTGATCCAAATTATCTATCAGAAATCAACTCTAGCAGACTGTTACAATCAGCATGCTAGGGTAAAAATTTGAGACTATATTAAGTATTAATAACAACCATCCTAAGTGCTTAACAGGAGATCAGCTCTAGTCTTTGCAAATCAAAGCAATGCTACAGAAAATCTGTTAAAGCAATGAATTCCATGAAAGGATAGCAGCAGCATCTAGACACTTTAAAATATTACTTTCTCCCCCTCTACCTTTCCCAAGTATTGATTACAGTACTCAACTATGTTAAGGAAAAATAAATGCACTGAATGTAGAGACAAAGAATCTCTCTCTGTTGTGGCTTAACCTCCTTTACCCAGATTCAACAATGTTACTGTTACACAGGTGACAGCAATCTCCTATAAAAGGAATTTTTTTTATTTAATGAGCAGGCAGAGACCAAGTAGGACAGACAGTAGTGACATCATAGGGTTATTAGAAGATATCACAACAAAACAATGTTTATAGAAGGCAAATGGAAATTTTATCTAAGGGATAAGAAAGCAGAATGGAATAAATCATGGCACTACTTAGAGTAGACTATGAGAGACAAGTGATGAGGATAAGGCTAAATCATGTAAAGACACACCTTCATGTACTGAAATGTATCATATGGAACAGTTACATTCCCAACCTCAGTTAACTTATAAAATGGGTCTTGAGAATGCTGAGTCTGTCAAAGACAGACCATTACATGTATTTATTTTTCCTGAATATAGCTGATTGCTCTAATGAATGCACGGGAAACACAGAGGTGGAGGGAGTAATTTTTAACCTATACAGATGCTATTAACATCTTCTGCAACATTCCAAGGCATTATAATTGCAGCTATCAGTGAAGCTCCTTACCTACAGTGACATTTTAACACATTATATACTGTTAGAAATTTTATTATAATTTATACATGTGAAGACAGTTATTGAAGACAACCATTATTCTGAAAGCTGATCACTGACACTTGGTATAATTTTCTACCACTCACTTTACAGTCCTTACCACCACAAATGTACACTTCCAACAGAAATATTCCCTTCTAGTCCACTGTTTACACACTGAAAGCACAAGAAAAAGCGTAACTCTAGAGGTTTTAAATGTGATGTAGATTAACTTCACTTACTTACTCCAATTTTAACATCTTAACACAATATCCAATTCTACACTGAGATGAGGAAGAACTACAAACATGTGACCACACATGCACAGAACTGTACAAAGGAAAAGATATAATTTATAGTGTATGCAACAGGAAAAATGGAAAAAGCACAGGTCTTCATCTTTCATTTCCTTTAACAGAGAATCCACGTAATAAGAAAACCTTTTCTGGAAAGAAATAACTAAGAGTTTATAGCTTTTCTTAAAATTTATTATTCAAATTTATTCCCTGCTGATCCCATACTCATTTTCTGTTTAAAGTACATACCACAGTCTGAAGGCATTGGTGCTGCAGCAACAGAAAAAGTAACAGATGTTTCAGAGTTTGGGAATAAGAACCGTTCTCTTTCAATGAGGGAATCTCCTTCGAAGGAAGGTTCTGGGAGATCCTCTATGGTCATCTTCTAGAAAACCACTTTAGGAGGAAAAAAATTAATAAATAACCTCATTAGAAATATTTTGGATTGGTTCTATCATAGTAAGATATAATGTGCAATGAGACTAAAATCTTAAATCTGCAAACAAACTATTATTGCCATTACATTCATACAAACTAATAAATTAACAAAGCTAGCAGAGTACGGTGTCAATGTTAGCCACCTTCTAGTTTTGACTCCCACCACTAAACTTGCACGTTATTAATGGAAAACATCCTATTTCTCCCCAGTTTCCCACTTGAGCAGTGAAGAAAATATTAATGCTATAATTAGCAAACACACAATGAGGATAAATGGATTAGTGTGTTTCACAGCTTTATGAAAATGTGAAGCATCAAGTACCTGCCCTCATACTCGGCATGCATATTCCCTCCCTTCACCAGGAGCAAGAACATGCTACCAGCTACTGCTGCCTCCTCTTTTTAAATTCTCAACTCTTTCATCTTCCCACACACAGCCGCAGACAATTCATCACCAAGTGATTCACTCCTGGACTCACGATTCCATATCAGCTCCTTTCCCAGCTCTTCTCCTCGATGTTTTAAAATAGCACACTTACCACAGCGTTGTAACCTTCACCCTCGTGTTGTTTCCAGTCAACTTCCCAGGCCTTACAGCAACCTAGGAGAGAGAATAAAGACTAAATGGTTGTATAGTTATAGTGATAAAACCTAACAACCAGCCCAAGTTACATCCTAGTTATGGTTCACAGGCTAAGATCAGAGGAAAGCTGGCTACCACTTGTAAGACATTTTATCAGGAAAATTCATTAACAAATAACAAAAAAATCATTATTCTTAATAGAAACAGACATGATTGCAGCATCAAAGGCTACACCCCACAGTTGAAAAATTGAAATTCTGCATCTTGATTTACCATTATTAAACACTTGGAGTAAAAGCAACATTTCTACTAAACAACCTACATTTTTATTCTGGAGATTGCTTACAGTGCTCTTTTCTCAGGAATTTGTTTGGCCCATCTGCTTGACAGAACGAAGTCGTGGAGCTTCAAGGCATATTTGTTTTTATTACATTTAATCTACACCCAAGTAAATATGAAAAACTAAAGGAAGACTTATTTTGGTTTTTGTATATAACACACGGCAAGCTATATGAGTAGATTTACTCCGATATTTCCCCAAATAAATCTGTCCCACTACTTGGGACCTCACAATCTACATGCTAATATAAAAGGCATTTTAGCAGTGTATTACAGATGCTAATCTTGATGTAAATAAATTAAAGCCTCCTTTTCTTGCACTTCATACACAGTTCATCTTGTCCTCAAGTTGGAAATAAAGGTCCACATGAAAAACGCTCATTTTTCTCCAACTAGTTTATTTCCTTAGTCTTATACAGCTGTACAAATGCATGTTCTGGCATGAACATCAAGGAGGAGGACACTGGAAGGACAGGACTATTTTTTCCCACAGCATTATCAAATTGCATTGGCTTACATGTTCTTTTATTCAGTAAGGCCAAAAATATCTCTAATTATTTCAATTAATATTTTCTTACAGTCAGGAAAAGTTAAAAGTTTACATTTCAATGGCTTAATAGCCATCATAAACATGACAGCAACAGCTTTCTTGTGTAAGGGACTAGAAAGTCTCTTAAGCTGCAAATGCCTAATTAAATTTCTTTTGAAGGGCAACAGTGAAATAAATCTGCTACCATCTGATATTTCTTCAAAAGCTTCGGCAAAACAAAATAAAGCTTTGTAAGACACATGAATCCACAAGTTTCTCACAGGCAGCACCTGAGACGCTCTCACAAAATGCACAAAGGAACAAGATGCATGAGTACAGAAGACATATTAGCTGAGTCTCTTAAGCTGGAAAAAGACACAAAAGAAATTAAAAGCTTTTTTCACAGCCCTACACTGAGGGAACAAAAGGAACACAATGAAAAGTAGCCAGACCTGACTGAGCAGATGGTAACAGAAGATGTGAGATTTTGAAAAGTAGGACAACTAAGTTGCTGGAACTTGAAATCAATGGAGACATTTCAAAATTAATACAAGAAAGACTGTTCACTGCACACAGGAAAGCAAACCAAACAGAACACAACCTGTGCAAGTGGCCAGGGCATCTTTTATTCTGAGGGGCCAGAGGCAAGAACACCATTTGTATTCTGCCAAAGCAGAGCAGGCAGGGAAACAACCTGTGCTGTCAGGTGAGTAGCACAAAAACCCAAGGGCTACAATGCAGATGCTGGCCCAACTCCATGAAGAATGAATTCACACGTCCACGGGAGTGCCAACACCCCCAGCCGAAGCGCGCACATCCTCACGCTGCGGGGTGTTCATTTGGCTCTAGAAATGTGCCGCGTGTCACGACACCAGCACCGAACCACGCAATGTCAAGGCAACACGTTCTGCACCCATGACCACCTCCAGAGGCTGCCAGCTCAGGTGTAAGAACTTCACAGCTAACTAACACCACACACACAGCTGGAAAGGCAAAGGGAAAGGAAAAGGCTGAAAATTACTTCAAATAAAGTGAAAAGGCAAACACACGCCATCCTCATAATGACTTCTGCTGCAAGCAAAAACAAAACCGCCTGAGGTATTAACAACACCCAAAACATACTTTTCACCAAGATTCGACTGGAAAAGTCCTGGTGAAATGGAATGGGAGGCTTCCAAAAGAGCAGTGACTTTCCTGTAATAGCAAGAAGAGTTTAGAGCAAAACTATTAAGAGAAATTACATGAAAGACAGAATTCTTCTGTTCACAGCACTGCCAAACTACCACTGAGCCTAGTTTAGCACAGCAGAGTACCATACTTACTATTTGCCAGCCATACGTTCTTCCAACTGAATTATATCTGCAAATGAAGAAACAGAAATATGAGGCGGAAAAAAAACTTCAAAGAGTCATCAGATGCACACACCCTTTTTTTTGACAAAACTGAAGAGCAACTACAGGTTTCCTGATATCCACACAGTACACAGGAATGCATGGTAGCTCAGCATATACATATAAAAAAACTTCCATAATAGAGGAGCCAACTTTTTCATGTACTCTAGTTTCTAATCTGTGTTAAAGCACAAAGCTTTCCTGCAAGTGCTGTAAGAACTTGCGAGTGCTAAAGCACTTCAAGCGCCAACATACAGTTGTGCTGGGCTTTGATAGCTGAACCTGTCACAAATGTGATGCTATTTTTGACAACAACTATGCATAATGGACTCCTTACCACGTAGTTAGATGTGCTCCAGAAAAATTAAGTTCAGAGAACAAGTTTCTTGCTCATACATCATCTGCCCACTTCAGAACGTTTACAGCACGAGTGGTAGACATGTTATACACATGTAGGTACACTCTAGACTTGGGTGGTGTGCAGGGCCCTCTTGCAACACGGCAGTGTTTTCACAGAATTACAGATTCACTGAATTGTCCGGGTTGGAAGGGACCTCTGGAAACCATCCAGTCCAACCCCCTGCCGAGGCAGGGTCACCTGGAGCAGGTGACACTGGAGCGTGTCCAGGTGGGGTTTGAATGTCACCAGGGAGGGAGACCCCACGACCTCCCTGGGCAGCTGTGCCAGTGCTCTGCCACCCTCATATAAAGAAATTCTTCCTCATGCTGAGGTGGAATTTGTGTTTTAGTTTACAGCCATTGCTCCGTGTCCTAACACTGGGCACCACTGAGAAGAGTCTGGCACCATCCCCTTGGCACCTGCCCTCGAGATATTTATACGCATTAATGAGATCCCGTCTGTCTTCTCTTCTCCGGACTACACGGGCCCAGCTCCCGCGATGCTCCAGACCCCCACCTTCGTGGCCTCCACTGGACAGGCGTTTTGGCAAGCTGGAAGTTTCAGGGAGCTCAGGTCCCGCACTCCCCAGGCTCCTTCTGCTCGCTCAGAGCTCCCCGCGCCACCTCCCCAGCACACGGGCAAGCTCCGCTCTCACGGGGCAGTACCAGAGCGCACCCTCCCGGAACCGGGGGGCTCCCGGCCGCCGCCGGGGCACACGGTGACACCGCCCCGGGTCGCGCCCGTCCCCATCCCGTGTGCCGCAGCCGGGCGGGGGGGCCAGGCCGGCCGCGGCCCGCCCGCTGCGGCGGTCCCTGCGCCGCCACCCCGCCCCCCACTACGCGTCGAGGAAGGATGGGAAGCGGCAGCAGAGCGCCGGGGGAGCGCCGGGAGAGGACCTGGAGAGCACGGGGAAGCGCCAGCCCCGCCCCAGCCCTACCTGCTCTCGGCCGAGCGCAGCGCGCACCGCCGGGGCCTCCCGCGCCCGCCCGCCGCCGAGGGAGCCGAGCGAGGCCCGGGCCCCGCCCACCGCGGGGCAAACCACGCCCCTTCCTATCCCTCCGGCCAATGGGCGGCCAGCACTGCCCGCCCCGCCCCGCGGGCCGCGCCCCCCGCGGCGGCCGGGCGGGATCGGGAATGCGGGGCGGGAATGGGGCGCGCGCACCTGCGGGACGCAAGGACGGGGCCGGCGGGGGGGCCGGGCGGCGATGGCACCGCGCTTCCCATCGCCCGGGGTCAGCGCCAGCCGGTACCGCCGGCACGTTGCTGCACTGGGCTCAGGCGTCGGGACTCGCCAGTCATCTCAGTAGCCGGGTGGAGGAGCGAAAGGAGCCGCTCCCCAGAAGGGTTTTCAAAGGGTGCTCATCCCATGCCGTAAAACCTAATGAGGATCCAAATCCAAAGATTGGCAGTCTCCGGGAAACGCCTGCGGTGGTTAACACAGCCCAGGCTGCCCGAGGGGAATTTGACCTGGATAAAACCTCAGCCAAGTCCTGCTATATTTTTATGCTCTGCGTGGGTCACTATTAAGTAAACATAACTGATGTTTACGATTGGGTTTTTGGTGTTGCTTTTCCAGTGATAATATTAAAAGGGGTGGGGGCAGGGCAAATAATAGGAATGGCAAGTGGAAATTATCTCCAGTGAAGTGCTGGAAAGGCCAGGAGTTACAATTTCTCTTAGCTCCCAGAGACTTAAAAATGGAAAAAAGGAGAGCATGGAATTGCAGTTGTGAGAGTAAACGTGATACCAGATGGCTACAAAAAAGCTAGGACAATTCTTCCACTTCTTAGGAATGCTCCACACCTCAGAAAAGGCAAAGAAAAAAATGTGTTCCAGGATAATGCAGGCCTGCTATTTTCACCTCAAGGCTACTTAGGTTGAAACTCTTTTCATAAAGACAAGCATGTAAGCAAGATCAAATGTGAGCTTTGTACTGGCAGTCAATGTTTGCCTTTTTTGAGGTGTTCGGTGCTCTGGGCAAAGGAAATGTTTTATTGCTGATACTGAATAACAGATTTTAGTGAAGAGCCTGGAATGGAAATTATTAGCAGTTCTGGAGAAGACTAGAATTTAGGAGAACTTCAATGAAGGTAAAGCACAAGCACAGGTGGAAACAGTGTTAAGTAAAGTTTAATGTAAAGTACTGAGCTGAGGGACATTACTGATGACATCATGGGATATCATCCTTGGAACTAATCTTTGTTTCATATTTTCCTTTAATGGTTTTTTGGGAAAAAAAACCAGCAAACTGATGAGATTAAAAAAGCAAAAAGGAAAGAATTGCTGTTAGAAAGGAATGAACCAATAAGACTGAGGTATGGGATCATCACATGGAAGTGACTGAGGAACCGAATGATGCAAGACAAGCATCATTACCAATATGAAGTAATGGCACAAAAATCAAACACTTATCTTAGGATGTGTAACTGGAGAGTTGTGGCAGGGAAGTGAAGTGTTCATGCCAGCAGGTCTGGCCATCTCCTTGAGGAATCGCATGTGGGTGTGAGCATCCTTCTTCAGAGAGCAGCAGCTAAGCTAGCTGTGTCTAGAGAGGGTTTGTTAGCACAGCCAAGGAAAAGAACAGTCTATTTTAGGAGGTTACCAGAGCATGGCTTGTTTAATGCAGCAGAATGAAAGCTGACACACAGAATCCTGACACAGAGGATATAGTTGCCATCTGCCATAAACCACGGAAAATGGGGTGTGAATTCAAAGGTGGCGTTGAATATGAGGACAAAACTGTGTGGGAATGTTTTTATGCTGGAAAATGAAAGCAAGGACCTAACAAAGCATCTCAGGTTGTAGAACATCCTTCTGTTCGGACCAGCAATGGCAGATCCCCAAACATTTTAGCTCAGAGTGAGTCCTGTGACTTAGTGCTGCAACTGCAGAGGAGACTGGATGTCACTGCCTGACAAAACCCCTGCCTCTCTGGACTTCCACCTCTGGGCCCTGTAATGGAAATTTTAAAAGAATACATTTTTAAACCACTTTCTGTACCTTAGCACATTATCTTTGTCAGCCACTCCTACAAGCCAGGATGTGAGTGAAAATAAAAAGTCTGTTCAGCCTATCCTGTCTGACTCATTGGTGCTGCCATAGGCAGCAAAGCTGCTGAACACCTGGAGAACTCAAAACAATGGGCTGCACCCGCTCTGACCACCTTAGGAGGAAGATGGGGAAACAATGCTTGTGAGCAACAAGTGTGTTTCAACTGAAATATTATTTCATTTCTTGTTTCTTCTTCGGGCAGAAATAGAGCATTACTAACCAGTTCCTCCATCTCCACAGATTTACGTATCGCAGGAAAGCAATCATTAAAATGGCTTGGGAACACACTGCAGCTTCAAGTAGAGCCACTCTAGAGCAAGGCTTATGGCAGCAGGGAGCTTCTGACAGTGAGTGTGCTCACATAGCAGGGTCAGTGCAGCTTCAGGACAGCAGGCATGTTCAAAAACAGTGGATACTTCAGGAGATACCCTCAGAGCTGGGTGTGAAACAAGGAAGCTGTGTACCCACTTGCTTCTCTCCTACAAAAAAGGTTTCCAGACCCACAGCCTCAAGCCTGGCACATCATCCAGAGCCACTCTCTCCTCAGTGTCCAGGCAGTGAAAGGAGATCGTCTTCTCTGCAGGGAAAATGCTTGCTCCACACCCCCCCGCCCCCCTCCCACTGCTGGGCAGCAGCTGCCACGCTCCAGGCTGCCGGTGGGTCTGAGGTGGTTTCACACAGCTATCAGTGCACACACTCCGTGGTTAGAGACACTCTCTGAGAGAAAGCCAGGAGCAATGATGTGTTTATCTCAGTTTTCAGGGAAAGCCTGAGACACTTTAGATGAGGGGACCCATCGGGAACTGGAAAAGGCGTAAGACTAAATAGCTGCGCGCTTTTCTGTAGCATCTTGGGGTATTTTCCAGGAATACAAATTACTGGATCTCACTTCTAGATCCAAAATCAATACTACCAGCTTCCAAGAGAAAGTGCTGAAGCCACTGCCTGCCAGTTAAATTCCCAGTCCCTCACCTGAAAGGGAACTCACTTGCCTTGAAATAGCTCCACAACCACAAACCTGCTTTCACTCATGCAAACTGATGTAACTGTTGCCAAGGCAAAGTGGAACCCTCTCCTTTAAACTGTCTAGATTTGCGTAACTCTGGAAATCTATACTTAAAACTTCATGCTGTTTCACACGGTTCTTTGTCCCAGCTCTTGTCTTTTGGCAGTCACTGTCTCACCCACTGAAACCAGCAGGGAATGTGTTGCTTGGGGCAGATAGCAAGCGCCTAAACACCGATGGAGTGCCTAGCAAAGAGAAACTGTGACTAACTGACCAGAACACACTTTCCAAAAGTAACAGACAAGTGTAAATACATCTCACAAAACTACTGCTGACACCAGTCACACAATTTTTCTTGACTCCTTTGGGTCACCTGCGTGTACCAACAGCCCTGTGCAGGCAAACCCCCCAAAATTACTCGCTTTAGTTTTCTACTTATATTTCTTCCTTCATTAATTCCTTTATAAAGTATTTTTGCTGGAGAGGGAAACCAGTTTCCTAGCTGTTTTCAACATCTTTTTTCTTTCTTGTCCTGCTGCTGTTTAAAAAAACAGATGTTTTTGCAAAACAGGTTTTTGAAAGCATTGAGGTCACATTTATTGCCTCATGCATTCAGAGTGAACCACTTTACTTAGAAGTTAGAAATAAAATTTAAAAAAAATAAAGAAGAAAACAGCCAGTTCTGAGAAGTTTATCACTGGCCCTGAATCAAGATGAATTTTGTCTTTCACTTGCATCATCACCACTAATAAAGGCTCTGTATAAACTCACTGGTTCTATTTAATTCTTTGCAACTACATTTCCTTCAAACCACGATACTCCTATTCTTCACCACTGTCAACAGGTTGCCACAGGGGAAACAAAATGAAGCTTCGTGTGTATCTCTGCTAGGGACTAGGGAAAGGAGGAAACCTACTCCCTATCCCAAACTAGTGTCAGCTCTGCAGGAGAAGCTGAAATAAAAAGCAACTATTTCTTATTTATTTAGTGCTATCTAGGCCAGCAATATGAACAGCTCCATGGCTATATTCAATTTGCTCACACAAAAGAAGAAAAAGCACATTTCTTTGAGAGTAAGATAGCTCTTTAAAATTGTTGTTATCACTCAAGTTCTCCATAATTCCTCAGTGAGCTCTTATCCACAAATACAAACCTTAGATTTTTAAGACTTGGTATAATCATTTATGTGCATTACCTATTTGATCCTCTCTATTGTTGTATGATCATGAGATAAAGTATTTTCCTTATAATTTTTCATGAGGTAAAGCATTGGGGGTTTTCTGAAGTGCCTCAGAAGTGCAAAGCAATAGATAACTACTTGGTAATAAGAATATTGATGAGAAAAATGCAGCTACGTAAGTGTTTGGAATCAGGCACACCAGAGATCCTGCTATCTCACAGAAGCTAATAAATCTGATGCAACATTCAATAGTCATATTGCATATACATGCAGACAGCAATGAAAGTTAGGATAAAACAGATTCCTTGTTAAAACACACATTCCATGAGCCTGGATCTTGATTTAGTAACAAATAAATAAGAAAATGAGTATTGGTTTACTATTAATATTTAAATTAATAAATGACTGCATAATAAATAATCATAAAACTAGGATTTTGCATTTTTTTAACCACGCATTTATTTCCTGTGAGATGTTAATGCATGGTGTGAAAATAACTAGAAAAAAAAATCCAAACAAAAGTAACATGACTGATCAAAGGCAAAGGGAAGAAAAAGAACTTCCTAAATACAACCACCAGCTCACAAGGAGTTAATTGTCAAAATTCCCAATGCGAACAATGGAGCTGTTGGAGCTGCTTTTTGAAAAAAACACACCAGAGATTTCACAGCACAAATATTAAGCAGCTACATAGAAATGCCTCTCAGGTCACACTGTAAGCAGAAGAGAGGCATTAAGGCTACTTCCTTGTTCTCCTGCATTTTCCTAGACTAACTGTGGAGGGCTACAGCATCCTGACCATTAGCATCACCAGGATGAAGCAGCTGCCTAAATCTGCTCCACCTCTCCACTTTGAGCACATTAGATACATGCCCAAAAGGGAATACAAAAAGTGTTGAGTCTGTTCTGTAGAGAACATTGCGGTGAGACACAGAAGCAGCCAGAGCCTGAGCTAAATGACTGGCAAGAAGCAGAGTCAGGAGGTAAATACCCGATGCTTCCCAGAAAAGCCTTGAGGGAAATGACTAAGTCATCATGTATATTAAGTGCGATGTATGTGTTCCTGAAAAATTACTTTGGAGAAAGCACATAGAGTTTTAAAAATCTTCCTAGGAATCACTGTAGTGCCTTCTTCCCTGTAAAACAAGGTAATTTTGCTGCCTCTGCCGAAAAGATATAGAGATTTGTACAACAGGGCTACAGAGAATAACAACTTCCCACGCAGATATTCAGCTATTGCAGCCCAGCCCCGAGGAATGAATCATGTAAGCGGTTACTTAAAACCTGAGAATGCTTCATAGGCTTGGCAGCATGTAAAGATTTCTGGGAATTGGGCAAGATACCCATGACCACGCAGGTGGAAATTGATAGAGAGACGCTGTAGACTTCTAGTCAGTGTTAGGGTTGGCCACTGTTGTCTGTAACCCCTGCAACATTGAGGAAGGGCCACCTTCAGTAGAAAAGCTGTGTCTGGAAATTAAAAAACAAATCCATTTAGGCCAGTTGGAGAAGTGAAGAGGGAGGTTGGGGGTGGTTGCTACTATGACCCTCATCCACATGCCACCCTTCACGAACAAATACTTGGAAAAGACAAGGATCTTCTGCCTCATCCAATTCCTACTTTGGCTTCTCTAGTTTCTCTTTCAGAGTAGTGTCATAGCATCCTGACCTTAGAAGTGATTCAAACAACAGGCTTTTACTTCCCCTTCCCTTCCCTTCCCTTCCCTTCCCTTCCCTTCCCTTCCCTTCCCTTCCCTTCCCTTCCCTTCCCTTCCCTTCCCTTCCCTTCCCTTCCCTTCCCTTCCCTTCCCTTCCCTTCCCTTCCCTTCCCTTCCCTTCCCTTCCCTTCCCTTCCCTCCCTTCCCTTCCCTCCCTTCCCTTCCCTTCCCTTCCCTTCCCTTCCCTTCCCTTCCCTTCCCTTCCCTTCCCTTCCCTTCCCTTCTTTTTCAGATATGGGTCTGTATTTTTAATTTATTAATTTATTTCTTAGAGCTTTAGCTCATAAAGCCTTGCATTTAAGAGAACTAAGCCCTGGCAGATGAAAAAGAAATAAAGGTAATCAAGTCACTTTTGTGAGTTCAAATTTTATCCAAAGACACTCAGACAAAGGAAAAAAATGAACTTCATTTTATTTTTATTTTAGTTTGAAAATATACAGTTTGTATCCACTAGATTAAGATGGCATCTTAACAAGATATGCAAAACATATTTTACTTAATTCCAATACTGTTGTTGTGCAGTTAGGATTTTTGGGTTGGGAAGCTATCTAGAAGGGAAAAAAATAATTTTCAAGAATGATCATCTGAGAGGAAGGAAAAAAACCCCAAAATCTTGTTTGGAAGTCTTAGAAGGAAAAAGTAAACAGCTTGTCACTTGCAAGTAGGGGAAAATTTTGAAGACTCTCAAGGCAAAAGTCTTAACAGGCATTTCTGACCCATTTGATTTCCTGTCTTTTACTCTCCAGCGGGTGCATCCATGGTCAAGGTCACCTTTCTCTTAGTTAAGGAGTATCTAATGATGTTTACATGCCATGTTCAAATAGTTTCCCTTCAAAAAGGCTTCAAAACACAGCCTCTTCCTTTGGATCTCTGCATTCATTCTGTATGTTATGTTTTTGCAACAAGGGAAAAAAGGAGGGACAGGTACCAAGTCCTTCTGACCCCCCCATACAGCGCAGAAAAAAAAATCTGCCTTTATAAATACAACACTGGTGCTGACTGGCTGGAGCCTGCTTACCCTAATGAGCTTAAAATCTTATTTGCAGAGGACATCTGTCAAGGCAGAAGTGAGGTACGCAAGTGCTCTTAATCCATTAGCTCTAAATCCAGCCAAGCTCTCACACTCCTTTTTTTGAATCGAAGAAGAAAACCCAAGTGGGAACGTACAATGGAACAGGGCACTTCAACAGCGGATCCTATGCAATAAGCACATGGGACTTCAAGGCACACAACAAAGAAAACTGACAACAAAACTGGGATCACGATGGAAAACTCCTGAGAAACAGGCCAGTCTGCAGCTCAGGATGACACAGTGAGTTTGATTTTTACTTTTCTTTTCCCCAGTTCTTCTGGATTTTTAATCGGAAATACAGACAAAGAAAGGATGGGCTGCACACCTTCTCACAGTGAGACTGCTGCAAGAAGTGGTCTTAAGGCTTTGAATAAACCCAAAAGTGTTTTGCCGATTGATTCAAGAGATAAAGGAATCCCTCTGCTGGTTAAAGGTTCATCTTGCTACAATATTGATGAATATGGGATCCAGAGGAAGGACTACCTGGAAGAAGAGGAGGATAGACTGTCAGAGCAGGACAAAAATGATCATTTGCAGTTATCTTCCAAGGCTCATTCAGATGCCCATATTTCCAGGGAAGACAAGAAAATTGAGAGGACAGCTACAGATGCTGAAGTCATTATGTCTGAACTGATTGAGTCTCAAAAGCACATCACTGAGTCCATAGAGATCAGAAAGCAAACCTCCTGCAAATCAGAAGCATCAGCTTTCGTCTGGGACGACAAGAATGAAAGCAACGCAAAGCAAATCCCAAAGAAAGAAAAGAAGAAGAAAACCCATAAGCTGGCAAGGCAAGGTCAACCTAACAAAAGTAAAGAGAAGTCCATTCTGGCCCCAAGTGAGACAGAGAAGAAGGTAGACTTCCCAGAACTGCTTGTCAAGGCTCACCAGAGTGCGTACGCCTACTTAAATCCCAACCTCTCCAAGTATGAAACTATTCTGCACATGGCCAACCAGGCCACCCAAACTCAGCTCTTCCTACAGCAGATGATCAGCTTCCTTGTGCTTCGCTTTGATGAGATCAACCAGCTCTTGGAAGAAATTGCCAATGACGGGGAAAATCTTCTCAAAGATGTAGGTGGGAATTTGGCATGGCCAGCAGAAAAAGACGATTTGAAGGAGCATCCTGATCTTCTGCAACAACTGCTGCAGTACACGGTCAACAAAATGCAGCTGGTGAGTGGGATGCTGGCCTCCCTCACCTCCAATGCCCTGCAGGAGACGTGCAGCTACCTGCAGTCTGCTGCAAGCAACCTGGAAGGCAAACTGAAAGCAAAGCAAAGCTTTGATGAGCACCTGCTACGGACGGTAAAGCTTCTTGAAGCCTCAACTGTGGGACTCTCTCAGTCCCACAGTGATGACAGGACTCTGTGTTCTGAGGACAGTGGCATTGGTGTGGACAATGAATCCCTCAGAGAGTTCAGTGCTGTCAGCCAGCATGGAGGACAGCCAAGTGATTCCTGTGCACACGGACATCCATCCCAAAAGCATGCCAGAACAGCAGAGCGTGTGAATGGTGGGACGGCGTCAGTGGGCACAGCTGCATCCCATGGCTGTGCACTTGAAAGGCATTTTAAAGACGTATTTCGTTCATCCCTGCAAAGTAGGGAAGCGACTTCTTGTCAGGGTGGAGCACCAGAAGGCACTTCTGCCATGCCCCAATATGCAAGCTTGAGCAAAAGCCATTCCTACAATTCCGTGCAGTCCGATTCTACTCAGGAAGGTGAACATTTCAAAATCTGTGAATCAGCAGATTTTCCTTCTGATGAGGATGAGGAGGATGACGATGATGAAGAAGAGAGCACACTGGGGGAGGATGATGACAACACAAGTTTATCAGAAATGGGGAAGGATGCTCTGCCAAGGAGGTCCCTGTCTTCACCTGCACTCACTGATAACGTGCAAAGGCAGTCCATCAAGAGGACAGAGAATGTAGACACAGAAGAAATCATTCTGAAGATGAAAGATGCCATCAGTGAAAAAATCAAGTTCGTCCCGGCTAAATCCAGGCGTAAAGAATGGGTAGAGGATGAGAGTGGAAGAGCAGTCCTAGCAAAAAGGCCCAGTACAGCAACAGGCAGACAGAGAACGTTTGGGAAACAACGACGGTCCAGGTCAGAGGAGTCCCTCAGAAGCCAGGCAGAGGACCCGACTCTCCTAGAGCTTCAGAGGACTCAAAAGGAGCTCAGCAAAAGGCTGGGAATGTTGTATGGAAAGGATATAGCTAACAACCTGGAGCTTTGGAAATCAAGAACAGCACCTTGTTTGCAGGACGAGCAAATTACATCTAGGTCCTCCCGCAAACTAAAGGCAGGCCTCTCAAAAAATTTCAGCATCCTGCCTAACCAGGATAAAGTCCCTTTGTTCACATCTGATCAAAATCCTGCCCATCCACTGAATGAAAAGAGAGGCAGGAAGCCTGTAAGAGCTACTGTGCCTACCCAGGAGACATCAGGAGGCAAAGAAAATGAGCCTCCTGGAGCACAAATGCTCAGTGGCAGCAGCTGTACCCCCCGGCAGTCTGTGAAAAAACTTATTGAAACCTTCAGTCCTTCTGATGATCTTGCAAAAGCCACACCTCTAAGACCCTTAGGACCAATAAAGTGCATCAGAAAATTTGGACTTCCAGTCATCCCACCCACCATTCCCTTTCAGAGAGGCCTGGCACCTTTAAATCTTAAGCATCGTATTTCACCAGTAGAAGACACAAACACCAATGATGTTTCTTCTAGTTTTCCAAATGCCTTTCTTCCTGCACCACCTGCAGAATTAAGCAAGAAGGACACAAAGGAAGAGACTGATGAAGACACTGAAAACCTGCCACCACCACCACCTGAAATGTTAATGGACACTTCTTCTGAAAATTTATCAGAGCCTGAAGAAACTGCAAGAATAGAAGGACACTCTTCAGAAGATGCCAAAAAGACCACCAAACCAGAATTGCATGCTGCTAAGAGATCACAGGTTTCCCCAAAAATGAAAGCCTCCCTTCAGTCCATTGACTTATTGCCAAGTAAAAACATCAGTGGCCCCAGTTCCGTGACTAATAAAGGTCTAAGGAATAGCAGGACAGGGGATGAGAAACTGCAGAGGTACTCTCTGGAGCTGAACCCCACCAACGTGCACATCCCTAGCCAGGAGGAGATATTAGCAACCCAGAGGAAAGAGGCTGCGGATTTATACAAGCAAACCCATAAAATTATTCCTCTTCAGAATCCCAGTGGGGTTTCAAACCCACACAGCAACAGCTCGGAGAGCAAGGGGCCCAATCCACCGGCGACTTCAGTGCCGTGCCAGAAGCACGGCTCTCCCGATTCGCTCCGGAGCAATGAAAAGGCTCACCGTTTGCCAGAAGGGTCTCCCCAACGAGAACTCCTCCTTCTTCGCCAACTGAGAAACGGCTTTTCAGCCCCCCAACACATCACAGACACTCTCTGCAGGCTTTTAGCAACACGCAACCAAGCTCACCCACCATGCAGAGGAAACCCAGTCCCCCCTCTAGCCCCAGGGTGCCCAGCCCGCCCTTGCAGAAGAAGCTGCCCTCTCCGCCACCACAGCGAAAACCACTCAGCCCTCCTGTGGGGCACAAGCAAAGCTCACCAACAGCACAGCGGCTGGCAGGCTCCCACGCTCCATTCCCCACCACCCCCTCCCCACCAGCCTCCCCATCTCGCTCCTACAAAGGGCCAAGAGCTGGGCTGGATGCTGGGGATGAGCACCAGCTCTCCTCCTCCAAGAGGGGCAGCAATGTCCGTTCCATATTTTGCCCGGCCACCTCTTCCTTATTCGAAGCCAGACCTCCACTGGTACCCACCACATGCACTCCTGAGGTGACCAGCGAGCCTGAAGCTGCATCACATTCCCAAAAGAGCAGTCTGCTGTTCCGGCAGCCTGGAGACCGGACCAGAAAGCTGTCCCTGAGCACCACCAATCCTCAGCCGTTCGTAAGGAGAAGTTTCTCTGACCGCCGACCAGGGGTCCAGTTTCCTCTTCCAGCTCCTCTAACAGCCAGCAGTGAACCTGCACTCAACCAAGCAAGGTAAGAAACTTCATGCCAGAAAAGTGGACCTATAGCACTGTGTTGGCTTTCTAAACTTCTGATGGGAATTCAATGTTGTTAAGAGGTTTCCCAGAAAGGAGCCCTGTTCACGTTTAGAAGAGATGGCTGGGCAAAGATAGCATGGTATGCTCATTGCCAGTCCCTTCCAACTGAAATAATCTGTTCTATTTTCTTGCCTCAGATCTCAGTAGACTACCAGCCTGAACGAAGGGAAGAGTTAACTCTCCATGGCTTACTCAAGCCTTACCCTTACACATAAGCTATGACAGGCAGCCCAGGGAAAATTCAGTGTTGGTTTCATGGCACAGAACTCCCCTCATTTGTGTGGGGGCAAAGGGCTTCCACATTCAATTCTTAAAAGCTCTGAAGTAGCCCTCAGGTTATAAACATAAATATTCATGAGAAGATAGGCTTGAGCCAAGAGAAGGGGTGTTGTTCCATCATGAGCCTCTAATCCAGTATAAACTGTTCAGCTGAAAGCTGTGGGAGAATGTTTCAAGTCAGCTGGCAAGAATGAGAGAGATAATGTGTAGGAAAGGACCTGTGTGGACGTAATTATAGGCTGGAATTATCAGCTTCTTGTGCACGCTTTCAGACCTGGGTGCTGATTTCAAGTCTGATGGGTCCACAGCCCAAGCCCAATTTTCAAAGTGAAAAAGCATCCCATGGCTACTGGAGATTCATTGCTCTGAAAAATAAATCAAAGCATCAACACACGCCAATTCCATGTTTGCAAAAATTGGTGGCCTCTTATTAAAAAAATGGGCTTAGCTTTAAATTTTGTCTACCACCTTAAAAAAAAAATCATAAAACCAGCCAGGAAATAGAAGTGGGTATTTGGGAATACTCAAAGATGTGTAATGGCCTGGAAGTACAGCATTGTTATTCTAGTTTCGGAACATCTTAGGATGTGTAAGTCAGTTAAGCTTTAAGCTTCTCCGGTAACCTTTCCACACGTGAGCAGTATTTTTGCTCTTGCCCCAGAAGAGCTGCAGTCCCATGACTCATTCCCATGAGGAGGGATAGGGATTACAAAATCAACCCCAACAGGATGAAATTGCACTTGCAGGTGCACAAGCACTCTGTGCACTGCGAGCACAGGGGCAGTCATGGGCACTGAAGACAGATGTCCAGGCATTCCCTCCCCAAAGACAGAATAAGGACTGAGTATCCCACACTGACAGTAGAGGAATGTGCTGAACAAAACATGTAAAAAACACTGGGAAATGCAAACAATTTTGCATTCCCAGTTCTAATATTGCATGGTAGTCTGACATTTGAATATTTCCTAAAATTCCTGTACAGTGTTGCTGGGTTTTCTGTTGTTTTCATGTACTGTGTGAAGTCAGCTTTGTCTACTCCGGTGCCTGCCATCAGAAAAAAATGTTTTCAAAAGAGGCTTTATGTAAAACCTCGCAAGACAAAAGCCCTGGCAGTTTTATGGATGCATTTTAAAATCAGTCTGTTATAAATTGCTAGCTAATTTATACTTCAATGGGGTGTATTATCTTTCTATCATAGTCTGTCAGCGTATAGAGAGTAATATAAAAGAAACTCACTCTAAGTAAAATCATCCCTTTCATGAAAAGGTCATATATCCTAGCGTTATGATCTACAAGTATTTTGGAAGAATGAAATATATCCTGAGCCAAATTCAGCTTATCATTTACCCCAATGAACATCAACAGTGGTCCTAGTCAGTCATGCCAAATTTATATCAACATAAGCAAAAGGGAAATTTAGGCCATTAATTACCACACACACTGATTTAAGATGCAATACACAACTGTGTGTTTTCCTACACCCAAAATAAGCTGCCTGGGGTAAATTTTATAGACCTTGCATTGAATGGCCTAAAATGAATATCACAGCCAATGTGCTGATGGGCATAGAAGGACCATTTTGGGAATGAGCACATGGCAAAAGCTCTGAGAGCTCTTCACATCACTGCAGGTCCTCTCCTCCTGCTGAGGACTGGGGTGGTTGCCACGGCTGTAAGCACCACATCACCCTGTGCAGAAGCTGAGCCCTACTCTTTTAGCAGGTGTCTTAATGGACAAACCACCACGCTCTGATCATCTTTCTCCTCCAAGTTCATTAAACAGCCAGGACTTTCTTTGCTTTGTAATTCACCCAGCTGACAGAGGAAAATCTCAAAATGTCTAAACCTAAACCTCCTCATTCTAGCAATGTTTGCATCTGGTCTCAAATTCACAAGCCATTACCACACAACTGTCAGTCTCCTTTCCTTCATTCCTTCCCTTGCTTTACCTCTTCTTTCCAGTTATAACAATGCCTTTTTTTGATCTGTGTGGTGTTTTCCTGTGTTATTTTTCTGTGTTATTAGCAGCTTCATTAGTAGAAGGGAGAGGACACAGAGTCAAACCTGAGATACCATCAATCTTTTATAGGTAAAACATTCTGAAGACCAGTGAATTATCCCATTTCTCCCATGCTCACAAGCTCAGGGATGTAAGAGATATATCCCCCCACTTTTCCCATACCAAATTAAAACATCCATTTGCTGAGGAGTAGGTTGCCCAAGATAATCTGGCAAGAGCTTGTACAAGCAAAAAGAGGCAGTTGAGTTGCCTCTCCCACACACCCCCTTTTAGCAGAAACACACACAGAAAAGAGGCAACTTCCATCTTATTTTGCCAGCTGGCATTGATGAGCATTAAATGACAGCATTTTGTGCAGATTCCTGTGTCTCCTGCACACTCATTGTTCTCCTAGAAGGCAAAACCCACTCTTTTTCCAAGCATGTCTTCTGCCCATCCCATGTTGTAAGGAATATCAGGATTTAAAATATTATTAGCCCTAACTAGGGCTGGAGCTGGAGCTTCTGCATTTGCTCTTAGGGTACCTGACAAGAACTTCAGTTCTCAAGTCAGTAAAACTGGTTCCTATTTGAACAGCCTGTGGTTGGATAGACTGAGGTAACTTTGCTGGTTTCTAACCTTGGTCATTTGACAGCAATCAGCAATTATTGGCATCTCAGTAAGGCACAAAATGTACAACTGCTCTGCTCATAGAAATTCTGGTAATCTGTAACACAGTTTCTGTGTATGCACCTTAACAAAATAGTATTTCATTGACACTGCTCCTCTCCCAAGAGGTAGAGCAGAGAGAGAAGATTAAATGCTATTGTCTTTAAAATACTGTTCAATGAGGGCTTGAGAATGGATTGGGTTGACTGAATCAGGCTCAAAGCAAGTAGCCCAAATGAGCCCCTCTGCAACTGGGGGATATTTGAATCTGGATTAGTTTCGTGACTGGACACGTATCACAAATCTCTTCATTTAGCAGTTCAAATCATTAAAGTCCTAGCAGTTAAGAGTAGGAACATAACAGCTTGTCTGTAGCTGAAAGCTCATTTGGTTTAGCAGTTGATATACTTAAAATACAGTAACGATTCCCAGATAGCTCTCAAATATTTCCCCATGTTGAGCTTAAACCACATGAATTAGCTGCAGCAACACAGGGCACACTTCACACACTTCAGCAGGAAGGCACAGGGCATGAGACACTCATGACTAGATCAGTCTTGATACATGAAGTCCCCATACCCGTAGGGAGTGCCAGAGCAACCTCAGGAACATCATTTACACTTTCTGTGTCTCAGGGGTCCTGCCACCAGAGTGAGAGTAGCAGATTTATAATACCAGAATTCCCCTCCCACAGTCACACTGGCGTGCTCAGAAATCACTGTAACCAGGCTAAGGAGATGCACGTAAGAGGTAAGACCTTTCCTTTCCTTCAGCAGTCTGAAACAAGACTTTTCACCCAAATCTGCCCCTGTCTGCGAGGGAACCCCGTCTCACACTGATCCCCTGTTAAACATACAAAATGTTTTCTTCCCAGGAGAGGTTTGGGAGGGGTACAATGCATTTGGCATGACAAGAATACAATCTGGATGGTGCACATAAAGAGCGTGTATTCAGGAGGAGATGGGGAATGACAGGGTATCGTGCAGCATTTGCACTTCGTGGGTTAACGTGGTCTAATCAGTGCTGTTTTAAAAAGTCACGGTTCATTAGCCTCTTAACTTAAGCATCTTTCCTTCTGCAGCTTGGAGAAGAGCCCTAGAAAAGCAGATGACCCTTGGAACAGCTCTGGCATTTCTGAAACCAAAGAGTCCAACAGATCTGCTTCCCACCCCGAGCTCTACGTAGTGGGCCACGGGCTGCAGAGGGACTGACAGCAGAAGCACCCCCAGAGGCAGAGGCACGAGCAAGGCCAGAGGCCCCAGAGGGAGGAAACAGCCTTACCCAAGCCTCCAAAACGTGGCTTCATCTTCTCTTGCAAGGAAACTATAGGATGGCATTGCATGAAAAACCCGAAACTGGGCTCAAGTCTAATGAAATACCAGCCAGCTGCTCCTCCTCCCATTCCATGGTTTTACTCAGAGATCTACATGGAGCAAACGAAACACTTTGTAGCTGGGTGAGTCTGAGGCAAATTTGGTTGATGAAGACAGGACCTATAGCCAAGTCCTTTTTTCCCCAGTTTAGGTAAGAGTTAAAAAACCAACATGAATTATCGTTATTCAGCATGTTATCTATTCAGTAGGCATCACAGTCTGTGTAAAAAGGGCTGTTGTGACTTTTCCAGGAGGAAGGTGAAACCCCGAACCAATTGAGTGTTACTGCAATTAAACATCCACGGCTTCAGCAAAGCCACATCTTTACCCTAGGTGTTTATCAACATGCAGGGAGAGAATAATGTCATATACAAGTTAAAACAAAGCAACCCCTTTTGAAGGAAAAAAAATAGGGAACCTACTCCCTCAAAAAAGGCTTTGATCTTCTAAATCACCTTTGATTACCAGATAATCTTATCACCTCTAGTTTCCAGGGTACAAGGCTTAATCCTGATTAGAGCAGTTTTGCAATAGCCAGATCAAACAACACTATAAATCACAAGGCATCTAAGGACACATTTGGGGTTTTTTGGAGGGTTTGTTTTTCTTTTTTTCGTAAAAGAAAAAAATGCCACCATAGAGAATCCTCTTCTCCCTGAAGAAGTTTTATATTTTTTTTCTGATTTATGCTGTTTGAGGGTGTTTATTGTAATTTCACTGGGGATTCTAGACAGATTCTTGTTAATAAAAACACAAGTTATTTACCGTCAATTAATCCTAAGCTTTTACAGCATTCACTGGAATACAGTCTCAAAAATTACTAGATCTTTCTCACCTAACTAATGCATCATCATGGTTAAGATGCAACTTTTAATTAATGTAGTTTTAGTTTCATTTGACATGTGTTCATCTACAACTTTAGTACAGAATAAGATCCCTTAGGAAAAAAAAAAAGCCATTTGTATCATACTTCGTTAGGAATAGTTTAACTTTTTCCTACAGTTTTCATCAAGATGGTGTCTGGGAACTTCACCTTCACACAGAATTTTTTTACCCTTCCTGCCCACCTTCACAATGGAGAACAGAGCTTCATGTTCTCCAGTACAAGGGTTACCCTCTGGATACTGAACTCCTGAGTTTTAGTCCCGTGCCTTAACCACAACCATCCTTCACCAAGTACAGTGCCATTTTGCACCACAGACACAAGGAAACCTTAATTGTTATGTTTAAAGTGGGGGTTTGAACATAGAGAAGCAACTGGCAGTGAATAGATACTTTGGATGGTCAGGGGTTTGTGAGCTTAAGGAGGCCAAGCAGCCACAGCCATACAGACGTCAGCCAGTCCACCATGTAATCATACAGGCAGATGCACCATCCCTTATCAAGTTGGCAAATCAGGGAGATACTGCAAAGCTCACCAGCAGCGTAAACTCCGCAAGTGTCTTCCCCCTCATCAGAAGTGCAGTTCTCCCCCTCCTGCCTAAGAATACAAATGCATTTTTGCATGCATTTTGGGTTGGTTTGTTCTGCTGGCAGCAACCCCCCAGAACAGAAGCAAACCAGAAACACGACAGCAGGAAACTGGCACTCTGCATGCCTAAACGCAGCTTTGCAGAGGAAAACAGAGCAGAGTGGGAGGACAGCTTCTCCTCAGCTACTACAATCAGTTCATATCTTAATGGCTTCATGCTGAAATTTCCCAGCACACATGATGGGGAATAAGAGAAAGAATTTATTTACATCCCTCAAGCAGCAGATTCTGCTACAGCAGCACATGGCGCAACACTTCACTTCAGGAGTCAAGCTGGAAACCTCTTCCCACGTGTGCTCTCTGGACATGGAGTCAGCCAAAGCATCTTTCCCCAAAACCAGGCTCCCTTGAAGATGTGTGCATGAGCTGGCATCCTAGCACTTCATCTCTCCCGCCTCTGACTGAGGCTGTGGTCATCAGGAGGCTCCTTACAAACACAATTCCACCTAAAGACTGTAGCTGCTGAAGGATTCTGGTGCTGCCCAAGGGATGCTGCAGCAAACTGCTCATTGTACGCAGGACACAGCTTCTGGCAGAGTGTTCTGCAAGTTTGTAACGTGAACTCATGATTATATGTAGTTAAGAGATTCTCTTTAGTCCAGTTAATGTACAGGACTCTTGCAAAAAAATGTGTTTACCTTCAATTTGTATTGCAAGCATGAAATTGAGAGTAACTCTAGTATACAGGAAATGATAGTTTGCCTCACCACTTTAAAAAAAAAAAAATAATTTTTTAACAGCCTTTTTTGTCAACAGTTCAATTTTTCACAAATACAACATTTCTGGAATACAGTTGTTTTATAAGACCAGGCTCAATTTTGACATTTATTTTTTACTGATGTAAATAAAACAGAGGTTTTATATACAAGGTATGAGTTTGATCGCCGATATTCTGTATGCAACCAGTTTCAATCTTAGCCCAATGTTATACTACTGATGCCTTCCTTAGTGCACTAACTAGTGCCCTGAACTATGAAAAGTCCATTTGCTTCCTCTTCCCCCCACCCCAGCACAAGCTTATCTTGTTTTGTGTTTTGCTGGTACATCAATTAACTTAGGCTGCATTTCCATTCAGCAAATACGTCTTTTTTTAGGCTACAAGATCCAGCCTGGGCATTGACAGACCAGAGCACAGGTCAGCTGTGCTTCCAGCCCTCCCCTGCCCTGATTTAAGCCTGAGCTACCTGGCAGTCTTGTACTCAGTTCAGTAGAGTTTCTGTGTAAAATCACAGCTAGCTCAGGGGGCAGTGGCGTGGTCCTAAGGGTTAAAATCAGAGTGCACTCGCTGCAGTGGAGTCGGATTGCAGAGGGATTGAGCACAGAGTGAAGCAGGATCAGGTTTCCAGCCAGGGCTTCATAGCTGTGGAAAGAGCAGCCAACAGCTCTGTGCTGCACTTTATCTGCAGACCTTTAACAAGTTGGCAGCTGCCCTTGTTTCCAGTGACACTGCTCAAATCTCAAACCTTTAAGGGGCTTGTCATTTCATTCCCTTGGCATCTGAAGATGACTAGAACACTAGGGCACTACATACACTCCAGTTCCTTTTTTTTTTCACTTCAAGAACTACCTCAGATAGCCTGGAGGAGACTGAGGGGAGACATTGCAGTTACAACTTCCTCTTGAGGGGAAGCAGAGGAGCAGGCACTGATCTCTTCTCTCTGGTGACCAGTGACAGGACCTGAGGAAATGGCCTTAAGTTGTGTCAGGGGAGGTTAAGGTTGGGTATTAGGGAAAGGTTTTTCACCCAGAGGGTGGCTGGGCACTGGAACAGGCTCCCCAGGGCAGTGATCACAGCACCGAGCCTGACAGAGTTCAGGAAGTGTTTGGACAACACTCTCAAGCACATGGTGTGACTCTTGGAGTGTTCTGTACAAGGCCAGGAGCTGGGCTCGATGATCCTTGTGAGTCCCTATCATTTCAGAATATTCTGTGATTCTGTGATTAGCAATATGGCTGAGAATGCTATGCAGGTTATCAACAAATTCAGCATATTGCAGTGTTAATACTGCCACACCTCTTAACACTCAAAGCATTTCATAACCATTTATGAAGTTTTACCATTAAGAGAAATATTCTGAGAACATATCACCTTTTCTATAGAAGAGATTTCTACACAAAATAGAATATCTCTGTTTCTATAACACAGAGATAAAGTAACCTGTTCTTACTTTCATGTCTCATCAGTAAAGAACTGCCAGTATCTCCTGAATGGAAAACGTGCTAGATTAGCAAATCATTAATTCTTCCACATCAAATGTACTCAGTGCCATCATGACTGCAGCATGTGGAGATGCATTTTTCAGGTATGAACTTCAAACTGCGATTTTGATCTTCCTAGGCAAGATCCTATGGGCAAGATCCATAGCGCCTGCAGTGTGGATTAGGGGCTCACTTCCACATTGTCCTCAGGTAAAGGTGAAGGTCAATACAAACTCACAACTGTATACTGGATCATCTGAAGACTGGGGGCAAAGATCCCAAGTTTGCATTTCCTGCCCATAGCCCCTTTTGGATAAATAATGAAAATGTTAATGTCAAATGAAAACATGTGCAGATAGAGACAGTGGATGCTCAGCAGGACAAGCGGGTGAAGGCCCAGGACCACGTTATCCTTCTGATCCCATTTCCATTCATCTCACCTATACCCGCCCTGGACCTATCCTGTTCCTCCACTTTGAGCACAAAATTACCTACAGACCTCGCAGCCCCTAATTGTTCTCCTCTGATTTTCAAAATCTGGCCTCTTACATCTCTTCCTTTATTCTTTTCTCTTTCTTTACTAACATACAACTCTGTGATTGCATTAAGTAATAGTGTGAGAATTTCTGAAGTTAGACTGTATAGAACACACCCTTTATCGAGGTTATTTCAAAGGAAAAAGGAGTGATAAGCCTATCTTACTCCGTATCTATCCCTCCTGCTTTAGTAAAGTTTTCCTCAAGGCACAGAATAATTGATTGTATAGCAATTGAAGAGAAACTGAAAGCTTTCAATGCAACAGGCTGCCCTTCATTTATTAATACTACTGAAGCACTGGCTCCTTAGGATATGAGTGAACCAAAGTCAAAGCCAGAGGATGCTAACAAAGACCATCCTTCCACAGAGCAGTAGCTATAAAGCTGTGAACAAAACCCTCCAGGCATTCCAGCAGACACGCAGATACGTGGCAAGGCAGAGATGACTGTGAAGTTAAAATCTAAACCAACAAATTTACCAGCTGCTTGGCTTTTAAGTGTGACCCTGACAATCTTATGGGGCAATTTCATTGCAGCTTTACCCCCTCTTATAATTAGTAGAAGTTTAATATCTCTTACATCCAAACCGGAAATTGAACCTGCCAGTACAATACAATGGCCTTAGTTTTGGAATGTTTTACTCGTCTTTGAAGCTTTGTGTCTCTTTGCTAGTAAATATAGTTAACGTGGACAACCAGGACACAAGGCCATGCATCTTTCGGATCTTTTTGAATAGCCAAGGTTTCATCAATAACCAGATATCCATGCAGATCCTTTCATCTTTATATTTCACGGAAAACACATGCACATACATGCACAGGTTAACTATTGTAAGCGACCTGGATTACAAGTAGGTTCTCATAGCACTGTTTCTCACGTGGCTAAGCCAGGAAACAGGGAGCATCAGGGTGCACCCTGCTACCACAGTGCTCTGCAGTTGAGCATCTAGTTAGAAAGGACTCCTGGTAAGTAGTTACCTCATTATGAGTCTTAGACAAATTTCATATTAGTCCAAATAACATATCAACACCTTGAAACGGTAAAAAAAAAAAAAAAAACCCACAAACCCCAAACCCTCTAAGGTGCAAAACAAAGAAATAACCAAGAATACACCACTGACAATTTTAAAAAACCCACAATCAATACTATGCTCTTCATGTTGAAAAACTCAGAACTTCAGAACTATTTATCCTGCCAAGAGCCAAGAGAAGAAGAAAGCATGTACTGCACCTCTGAGCTCTGCTAGCCCAGGCAAGTATATGATGTCCCATTTTCAGCTCCACAGAGTTCCCTTGACAGCCAAATAACTGTATTAAGGTTTTCCACAGAAGAACAGCCACTGCAAACACCACAGCAAAGGACTGCAGTAGGCATTTAGATGCTTGGTGTATTCCCAATTTCCCTGGACTGATCAGTGGCTCTGCAACCTGTCTTCTCCCAGCACACAACGAAGATTGTTGTGACCTTTTCAGAGGCTGTTTACAAACCAGTAAAAAGCGCTCATCAAATAAACTTAATTACTCTTAAAGCCTCTTAAATAAATTCTTAATAATTTTAAGAGTCCTTTTATAGGTTTAACTTAGACTTCTTGCAGCAAAAAGGAGACTAGGACTTGTGTGAGTTTCTCTATTCTTTGGATGATAATTCCCAGGAGACTGATGTGCTCCAGAAGTACAAAGCAACAGCTCTGAGGGTGACTACCTCCCAGTCACTTATTTGGGGATGAGAAGCCAATCCTGCAAAAAAAATAAGCAGAAAGCTAGCATGGGGGCCAATGTATCCAATTATCCTAAGCTTCTTATCTCAGATTTTCTTTTCCTCCTAAACTTGCACAAAACTGAGCCAAGACCCAAGCTGTATCTAACTTTAGTTTTGTAAGTTAAGCGTTTACCAGTACTCTGAAGCACCAGCAGGAGGACCATGCTTCACGCCTGTTTGAAGGAAGACTAAGACATGTTTGTGGTGTGCAAGAGCAATGACTTTGAGGAGACACAAAAAGGCCCCTATTCAAACAGTGGGTATGCAAGTAGATGTGAAGTTTCACTGCCTTTTCTAGGGTATTTTGGAAAGATCTAAGAGAATATTGCGGGAGGGAGCAGATGCCTCATTTTGTCTCCAGAGGAATCCCCAAAGGACACATCCACTCTGCTGGTGATGGCACCCCCATAAGCTCACGGACTAGTTTTCCCTGACACATGCCAACCTTCCTGGGCTTTACTAGGCCAGGACTAGACTCATAGCTAAGCAAACACACGCAGCTACATAACATAGATTTTTTTCCTTCAGAAAATCTAATTAACACATTCACATGCATTTTCTTCTGTAACATCAGAACCTGGCAACCATGAAGACTTTGCTGTCAAAAGGTTACAACTTGCACTGGGCTCTGGAGTGTTTTTCCCTAAGGCAGAACAAATTGAAATGTGAAGTTTAAAATCTTCAAATGACTATGAAAGGAAACTGCAAAATAATTTCTGGAAAGGCAGCATTGTCAGTGATCATGCAGCCCACCAAGAGCTGGAGCTGAACCCAGAATTGCTTGTTCCAGCTAGGCAAGAATTCAATATGCTGGCAAGCACTGGTCCATGGTAACAAATGATCCCACACCCCTGGGCTGAATGGCACCCAGGCTGGAGTATAAATAGATATGAGAAACCCTTGTCACCTGTTACTGGCCTCACAGTCCACTCATCCTTCTGCAAACAAGTTGCAAACAACGCCGTTGGACTGCTGTCCTGGGTAAATATACATACAGATGCCTTTTCCAAAGCAGTGCATCTTTTCCCAGTGAAATACACGTCCTCTTCTTACCTATCACATTGTGATTGAAGACACCACAAGATCTGTCTGAGATTGCAAAGGAGCAAAGCTTTGGGATTTGGGCACATTCTCTTTGTTTCTTTGCTCAGGCTTTTTGTGAGCATAGAATACATCTAGGTAGAAAACTTTAGACTACACAGGATCTTTTGGGTCCCTTGTCCCCCAAACATGTCAATAGGTGGCACCGTTGTAATGACAAATACCAAACAGCAGCACAAATGATGCGAAGAAAACACGGCAAAAGAAGAAGAGGAGAGGCCCAACGAGGAATGGACATGGTGAGACACTGGCATGTCGAGTGAGCTGCACTCTGATAACCTCTAGGCTAGCAGGTCCTGGTCTCGCATTCTCTGCTTGGTTCATTTAAATTTATTTTATTTATTTTTTTTAAATCATCAAAATAAAATACAATTAAAAATATGTCATAAAAATTTAAAAGATACAATCAAAACACATTTATTCAAGCCTACATCTAAATATCAGAACATATGTACATCTGTAACTATAAAGCCTAACGCATAAATTCAATTCTTCAAACACTCTTTGGACTGGCAGCAACTTTTTCCTGAGCTCGAGGAAAGAGAGCTCTTCTGGACAGGAGGCAAGGGCTTTGTGGGTAAGGGAACATAGGAAGTGTCCAGGGAAGACTCCTTGGGAAGACTGTAGCCAGTCAGGCGTGCAAAGTGGAGACACAAAACATAACACAGGCCGCACTGCAATCCTAAAGCATCTGAAACTACGTATTCCATTGGAGAGATTTCCTGGAAGCTTCTAAAGAGCTGCACAGGGAAACATGAGGCAGGCCAGGGGGACACCGTGACCCACTTGCACAGAGCTAGCACAGGAACAGCCTGGCCTCTGGGCTGCCCTGGGACAGCAGGGACCCCAGAGCCCTGTGCTTTCCAGGAATGGGTCAGCTGCACATGCAGCCTCCTGCTCCTCTCCCTGCCCCACAGCTGAGCAGCCCTACAGCTACACGGGGCACTGGGAGCAGCACAGCTCATTGCAGGGGGCACACGCAGGGCAGAAGTGTGTCCCTGGCAATGTGCCCAGGCTCTCTGGGCTGGCACAAGAGCCTTCCTCCCGCCAGGGAGCGGCCCAGCTCCTGCCTTACCTCTTTGTGAGGCTGCGCCATGCTCAGCCTGCACCTTGTCCTCCATCAGAAGTTGCTTCAGGCCCCCCATGCCATGAGTAGGAAGGGGGGTGGAGAGAGCAGGGGCAGGTGCACACCCTTCCTTAGTATCTTGTCATTTTTGGCACAGCTAAAAAGTCACATCCGGAGGTGTCCAAGTCAGCATTTTGTCAGCTTCCTGGAGGTCATCAAGCCTTCACCAGCCCAAAATGTTGGAGAGGTTTTCCCGCACGTGGGGAGGCTGGCTGGCAGCATGCTTCTTCAGCTTGGCGCCCATCACCTTGTAGAGGGCAGACGCAAGCTTGGTGACCACAGTGCGGACATTGGCGCTTCGGACGGGCAGCGCCTTGTTCCCCAGGAAGGACCAGAGCACGGGCAGGGCGTAGCGCTGGACGACTTCGGGGCTCCTGGGATAAACCCATCCCACAAGCGCTGCCGGAAGAGAGACACAAACTTCTTAACCACCAGCCTTAATGCAAACAAGGATCTACCTCTAGTACTGGTTCTTGGGAGTCTCTCTGGCTAAGACCAGTGAAAGAGCACACAGAGAGCCCCAGGATCCAGAAACAAGCAAAGCAGCTGATCATCCCCGAAACAGAACCACCAAGCCCTCAGGACTAATTTCTCCAAACAGAGCCTTGTGCCTGTGGCACACTTTGTACCTTTACTAAATCCTTTCAGAATCTGTTTCTGCATGAACAATGACTGAAATGTCAAATTGCTGTTTATTTCCATTTAGAAGTTGTCTAAACCCCCTGCTGAAGATTTTGAAATGCACCGTAGAGAGGCAGTTGAGAGATTTCTAATAAAAGGGATGATTCCATTTTTGTGACCTTTGATGTCAAGTGCCAAAAGTCTAATCTGGCTCAGTGCTGCTCAGTGGCACACAGCAAAGTGCAGTATTAGACCACACTTGAAAATTCCAGCCCACCAGAGATGGGTGCTGCTTGACAGCTGGATTTGAAACATCAGTGACTAGCTGGTGTCTTTGGCAGAAGGCTTTTGTGGCCTCTAACAAACAGCTGTTTCAAACCTCAGGGTGTCTTAGATAATTACCCAGACCCCATTGCCATGGCATTGGAGCATCTCCAAATTTTAATGGCATTTCCCCTCACAATGTTAATGGCATTTTTTCTTACAATGTGCACTGAAATAGGGCAATAGAGAGAGAAAAATGCTACACAGGGGACTGAAATTTAACCAAAACACAAGTGTTCTCTCACATTGTCTCTGAAGCCTGCTCTCTGCTCATTTTCTGAACTGAACTCTATCAAACACAGACAAAAATTTACTACCAACAGGCTCCTTGCATGGCAGATTTGGCTGAGAGATCAAAACCTGAAATGGTCTGGGGACCATTCTCATTTTCTGATCAGGCAAAATGTTATGTAGTAGCCATGTATTATTCTGTGGTGGAAGAGACTTCATTTTCTCTATGCTGTTAATCCACCAGCAGTCATCAACATTTAAACAGCTCCTGAAAGTACCTAAAACCAATTCTGCTAAGCAGGAAAAGGGTTATGGTACCCATTTTGAAATGGGAGTTCATTTGAGTTTAAATGCAATTAAAGACATCAGTCACTATGCAACTTGCAAAGAGAAAGAGCTGTCTGTTCCCACTAAATCTCAGAGAGAACATCTGGTCTTTCTAAAGTAGTCCTAATTCATGTTTCATTCCTTTATTTGAAAAAGAGATTAAAATAACTGCAAAACTAAATTCCCTGTTCGTGGAGATCTACTTTATTCAAATGCTCTTTAAAGGGCCTTTGACACTCCCAATTGCTGAATGTGCCCTTTCAAGATTCATAATGAAGACACAAAGTGTATTAAGCCTTGCATTTAAAGATGCTGGCATAATTAGCAGTGGGTTTAACCCCAGTTAAAGCAAGGCTATAAATAGTCTTCTCTAGTATATATTGAGATTATCATTTTTCCATTCCTTGGCTACTGCTGACATAGCAAGCTCCTCTGGGGAATCAATTAGCAGCTGCATTTGGAGCATTTTGGACAGCGCTGACATAGGAAGACCCTGATTGCACACCCTGAAATGCTCTGTCCAAAGCCACTTTGACAGCACAGGCAGGGAGCCTCAGCACTCTGCTTCTGCCCCTCTGCCCCCAAAGGCTGCCTTGCACAAAATCCGTGCCTCTAACCTGTGTGCTGAGTTTTGGCCTAAGCTGTGACCCGTGGGCACTGCAGGGTTGCACCTCAAAACTTTCCAAGAGCAAAACAAGAATTCTGGGAGGACAAAACAAACTGATCCCCTGAAACAGCATTTGCCACCATTTTCCCTAAAGGACCAGAGCGGTCCCTGAGCTTCCAAGAGGGGAGCCAGCTAGGGTATTTTTAGCCCCTCCCTTTCCTGGAGGTGGCTTCTGAGATGCCCCAGTGAGAGCTCAGCCCCGAGGCCGAGCGCCGCCCCCATCTCAGATGCTGCACACCTCTGCAGCAGCCAGGGAAAACCTGCCCAACACACCTTCCATGGGTATTGGGCAGGAGGGACAAGCTCAGCACCTCCTGATTTTGAGGAGCCACTCTACTGTCTATTCACTTGCAGCCCCTGTAAATACTGCCTCGGAAGACCTCTTGGCTTAGAAGGGGAGGCCATACCTGAGAGATGCTCCGTGACATCCAGCAGAGCTTGGCCATTCAGTTCACTCCTTCGGTGGCCGAACTCTTTCATCAGTGATACTTTATCTACAAGAGAAGCACACGTTTCTGCTCACTCTTCTGAGGTCATAAGAGACAAAACGGTGGGGAGGGAAAGGGCGGGGGCAACTGCAATTTGTAAAATAAAGTACATTCCTGCTGATTTTTGAATCCTTTTCTTCTTTCCTTCCAGCCTACTTGGGAGGATTTTAAATTCCAAAAGAAAAGCTCTCCTTTCACATCTGTAAATCCACAGTTGTCTGCCATACCAGGAGCTATGTTAAACATTTCACATCAGGGAACTCAAGAGTTCAATCACACGTAAGCAGTGAAAAGTTTTTGCATCCCAGAGCTTTGCACAAGTGATCTTCTTCCCCTATGGAACAGGGTGAGAAGGCTCCAAAATTCGCACATCCATTCCCACTTGAAGGATAAGCTGTTTTTAAATTGTCAGGTTACCTGTTGGGATCTATGGACAAGACTCCAAGTTACTCATACAAGAGATATTACTGCTCAGTGCCTCAGTATCCTGTGGGTTTCTGTAATATCTGTGAAATCAGATCTTGGCAGAGAGACTGGAAAATGAACTGATTTCCCAATATTTGACTGTCATACGTATTTTAGTTTTTCCTGTGCTGTCTGTTGCTGTTGTGGGGTTCTTGTTTGAATTTAGACACTGCTGCCTGCATTGGCCTGCAAGCCTCCAGTCCTGCCACTCTAATAAGCCAAGCCAAGCTTTTCTTGGAGACAGAACATGTGTGGGATGAACTGTGGTCCCTCGCAGGGTCACCAGGGCTGGCAGTGACAAAGCAGGCAATCTGCTTCATTGTGAACCACTACAGAGCTACATCCCAATGTGGGTTTAAGTAGCAGGGTATTATTAAGAGCTCCTTTCCTGTATAAGATAGAAAAAGGAGGTTCCTAATGATCTTCTTGCAAGCATGCAGTAAAGAACTGATCCTGCTATCCTACTTAAGCTTTGGCTTTGGCAATTACACTCTTCTCATTCACCTTTTTAAATAGACACTTCAGGTTTTGCCTCACGCTTGCAGTACTGGCAGACACTGTTTCTCATTTGCTGTTCCTCCCCAGAGAGTGACCTTGCGGCTGCTGCTTCGAAAAAAAAAGCCCTGAGATCTGGATATCTTGAAGGAGCACAAAATGTTAATAAAGTGTTAATATTGGTATCTACCTGGATTTTCAGGGGAACTTCTTGGGGTTTGGGTGTGTGAGGGGAAACTGCTTGCTTGGTTCTTAAGAATCCAAGTGTATAGGAACTATTGACCTTTCAATTTAAGAGTTTCAAATGCCCTGTGCACTTAGAAACAGTAAAGCTCAAGTCAATAACACATTTGTTACTTTATCTGCCTTGAGAGCCCTGAAGACAGAGGAGCTTCTGCTGGCTGTTAAAGAAAGCAGGCAGCTCAATTCTTACGAACTCAGCTGTAACTCTCTGCTCTGCGTATCAGCTGAACCTGTTGGCTGTAGGACAGATAGCCCAGCATTTGCAAGATGAGCAGAAAAGGATCTGCTTCTCCGTGCTCTCATTTTCACTGCAGACCCCTCCTTGCTACTTTAACACCTATGGGCTGCTGGCCTGACTCCATGCCCTGTGTCAGGCAGTGGCCAACTGAAGGTCATTTCTTTCATGACTGAAGGCAGGACAGGACAGATGAAAAAGTCTCACCAAAACCTCAGGATGTGAGGCATGTGCACACAGAGTCTTGGAGCAATGGCTGGCCTCTTAGCTATGAAGCTCAGTGCAGCAGTGGGGCAAGATGATGTGCTTGCTCACGTACTCCAAGCTAGGAGCGTTGCAAAATCCTTTCGAGTTCAGGAGGTTTCTTGCCATTTGCCACTGGATTTTGATTTGTAAAGTAGACAGTTTTAAAGTACTTGGAAAGGTTTTGTTCATGCCTTTTTCCAGTAGAGATTTCCTTCCCCCACTAAAGCCTTAGATGTTGACTTTTGCAATATTTGTGACCTGAATTCTTGCACACATCCATAAAAATGTGCAGAACTAAAAAAATATATCCCACTTTATTTGCTTGAACCTATCTCTGGGTAAAGCCATTGTGATGAGAGACAGAGGTGCCTTGCTCCTGTTCTGACATCTTTCACCATGGAAAATTGACAGTGATCTCGGAAGTGGTGAGAGGGGCATAGCAAAATGCTCCATACAGAACCCTGAAGGGATCTGTTTGCCACATCCTTTGTTAGCATTCTGCAGCTTTTCCCAAGACTTTTCCCATGCACCACAAGAAATGGGTATGGGCCAAGAGCAGTACAGGTCTCACACCCTTCTCCCCAGTTCACGAACAGGAAGAACCCCACCCTTGGGACACAGAAAGGCACTGAGTCAGGCAGTTCAATGAGTTCACAGAGCAGCTGAGGTGGAGAAAGTGGAAATTCCCCTTTAAGATCTGCCTCTTCAACACTCCATTTTTCAGGCGTGTTCACCCAGTGCAGCATTTTCAGAGCTGACATAAATCTGTGTGGCAAAGGAATTTACAGCAGCCCTTGGCTACGTAGTTATTTGCTATAGCCATCTTGCCCCATGCAAAACAACATGTGGAACAAGCCATCAATGACAGCTGGATTCCTACCTGTTTGTTGCAAAGAAATGAACTTGGTGAATCATAAGTTTCCCTTTGAAAAAAGAAGACAGACAAGGAAGGCGGAAAATAGACAGCTAATGCCTATAATGTAGAACCTTCCAGGAGGCTGCTCTGCAGAAGCTCTGATGGGCCAGTGTCCCTTCATGCCAACAGCAAAGCTATTCATTTGGGAAGTCAAATGGGGCCCAAGCAAACTCCAAAAATCCCTTTGTCTCTGAATTCTAGCAAAGCTAGAAAGTCCAGGATTTCCTCTTCAGCTCCTTCTCTGCCAAAGCAGACAAGCAGCACAGAGCCAAGGGCTCCTGGGACTTTTGGGAAATGCTGATGCACATTCAAGCCTGTTGGGGGACTGGTGTGTAAGGACTGCACCTGCACAGCTTCTGGTGGGTGTCAGCTGGAGGTTTCCACGGACAACAACAGCTGTCAAGGCACTCAGCGTTCTCTTGACTCGCCGAGGCAGAGACACAGTTGAGGAGAGTCCTTGCCAGGGCTCAGCCTTACCTAAATGAGCCATGGATTCTTCCAGCGCTTTCACAGCTGCGGCATAAACCCCGGGGTCCTTTGAGTTTAGGTTGTTTGTTACTCCTTCAACTAAACAGCTGACCACTGGATTTAAGCCATCTTTTAGGATGTCTGTAATCTCAGCCAGCACGTCCAGCGCCTTCTGCTTCACTTTCTTGTGCGTATCACCAATTCTCGGGACAAAATAATCAAAAATCTGTGAAGAGAACAAACAACACAAAGCTGGATTAAAATGCCCTTGTTTGAAGAAGGGATTAGAAATGAGCACTCAGCAATGTAAAAGATGAAAGCGATCCTTTCTGTCAGGTCAGCACTTGCTTGCACAATTTCACTGTTTTCCTGTGGGCCACTCACTGGAATGGTTGCGCAACCTCCTGCTGGTTGAAAGGTTTTCATATATTTTTAAGAGGTTTGGGTGGGGACAGAATAGTTCCTATGGTGTTTCTCTCCACATTTAAGTCATTAAATTAATCCCATTTATTGATGCAAAACAGTATCTTTGCTTTAGAAATATGGAACCAGATATTTACAATGCCTGTTTTTCTACACAGTTGCCTCAAGTTCTGAGGGCAATTATGATTTTGCCAAAACTGTGGCGGGAGGAGATCCAAGTTTTGTTTTGTCTGTCTCAGAACCTGTGTCTGGAGAAGTGCAGGGCTCTGATCAACTCTTCCAGGATCCAGACCATTTGTCTACCTAGCAGGTAGACTTCTGAAATTTAATGTGCTGTACAGCTCTCATTAGAGCAGGTTCAGTCCCTTGACAGCCACCTTATCAGGCACCATTTTCTGGAAAAAGGGAAAAAGCAGCTACTTGGGGAGGAGAAGGAAGAGATCTGTCCTTAGCCATTTTCCTCCTTTTCCAAAGAGAAAAAAAGGCCCCCCAAGAAGGGTGAGCACCTTCTTTACCAAGAGGAATAGGGATGACGATGGAAACAAGTAGCCAGAGTTGTGCCTGTGCAAGACAAGATGGAGTTTACAGAAGTATCCTTTTAAAAAAATTTGGTTTAAACCAGCCCAGCCTGATACTTCCCTTCCCATCCAAACCCATTTTTTGTCTAGAGAATAATTGCCACGCTTTCAGTGGCTGGATTCCCTTCCCTTAACCCAGCTGGGAGTAGGAGACAGCAGAAGTTACACCAGCAGAAAATTCTGTCCTCATCTGATGAACAGCATCAATAGGCACCTGCCAGACAAATACATCTGGACTGCAATAACTTGTCGTGAAGCGTGGACCTGAATTCAATATTTCTGGGTAAGAGGTTCCAGCCTGTCCCAAACAGCCAGGATGTAGTGCCAAGACACACTGAATTAACTTTTCTACTACAGGCTTGGGAAAGGAGCTAAAGGAAAGGCACAATGAAGACACCCTACATACTTGGACAATGTTAATGGAGATGAGCTGAAGGCTGGTTTTGCACAGGTCTAGGAGGAGTGCCACTCCTTCCATCCGTGTCTTAAACTCCTTGGCTTCCAGGAGATTGTAAAGCTTCTGGAGCGGCTCTGTTTCTTCCACAGCCAGAGGTAACGTGACCTGGGCTTTTGGGCGGTGTGGGAGGCGTCCATCAGAGGTAGACTTCACCCCATGATAGGTAGACTTCACCCTGGAAAATAAAACCAAATTAGGACCTATTGGTGATAATATCTTCAATTAATTGTGAGCAAAACATCTTGAGGAGGTTTCCTAATGATGTGATTTCAATCTAGAAAATCCTGATCTGGAAAACAACGTGGATGACAATCATTACAGGAGAAAATCTGCAAGCAACATTCTCACCAGTGCTTACTCAGGAAAACCAAGGATGAGATGCATCTCATTTGTCTTCAGATGGCTTCCCAGGTACACATGTCGCATTGCTTTGGGGGGAAAGAGAGACACTACTTCCAAGTTTAAATGCCTCATCATATGGGAGGTCCGTGTCTTATTATAAGGAAACTCATCCCTCTGGAGAAGCGTCTCTACACCAGGCACGACAGCCTGGAAAAGCAGCTCAGATACATCTGAACTGATGAATAGGGGCATATCTGAAGGACCCAGAAAATCAGTAACAGGGATAAAAACAGAAGCCAGATATCCCAGCACTACACTCACATGATTGCTTCCCCAGAGACTAGATCCACAGCTTAACAAACCCACTGGGAACAACTCTCTTGGATCAATGTCTCTTCCATGAGCATGGGAAGATCCTGACTATGCTACTGAGGCATGTGGTCACTCTCCTACCAGCGCTGAGCATGAGAGAGCTAAATAAATCCCCTCTGTTATCAGAGGAGAACAGGTACAAGTAGCTCTCCCACCGGCAGGAAGAGACAGCTAGGACCAAATTCCTGTCTTGAATGCTGATTGCAGCACAGGGGGAAATAACCCAAACATGCTGTCCAGCAACCAAACAGTATGAAGGACAGGAATATCAAGACAAAATCTCCACATTGAGACACCTGTTGACCAAAGGTGCTCAGGAATTGGCTTGCTACTTACTATTCGAACTTGGTACTGTTTGAGGGTAAGAAAACCATGATTCAGGCAGGCCAAACTACATGCATGGGAAGTGCTATTTTGGGGAATGGCATCTTGCTTCTAGACTGGGACTTTTCATCAAAACACCCATCTGAAAAAGACTGCACTCAGGTAAAAAAAAACCCTGGTTGAATTTACTTGTCCCAAGTGAGGCAGCAGAGACATGGCCCTCTCATAGCCTCCACAGCCCTGTCCTTTCCACTGCACTGGATCTTCTGAGCTGCAACCAATGGGTGTCTTTTTGTTGCCCAGTTTTTGTGGAAACCCCTCCAGAGAAGTTGTGTTCAGCGTAATGCAGAAGTAGACATTTTTTATCATAGAGCATTTGTAGGGAAAGGAAACAATCTCTGGCACAGGTCATCTCCACCAGAAAGACTTTCCCAAGGAAGAGACATATAAAGCTTGTCATGTGCTTTGCCACATCTAACAGAAGTGCTCAGTACCGTTTACTAGAAGGCAATGTGGCCTGGGGCTTCTTCGAGCCATCGTTCCTCTGCTTCACAGGCTTCTTGATAGATGGGCGTTCACCCTTCTGGCTTTCCATCCCCTGCAAAGGCATAAAGAAACCCCATGGATCTTTATAATATACAATAGGAAATTACCTGTTTAAACCACAAGTTATAACCAGGATCACTGCTACCAAGGCTTAGGGAAACATTTCCTAACTTACAGAAGGAAACAGGCCAGAGGTTCAGTGATGCCAACTCTTTGTTTTCAATAGCCCAAGGCAGGTTATGGGTGCTACCATACTGAGCAGCAGTCTAAAATCCCAAATTCATTAGTCTTGAGCATAAATGGGAATAATGCAGTCTGGTAGGCAACAAGCCTTCCTAAAAAGCAGCAGAAAAATTTGGACTCTTTGGAGATTGGCCCATTGTGTTAGAACTTGGTTTGGTTCAACTCTCACTCTCCCTGTTCCTGCACAAAAGCATATTCTTTTCTAGAATGAAGATGAAAAGGAATAAAAAACCCCCAAAACAAACAGATGGTTTTCCACTGGATGCTGCTGAATTCACCAAGCTTCTTCCAGCTCAACAGGGCATGACAGCAGGGCAGTATTCCCAGAAGACAGACAGTAATTGTAGTAATTAGGATTGCCTTGGACATCTTTTGTATATTTGGAAATTTTCTTGGCACTACTACTTCCTGTGTCTTTTGCAAAGTCTCTGTTATCTCCAGAAGCACTGTTCTCACTTAATTGCTTTACTGGGGGCAGAGTAGGGATAGTGGGGTGGGGGGGTTATGCTTAAATGGAAACCCATTTTCTCCTCTTTCCCTTTCCTGTTTGTGACCGATATTCAAAACATTCAATACCCCACTTTTTCCCTAATATTATCAGTTCCTTTGTGGTCTGCAGATGAACAGCCTGAGGATCAACAGTTCATTCCCAGGAGCAAAATGATTCAGCAGAAGGGGAATGAGATAAAGACAGATTAGGTATGTTTGATCTCATATTAGCAGTGGCAATACTTGCACAAAGGAGACATTTCTCCTGCCAAGCACTTACTTTCTTCTTAATTCTTGATGGAATATCTCCCAGGTCACAGGTGGAAACAGACTTTTCCAAAAGCCTATTATGTTTTTGATGCATCACCAACATTTGCACCATCTCACACCCATAATGCCTAACACAAGAAAGAAAGAAATTAATACAGACTATTACTGTTTTTCCTCCCTTGAGAACAAAGGAAGAGTGTTAGCAGAATAAGCTAATGCCTTAAACTCAGCAGCTGCCATACTTGCGTGAGAAGGCATTACCTACTCAGCAAAGAGAGAGATTTACCTCCACTTGTCACTGCACAGTGCTGTCAGCTGAACACAAGAGGCAAGAGGAGAACGTGGGGCAACAGAAAAACACAATTTCACTCTGAAACTGTGGGAGTGCTTCTGTGGATCGAAGATTCCAGGGAACAAGCAAAACACCTCTGCTTTGTTGTCAGAGCTTATCAGCAGTGTCCTGCTGCCATTGCACAGTAATTTGCCTTTCTTTAACGTGCAGGGAAGCCAGGACCAAACACCTCATGCTTGCTTTTGATCATTCTATACTATATGTATGCACAGGGGCAGCTAGTTGCTCATGTGTTCTTGGCAGCTATTAATGGGAATTTAATCATCAAAGCAAGGGGATTTTTGTGGTTTGGGTTAATTTTGCTACTAGGAAACCACAACCTTCTTCAAGAAAAGATTTGGAAGTCATTCAGCCACAGCATTATAGAAATCTGCAGAAGAGATTTAGAAAGTCTGAAAACATTGGCTAAAGACCCCTGGAATAGTTCTAGGAAAGTATTATGTTAATGAGGAATAGATGATCGGGATCCTTCAGTGATGAACATTAGCCAACACTTTGGCTTTGTGTTGTGCACCCAAGGCCAAATACAACTGTTTGACTGGCTAATCTGATGGCTCTTTTGATCACAGTAAAGAACCATTCATATCAGGAAGTTGGCAATGCTCCTTCTTGCTGGACAACCTCAGGTTACCCAGCAGAGTCATTTCCCCAGACAACCCAGGGCAATGGTCACAGCACCAAGCCTGACATAGTTTATTAAGTTTTTGGACAATGCTCTCAGGCACATGGAGTGACTCTTGGGGTGCCCTGCACATGGCCAGGAGCTGGACTCGATGATCCTGATGGGTCCCTTCCAACTCAGCGTATTCCGTGACTCTGTGAACCTCATCCACACGCTGAGGTAACTTAGTATTTCCTTTAGCTTCCCCTTTTTTGTGGTTTTACCCTTTACAGCCAGACATCAGTTGTCCTGTTTTAGGAGGTGAAATGAATGACCTTGTGTCCTTGTCCTGCTTAAACTTCACCACCACGTGAATCAGCCTCCCGACCCTGGCGCCTGTGCCTGCGAGCTTTGTAACTCCAGTTTTCTCCATCAAGGACAAGAGGAGTTCAGCTGCACACTTCTGAGAGAAATGACCACAGCAGCCAATTGCCCCTTTTCATAGTTCACTGTTTAAGTTGAGATGATTAAGAATCTCTTTGGCAAATTAGCCCAACAGTTAGAGAGAAAGGACACGTGCTGGAGGCTCCACTCACACGACTGTGCAGCCAGAGAAATTCCCCATTCCCTCAGAGATGCTACCTTTTATTCCCCAGGGAGGCACCACCCTCTTACACCCCAGGCCCTCCCACCATCCGCAGTCCGATTGGCTCATTAAGATGTCATCTCTAGGGGATATGTTTGTGTCAGTGGGGTGATTCTTGGGCGTCAAGTGATTTGCTGGTCTCGGTCCAATCACCAGGTGGTATTTATCCCCTTATGGTAAGGAGACATGACTGGCATAGACCCTCACAGCTTCTAGAACTTTCCCTTTTTATCAACTTGCAGCCCCCCCCCACAACCATCCTAACACTAATACAGAAAATGCTCCTAACACTACTTCCCCTTAACAATTGTTGATCAACTAATTTCCTAACAATTAACAATCAACCGGCAAAGCCAATAATAAGTGGTTAACTAATTAACAATTAACAGAGAACCCTTAACTATTCTCTCAGCTGCAAAAACCAACTTAAGTCAGTTCAATTATAACACTTCTGCACCTGGACGTGGCGGCTCCTGGGAAGAAGAGAGCGAACACTGGGGCACAGGGAGAAGGAGGGACAGCAGCGCAGGCCTTGGCCAGAGCATGCTCCCTGTCATTGCTGGGGAAGGAGGCCCAGGTTCTCCCTGCAACTTGGGACACCTGAAAAGGTTCTGTCCTCAGATAAACACAAAGTTAGCATTGTACAGAAGGACTGCCTGCAAGCAAGAGCGAGGAATTCAGTCTCCCTGCATTATCTGATACTCAATTTCTTTCCCAAAACTTACTCTGAGAAAGATTAAAGAAATAGATTAAATATGAATTATTTAGACATTAAAGACAATACATGCTGACCCATCAGAGGACACCCACTACACAGATAGCTGCAGCAGGACTGAGGCTATTTCCACACACTTATCCCCAAAGCTGCAGACCTTTGGAAAAAAACAAATGCAGCGAAAGCACACTGTGGGACGTGAAGTTGCAGAATATCCAGCAGTGCAGCCTGTTTCTTCTGTGAAGCTTGGCAAGAGATACATCTGAATGTTTTACCCTTTTTCAAAGCTGAGGAAAGGGTGGCAGTCAGTTTAGCCAGGTTGTCCTGTTCTAGAGAGTGTCTCTTGGGAACTATCAGGCCCAGCACCAACACTTAAGGCAGCATCTGGTTCAGCTGTCCCATGGCAGTGGGCCTGTGAAGGTGCCTGTAAAGTGATTCATCATCTCAAGGCTAACACGAGGCATCAATTTGAATAGAAAGTAGGGCTCTAAGGCCAGGACAGTCATGCAAGACTCCTCTTGGCAGGAGCTGCACCTGCTGTGCAGGCTGTGCCACACCCAGCACGTTGTCCCCCATGTGCTCCATGCCCCAGCAAGTACCCTCCTTATTTCTCAAGTGAATGGCATAACGAGGATGCATGGTTTTTCCCAGGGCCTCTGTGGTTAGGGCTGTGAAATATCAAAGAGTGCTCACAGCTGCAATTGCAATTGTCCCTCTTCCCACAAAACCACAAGGCTCTATCCTTAGCCTTTGCAGGCACTTTCACTTCCCCACCATTCACCACATCTAGGCAACTCGGATAGACTGGGAGAACTCCAGGAAGCAGCAGGCAGCTGAATCAGAGGGGGTTTAGGTTGGATATCAGGAAAAGGTTTTTCACCCAGAGGGTGCTTGGGCACTGGAACAGGCTCCCCAGGGCAGTGGTCACAGCACCAAGCCTGAGAGAGTTCAGGAAGTGTTTGGACAATGCTCTCAGGCACATGGGGTGACCCTTGGGGTGTTCTGTGCAAGGCCAGGAGCTGGACTCAATGATCCAGATGGGCCCCTTCCAACTCAGCATATTCTACAGTTCTGTGATTCTGTGAACTAATGGGCTGCAGGAGGGCAGAAACAGGTGACAAGAGGAAAGAAGTGAGGTTGATCAGAGAATCAAGTCACTGAGTTCACAGAAGATGCAGGATACAGGACCCTTCCCTCCCACCATTCCCATTCTCTCTGTCATCCCTTCCCCCATGCACACAATAGAAGGTGAAGAATATCACTAAGAGAAGAAGAACCTACTGGACTCCACTGTCCATGAGAGCAGTCATTGCTCATGCAGGAGTCACATTCTCCACCATGATGCCCAGAGTCTGACTGGCTGCTTTCTGAACAAACTCTGGGGAGTTCCACACCATCTGGAGAAGGACCCGAGCAACCTCATCCACCTCAGAGTCCATGTCCTTCTGCAAGGTCACAAAGAGCTCTCCAAGAGTGACGATTGCAGAGTACGACACCTTTGAGCGGAGGTTGGTCACCTGGGGAAGTCATGAGGGGAAACATAAGAATCACCTTGAAAAGAAAACCACTTGCCTTAGACAAAAGTCCCAGGAAATGACAACACTTCCTGCTGTGTCCAGGGGAACATAAAGCACAGGCAGAGCAGAAGAGCACAAGCACAGAAAGGCACTTGCTCTGGCACCAGCTTGTGCTAGGCCTCAGGCCTGCTTACTGCAGGCCTAAAAAATATTTCACTTGAAGTGTTCTACTTAACTCTTCTATAATGTCCACTGCTTTGATTTTTGGCCCTTTTATTCAAAAAACAATCAAATTAAAGCAAGGGCTGCTTTCAAACCATAAAGGCACAAGTCATAAAGAAAAGATAAAAGAGTCATTTGCTCCTGTTCAAAAAAGCAACACCAGCAGTTGAAGCACTCAGCCAGGAAACAGAAAACACAGGTTCAAGTCTACAGACTACTTTGCAGTGTTGAATTACAGCTTGGGCAGAGATTTGGACTGCAGCAAATAACATAATTAGTGTCTCAGTTTCTGCATTTGCACGTTGCATTATAATGGCACCTCGCTCAAAGAGGAGAGTGTCAGATGCCCAACCTACCAGTACATACAGCTACATGTACACACAGATCCTATAGAGAGCTGACAGACATGAGAAATATAAGGTCCAGAAACAGAAAGGAAGGCAGTCCCTGAGCACACATGGAGATGAACAAGCACATATCTATTCTACACACCGTGTATGAAGCACGGAGGACAATTCAGACCAATGTTCTTACCTCGTTGGTAAGTGCCAAGCAAACCCCATGAAGTCTGCAAAGAAGGACTTCTGAATGGAACTCAGCCAGGTGTTTGATGCTGAGGAGTCCCTTCTCCTTCAGCTGCCTGAAAGGCAAGTACCAAAAAGATTGATGGCTCAGTCAAACAAAGGGAGGTGCTTTTCAAGCAGTACTTAAGGAAATCATGGAACCCGTTGCCACAGGATGCTGTGGCTTTCAAAAGTATATACAAATCTAAAAGGCAAATAGAGGGTTTTCAGAGTCTTCATTTGTGGCTGAGTAACAAGACAGCCTTTCTGAAGTCTCTGGCACATGAAGTCCCTATGTCACTGCTTCCTAGAAGCTGTGAGACCGTGCCATGCTGCTGTTTCTTGTCACCTCCCTGTACCTGTCCCTGAGACACAGTCCCATCAGGCTCTTACTGGGGCATTTTCCTTCTTTGCCAGCCCCAGCAGGCAGTTCAGCAGTGAGAGTCTGCACTGGCACTCTGTAGCTAAGTTTCTACTCTGCAATCTAGGCCTGTCTGTCACCCACTCCACTCCACCTCACACATTCCCCAGAAGAGCAGCAGGATGCCCCAGAAGATTCCAAACCTGGGCAAGAACAGCTGAAAGTCTGGCTTTTCCCAAAACCCCCTACCTAAAACAACCTCCAAAACAGCAACATGTTATTGAAAAGGTGCAGACAACTCCCTCTCTCAGCACTTGCTTTGTGCAGGACCTGAGCTACAGGAAGGTGTGTGACGCATCAGGGCTGCAGCGCAGGGCTGGCGACCGATGCCACGGGCATCCCTGAGTGTCACCCGGACCCCCCCCACAGCTGCAGAAGCTCTCTGCACCTCACAGGGCACCAAACAGAAATGGGGAAGAGAAAGCAGAAGAGAAAGAGCAAAGCAAAGGTGACTGCACAAGGAGATGCATCATGGCAGATTTTTCATGCTTATCCCAGGGTGAATGGAGTCCTTATCCCAGTGTGAATGAAGCATCCAGCAGCGAGTGGATGATAACCCAGACATCAAAAAGACAACCTGTATCACCTAACATTTGTAGGGTTATCACCTCTGGGCCTCTACAGGCCTCCTTCTGTCTGTGTCCAAGTTTGGGACACATTGTGAGAATTGACAAAACATCTCAGGCCCATATAAAGCAATGAGAAGGAAAAAGTTAAATTCCAGAAGTGCAAGATTCCTAGAGGATTTTATTCCCTTTTCCTTGTCTTCTGCCATGAGTCCTTCAGGAGTAATGACAGCCTGAGGGACTCTATAGCACAACTCAGTCCATTTCTCAGAAAGAAGAACTCCCTGTAGCTGCTCCTGGGTCTCACGCGCAGAAGGTCACAGGGAGACCCTGACTCCTGCCATTGCTGCCAGCAGTGGCACCAGAGACAAATCTTACTCAGTCCCACTGGGCCCCGAGGCACCCAAATCTCTACACTCAAAACTGCTGCCATCCTGCTTCTGGCTTCAGCCAGCAAATCATCTTGTCCCACAGCTTCCTCTCTTCCCTCAAGATTTCCTTTGCAGCTCCACGGAGCAGCAGGCAAAGCAAGGAAACAGCACGGACCTGCTGCAGCTGCGGCACTGCTGCAGACCAAGGCCAAGAAAAGGCTGCTCTCAAATCTTTATCCTCTCACTGCTCTGGAGTGCTTTCACTAGTGCCCCTCAGCCCTCTGGGCTGTTGGGCTCAGAGGCACCAGCAAGATACACTCCTAACCTGCCTTAACGCTAAGAGGGAGACAGAGTGAACGGGGCCTTTCTTACCAGTCATCGCTGCTGAGCCAGGACAGTGCCTCGAGCAAGGACTGCTGTGGCTCCAAAGAGGCTCTGTCCTTCTGCCCCTTCCCACGGAGCGGCTCCTCTCGGCACTCAGCACCAGTGGCCGTCTGCGAGGTCACTGTAAGGAGAGGGTCAGCCATGAGCGCTGCAGCCCCAGGCAAGGCGCCCCGCCATGGAGCGGCCTGCAGCCCCATCTCCCAGCCACGCTTCCATGGGGTACAAACTGGCACTGGCTCAGAGACTTCCCTGCTGTCTGGCTCCTTGCTTTCTCCCAGCCCCCCCAGCTGGGCACAGCTCCTTGGCTAAAGCTGACAATTGCCCACACAGCGCCAGCTCCCAAGTGCCACAGGTACCACAGCCAGCGGCACGTTCCTGAGGCCGCAGAGCTCCCACTCCCTGCGAGACACTGCCCGCCAGCAGGACTTGCTACCCCAGGAGGGACCCCTCAGCTGCCTCTCTTGTCTCAGCGCCCTGATTTCCCCGAGCCCTGAGGACAGAGGCACTCTGCAACTCCCTGAGGAAAGACCTGCGGCTGGCTCGCCACAGCACCAAGCCGAGCCTGAACAACCCAGTCCTGCTGGGCCCGGCTGAATCCCCACGGAGCAACTACCAGGGAACAGCCATACCTGACCCTTCACACCTGACAGCGCCTCTGTTCCCATTGACTCCAAATATTCTAGACAGCAGGCAGCTGAGTGCATTACATTTTAGCCTACTATTGGGAAAGGAGTACTCATGGATTTTGTTCTTTCTAAGCATCATGAATCTTTACTATTTCAGAGGTACACACTGGCTGTATTTCAAAGATGCTGAGGTGAAATTTATTTGTCATCAAATGGACTTGTTTGCAAACTGTGCAATGCCTAAGCTTTCTCTTGTGGAAAAATGCAGTTTCCAGTCTAGATGATTGTGATAAAAAAGCCTTCCAAATGCAAACTGAGGATAAAAATATGTTGTGAATACAGATGCAAATTGTTGGCAGACACACTCTCTTGATAATCAATTTACAAGGTATGGGAAAATTCAGATGATAAATGCATTTCTTATGAAACCCATTTGTCATCAAAAGCACTGTCGATCAAAAATTTCATGTCGTGCACTCAAAAGCTCATTTTCTAATGTGTACATGAAAACATCTGAGCTGTCTAAAAGGATGGAGTATAAATATTGCACAGAATCTAGATGAACTGCTCTAGACTCTGTAGGGTTTTTGTGCTACCTTGCATATTTCTCACACAGTATGGAGGAAGCGTAACATCAAAAATATTCAGATGGGAGCTAATCTGGATGTCACTGGTGTACCCCTGTCACTGACATCAGTGATGTCACTGCAGAAGGATGTCGCTACACACATCTATGTTCAATATGAATGGGGAGCCACGTCAGGCTAGTTCTGGTCAATTCTGGCCATGGAAGTAGCATCACTAGAAAAGAGCATTCAGAGTATCATTCCTAGCTCCCTTCTTCTTATCTCACCCTACTTAGGATCACAGCACAGGCAGCCTGCCCTCAAAGGAGAGACAAGAGCCACTAGGGACTATGTGCTGTGTATTTACTGTGGGCAGCAAACAGCCTGGGAGCACCAGGCAGCCCCTCCTGGCTGTCACCTGCTACACACGGCCGCTGTACTTGGGTGGGGTGACATAGGAGGCGCTGCTTGTTCCTCTTGGCATTGCAGGCCGTGGGATGGCAGCAGCGAGAAGCCATTGGGCACTTCTGGGAGCAGCAGCACGGCTGCACCAAGTGGCTGACTGCCATGCACAGACAACCCTTGCTGGGATAGCAGAAAAGCTGGCTGCAGAGCCGGACAGCAGCACAGGCAGAGGGCCAAGATGGAGAGTGGACAATTGATTGTGGTGGTACTCGTAGGTGCACAGTGAGCACACCCTGCCAGACTGCCCCGAGCTCATCCCTGCAGTTACAGCTGCCTCCTGGCACCAGTGCTGTAGTTTGGACTATCAGGATGGGCAAAAGCCAGAGCTTAGGCCTTTACCACTACTTTATTCAGCCCAGCTTTCCAATGGATCTCCAAGAACCAACTGCTCCAGTACTACCGAGCTGGAGTAACTCAAAAGTAGATTTGCTGTTCATTCTCAGCACAGGCTATGGGCCCAAGATCCCAGCTGTGGTGGCTGAGGCAGGAGGCAGTTTGTGCTCCTTGTGCAAGGAAAACCTGTGCGGTAAAAAGCTGCCGCGGAGCCGGCTTACCTGAGGAGTTGCGTGGGAAGCTGCCGTCCCCATGGATGATGGGCTTATTGGGCAGTAAGGGCACGTTGTCCTGCTTCCTCAAGACCTTCTTCTTCAAGGCACTACCAGGGTGTTTTCTCTGCACACTCAAAGCCGTGCCATTGACAGGAGGTAGGCTAAAGCCTGCAGGGACCAAAGAGGAGCTTGGAAGTGGAGGGTGACGATGGAAAGGGCCAGAAAACTTGCTGGAGCTGGGTAATGTCTCTTTGTTATCCCAAAGAACTTCAAGTATAACACATGAGCACACTACCATGGGACAGTGATCACAGAATCACAGAATCCTAGAAGAGTTTGGGTTGGAAGGCACCTTTAACCACAATCTAGTCCAACCCCCGTGAGCAGGGACATCTTCAACTAGATCAGATTCCTCAGAGCCCCATCTAAACTGGCCTTGAACACCTTCAAGGATGGATAAACAACAGCTTCTCTGGGCAAACTGTTCCAGCATTTCATCTCCTTCATGATAAAAAATTCTTCCTAATAGCATATCTAAATCTCTACCCTCTTCTGGTTTAAAACCAAATTGCAGTGATGCTTCCCTGAAGAAACAAGGAAAGCCCAGTATTGCTTTTCTTTTGTTTTCCTGTTTCAGAGGCTGGCTGGGGAAGTTACCAAAAGAAAGCGCAGAGAACCTTGCAAGATGCCCTCGGGCTGAGTGCTGCCTCCTGAGGTCCCTGCTGCTGCCCTGGGGCAGCGCACACAGCACCGCAGTCAGAGCCCCTGAGCCGGGATTCAGTCGGGAACGCTGCTTGCTCCTGGGGCTACAACAGAAGCACTGGCTCGGGGCTTCAGCACAGCTCTACAGGGCCAGCTCCTCAGCAGGGAGTGGCGGGAGAAGGATCTCTGGTGTTTTCATTAGAAGGAGCTGAATTTTGTTTCTTCCAGGTTGCACCTTGGTCGAAAAGCATTCTTTTGGATCGCTTTCCCTGGAGGCTGCTCTCCAGGAGAGAGTCTGAAGCCCCAGTGTACTTTGCAAGACAGAATTTTCAACTCTGAAGGACTTTAGAGGAGAAGGTGGGAAGCTGATATTCTGTTACTGACTCAGTGAGGCCATGGGCAAGACACTTCATGCCTCTCTATTTTCCTTTGGGGACCGGAAATAAATCCTATGCAAACTTCCACTCAGATGCAAGTGTAACAGCCCCCAGTCTGATGGCCACACTGTGCAAAGGGCAAGCAAGTGATCAAAGAGGACCACAAGTGTAGCAACCACTTACTTGCTTCAGCTGCATCCCCGGGGTCAACTGTCTGTGGAGGCAGCTGCAAGGACGTTTCCTTTTCTCTCTTTTTCTTGATCTCTTTCTCCAAAAGCTCCAATTGCTTCCGCTCTAAGTTCCTTTGAGCCAACTCACACAATGCAGCACGGACCTAGTTGCAATGGAAATACATCACAGACTGTAAGCAGAGACACACAAACCAGACACATCATCTCATCAGGAGCACAGAGTCCATAGAGTGCCACAGTCTTTGATGCAGCTCCATGTTCATTCCAATAGTTTCCAAAGAATGTCTCCCGTCCTCACCTTGGCAATTACAGTGAGGTGGAACACTTTATTGCCATAACCTTCCACTGCTCCAAGGTACTGTTTCTCAACCTAGGTCAGGAAGCCCTGCTTGACCCAAGAAAATCACAGCAGTGCTCCAAGACAGATGAAGAGCTCACATGACCAGTGAGCAGGCAGTTCCGTTCCTACAGGCCATGGTGGGAGAATAAAAACCATGTGCAATACACAGCAAGGAGGGGTAATTAGCTGTTGCTTAACACTCATGGCCAGGAATTGCAGCTCTTTCTCACTTCTGGCTTCTGAAGGACTCAGCTGCTCTCTGAGACCATGAGACCAAAAAGAGGAGTCATGTGAAAACAAGTTGCAGAAACGCTGATGTTAATGCGCAGAAAAATCGAGAATGAGAGGGCTGTGAGATACAGCAAGAAAGGTAACCAGGAGAAATCAAACTCTCCCATTTTATTTTGCAGCCTTGCTTACACTCAGCATTAGAATCCTTGCTTCTGTGCTTCCGAGGATGCACTTTGCCCACGTTCACTGATGCGTAGCTTGCTCTGCCATTCAGAACTTCTCTAAAAGGGCCTTTGCACAAAAAGAATGCTTTTGGCATGACCTTAGCACCATCTCCAAACCAGTGACCTTGGCACCACTGGAAATAGCCAAGCAATTGCTCTGTAGCTGTCAAATATATTCCCAAGAGAATCCCCATGCCCCAAGAGTGAAAGATTATGATTTTCAGGGACATTTTGGGCCAAGCACTAAACAGTCCCTGGAAAGGAAGTCTGCTCATCCCTGTCTTTATCCCTCACCTTTCCAAAGCCATCCTTCAGGGCTTCAGCCCTCATAAGGCCAGGAGTGGTGGGATGGCCTGGCTTGGCCATGGTTCAGTGGGAGGCCTGTTAATGGAAGCAAAGGTTCCTGTAAATCTCTGGCACACCTCAAGCCCCCAACAACGCCACGCTGGGCAACAGGCAAGACAGCTTCCAGATTGCAGAGCTCTGATGAGACCCGGAGATTGTGTATGAGAGCAGCAAGGTACATGTGCCTAGAACCTCTCCCAATGGATGGGCTACTGCCACAGTGCGCTGGCAGCAGACACGGCATTACTCTGTTGGCCAGCAGAGTGAAACCTCCTGCATGATGAAGGCCTCAGCCCCTGGATGCTGGAGAGCCGCTGTGTTTGATAGAGAAGGGCAGAGATGGAGCTTACTCTTGACAGAGATTCTTATCTGCCCTAATTCATGCTGATTTTAGTAAACATCTTCTTCCTTGTGGTTCCTAAAAGAACTCCTGGATTCTAATACCTGTATGCATTTAGATCAACATTTTCTTCTCTTTGGTGCAATATTTTAGAGGACGTGAAAAGAAAAGCTTAGGATTGCAGGAGTGTTACCCAAATGTGAATTGTATACTTGAAACTAGATAATTTGCTTTCCCCAAGGATTTTTTTTCTAAACTGTATGAGATTGGGCCACTTTCAGGCCAGCCTGACTGAAGGCTGATTTTCTTAATGGGAGTAGAACAATGTAGCTCATTCTGAAATACTCTCCAACAGAGCTGTTAAAACTCAGAGAGCTAATCATTCTATACAACAGATTCACAGAGGACAAAATCATGTGGCAGCAAAGTAGCAAAAAAACAATGTCTTAAATCAGGATTTTTTGCCCCTGCAGAATGGTCAGCTTAATAATAAAAGAGAGATAGATGTGAACTTTGAGGAAGGAGGGCTATTCTGGATGGGAGGCAACAGCTTGGAAGAAAAGACCGTCTGGGAAGCTGACAGGGAAACTAGTGACTCCAGGGTAACCTCCTTGAGAAGACTGTAGCCAGTCAGGCATGCAAAGTGGAGACATAAAATATAACAGAGGCCGCACTGCAAACCTAAAGCATCTGAAGCTACATATTTCATTGGAGAGATTTCCTGGAAACTTCTAAAGAGCTGCACAGGGAAACATGCTCCTGCCTGCAGCCCCTTGGGGCAGGCCAGGGGGACACCCTGACCCACTTGCACAGAGCTAGCACAGGAACAGCCTGGCCTCTGGGCTGCCCTGGGACAGCAGGGAGCCCAGAGCCCTGTGCTTTCCAGGAATGGGTCAGCTGCACATGCAGCCTCCTGCTCCTCTCCCTGCCCCACAGCTGAGCAGCCCTACAGCTACACGGGGCACTGGGAGCAGCACAGCTCATTGCAGGGGGCACACGCAGGGCAGAAGTGTGTCCCTGGCAATGTGCCCAGGCTCTCTGGGCTGGCACAAGAGCCTTCCTCCCGCCAGAGAGCGGCCCAGCTCCCGCCTTACCTCTTTGTGAGGCTGAGCCATGCTCAGCCTGCACCTTTTCTTCCCTGGCAGTGATCCTGGGGGCAGCGCTGCTCAGCTGCCTCTGCCGGGGCTCCTGGGCCAAGGCCCCCTGAGCAGGCTGCGAGCGGAGACCTGCACTGCCGAGCCTGGGGGTCTGCACAGCATCCTTGCAGCCAGGCAGGGGAGGGAGGGCACCTGGGCGGGGAGGCCGCACAGGGCCCTCCTTAGGCATGGTCTCCATCCACTTCTTCTTGTAGGTTTTGTCCATAGAACGAGCTGTAGATCAGGTACAAGGGAAGAAGTGAGTCAGTTGAACTCCCACCTTTACAATCAACCCATCCAAAGGGTGAGGCATTCAAGGGGTCTTTTAATTATTCAGAAGATCGCTTTGTTTTTATTTTTCATGGAACTAGCATCACTGTAATTCCTCTGAGCAGTATAGAGATAGCAAGTCAGGAGAGAGAGGTTCTACTACTTTGCTTATGTGTTGCTCATTGCTCATCCACTACTTTAGAATCCCTTTCCTTCCAAACAGTTGGCAATCCACAGTGGTCTCTAGAATTTGACAATTCCACCTCGGAAGTAATTGTTCTCAAAAGCTAGTTTTCAAGGCCTTTGTTTCTGTAACTCCCACTCAGTTCTGGGTTGGGTTTTGTTGGTTGTTTTTATTTCTCTTTACAACAAAGGAAGTGCTGGGACACAAACAATGGCACCACACGTTAGAAGCAAAAGAAGCTTTGCACTCCCCATTAGATGTCCCCAGTATTCAGGGAGCCTATTTCTGTAGGGAACAAATTGGTCATCCAAACGTTCCACTTTTGCTCTGCTTCATTGTTCCAGAGGTTTATTCCCTACTTTCTTTGCTGCAGAGACACCTAGTCACAACATAAACATGACCTGCCTCAAAACATTTCTGATCTTGGCTAATCCTGACAATTCAAAATTTTCTTAATGGAAATAGCATGAGGCAGGTCATTCTGAAATGCTCTCCAACAGAGCTGTTAAAATTCAGAGAACTAATAATTCTTTACATGGCTTCACAGATGATAAAATCATGTGGCAGCCAAGAAGTAAAAAAAAAGAATACCTTTCTTAAATCAGGATTTTTATCCCCTGTAAAATAGTCAGGTCAATAATAAAAGAGCGACAGGTAAGGTTTAATGATATAGGTCATTTCTAGTCCAGAATAAATCCAGCAAAAATGTCACCTTACTTACTGAGCAATACTTCTCTAGAGCTTCATTCAGCATTCCAGCTGCACATCAGAAATTAAGGAATCATTCCAAAGGGGCCGTGCCCAGGATTTGGCAGAACTCACCCTGAGGCAAGGGACCAGTGGATCTTATCCCTTTTTCTGCATCAGCAAAATTATTTGTTCAAATCTCATCTCTCCTATTAAAAGAAGCTTTGCACTCTGCATTAGATGCCCCCACTATTCAATGGGCCAATATGATCAGTGTATCTGTAGGGTGTAAATTGGCCATGCAAATGTTCTCCTTCCTTGTGGCAGGGGTTTATTCCTGCTTTCTTTCCTGCAGACACACCCAAACCCAACATTAACATCACCTGCCTCAAAACAATTCTCATCTTGGCTGTCCCTGAAAATTCAAAACTACACACAGAGCGTTTCCCTGTCCCCAGGGTCAGGCTCTAAGGCTGGGCTCTCACTTGCACGGAATGAAGAAGAGCTGCTGCACTTGCCAGGTTTCTAGAAAGAAATTCTTTACTGTGAGGCTGGTGAGGCACTGGGAACAGGTTACCCAGAGAAGCTGTGGACGCCCCAAGCCTGGAAGCGTTCGAGGCCAGGTTGGATGGGGCCCTGAGCAACCTGGTCTAGTGGAAGGTGTCCCTGCCCACAGCCAGGGGTTTGGAAGTGGAGAATCTTTCAGGTCCTTTCCAATCTAAATCATTCTGTGATTCTATGATTTCACTGCAGTAGTCAGATTAAATGTGGGCTTTGTCCCTTCTAATTTTGTCCCTGCATAACCTCACGACATCCATAGAGCCCTCCTGAGTTGCCTGCCCCTTTCTCCAAAGATGATAAACTCTCCCATTCCCCTGAGTTCCAGACAAAGCCCTCTGTGGAACCCATTGTGAGTGGGACTAGTACATAAAGCAGGGAGTCAGGTATATCTTCCTAGGTCTCATTTCATAGGAATAATAGCTAGGAAATAGGTCAATGGCAATTCTTGGCTGGGTAAGACCACCTCCTAAACGAAGAGGACCATGCCCCGTTGCTTAAGGTATTAAAAATGCCCAAATGAAAGTTAAATACCAGAAATCGGTGTATCCTGTAGCTGCCTCTGCCATTGGCTTACCTGTAACACAAAGCCAGCTTTCACACGCCTCCGGTTTTTTCCTGTCCCAAGCAGTTCTACCTCCAAACTAGCTTGCTATACAGCGTCACCAGGAAGGGCTTTACTTATAGCACCTCCCTTCGTGGTGCCCAAAGGCTTAATTGCCTGAATTCAGCACAGAGAACCTAATTGAGCACAGCTGAGTGATACAGAAAACACCAAAAGTAAAGCCATGTAGAACCACCCCTTTCTCACTCGCAGCAAAACCACTGCAGCTGGAATGACCATGGCAAAGCAATATGCCTGCAGCCTGGGGGAGCCCTGGATGTGGAGGATTCACCTTCTGCCTGTGCTGATTGGAGCATGGAAAACGAGCTGGGGCTGTTCTTGGTACAGAGGAGACCAGTGGCAGCCGTTCACTGGTGAGTGAAAAAGGTGTTACAAAATGATGTTCTGAAGAGGGAAAACCAAACACAGCTGCACTTGAACAGCTCCAGGCTCTGGTGATGTTTCAGTAGACAGGAACTGAACTCCTTGTCACCCTTCTGCTGGTTTCATCAAATGGAAATGAATCCTCTGGAATTTCCAGCTTCTTTCCAGGATCATTAGCACCCAGTAAATCAAAACAGAGACCTCAGGCCTGTGGGAGAATCCCAATGCAGATCCTTGTGCCACTGATTCCATCTCTCCCCACTTTTTTAAGTTCTTGGTGGCAAGGTCACTTAGGTTAGACACACAGCTCACAAGAATTGCTCCTCTATTTTTCTGCACAAAGAATAAAAGTGGGATTACACATCCTAAATCTGTGTTCCCCTATTGTCAAACTGACTGATTTGAGGAATTTCTGAAGCAGCAAACTTGCTTCTGCAAATACTTATTGTGTGAGACAAGGAACACAGAGAAAAGATTTAATGTTAAAAGCATTGCCCACGCAATGCTCTTCTGACAAGTTCCGTCCTTAGCTTTCCTTAGGAAGATCTGAAAGGTTCAATGTCCCCAGCAAAAGCTCCTGCAGTGCCTGCTCGCCAGCAGAGCAGGGCTGCCAGCTGTGAAACAAGTGTTGCCACAAGCAGCAGCTCACCCAGGGCAGCAAATCAGGAGCTAGGAAGGAGCTGATCTGAAGGCCAAAGCTCCTTAGCTCCTTCCAAGAGCACTGCAACAATTGCTCATTCCAATGAGGTGCAGTGCTGGACACCACAGCTCTGTGTGAGGGCTGGACACAAGTTTGCTCCCACTGAGGGCTGTGATGGTTTCTGCAGGAGCTGTGGGCTCCTGTGCCTGCCGCACACAATGAGCAGAGAAGGAGCCAAGTACACTGACACACCTTTGCCTTGAGCAGAACCCGGCCTGGACCAAACACACTGAAAGGTTTCCCCTTTGGCCCGTGTCTCGAAACGTCAGGTCAGCTGTTTGACAGCTCAGGTTGGTTTGTTGTCAGAGAATTTCCCTCAGAAATATGAGGGTTGTCTTCCTCTGTGCCTTCCTCTCAGCAGCCTTGGGGCTGTTGCTGTGTGAAGCCATCATAGGGGACTACTAAAATATGATCGCTGGCCAGCATTTTTCTGCTAGGAGAGCCCTGCATACTGTTCCACACATCCTTCATAAAGGCCCAAACCAACTCCAGACACTCTGCCTACAGCAGCTTTCCACAAAGGGCTGCAGAAATCCAGGACAGCTACAAGTGAGCATCCAAAGCGTTTTGTCCTGTTCCTGGCAGCAGAATTCTCAGTGATCTGAAGCATTTTCATTCAGATGTAACACAGGATGTGGGTTTTGAATTGATGTGTTTCATGATGAGTAACAAGCCTTGGGAGCACGAGGTGCAGGGCTGACATGCGTAAGCCAGTTTAACTGTCCATTTTATTACTCTTCTATTTATTCCACTCAAGTCCCAGTACTGTTCTTAGCTCTGTTGAAACCTTAAGATATAACAGTTCCCACAGCTCAGCAGTTATTCCCTGCTCTTTACAGCAGTTAAGCACCTCTGTCTTTTTCAGGGCCTAGGTCCACCATTCAGGCATCCCTGACATATTTAAAGCCTCCATTCACCCAGACTACAAGGTATCACCTATCTCCACATGCACTGAAATCCCTAAAGAGCCTAAGTGTTCGTGGGCTGATGCCTGCAGAGCAGTCTTGCATCTGCCCTCATGCTCAGAGCTCCACACCATGGTGCCCGGAGGACCCAGTGCAGGACAAATGCCTATTTTCCAGTCAGTACCAGCCAGCTGGCAGCATCTGCCTTGGGTGAGCCAGAGGCCACGAAGAGGTAAAGGAGTAATAATAGTCTGTCTCTGCAGCAGACTGTAGTGCTTACAGGGAGGAAGACAGAAAAAGAGCCTCCAGATGTGAACATGCAACACATTGGAGCTGGCTGATGAAACCCTGTGATGGTTTGGCTCACTGACCTGACAGAAAACACCGTGTTTCCCAACTGCATTCACTTCCACTGTCCAAAAGTGAACAAAGCCAAAGAAGGGCATGAAAAGTGGAAGTCCGCAGAAACTGGGCTAGCTTTGCTGCCAATTCATTGCCTGTCCTGCAGAGAAATATAAATCTTAAGGCCAGAAAAAATGTTTAGGACCTCTGCAGGCCACAGATTTTGAGTAAGTGAACTTTAGTTTCTGACAGGGCACTATCTCCACCTGAAAATACAAATGATGACTGGAAGCTTTGCAAAGCTCTCAAAGGCCCTGGGGTGATAAAGAATACAGAAATAGGAGCGGCTACCATGTTCATTACAGCAGCAGTCCCTGCAGCAGAACCCCAGCTTGCACAGCCCTCCTCAGCCACATCCCCAGGAGCTGATTTATAAATACCTGCTCAGGTTTCATGCACAGTGCTGGCAGCTGGAAGTCACGGCTCCACAACCAGGTCCACCCTCCACAGGCAGAGATGGGTGGCACAGCAGGGCCTCTGTAAGGAGAGGCCCACGCTGGTCAGGGCCAGACCTGCCACAGTTCCAATGGGAATTGGGATGTGATCTCCCTGTCTTTACCTCAGCCCATGAGCTTTTTTCCACCTTTCTCCCCTTTTGTCCCATTGAGGAGGAGGAGGAGGAGGAGGAATAAGAGAGCAGCTGGGTGGGCAGCCTGTAGCTGGCCAGGGTCAACCACCGTAGGCGACATTGCTCCACTGGAGTGACAAGGGGAGATCAACAATAGAGCATCTCCACGTAAGCTCCAAGAGAAACATGGGGGGACCAGACTTCACACAGCCCACTCTGGTTGCTACAAGATAGCTCAAATACAAAGGCAAGAGGCACCAGCATAAAACATTCTGATAACTCCTGGAAGCCGCCTTTGGCAGGGTCTGGAAAGCACGGGAAGGGAGCTGCAGCTGTTCTAAGGCCTCTCATTGCCTGCAGCTGAATTGATATTTCTAAAAGGAAAGTACAGGGCTGCACTCGAGTTCTTCCCTCGAGGCACACATCTGAGATGAACTTGCAGGGTGGTTCGGTTTTGTTTCCCCACCATCTCTTCTGAACACGGATTTCTTGCAAGCACACACACAGCTCCCAAGCACTCTGTCAGCTTTTCCACTCTTCACATACTGAGCTAGAATTGTTCCCTGTGAAATCAGCTGTTAAAACCTTTGGGAGTATGGAAATGCAGAATGCTACAGTTCAGACAGCTGGAGCAGGTGAAACCCTCCAAAGTTTCCCTCTCGCCGAGATAATAGAGCACTGGCATACAAATCAGCATCAAATGCTGGTTTTCTCAAACAGCTCTGTTTATTTGGCCCTGGCAAGTGAGAGGTGATAACCAACAGAAGGTCTGACAAATAAAGTGATGCTGAGAGGAGTAAGAGTTTGGTTCTCTTGGAAAGTGCTTTTTGAAGCCATGGAAACTCAAGGTACACTTAAAAAAGGAATCAATGAAAGATGAGGTTCTGCTCACACCAGCAAAGCTTCCTGCACCAGAGAAACACACTGTGCCAACTAACTGGGAAACACAGAGCATGCTTATTGAACTCCCATTTCCACAGACATCTTCTCACAAGGGTTGGATGGCATCCTTCATGGTCCTTGAGTGCACTTAAACTCCAGAAATGCTATCTCTGCCTTATTTAAAAAGTGATCATGAAGGTCAGTCTTTTTTTTCCTGCCATTCCAACATTTCCAGAACATGGCAGCATCCTTTCCCACAGAGAACACAGACCCATGCAGGGTGAGACAAAGGGCCAAAGGTCACATTCAAAGGAGCACATGCTGAGGCTTGTCTGTGTGATGGCCCACCAAGGCCTGGGAACAGGTCCCAGGCAGCGTGGATGGAGTAGGAATACCACAGCAGTTTTGTGTCCTCTGCATGTCCTCCACCATTTTGCAAAGCAATCAACGGCTTGGAGCTGCGGACTGAAAGACAAGAAGAAAAACCTGCCCTGATGGTCATTTTGTTTCTTCCAATCCCCAATATTTATATTCCCTCTTTGAAGGGTATTTAAGGTATTTTACTGTGTGGCCGAACAACAGAAGCAATCCGGAATTTGGTCACCTTTTCAAAATAGTTTGGATTGCAGCACTGCTATGAATACATCCCTCTTTAAATGCTGGACTATGACTAGTCCCAGGAACACCACTGCTTCCCAGAGCACTTCACAGAACATCTGCTGAGTGGCTCTGGAGCAGGATTTCACTCGCACTGCTGCCCACTGTACTACGCCTCAGCAGCTCTCATGGCCAGGACCGAGAGGGAAACAAAATGTTCCAGTTGAAGTCTGAATTCAAGATGGATGAATTCAATGGATTTGAATTTAAAAACAAAATCTACGGCAACAGAAACACCAAGAGCCAAAACTGACATAACTGGGGATTCTTTTGTGAGTACCTAAAAGAGAGAAAATATCAAAGGCACTTTAAAACCAAACAATTCTAAAGAAAAGATCAGCTTAAATTCTGTTGAAATGCATCAGCCTCTCCCCAATAAAAACTGCCAAAACCCTTCAACATTTCTTCAGTTTTCCCCTCCCTTATCATTCATTTCACCCTCTCCCTTTTCTGTGCATCAAACTATTAGTCTGCTCAAAATGCATTTTGTCCTTCCACAAACGTACCATTTCCAAGTTGAATTGAAATCTCATTTAAACTTCAAGCTTCCAGGAGAGCAAAATACCCCACTTCTGAGCTAAGAGCCATCTTACATCAACACCAAGATACACTTCTCCTAAAAGACAGTGAGACTAAAAGGAGATGACCCACAAAGAGCACTGAGGGCTGTGGGTCTGACCTGTGGTGAGGAGAAAAAGCTGGCCTTGCCCGCGACACCGGAGGAGGACATTCATCGGCCCACCAGCATGCACAGTGGGGTTTCTTACTGGCAACATTTTGGAAGCACCAAGAAGGACCTGGGTGCCACCTACTGCTGTCTTACTCGGGCATTAATTGTATAGAAATGCAAATGCTAATTATTCCCATCTTTTACAGGCTCAGCACACCATGCATCAGGCTGGCTTATCGTTGCTCCAGCAGGCACCTTTGGAACATCCAGGGATGTGTGCCCAAACACCCCTGTGTACTCACAAGCATGCTGGGTGCTGAGCAGATGCACAGCACTACTACATGTTAAAAACCTATCTCGAATGAGCAAAGAGTGGCAAACCAAGTCAGAATTTATGAAACTGGGAAAGGGGGTGCGACAGCCCTTGGAAGCACCAAAATTGTTATCATACTCCTTCATGAAGCAACAAGCAAGCACAGGTTTCAGTGCCTTACAAAGGGAATCTTCTGTGGAATTACCTTAGAGAGTAATTGATTTACAGAGAGAGGGGAAACCTTTCCCGTAACCATATTTCACTGGAATCAAGGAACTGTAGAACAAGAACTGTCACTTTGAAACTCCCTTTATTTAAAGGCAATTTAGCTTGAAGCATCCACCAGAGGTCATATTTTCTGGAACAGCCCTCCCTTCATTCCATTAGCTTCCTTCATTAAATGTACCCGTTTCCCAAATCTTTAATTGTCTCTACAAACTCCATTTCAGCCATACACGTTACTTTGAGGAGCCTGAACACAGCATAGTCTTCAGAGAACCACAGGTTTGGAGAGGACCCAAGCTCCTTCCAACTCACACGTTCTGGCAGCCAGTCAGACCAAACAGCCTCTACAACTGCCCGTGTTCCTGCAATTCCAGAGTTCACACCATGGGATTTTTTGCATTACAGAAATCCCACCGCAGCTCCAGCAAAAGCAGAGTCTACCAACCTTCAACTGTCAGCCCCGCTTCGCAGAAAGCCAGATTCACTAAGGGCAGGAAATGTTTCCTTGATCTGACAACAAGAACTTCCAACTTGAAGCAGCTGAAAGGGTCATACATTCCTGTACCAGACAGTCTGTGTGAGGTCGTTCCAATCTGGCTTAGCGCTACACCAGCTTTTTGGGGAGGGTCACAAATGGTCTCACCCAATTCTGAGTGGGAAGATTTTCAATACTTCTGTTGATGTGGACGTGAAGAGTCCTGGTGATGCCAGTTGTCCTGCAAGGAAACAGAGTCTGCTCTAAGCATCTCTCTCCAGTCCCCTCCTTCCAGGGAGCAGGGAACCAACACCTCAAAGGCCACGGATCAGTTTCCAGGAGACTTAATCTTGGTTTATGCAGAGGCTAAAGGGGCAAAGGGCAGGACTGCACAGAAAATGAGTTCCTTATCACAAAGCAATTCTCTTCCATGCAAGGAATGGTGAATACAATCCCAAGCCGATGTTTCATTGCAAGACAGTCCAAACAAGAACTTGGCTATCAGGCTGTGTGCCACCTCCACAGTTTTTGGGTGCATTTCTCAAATGTCTACATGCTGATGTTGCCAGGAATCAGGAATTCTCTAAGAACTACTTGTGCATCCTAAATCTTTCCTTCTTTTCTCCCTTTCCACATCATCCTCCTCCTCTCCAACAGGACATTTTGCTTTTGTTTGTTTCTACTTAAGCAAGGTCATTGAGATACTTGGTTTGGGACAGAGAAGCCATAGCAAAAGTCATTTAGAGGATGAACCCAAAAATGTGTTTGTTTGTTTTGTTGGGGTTTTTTTTAAAACAAATTAAATCACTTCCCACAGCAAAGAGGGAGGCCAAAAGCAAAACATCCGTAACTCTAACACTGCACAGCGTTTAACAGGCAAAGGTGCTCATCCCACACAGGCAACTCTTACTCCCCTATGAAACTTCCAAGAATCAGACACAACACTGAAATCCTTAGGAAGAGAGGCAACAAACACTTCTCGCCCCAAGTGCTGGTGGGGTACTAAGTCCCTTCGGAAGCAGAAGCATAACGAGAGGCAAGAACGTGAACCACCCCGCCTTACAGCAGGGTGCGTTTAGTAACGATGCGCTTACATCACCCTCAAAGGCGAGTCACAGGCTGCTCCTGCTGCCCGGTGATGCAAGGAATTTTGTGGAGCCGGTCTGGCACCCGCTGGCCATCTCTGGTATTGCTCCTTGCCACAGCCAATTTATCTACTGTAACTGGGAAGGCCAGCGCATGAAACACAGCAAACAAAAATCCCAGAGGCCCTGCACGGGTGCCTGGACGGACATTAAACACTCACCTATGAGACACGATAATAGCTGGGCAAATAAAACCAAAAGTTACACCTGAGGGTTTCCAGCCTATTGATTTCTTGGCTGCTTAGCTGCAGAGGTTTGCACTGGACACACACTGGGCTTCTCACAAATTCTCATCCAGCCTCCACTGCTCCAAATGAGCAGCTGGTCTGTCCTCGTTCTCTTCATTGCTCCCAAACTACCAGGATTAGATTAGAAGGGAGGACCTATCCCGTTTCCAGTCTCTTTCTCTAGACAAAGGAGGACACACAGTTTAATCCTTGACTGGCTGAGACCTTCCTTGGCTTTGCAGATACAGTTTTAAGGATTAGAAAGTGCACAGCACTGTCAGTTATCAGCTCTCAGGTGAGGGCAATTTCTGATCCAGGAGCCCAATTGCTTGCAGCTGCCACAGCCACACTGTCACACAGAGCAGCTGCTTGAGGGCTGAGGACAGGGTGACGTGGCTGTCCTAACCCCAGAACCCTGCCACCAGCTGGCTGGCACTGAAAGAGATACGCAGAATCTCAATGTCCCTGAGAACCGAGAATGAACAAAATGCTCTTAAGATCCCCCTGCTCTTCCCAGTGCCAGGTTCTCTCCCAGCTCCACTCCTGGAAGTTTCTGGTGCATAGGAATGATGGACAGAGGCTGTGCCAACCTTACACACCCAAACAGTGCCAACAGGACACGGGGTGCCTGCTCTTTCACCCCAGTCCAGGGCTTCTGCTTCGCCTTCTGGAAAGGCTGGGATGCAGACACAGGTAGGACCTCGCAGGACCGAAACACAGCTGGCTCCTTGCATTACTCCACACCTCAAGAGCTCAGCAGACCAGCACTCACCCGGAAGAGAACACCCCTCCATTCACACCCCTCTCTTGCCCAAGCCAAAGCCTGCCTGCACACAGTGACAGCAGGATTGGTTAAAAACTGACACATCAGTCCAGCCTGGTTTGGTGGCCTGAGTACAGACAATGTACAAGTGTTGGCACGTACTTTCACAGCATCTCAGAACTGAAAACAAATAAAGCCCAGCTTTATACAGTAGTAACTTTGATTTACTGTCAGTTAAAACCCTCTGAAGACTGAAAGCCTCCACCTGCTGCCCTTCTACCTCCAGCTCTCCAAACCCAAGAACATCTCTTCCGGCTTTGTCCGTGACATAATGCCCTGCACTTCCAGACAGTGCTGCAACCTCAGTGCAAGCCAAGCTGTGGACAAATCAATGGACACAACTAAAAGGGAGGGAGACAAGTAGTCTGGAACAACAGATGCTTTGCAGAACATCCATAACCTTTTAGGCTGCCTTCCTCCTCCACTACAAATCTGCCTTCTACAAGCAGCATTTCATCTTTAACCACCACCTGAAGCTACCTAAGGTCTCTCTCAACAAACACCACAGGACAGGTATTTGGTAAAAGAGATGTATATTTATTCACTTTACAAAGAGGGTGGTATTTAGTTGCAACAGCTCCATTTATAGACAAATATATTATTGTACATTATAGTGGTGAATGGCTCAAAACTTTACCTTGTTTTGCTCTTAAAAACGTGTTTGCACCACTTCAGCTTCCATTAGCTGAGCAAATAGCTGTCCTTGTTCTGCCACTGAGAGATTAAAAATCTGTAAGAAAGGTATAGCTCTGTGCTATGTATTCACAAGCATTCACCTTCTCCTTTCCCTGTGTCACTCCCCTCTCCCCATCCAACTCAACACGGTCTGTCCTCTGGGTTAGCATTAAACTTAAATACAGCCTCCATTAAAACAAAATTAGGAGCCAGTGATAGTTCTAATGTCCTTTTAAAGCACAAGAAAAGTCATTGATTTGTACATATAAAAGTCTTGAGTTCAAATTTGTTTAAAAAAAAAAGAAAAATCCATTTTGAAGTCGAGTTGGCATTTACATATTGCCAAAGTATGGCTAAGCCAATGGAAGGGGGGAAGAAAAGAATTTCAGGACAGAATTTAAATATTACAAAAATATCTTTTTCTTTTGTTTCCTTTTTTAGAAAAAAAAAATCAGCAGGATGCCCACTTGCTATTGCTAACTGAAGCATGGAAAGAAGGTATAGACCAGTTGTCTTTGATCCTTGAATATTTGAAACAAATTCAATGTAAAGCTGAACCAAGTTTCCCACACAAACAGCGGTGGCAGATTTATTTCACTTGAGATACAAATGCATGTCCACATGACAGGCATAATCTGACCAGGAGGTGGAGGAAATGTTTCTCTAAGTAAGCGCAGGGAAGGAGGGCGAGAGAAGGCTGGCACGGTTAAACATTCTGGATTCAGAAATGCAGTGCCCCACAGGTGCCTCTGCACACAGGCTGTGCAATGCTCTGCACTCCTGATATGCAAATACAGCATCTTTCAGCAACAGATCCAGAATCAAAGAGCTTGGTGGCCCACTTGTTCAAACTGCTAAAATTACTCTTTCGTGCTGTTATTCTTCTTCACTTTCATTTTCTGGTTCCAAATCAGAATCACCATTGATTTCCTTTTCAACAGTCATGTCTTGTTCATCAGATTGCTCCTCTTTTTCTTCATCTTCATCCCAGTTTTCCTAGGGAAAAAAATGAAACAGAAATGTTCGAACCTTTGTCAGTCACACCATTTCTGCTACAAGCAAATGGGAGATCTGGTCCGATTCCACTTACGTCAGAGTCTTTATCTGCAATCATCTCATCATCTGAGCCTTCCTCCTCCGAGGAGTCTGCAAAGAGAAAACAACCTCTCAGTCTGGGAAACAGGCTTTAAAATATCATTGTGCAAACAAAGTCCAGTCCCACATGCTGCCAAGTCTTCAAACTGTGCTATTTCCATACCAAAGCTAATTCTGCCTGGAGATGAGGTAACCAACATCGGTTAAGACCAGGTCACTTCCGTTACCAATACACAGGGTGAAGATGCAGTAGGGAAGAAGCCGAACTGGAAGCGTGCACTCACACACATGGACATCCCCTACACTGATGTCCTGCTGACTCAAACGTAGCAGTGCCTTCACTGTATCTACCTTAGCACAAGGGCAGGTAACACTAGAAATTTTAGGTTGCCAGGCAAGTTAAAGCAGCACACTGAACTTCCAATTCACTGATTTCTTCATTTGTGAAGCAAGACTGGGAGGGAATTAAAGGAGATGAAGAGAAGGAAGGAGTAACTAACTACAAGATGTCCACATCATTAGCCACTGATTTTCTTGCCATGGGTATCTTACAAAACCCCTCTACTTGCAGACCATACACTGGTAGATAAGCACAGGAGTATGATGAACAGCCATCACGAGTACACTGTCATGTGAATTCAGGAGCTGAGCTCCACTTAGCATACAACACTTACCATCCTCATAGACCAGCTTTGCAGTCTGATTAACCTCGGGTACATCCTGAACTGCTTGTGATGCTGCAACCTGAATGGAATTTGCAGATTAGCCTTACATTAAATCATATATTTCAACCTTAGAAAGGCAGCAAAACTCTTTAACAATGTAAATGAAATCTACATTATGGGTAGCACACATTAATTCACTTATAGTGCTGGTTTAACAAAAAAAGTAAAAATGACAAAGTAAAATCGGAGAGGCATCTGCTCCAAAGTGGCCCAGTGCCTCCTACTTATTCCTCTTTAAAACTCTGTGGGTGAGCAGACACATTTGGCAGGACAAAACACTCCCAGTGGGCAGGGACAGACAGGACAGTCCATCAAGGGACTGCTCTGAGCGTTATCAGCGTCACTGAACAGTAGCTGCATTAAGGTGCCCAGGACAGATCCCATCAGATGCAATCCCAACAGGAAGTGAAGTCTGCAAACAATACACCTGCACATACCATGTTATGTAGTTGAAGCTCACCTGGGTGACAAGAATGAAGAGTCTTCCATGCAGACGGGAAAGCTTTTGCAAAGTTTTTACTCTGCTCTCCATCAACTGGTATAACATTCCCAGCTGAGGAATAAGGTCTGGCAACTTGGGAGAAGAGAGGGATGAAAAAAAATGAAGCTGTTAACAAACACATTCCAAAAGTTTTTGGTTTTTTAAACTACTTTTGTATGTTTGGGGCAAGCAACACTTGCTTACATTATTCTAGATAGAAGGGAGAGCTGAGGGTTCACAGGAACAACCTGCAGCCTGATCAATTAATGCTTAGCCATGTTTAGAAACATCATCTACTTTTAAAGCATGGCAATTCTTGGACTCCTTTCCACAGTCACTGCCACATGCAGGGGGCGAAGCACCGTTCAGAAAGCTGTGTAAGTGGGAACTGAACACACACCGGTGTCCGAATGCAGCCTCAGCAACGCGCGCAAGTTCTGCTGCTCAGCAATCCTACAACAAATGGCAGAAAGGACTGACAGTGCCCAAATGTCTTTTTCTTAACCCAGCAAGTGCCGTATCCATCACTTGTAAGGCAAGGCTGGACTTCCATCCAGAAGCTACAGCATTACTTCCTACCCTGCCAACTTTGGCACACCCTTACCCTATAAATCTGGCCATGCCCAAGACAGTCTCAATATGAGCATTGCCAGAACAAAGAAAACTTAGCTCTGTAAGATCTAGTGACACAGGCTAGATTATTCTTTGGCAGTAATTTTGTTCCCTCTCACAGGTGTGACATAACTTATCTTGGTTTGACTTTGGGATGGCTATAATTATGTCAGGAATGACTGAGACAAACAATTTATCAGCAATGTGCAGTAGGCTCAGCAAAAGTGGTGTAGGCCTAGCTCTCTATACATTGATTTGGGCACTGCCATATGCAGAGAGCAGATTCCTGAAGAAACAATATACATTTATTTAAGCATTTAAATCTAGTTTTACTTAAGTGCATTGGCATGAATGAAAAATACTTACTGTGGAAAGGTAGGATGCATGTAGGGTAAAAACAGACTTCAGCCATCGAACCATTACTGAGGCACTGGAAAAGCAAAATAAATTACATCTAAGAGATACTGGCTGAGAGACACCCACTTCACATTCTAGATGCTAAATAAATATATATAGATACTTCCATATAAAGTGTTCCTCTTTAATTAGAGAGCAAGATAAATGCAGATGGAAATGTAAAGTTTGGCTATCCCCATGAGGTATGTAAGTTATTTGTTAGGAAAAGAACAGACATTTCAGTGATCGACTACAAGCTCAGGGGTCTGTACTTCTGAAATCTTTTATGGATGGTCTCAATGAATAAAAGATCAAAGCATGCTACTTTCTTCTCCACCTACAATGAGGGAATTTATATTTAGAAAAAATAAACCCAAACCCAAACCAACCTAACCCCTACAACTCAGCACAGCCCATCTCAACAAAGCTGTCCTTATGGCAACATCACAAGATGGAGGGGGGGAAACTGGTTTTATTATTAAACACCACGCTACGAGATGTCTAAATACATTTGATAATTAAACAAGGTCTACACCTGAGAGTTATTTTACTTATTGATCAGGTCCATAATGTAAACGTTTGGGGCCTTCAGTTACATTCTCAGGATTACATGCTGATTTCAGGTATCCTTTTCTCTTTTTAATTTCACTTCAGCCACCCTGACAAAGCACTGCTTTAAGTGTTTTAAGTTCCTCTTTTCACCCACAATGAGGTGAGTTTTTACCTCCAGATGCTGCAGTTTAATTGCAGTTACTATGGAAATCTATCACATGCATGGTAGGAGGGACCATAACACACACGAAAAATTTTAGGTGAATTAAACTGTAGCTGAGTTGTCTCTTACCTGTATGGGTTGCCCTGCAATCTCTTTGTAAGCTAAAAGGACAAAAAAAACCAGTCAGCAATAAATAACAAACATAATGAGTTTATAACCCCAACATTAGATCCATTTGACATTTGCTAGGATTAACCACTGCCAGGCTCCAGAAAATTACACTGCTGGCTCTACCACCCTACACACAGTCTGGTAACTTGCAGAAGCTGGGTTTCAGTATTACAAGTTGGAACTCTTAACATGCAAAATATCCACTGAAGCTTAAGCCTGGCAGGAATAAGTAGGAGGAAACCTCTTCTTTTTCATGTCTGTTTATCTGCTTAGCAGAGCAGTTGTTACAGGGTGGACAAGTTGCAGAAACAAGTGAAGGTAGTATCAGGTAAAGGCCATTTCACACAACAAATCTCAAGCCTGGGAGAAGACAGTTACACAAAGGTCTGACCATCCACTGAGATTACAGAGTTAAACACTTGCACTTAGATTCCCTGACAAGGATCCAGGGAAGAAACACAGCATCTCATTAACATAAGCCTAAGGAGATGCTGCAAGACCAGCCATTCAGCACCAGGCCATCTGCATAATTCAGTTAAGGTCAGTACCATAAATAAAAATTAAATCTTGTTTGTGGTCAGCACATTAAAATACAAAAGAAATTGAACCGTTAACTTACGTTACAGAATGTCATTCACATAACAAGAGCTACTAACCAATGTTCGGTTTTAAAAAGTAATGTCCAGTCAAGGCTAATCATTGAAATATTTCTGTCCAAATAAAGAGTTTATTTAATATCACTGAATAAGCAGTTCAGAAGCCAAATCCCTTTTAAAATTTCTACTAAGTGACGTTCAAGGTTTAAGTACAGCAAATGGACTTTCTGATGCTTCCAATTATCGTCTATGTTAGTAGTTGAGAAGATGTAATGGTGATTGCTTGCCATGGACTAAACAAGCTTTTGCTTAATCCCTTCCCTTTCTTTTTCCCACATAATCATTTAAGATAGTAATACACGATTTAATGCTCTTCCTAGCTTTGACAGTGACACTTGGTCCTTTGGTTAAGCTTCAGCCAGAAAAGATAAGAAGTGTATCAGAGATAAATTAAGAAACATTTCAGTCCTCTTACAGTACTAAACCAATTTCAAAAATAAAGAGACATATCCTGGATTTTTAGTAGCTAGAAGGCAAACCACATGTGGCTTGTATGACAGTACAAGAAGTGCAGGCTCTCCTACCTCATGCAGCAGTGGAATGACAGCATGTATAGGCATTCTGGCTACTGTGTTCTTTACTATATTTTCTTTTCTTGTGTTAAGCACTTTCTGTTAAAATGAAAAACATATTATCAGAGAATAATTCTGCTTTAACATGTGTATGAGCAATCAGCAAAATCAAAAATTCCTGGCTGTAAACATTTTTCTACTCCACTACCTTTTTATGCTGAGGATAACGAGCAAAAGATTTGCTATGAAAAGGAGTTTCATTTTCCAAGTCAGCTATAATTAACAAAATTAAGACACTCAAACTCATCTAAAACAATCTTGCACTGCCTCTAGCCCACCTGTCCCATGTTAGAAATGATGAATTACAGGCACATGAAAATCTCCCTTGATATTTTGTTTGACTTCCATAAATAAATGCCTTTCACCAGCATCTGTGACAAGAAATTTCTATTCAGCATCAAATTCTTAACAGTTCTCCGCCCCACTACTATTACATCCCCCTAGTCCAAATGCAAAGGTAAGCTTTTCAAGTGAAACTTGTCATCAATTCATTTTTCAAACAGTATCTTGCTTGAAAAATATACTCTCAGGAGACTAAGCACAGATTATGCTCCAGCCCGAGCTAAAGGGAACACGGCTGCATTGGTAGCATCACTTGTAAAACATCTGAACTGTGACATAAATTCATCATAAACAAAGTGCCTCAAAGTTCATGGACTGACTCAAAGTAAGGCAGGTAACAACAGAAAAGTAACACCGCTACTATAACTCATAACAGCACTGCCTTGAGCAGCAAATCAGCAAAAAGCAGCTGGGAGAAACAACAGGTTCTGAACTGTTCAGCCTTCCCAGCTTGCAGGAAGGCTCTCCACCAGTCCCAGTGAACAGATTCAACAGCACACACTGAGCTTGCAAGACTTACATTTAAGATTTCTGCATCGTTGCTTTCCAAGCCCTGAACCAGCAGCACGGCAAAGCTGTCTGTTTGGGGAAGGCCACCTGGAGTTTTTACTTTGCTCACATCAATATCCAATGCCCCAAGGCGCTCCTCGATGCTCTCCTGCAGAGGGGAAATAAGGGCAGTGCTGTGTCACTGCAGCTTCTCACAAACATCAGCTGAAAGCAAAGTACCTAACTTAGAGCATTCCCTCTAATTCTGCTGGAAAAGAACACAAATTCTGCATATTCTTTTAAATGCGCTGACAGAAAATAGCATGAGAGAAGAAAAGCAGAGGAAGTTTTGGATGAAAAGCACTAATATATCTTGGCATAGGCAGCCACAAGCGTGGTTGCAAAAGCCTGGCAAAACTACAAGGCAATGCACAGAGGGCTCGAATAAAGGAAATGTTTTGAGCAGGGAGAAGTCTCTTTCATACAAAAAGATGGTATCATTAACCTTTCTTCCACAGCAAACAAAGCAAATTCAAGTTCACCTAAAGAAGGTATAGCGATGATTTATGATTATAGTTTCTCCACTCTTGCTGAGTTTGAAAGAGGAAGCCCTTTACCTCTGTCTCTCCTGGTTTCCTCTTGTTTTTCTTTTTCTCCTTTCCCGAGGCTGGAGTTTTGACAGCTGTACTATGTCCTGGAATGCCAGGCACTAGAACTTTGGTGTCCGAGTTCATGACAGGAGTCTTTACCTAGTACACAGAGATAACCACATTTCCATGAATTGCTAATACCTTCAGCTTTCTTCCAATTTAAAATACCAATTTTATTCTGAGACTCTCACACATATGGTAAAACCAGCCTGACGCAACCCATTTTCTTGGCATAAATATTAGGCAAATCCAACATATTTAAGAGAATTAATAACCTCAAGAAACAGACAGCAAATTTTCATCATTAACTAGAGCAATGGTCTCTTTGGAATCACCTGTGAATAATTTTTCTTACAAGCTTTTGCTGTAACATTCATAGAACTGTTTGTATCCAGCAACAAGTTTTTGGATGTTTGCTAGCAATAGATACCACCTGTGCTATGTCAGCCCCATAAAACACATGCAGATTAATTCAGCATCCACTGGAAGGCAGTAACTGACCACAAAAAGCAGCACAGTGCAACAGCAAAAGGTAGTCACTATTCACTTCAATCCCAACCCTTTTCTTCTAGGGAGTGCTCAGACACAGAGCTCAGCTGTCTGAATTAGGCTGTGACCACTGTGACAAAAAGAGACGCCTTAGTTTACAGCAAACAAGCTAAGGTACCATCTTCAATGAATACAAAGGAGATGGAATTTTCTATTTAACAACCAAATGCTCTTCTGACTCACAGAGGATGTAAGGCAGTATGCCACTTCCAGAATATCAAAAACGCTACCTGCTACTTCCAGAACACTTCTTTAACCATAGCACTTCTATGTAGGCCTTTTTTTCTGAAGTACCTTTGAAGTGATAAAAGTATCATCTACTACAATGAGCAAAGCAACTTCCAATTTCCAAAAAGTTGATTTTCTGCATCAAGAATTTTATCATAGAACACCAGTGGTGATAAAATACTATCCCCTTAGCTCACCACACTCATCACTGACCTTCTCCCCCCACAGCATGCTCAGACAGCCAAGAGAAAAGCGTCTTCACTGGAATTCGGCAAAAGCGAAACCAAGATGGGTATCATCACTGCATGCCAGGGAGGCCCTACACCTGTCCCTGCAGTTCAGCTCTGCTACCCACCAGCTCCAGGACTGAGGAATCAGCACAAAACCCTGCCTGGCTGATGGAGCACCATATCCAGTAGGTAACTAAAGGGTCAGAATGACAGGGCTGTCTGCTCACTTCACTGATACTCCAAGCATTTCAAACCTTCAAGGCCTTGAATATGCACAATGATTAAGAACTTTCCAGCCAGCTAAACACCAGGGGATCCCGCATGAGAGAACACAGTGGCAAGTGGCCTCAGTGGACACTGCTGCCATGTAAGTGCCAAGCTCACATTCCCAGGGTCCCTGTGAAGGAACACACGAACGCCACATTAAAAAAAGAGCAAAAAGGAACGCGCCCCTAAGGTTCCACCACATTTTATTTAGACTGTAAAACAAAGTCATCCCACTTCACCCCCAACTATCAGTGTCGAAGAGGCTGTACCAAACCAACAGACTTAAGGGAAGGACTGATCTTAGGCAGAAAAACCAATCAGTCCCTGTCTCTCAAAGCAGACCTGCTGAGCTACAGGAGGGCCACCAGTGTCCTCAGCACGTGCCAGGCACACGCAGCAGCCATGAAGATCTCTTTACCCACAGCTGCCTGAGTGCTATGGACATCTACAGCTACCTCTGCAGCTCTGAACAGGTCCATCCAGAAATCCAATCTCACTTTTAGAGAGCAGTGAATTCTACCTACTTCATTTCTGAAGTAAAACAAGAGAAGCAACAAAATCACATTTCATGCAAAGCTCACCTTTGTTAGAGCAGCATCTGTTTTAAGTGACAGCACTTTCTGGATATCCCGTACCAAACATATGTGGGATTCACTGGTGTTCAAAGACTAGGAGGACAGGAATAAAACCAGTTAATATATTTGACACTCACACCTGTTGATTCATTATGCTACTGAAAGATGAGAACAAATTCCACTGGTATAAATTAGAATGAACTTTCTTTTCACTCTAGAATAGCAGCTCCTTTGCATATCACCCTTTTGTTACTAGATCTCTGTACTCTCCATGGAAGTTTACACAGGTAAACCGGAACTGTATTAAAACCAGTATCAGTGGCCCAACTCAGCAACAGCTGAAATGGCAAGAAACAGTCAGCAATTGATGTCAACCTGTATTCCAGCTGAAAAAATGGAAGAATACAAATCACCTTTCCAAACAGCGCCAGGACAACAGTCACACCTCCCAAAACAAGCGCAAGGAATATGTTTTGTACTGTTATACAATTCCAAAGCAGTAAAAACAAAAATAATAAAACTAAAAATTTCTCCAACTGAAAGCAGTATGCAGTCCGTATTACAGAATCCAAACCCTCTATGGTTAAGTTCTACATACCACTTTCTCTATGATGGGCTGTAAGTTGTTTCCATACACCAGCAGCAGAGATTGTTTGTCTGTGCAAAACGCAGCTGCGAGAATAGGGACTGGTTTCGGTGTGGAGTCCCCATCGTTCCCAGGTGTTGCTATCTGGATAGTACAGTTTGATGTTAAGGGTTTTTTGCAATAACTGGGGAAAAAAGAAAGAAATTTAAAAATTCCAAGATGTTTAGCTTGAACACTTCAGTATCTTGTAAATCTAAGCATCTTTCATTAGCAGGTCCTCAGCCATTTTACACCTTATACGGATGGCTAAGACGAGGCACAGACACAAAAAATCTGGGTTAAAGCCACACGTAATACCGAAGTGCAACACAGTCCTCAGCAAGTGAGTTCTCCAAAAATGTGTCCAGTAACCCAAGACAAAGCAGCAGCTGGAACCTGGTTCACGAGCACATAAAAGAGCTTAAAGGCAGCAGTATAACAAAAGTGAACTTTGCCTTACAGTAACCCCAGACCTTTCCCAAAGACACCCTCAAGATGAACCCTAACTTACCCATTCAAGATATGTTCGAATAAATGCAACTGCCCATCTCTGCACACAACTGCTAACTTCACAGGCTGAAAGAAGGCACAGTAAGAGAGTTTCATTAGATCAAAGAAAAACCCTCCTGGAAGTTCAGGACATCAAGAGACAGTTGTATGGCTATAATTTGACTTTTTTCAGTATTTAAGAATATTACACTAAATCTGTAAGGAAGATCAAAGACATAACAACTCAGGAACATTCAGTACAAGTGTTAGAAGATTAAAAAGATAACTCACAACTGTACTTTATCACTAGTAATGTATCCTGAGTCAAACAGTTTGCACAGTAGTGGACATGCCTAGAGGCACAGGTCTGCAAAGGCGCTGACACTGAATACGCTTAGAGGAAAGAAACTGACATGACTCCTGTGAGAAACTGAATGACAGGGGTACATTAGAGAATACTCTCCAATACATGCAGGAAGAGGGAACTGGAAACATTAGAAAAATATAGCACGAAATACTGCTTTGAGAAATGGAATTTAAAGACGGCAGGAGAAAACTGTTTTAAATCATTACAGAAACAGGTTGTGAACATGTTTCACATTCACACATTTTTCACAAGGCAACTACTTCAAAGACTTGTGCTTGTTAAAACTGAGAGACTTGGCAAATGCACACTGCTACTTTAACTCATCCAAGGCTAGTTAATTCCAAGTGCATTTACACTGCCAAAACCACTTGAAATCAGAAAAAAAAACAGGACCACACAGAACCAGATTTTTAGAAATAATTTCTTTTGTGGTTTTTTTTTTTGCTGCCAAGTTCTAACAATCATTTTGATTACTAACTTGTTCTAAATAGGAAACAACTGACATTTCCGCCATCATGAACAAAATGTCTGAAAAAAACCCACTGAATCTGCACTTAGTAGCTTTGAGAAGGAGTATTTCAAACTACCAGCTTTATAAATGCACCTGTAATAAATATCCTTATACCCATGAATTCGCATTTAGATCTCATCT